>OU015492.1:31903158-32255658 GCA_907164885.2 Dolomedes plantarius | reverse complement strand
TTAAATAATGCTTTATTCGATATATTGCATTATGAGCATTTTGATGCCATTAATATATCAATAAAAACTATATTTTTATTGCTGTGCTTGGAATATTTATCAGAATACTTCTATAAATTGGCCAGAATACTTGAAACATTGTCCTTGGAAAAATCAATTTATTATATACTACAGGTGTATACCTTATAATTCTTTTGGTACATTGCATTATTTTGATGACGTTATATCACCTGTGTTAAAGTTTGATAACTTCAAAAAGATTTAAAGCTTAGTTAAATCAATTAAAACCATCTAATTTTTTATAATTAACAATGTAATATGAGCATATATATAAAATATATATATATATATATATATATATATATATATACATATATACAGAAGGTCGTTCGCACTTTATGGAAACGATTTTGTAATTTATTTTTGCCGTTTTTTATTTTGAGATAAAAATTTGGCAACTACAAAACAATCGTCTGCTACTGTTTCGTTTTGATTGGAATGTAAAGTAAAAGATTTATTTTTAAAATGGCTCCTGAAATTGATAGATGGCTCGAAGGTTACGTAACTGCACTTTCCGAAGAGAAATATTCGTATCAACAAATTATAAAGCGGTGTAAAAATCGCGTTTATGGCATTTCAAAAAAAGGTATTTAAAATATATTAAATTTGAAACGGAAAAAATGTCTAACTGAAAGTAAAAATGAAAACATGATCGCGAAACCTCATCCTAAGACTGTTCGAACGCAGGTAAATATCAAGAAAGTGAAGTCTGTGATCCTAAAAGAAAATCCGCCGACTCAAAGATCCATTGCATCGAAACTAGGAATGTCTTCTGGTACAGGAAGTAAAATCATTCATAAAGATTTGAAGTTAAAACAGATGTTTAAACCTTATGTTCATCTGCTTTTGCCAAAGCATATTGCTGAAAGAAAAACAAATTGTAGAAATTATATGAAAAAAACCTAGCTGCTGAAAATGGAAATTTATGGTAACACTCGATGAGGCATGGGTGTATTTAAGTGACTGTAATAAAAAAAGATTAATTTTCTATTGCTCAACTGACTGGAATGGCAATACGAAATGGTTTTGTCGGTGTACAGAAAAGTTCCCAGAGGGATTCGTGATAGTTGCAGGATTTTGTTACAATGACAAATTAAAAATCAGAAAAGTCTCAAGTAAAGCCAAAATCAATCCACTCTACTATCAGCAGAATGTTTAAGGACCAATTTTTGAAGAAGAAATTTCAGCCTTATATGGAAAGGACATTAATAAAGTTGAGCTTCATGTGAACAAAGCCTCTAGTCACACGTTTAAATCAATAGCCGCTTATGTAGCAAAGAAAGAATGAGAAAAAAGAATAAAGTGTATCCTATTTCATGAAATACCTGTAAAATCACCTGACACTTCTCCAATGGAATTTTTCGCTTTCTGTTTATTAAAACGAGCCTTACGAAAACGGCATCCAAGATCACTGAACAGACTTTGAAAAACTGTCAAAGAGGAATGGGATAAAATTGACATGACAGTACTAAAAAAAAATTTACTTTCACGGAAAATTCTAGCCAAAGGTATTGTTAAGAACCATGGCTATCAGATAGTAGCAAATCGTCGCAAAAAATACACCATTTATGCATAAAACTTAACTATCAAAATCGTTTTCATACACTGCGAACGACTTTATATATACACTGAAGTGCCACTGATTTAGGGATACCTACCTAGTAACGAGTTGGGCCTCCTATGGCCTTGATAACGGCTGCCACACGACGAGGCATAGATTCAACAAGTTTCTGGAAACGTTCCACGGGAATGGCTTGCCAAATATTGGCTAAAGCTGTCCATAATTCAGTAAGGTTCTTTGGTGCTGTGTGATGGCCTTTCACGCCTTGTTCCAAAACATACCAAAGATGCTCAATAGGATTTAATTCTAGGCTTCTAGGTGGCCAATTCATGACAGAGAAGTCAGAGGAATGCTCATTCAACCAGCCAGTAGCCAACCGGGACTTGTGAGAGGTACAGTTGTCGTGCTGGAAAACTCCATTACCGTGCGGATAACAGAACAGCATAAACGGATGGAGGTGATCACCCAGCAACTCTACGTACCGAATTGCAGTGAGGGAGGTTGGTACACGCACCAAAGATCCCAAACTGTGCCACGAAAAAACACCCCAGACCATGATTGAGCCACCATGCCCTTGTACATTTCCAGCCAGGCATGCAGGATCCATGGCTTCATGAGCCTGACGCCATATTCTCAGCCTCCCGTCGGCGTTAAGTAGTCGGAATCGAGACTCATCACTCCATGCTACTCGTTTCCAGTCCTGTAGACTCCAGTCTCTGTGCTCTCTTGCCCAGGCAAGACGTGCAGCCCGATGGCGAGTATAGAGCAATGGTACTCTCATAGGTCGACTGCTCCCGAAACCCATACGGTGAAGCGAGCGTTGCACCGTCCGTTTACTGACTGCACGACTGGCACCGTCATTAAACTGGGTGGTAATTTGAGCTCATGTTTGGCTTCGCTGGCTACGTACAATACGCCTGAGCCGTCTCTCACCACGCACTGTGAAGGCTAATTGTCCTTTGCAGTTTGTCCGATCGCTAGTCTTTTTTCCACCATCCATGTATTCTTGGTATACTCTTGACACTGTCGACCTTGAAAATCCTAGCTGTCTGACGATTTCGGAAATTGAATGGACCATGCGTCGCGCGCCTACGATTTTTCCGCGATCTAAGGCGTCTAAATCAGGCAGTTTACCCGTACTGGCAATTCCAACAACTAATTCAGAACAACCACAGTACGCGCTATATATGTAGTTACCACAGCGCCCTCACTTGCGCATACATGATGCGCAGCGCTACACAATTTGCATAGGCTTTACTATCCCTAATTCAGTGGCACTTCAGAGTATATATATATATATATATATATATATATATGCAAGGGATTTTAAAAGGTTAGAATAATTAAAAGAATTTAAAGGGGCTTTCAGAGCAGATGTGATTTTTAAGACGTGTAACGTCAGTTTTCCCATTTAATTAAACAAGTGCGTTTGTGCGGCAAGAAGCAAACGCAGTTGTAGCTATTAATAATCTGAGCAGCTTTGAAGAAATTGACGGGTAGGGATCGTATCGGAGAGTGTTTAGGTGATCAAAAAAATATTTCAAGAGGTTCGAATTGCATGTCTAAGCAGTATTTTGGCGCGTTATGCAGTTAGCGGGAAAAAAAAACAACGCATAGATTAGAGTTGTCCGCCATTGGACGAAGTCGTGCGTCGCGAGCTGAGAGATGACGGAAACTTGGCGCAGATTGAATTGAGTTTTATTTAATGTTATTTAATAATTTTCTTAGAAGTGATTTAATAGTCATTCTTTGCCATCGGTCTATATTTGTTGATTGCTAGTTAGAGTAATTATTTAGGCATAGAGTTATGCCGTGTAAGAACCGTTTCATATATATATATATATATATATATATATATATATATATATATATATATATATATATATATATATATATATATATAAACATGTATATGTATATATACACACATACATACACACACGCACACACACACACATATATATAGATATAATCTGTATAAATATATTATATATGTGTGTGTGTGTGTGTGTGTATACACACACACACACACACACACACACACATATATATATTGCCAACACATATATCTACATATATAAAAGAGCTCGTCTGTTTGTTTGTCCGCTATATAGAATCATAGACTGTTTCACCCACCGGGACCAAATTCGGCACAGTTAATGTTTAAGACCCGAGAAACTTAACGCCGCAAAAACGAAATTTGGGGCTCAATTAGTTTTTTTTAATTACTTTTTTTAAGGATTTTTGTGCAGCTAAGAGGTGCGCGTACCCCCTGAGGATACAGACCCTTCACCACATCCAGATGCGTTAAGAGGATTGGTTTGGGGGTGACAGGGGGGGTCAAATTCCAATGCGCGGGAAGAAGAGTGTTAGGAATGACCTTTGGCCCTGGCTCCCCAGATAACCATAACTTTCCTGGGTCTGCTTTGTGAAATCCAGATAATCTTTGTGATAATCCAGAATGTAATTATGCATCTGCTGATGACGTAAGTATTGGATCAATGTCGAACATATGTGACAGCTGTGGTGCTAAAAAGTGATCTAGAGAATCACCAGGAATATGTTGCAGTAATGGGAAAGTACAATTGCCTGCAATTCCAGAACCACCCGAGCCTTTGAGAACATTACTCACAAGTAATTTATCTGATTCAAAACATTTCTTACAAAACATACAAGCTTAAGGAAAATAGGCTTCATGGGGAATCCCGCCTTACTTTGATTAAATAAAGGGGATAACGCATCTTGCACTTTACCTCTTGGGTGATGTGGAAAAAAGTGCGTTTTTAAGGGAAAAATAAACAATAAAGGCAAATGTAAATTATAAAACTTATTTCTAATTAAACAGTGGATCAAACAAATCTAATTAAATCTAATTAAACAGTGTCTAACAAATATAATTAAACAGTAAACTTATTCAATTCAAAAGTGCGAATCGCGCAACACGGTGTTATTAATTCTCAATGAAATCAGACGAAGGTCCGCAGGCTCAAAGTTTCTTTCTTTCTTTCTTATTGTTTGTATATCATTTCAGTAGAAACGCGCTAAGCGCATTCTGTCTGACCAGATGAACATGAAGAGTGGGGGTGCAGCCCAGTATTTTTTTGATAGAATGCATGAAAAATTTTATATCTATATATCTACCCGGGCAACGCAGGGCAATAATGCTAGTATATAGTATATACATTGCCAAATATGCATCATGCATTTGAATGCATTAATTTTAATGTAACTGATACACATCTATGCTTGAAGTGAATAAACTGAATCTATTTTGTTATATACTTATTTAAAGCAGTATATCCTACAACATATTTATTACAGTATTTGGTCATTTTTCTCGATTAATAATACTTGTTTTACTACAAAAAGTACATTTGGTATGCATGCATATTAGACATAATTCTTAATGAAACCATGAAAACTATTTCGAAAACTCTTGGCATCAATTTTTATCTCAAGTTATTACCATTAATTTAAATCATCTTCCTCTGCTTCAATTACCTTAGGTCTTGAAATATTCTGGTTCGTGCTTCAACGCAGAAAATGGTTTTTATTACTCACGTGACAATTAAGACTGCATCAAATGAGAAGGTAATATCTTAAAGTATTATTACCTCCTGTCTTCTTAAAATGTAATTAAATGTAATGAGCAGTTTGATCACCCACGAAAACATTAACAATTCCTTCCTCCTTGAGAATGTATTGTAGAATGTAGCTCTTTCTTGTTCTGAGATTGTTTCAGAGATCATTATACAGTTGCGGTAAAATTTTAAATGCGTTTCGACTTATAAAGTTGTTTCGCTTAATTCGGACTGAACACTTGTCTAATTTTTTTCTATCTATGTGATTATATTGATTTCACAATGCTGATATCTCGTTATATAAGGTGTTTTCGTTCCTATAATATATAACATTCCCATTCTTTGGGGGTCAGGGGGGTCGACAAGAAATGTTTTTCACTGTAAGAATTTAAATAATAATCAATCTTAAGTCAAATAGCACGTAGTCCATCTTCCAATGCAACTATAACACTTGTTCTTTAATTGGTTTAAAGTACCTCATATTTTGTAGTAAATTTACTTTAAGTGGTTTTTTAGGGAGGATACCCACCCTTAGAGATAAGTGGGCATATCAATATTTCATAGGATGTACCTGCATATTAATTAGGGTTGTTGAGTTCAGAAAAAGTTTGGAAGTTAAGTCTTGTTTCCATCAAACTGCAGTAGAATGTCTTTGCAGAACTCTTCAGCTCTGAGGGTGTTTCCCCTCTCTCCCCTGAATACACAATATTCAAGTAAATTATTTCTGTTTCGAGTATTACACAGCATCTCTAAATGAAGTATGTAAAGTCAACTGAAATAGCGAAATGGCGACAAGATTCTCCAGCAGTGTCCTACGCTTTAAAATAAATTAATCAAGTGAAAGAAACCTATCCTCGTTTCTACAATATATATATATATATATATATATATATATAAATATACACTGAAGTGCCACTGAATTAGGGGTAGCAAAGCCTATACAAATTGTGTAGCGCTGCGCATCATGTATGCGCAAGTGAGGGCGCTGTGGTAACTGCATATATAGCGCGTACTGTGGTTGTTCTGAATTAGTTGTTGGAATTGCCAGTATGGGTAGACTGCCTGATTTAGACGCCTTCGATCGCGGACAAATCGTAGGTGCGTGACGCATGGGCCATTCAATTTCCGAAATCGTCCTACAGCTAGGATTTTCAAGGTCGACAGTGTCAAGAGTATACCAAGAATACATGGATGGTGGAAAAAAAACTAGTGATCGGGCAAACTGCAAAGAACAATTAGCTTTCACAGTGCGTGGTGAGAGACGGCTCAGGCGTATTGTACGTAGCCAGCGAAGCCAAACATGAGCTCAAATTACCACCCAGTTTAATGACGGTGCCAGTCGTGCAGTCAGTAAACGGACTGTGCAACGCTCGCTTCACCGTATGGGTTTCGGGAGCAGTCGACATATGAGAGTACCATTGCTCTATACTCGCCATCGGGCTGCACGTCTTGCCTGGGCAAGAGAGCACAGAGACTGGAGTCTACAGGACTGGAAACGAGTAGCATGGAGTGATGAGTCTCGATTCCGACTACTTAACGCCGACGGGAGGCTGAGAATATGGCGTCAGGCTCATGAAGCCATGGATCCTGCATGCCTGGCTGGAAATGTACAAGGGCATGGTGGCTCAATCATGGTCTGGGGTGTTTTTTCGTGGCACAGTTTGGGATCTTTGGTGCGTGTACCAACCTCCCTCACTGCAATTCGGTACGTAGAGTTGCTGGATGATCACCTCCATCCGTTTATGCTGTTCTGTTATCCGCACGGTAATGGATTTTTCCAGCAAGACAACTGTACCTCTCACAAGTCGCGGTTGGCTACTGGCTGGTTGGATGAGCATTCCTCTGACTTCTCTGTCATGAATTGGCCACCTAGAAGCCCAGAATTAAATCCTATTGAGCATCTTTGGGATGTTTTGGAACAAGGCGTGAAAGGCCATCACACAGCACCAAAGAACCTTACTGAATTATGGACAGCTTTAGCCAATATTTGGCAAGCCATTCCCGTGGAACGTTTCCAGAAACTTGTTGAATCTATGCCTCGTTGTGTGGCAGCCGTTATCAAGGCCAGAGGAGGCCCAACTCGTTACTAGGTAGGTATCCCTAATTCAGTGGCACTTCAGTATATATATATATATATATATATATATATATATATATATATATATATATATATATATATATATATATATATATATATATGTGAGGCTTAAATATGGGGGGCGATCACGCGACCTTAAAATGGGATTTTAGTTATTAAAATATAGGATTTAACAATTAAAAAGTCTGGGAGTTCAAATAAGCGGCGCATGTATTGCAGTGAAAATGGAATTAATGGGTCGGCTTGATTCAATCTCCGAAGAACCACAGATTCTAGAGGGAAATTCCCCTTTTCATTATATAATCTTGGCGCATCTGTGTTTTGAGTGTCGAAGAGAAAGGAAATGCTGAGTTTAGCAATAAGATCCAATATGACATCACGCATAACTAATGAGCGTCACTAAGCGTTCGTTAAAAGTTATGAACAAAGGTTTTATCGCCAGAGTCATGGATGGATAGGAAATGATAGGACGTGCCGCTCGACGGTACGTATTTTTGGGAAGGGTTGGGAAGTAATTTTATTAATTATGGAGCTGAGAGGTTTAAAGAAATTTAATAAAGATGTTTAGAAAGATCATTTGAAGTGTTTTATGCCTGTTGTGTTAACATCTTGCTGTTTGATGGACTTTAATTAATGAATGTCTACGCCACCGGTTCACCGACTGCATCATGGTTCTCAAGTTTCGGATTAAGATGTATTTCGATCGGGCGTGAAGCACCAATGTCCGACATATATATATATATATATATACATATATATATATATATATATATATATATATATATATATATACATATATATATATATATATATATACATATATATATATATATATATATATATATATATATATATATATATATATATATATATATATATATACATACATATAAATATATATATATATATATATATATATATATATATATATATATATATATATATATATATATATATATATATATATATATATATATATATATATATATACATATATATATATATATATACATATATATATATATATATATATATATATATATATATATATATATATATATATATATATATACATACATATAAATATATATATATATATATATATATATATATATATATATATATATATATATATATATATATATATATATATATACATATATTGATTGATTTATTGATTGAAGGATATGTATACAGCAATTGATGCCATGTAATTTTATGCACTGCTGGAGAGAGGCTAGTATTAAAGTATTTTTCTGAAGAGAAATTGCGAAAAATTTACCGCGTTCAAAATAAAATAAAGGAAACTTCAAACTAAGAGCAGTACATCAGGATTCTTTTTTTTTTAGTTATTCCTCATCATAAGTCATCTTTTTGTGTCACGTCATCCTTCCTCCAAAGTTGCCCACAAATGGCAAATAATATTTGATCTCAATCCTAGATAGACATTTCGTTGGATTTTCGAGGTTTTGAGTCATACTTTGTTTCACTTTATGAAACCGTATCGACGTCTTTCGCCATTACGTTTTGGCCCCTTCGTTTAACAATTAATATCGCTAAATAATTAACTTCACTTTAACTTATTTCATCTTTACTCGTCGTAACTTCCTATTAACCCTTCATGTGAGCGTAATTAAATGATGGACATTCGATACGCATATACTATTTAATCTATATATATAAAACAGTTCCATAACTGACTGACTGACAGCTAACGCACAGACCAAACCACTGGACCTAAAGTGCTGAAATTTTGCAAGGCGATTCTTCTTATATTGTAGGGGTGCATTAAGAAAGATTTTTGAAAAATTCTCCTTAGATTTTTTAAATTACATTTTTAAGCTGTTTTTTGTAATATTTTTTTTAAAGTTTGCATTGAAAATAATAATTTGAGGGTTATAAAATTTATATCACTAGAAAGATCATAAAAATTCCTTTAAAATAAAATCTTCTTAAAATCTTTACCTTCGTTTTCTGATTTTTGATAAACTTTCAATAGGTATATAAACTTTTAGAATTTAATTTATCACATGCTGATCAAGTGGTTTCTTTTCTTTTTGTGATACTTCAAATTAATTTTGTGTCACGTGCATAACAACGAAATAAATTGACAAAAAAAATATTACAATACGGTAAAAGATAAAATTTAACCACTAGACTAATTGAGATGGAAGTTTTTTTAGAATTTGTTTCAAATAAGTATGTTTCATGGATATTAAACATGCAAATTAATTGCATACATTGACCGTTGTATTAAATTTTAATATTTTCTTGTACATTATTTTGTCTATAAAAATATGAGTTACGATTTTTTATAAATATAATTTTTGAGGGTTTTTTGGCATTAGTTGCATACATTGACCGTTGTATTTAATTTGGATTCCCTCAGTAGCGAAGCACGGGTATTCAGCTAGTAGTCAATACAAAAAGAATTAATTATCTGTGGAATTTTGTTCGCTGACAAATTAAATTTTGGGAAAGATCATCCCAATAACGTTCCGAGGACGACCATTTGGCTTCCTTGGTAATGCAGAACCACTTCCACTCACGTTTGGAACCCATCACAGGATTATTTTTTTTAATGAGGAATGGCATCAGTTGCATAGAGCCCGAAGCGCGTCCTAAATGCCCTCTGTGTGACGTTTACAGAATCTCTTTTTTTTTTTTGAAGAACGCCTCGAAAGCGAAACCGCAATGTTTGCCGAACGAATGATTGTTGAATTCTTCATTCGAAGTGAAGTGTTCATCCCTTGTCGAAGTGAAGTGAAATGTTCTATCAGTCCTGATTTAAAAGCAACGTGCTTTCCACCTACGTATGTCTTATCTGTGTAATGTTCTTCTGACGTGGCTCTTTAGACTGATTAAATGCAATATTATTTGAATTGGAGCTATATGTACGTGTTCGTTTCACACTAATACAGTCCGCTGAGGTTAAGTAACTCCAGTTTTGTTGTCAAGTCGACCTGAGTTTACGAATTTTTGTCAGTCTTGTGTAGTCGAATTCAAGGTTGTGAAATATTCGGTGGCCATCGCCTTTCGTGTGCATTATTCTTGAAGTGTGGTTCTAATTTTAGTCAGCGTTGTTAATTCTACTTGGGGTGAGTTCATTCCATTTATTTTGAATGTTTATTTTACTTGAGATAAAAAAAAACTGTCGATGTGATTGATTCTGTAGTATTCTTGTTTGTTTAGTTTTTCTGTAGTTTTAGATTTTCTGAAGTATTCGTGTTTGATTAGTGATTTATCGCATTCTACTTGTGTTGTTGCATTGGTGCATTTGAATTATACTTCCATTAATAATACTTAGAGTAAGGTTGAATTGTTGAATTTTTTTCCGAATTCGGTACGTTCAATTTTGCTTGAGCGTTCTTGTTATTTAACGTAAGTTAGCAGTGGTTTATAGTTGATTCTTAAATAATCAGTAATGGATTTAAAGGGTTTTCTAAATCGCAAGAAAGTCCTTAAATCATAACTGACTCGTCTAAAAAAGAGGACTGTAGAAGATATAAACGAGTTAAATTTAGCTGAGCTCAATGTTCGAAGAACTTGGTTTGCAACATTTGGTGAGGATTTAAAGGACATTTTTGATAACTTATTTGGCTTGTGTAAGGATGAGAAAGTTGAACCATATGGCATTGAAATGGATGAGATTATTGAATCATTAAATGAAATGTTGGCAAGGATAGATACGGCAATTTTGAATTATAAAGGCAAAAAGGATGAATCGAAGGTTATAGTTCCAAAGACGCCCGATTCTGTAGAAGTTAAACTTCCCACTTTGACACTTCCTTCTTTTTCTGTAAGTAGTAAAGAATGGTTAACATTTTCAGATTTATTTGAAGTTGCAGTTACAAAAAATAAAAATTTATCGGGAGCTCAGAAATTTCAGTATTTAAAAGGGGCTTTAAAAGGAGATGCACAAAAAATTGTACAATCACTTCCGATTACAGATAGTAATTTTAAAATTTTCAATATGCCATTCTTCAATATGCCATCATTAAATGGCCCATATTCAAATTCGGAACTTAGTAGATTCCACTAAAAAATTTGTTTGGCTGTTAAAAACATCAGATTTAAAGGTCGAAAAAACTGCAGATACTATTTTAATGTTTATTGTTCAATTTAAGTTAGACCCAGCCACAAGAATTTGGTGGGAAAGGTCTCTTAAAGGTGATACAATTCCGTTGCTAAATGAACTTTTACAATTCCTTTCAAACCATGCTAGATCACTTATGAGCGGTACTCAAACTGCTAGAAGAAATATGTGTAAAAAGGTAACACTGTTGGCTTCAGAATCTCAAGTTAAGTGTGTCTTTTGTCAGGGTAGGCATGTACTCAGTAAATGTGATTCAATTCTAAAATTGTCTGTGCAAAACCGCGTGAGTTTCGTCAAAGCAAATAATATTTGTTTTAATTGTTTGACCCAGTTTCACCGCAAATCAATGTGTAAAAGTACATATAAGTGTCGTAAATGTAAAAGGTCTCATCATACATTGTTACATTTCGAAAATATGCACGAGTCAAAACCTAATGAATCTGAGACGGATAAGGTTAATCCAAGTGGGCTTTCTGCAAGCGCTAGGGTGTTTCAACCCGCCGCATCTAGTGTTGGTAGCTGTGCTTCTATTTCAACCGGCGAAATCATAAATAACCCTAGCATTACCTCTTGTTGCTCAGATTTTGGTTCAAAGGCACAGGTATTATGTACTGCGGTAATTAGTGATAGTGATTCTTCTGGAGGTGTTCATTTATGTCGAGCTCTTCTTGATCCTGGGAGCCAAGTTTCTCTGATTACTAGCGATTGCTTATAAAGGCTAGCTTTACCAAAGCAAAGAGCAAAGGTTCCTATTTCATGTTTAGGAACAGCAGAAATTTATACAAATGGACTTTCTGAAATTAAGTTTGCTTTCTGAAATCAAGTTTACTCCACATTTTACATCAACTTCTTTATTCAACGCTTCAGTGTATGTTGTTAACAAAATTATGGGTCCACTTCCACATTGCAATTTAGATCCTTCTTGTTCGGAACCATTTAGGGATTTGAAATTAATTGGCTGATCCAATGTTTTACAAAAGCGGTCCTATTGATATTCTTTTCGGAATTAACATTGCTCTTCCATTGCTTAAAGGTCAGTCTCTTTCCTACGGCGAAGGTAAACCTTTCGGAGTTCGTTCGGAACTAGGATGGATAATTGCTGGCAGTGTATCTTCTCATGACGTGTCCACGACTATTCATGTCAATAACATCCAACTAGTTACATATCAGTTGGTGAGGAAGTTCTGGGAATTAGAAAGTGTGTGAAGAACATTTTAGGGAGAACTATTTCCGGAACAAGAATGGTAGGTATGTAGTGAAATTGCCGTTTCATTCTCCCCCATCGAAACTCGGAGAATCCAAACAATCGGCTCTTCGCCGACTCAAGTCTATAGAACGTTCGTTATCTTCAAATCCCATAAGATATAAGCAGTACGGAGACTTTATGCAAGAGTATCTTAGGTTACAGCATATGGAACCTGTTCCTGAGGCCGAGTATTCTAAAAGGGAAGCATACTATCTCCGTCATCATGCGGTCATGAGAGATTCGAGCACTACAACTAAGCTTCGGGTGGTGTTCGATGCGTCATCAAAATCATCTTCTGGATACTCATTGAATGACCTACTAATGGTTCGTCCTCGTGTGCAACAAGATTTATTTTCAATTCTGCCTACTTTCAGAACCTTTCCCATCGCTATATGTGCAGATGTGGAGAAAATGTTTCGGCAAATCAAGATTAACTCATATGATAAAGACTGGCAAAGAATTCTTTGGAGAGAGTCTCCTGACGTACCCGTGAGAGAGTACAGACTAACTAACGTCACCTATGGTACTGCAAGTGCCCCATTTCTCTCCACAAGAACTCTACATCAACTCGCGTTAGACCATAAAGACGACTTTCCACTAGCTTCCCGTGATACTCTTTATCATTTCTACGTGGATGACCTATTGACTGGAGCTGCATCAAGAGAAGAAGCTGTTGAGCTAGTGACTCAACTAACCAATTTGATGAAGAAAGGCGGATCCAATCTACGAAAATGGTATTCTAACAGCCCATTAATAATTACAGAAGTTCCAGATGAACCAGGGGAACACAATGTTATACCCATTCAGTCGGACAATGAAGTAAAGGTCCTCGGAATCATATGGAATCCGAAAGCTGACTGTTTCAGTTTCTCTGTTGCCCCGATGAAGAAAAAGTTGTATGCCAAACGAGAAATCTTATCCGAAATCTCTCGAATATTCTATCCCTTGGGATTTCTGGCCCCCTGTGTGGTATTTATGAAAATATTACTTCAAGAGTTATGGAAACACAACCTTGCATGGGATCAACCGATTCCAGAGGAATTGAACAAAAGGTAGACAGCGTTTCGCAAAGAACTGGTTCTCATCGAGAAAATAAAAATCCCTAGGTGTGTCTTACAGGTAAATACTGAACTCGAATTGCACGCATTCTGTGATGCCTCCGAAAAGGCTTTTTCCGTGGTCGTTTATTTACGGTGCGTGAAACCTAGTTCAGAGGTTTCTTTACTTACATCGAAGACGAGAGTTTCTCCGTTAAAGGTTCAATCCTTACCAAGGTTGGAGTTGTGTGCTGCTTTATTGCTTGCAAATCTTTTAAAAACAGTGTTGCAGTACATAGAACTTCCCATCCGAAGAGTGGTTGCCTGGTCAGATTCCAGGATAACGTTAGCATGGATATCATCAGAACCCTACAGATGGCAAATGTTTATTGCGAATAGAGTGGCTAAAATTCAGGAAGTCATACCGAGTGCGGAATGGAAATTCGTCCGAGGTTCATTAAATCCGGTGGATTGGGCTACACGTGGACTTTTACCTTCAGAGCTTTTGAAATGTGATATGTGGCTCAATGGCCCAGATTGGTTGAAATCTTCAACGGATTTTTGTAAGGAAGGGTTTCAAGTTCCTTTTGATGATGAAGTTTTAAGAGAGGAAAGAAAAAATGCAACTGTAACCGTTGGTTGTGTAGATACCGACTTCTTAATTTCTAGATATTCAACTTTATCAAAATTAATTCGCGTGTACTTAGATTCTTAGATTCTTAGACTTCGCATGGATTCTTAGATTTTTATACAACAGCCGTCCCTTTACCTCCAATAGATCTGGTTGCTTGACAACCTCAGAGCTCAGTAACGCAGTTACGCATATTGTGCGTTTAATTCAAATGGTGGCGTTTTCGCTCGAAAGAAAACTCCTCAGTGAAGGAAAACCATTGTCACGTGATAGTAAGCTACTTCCTCTAAATGTGTTTTGCGATTCAGATGACATTCTTCGTGTAGGAGGCAGACTTTCCAAACATTTTTCATTTTCATATGACCAAAAGCACCCAATGCTCTTACCAAAGAATCACGAATTTACAAAGAAGGTTATATAGTTTTACCACCTTACTAATCTTCATGCTGGTCCCCAGTTAACACTATCCTTAATACGACAAAAATTTTGGTTTTTCGATGGGCGATCAGTTGTTCGCAAGGAGATTAAAAGGTGTTTAAAGTGCTTTAAGCTAAATCTTAAATCGTCTCCCCAGTTGATGGGAGATCTGCCTGCTAGTCGTATTACTCAAGTTCGTCCATTTAATAGCAATGGATTGGACTTCGCAGGTCCATTCTACACTAAATGTGCGCATAAACGAAAAGCAACCAAGTTCAAGTCATATCTTTGTCTTTTTATTTGTACAGCAACGAAGGCAATACATCTTGAACTCGTCTCCGAACTTTCCACGGCATCATTTCTAGCTGCACTTCGCAGATTTATTTCGAGAAGAGCTTATCCGACCAAGATTATTTCAAACAATGTGTATAACTTCAAGGGTGCCTCTATACATCTTCAAAAACTGTTCGAGTTGTGCCGTCATTCAGAAGTGCAAGACTTCAGTTCAATTAAGGGCATTGAGTGGTCGTTCATTCCTCCATATACCCCTCACTTCGGAGGTTTGAGGGAGTCGGGAGTTAAAAGCGCAAAGCAACTATTAATAAAAACATCTAAATCTGGGCTTCTTAATTTTGAGGAGTTTTCTACTCTACTTTCTCAGATAGAGGCCTGCCTTAATTCCAGACCTCTTACTGAATTATCATCTGATCCGTCCGAATTGAGTGCCTTAACTCTAGCTTATTTCCTAGTTGGAGGTCCGATTCATCAATTTCCAGAGCCGTCTTTGCCAACGAAGGTTACTTGCCTTACAGAGAGGTGGCGTCTTATACAACGACTTCGAAAATTCTTCTGGGACCGCTGGTCCAAGTAATTCTTACATAGACTTCAGCCTCGTTCAAAGTGGTGGAAATCTACGCCTAATCTCCAAGTTGGAAATATGGTCATAGTACAGAGAAAAAATACTCCTCCCTTAGAATGGACACTAGGACGAATAAGTAAGATCCTTCCGGGGAAGGACCACATGGTTCGTGTTGTGACTGTAAGCATTAACCATGGACAAATGACAAGAAATATCAACAAGGTGTACAACTTCCAAATTCTGTAAATGCTTAACAGCATTCTTTTTTTTTTAACATTTAATTCTGTTTATGTTTATGTATATTGTATATTCTTTATATTGTGCTTTGTTTTGTTCGTTGTAACCCCCTTGAGGTTTCAAGGCGGGCGGAATGTTGAATCCTTCATTCGAAGTGAAGTGAAGTGTTCATCCCTTGTCGAAGTGAAGTGAAATGTTCTATCAGTCTTGATTTAAAAGCACCGTGCTTTCCACCTATGTATGCCTTATCTGTGTAATGTTCTTCTGACGTGGCTCTTTAGACTGATTAAATGCAATATTCTTTGAATTGGAGCTATGTGTACGTGTTCATTTCACACTAATACAGTCCGCTAGGGTAAAGTAACTCCAATGATATCTACTGACAACTAGGAAATCGGCCCGAACTTTTGCTACCTCAAAGTGCTGCCTTACCCCCTCCACTCCCTTACCAGTAACCCTCAGAAATGGGGGAGTCCATCCATTCTGCCGCACCCTGTATTGAATAACGAAGCACGTTTTGAAATAAAATTTACATTTCATACGTCAATAGCAGAAAATATGCATTTTCGAGTAAAAAATGTATAAGCAAATATTATCTTTATTATAGGGGCCCGGGGTTGCCTCTGTGGATGGCGGATCTGTATTGTCCATCCGGCACTCGTGAGCCCAACGATAATGAAAAATGTCACCGAACTTGGGAAATTAACCATCGGCTGCTTGTTCGGGTATTGCTACGTAGAGACCAGTTAACAGTTTGATCAAGGCGTATAAGCGAAAGCTGTGGTCGCTGTAATTTCCGAATACTTATCATTATAATTAGCACTATAGTGCTAGTGTTGATAAATATGCGTCTCTGACTTTTTGAGCAGTAAATTTTCCAAAAAAGCAAGTAATATTGCAAAAAAGACTACCTTTAATAGTTTAAAGGCCTGTTCACACTGAATCTGAAGCGTTTCCTAGCGTCAGCGTTAAAAATTTTAACCAATCACAGAGCTCAATTCCTTAACAACGTGATATGCCAAACCAATCACAGGTCATGCCAACAATCTCGAAGCAACGTAGTAACGTAACGCAGCGCTTCGTATGCAATGCGAACAGGTCTTAAGAAAAAAAATTACTAGTTTAATCGTTAAGACATTTTTAACGTAGGATTACAGTCCTCAATAATGGTCCTCCGGAAAGAAAAAAAGTCAGAGTACGTCGCGAGTTATAATTTTGGCAACGCGCCAAACCCAGTAGCAGTAAATAGTTAAACAGAAAAGTACCAAAATGCGTCCAAAAAAAGAGAGAGGTAAGCATCGATAAGTAATCCTACGTTAATAGCCCGCGGTATTTTCGTTAGAACAGGCTACCTGAAATATTTTTTCATTATTATTATTACTTTAGATACCAGAAAATTAAGACAAAAATTAAATGATTAAACGCAATTGTTCACTTCACATCATTTATATTGTTGAGAAGGAAAAAATACATTTACAGTCAAAGTTTTCGTTATTTTAGAACAATTTCCAATGAGAGAGTTTTTCAATTTGGTCAATAATTAAAATATATATATAGTATCACTCTGGTACGCCTTGATCAATTTCAACCTAATTTGTACATATATCACTTACAGTCTGTAAAGAAACACTTGGGGAGGGGGGGGGGGGGTAAGACTGCCCTAGCACCCCTAGGGTGGGCGGAAGGAGGGCAGAGGACATGTAAAAATAATCAAAAACAACTGATATTATTATCGAATCCATAGTTTTCGGGGTCGCTGAGATTAACAGTGACACTCTCGATGCCAATTAAGTGCAAGTTCACCCCCCCCCATCAGCATTTGGGGGAGGCGGGGGGGAAGAAGGAATGAAAAATTAAATGTCCAAAATGACAGAGAGTAGTGTCGAATCCAGAGTTTTTGGGGTCAATGCGATGAATAGGGGAAACTAAAAATGTTGTTTATAATTAAGTTTTGAGTTAAATTAATATTATAGTGAATTTGCAATTTTACTTTATCATTTGCATACTGCACATATACTTTTAAATACCTGTAAATAAAATTACTTAGAATTTACACTAGAGGTAGAATTCATTCATTTTCCTGTATAATAAAAAATTGAGATTAATAAATATCTGGGAAATGCGGAATAAACAGCTAGTGAATAAATAAATGTTCGACTACACAGGAAAACAAAGTCCAAGAAACCAAAAGATACATGTCTGATGCAGCGAATTTTTCCTTAAACACAATAACCCCAGATGAAATTTAGACAGACGCTTAAAATTAGATGTTTATATACATATGCATTTGTTCAAACTGCTGTTGTTATTAATGTCAGCTCCTAGAAACAGATTTTTAATTAATAAGTCCTTCTGTATGTCGCAAAATACAAAATTTTAGCGTAATTTCATGTAAATTTTTCCTTTAAGTTTTATATATATATATATATATATATATATATATATATATATATATATATATATATATATATATATATATATATATATATATATATATATATAAATACCCTAAAACTCAGACAAAGTTAAGAAATGACAAGGTCTCGAGATAGTTTTAATATTGTTAGAATTCATGATGATTCCCACAATTGTTTTGTTCATTCTAAAGCGACAAATAAAGGAAATTTTTGAATTATTCTAGTTGGGTTTATCGCTTAGCTCGGAATTTATTCTAAACTTATTTTGACAATTTATTACCGAAGCAATTGTTTTGGTTCTATTTTCCTTTACTGTAAACTATTTAGTATCTAAATTAATTTATAGTTCGTAGTTTGAAATTATAATTGCTTTGTATTTATATAAAACAAAATACATTTATGCTAAGAAAAGTTATTATTGCTTTACTTTTCTGAAATTGTCATCCAAAGTATAATATCTATATTTTGGAGTATGTGAGTTGGTCAATTATTATTAATGTTATTATAATTATTATTATGTCATTTGCATATTATTTTAATGAACTAGAAAGTCAGGGCAAAATTTAAACGGAGAAACGTAATTGTTCACTTCTCAACGTTTATATAGTTATGAAGAAAGAAACACATTTACAGGCAACGTCCATCGGAACAGTTAATTTTACAGATCATCATTTCCACATCATAATCTATAAACCTGACATATGTTCTATACATTTAAAAAAATAGTTT
This sequence comes from Dolomedes plantarius, assembly GCA_907164885.2. Taxonomy (NCBI): domain Eukaryota; kingdom Metazoa; phylum Arthropoda; class Arachnida; order Araneae; family Dolomedidae; genus Dolomedes; species Dolomedes plantarius. The sequence continues at coordinate 32,236,689 of OU015492.1, read as the reverse complement.
ATATAAAAATGAAGTGGAAGCTTATCTCGTTTTTAATGTCAACATCCTGACAGACAAACAACTGAATTTTTATAGTCTTTTCTCCGTGTTGCCTCGCTATTTTTATAAAAGTAGAAGGAAATTAAATAAAATAAATCCCTTACTGCAGTTACTCATATAATATATATATATAAATATATATATATATGACACCCTTATTCTGTAATTTTTTACTTTTGAAAATATTTTTCACTTTACTATCATAAAAACGGATTAATAAATCAACTGCGATGTTTAAATCGGTGACATTTGTTTCCTCTTCTAATATTCTCTAGCCTTTCAGTGTATAATCCGGTCGTTTAAAACATTTTTTCTAAAAGATTAAATTATTTGATTGAGCTAACAGTATTTTGATTTCTGCTTTGTTTATAAATCTTCAAAATGTATATTTTAAAAGTTTGCCAAACAATTTTCTGTCTTTAAACAGGCTTTAGAATAGTGTAAAAAGAATCTATACCACTGTAAACTCCTACGACAACATCTAAACGTATGCAATGTATAAAACTTCTTCAACTATATAAATATTTAAATATATGAATTCTATTCATGCTTTCAAATCCCTTTGTTTTAAAAAAATTAATTTTCGTGAATAAAAACATTCACTATATGCTACCTTAGAATTAAAATCTGATCATGCAGAAATGGATATATTTTTTAATAAGTTGTGATTATTATAAAAATAAAACAAATAAATTTTATTAAATTGAGTTGCATTTCTTAAACAAGAACTGATGAAAAAGGAGTTTTAAATAGGATTCTTATTGTAATTATAATTAGAAAATTTTCTGGTATGTAAAAATTATGTAAGTTCAAGTCTCGAGTAGTGAAATTACTTGAATTTAATTACAACGGTATTAAATTTCGTTTTTTCATCTAACAGGCATTTGTAACATGCCGTTTATAAAAATGAGGGGAAAAAAACATAGTTTGTAAACAATTTATTATTATGGTTTTGCTAAAAATCCTTTCTACTGAATATTTATTCAGATACTATTACTACATGTTTTAATTAAAAAAGCAAACAAACTAACAAGTTTAAAATTAAGTCTGCCGCCTACATTCATACTTGACACACAATGTTCCTGATGTTTTCTTAATCGTCAGTGATAGAGTGAGAAGCATAAGTCTGTTAACAGCTAAAAAAAATTAGATGGTGATATGTTTTTACTTAACGTGTAATAATTAATTTATACTCCCATCTGTTACGTAAGGATATGCATATTTGTGAATTTTTACTATTAATAACTGCAGTATGAAGTTTTTTATGGATATTTTAAGTTCTCGTTGTTTAGGGTTTTAATTAATTTAACTTAAAAGAACATATCTTTCTTTCAATTGATGTGCACCGATAAGGAACAAACAAATACGGAGTACAACAGAAAATAGTTAATTGACTGATTAGAGAAGATCAAAGATACTGTCTTCTAGAGTTGATTCACAGGTGTCGTTTCCAAAAAAAAAAGAAAAAAAGTCTCCAACTTACCACCTCATCTTACTCCTCACGTTGCAGTTGCTGATTACGAGCTAGATAAGCAGAATCAACGTAGTACAAACCAAAAACAAACCTTTTCTTCTATCCTTCTCTTCTTATATTCAATTTAAAATGGTCTCACTGGAACACTTCTGAAGTGATCGAATAGAAATACGGAAACGTATAGGGCAGTTCCATGTAGCTTCACTGAAAAACTTTTCACTGGGGCAAAATATGATGTCCTGCGTTTTACACATGGGCTTAAGTAGGAAAATCCTTCCGTACCACACACACACACATATATATATATATATAATATTATATATCTATATATATATACAGGGTGTCCATAATAAAAGTCCACTTTCAAAAGGCTGCAAAAAGAACCACTGGTCAGAATGACTTCAAATTTGAACTGAATATACTGGAAGAAGGGGAAACGATTTGGCATAATTAAAAAAGTTTCCAAATGTTACAGTGCCATCTATGATACATTTTTGAACTCTTTTTTTATTATGCCAAATCGTTTCCACTTATTCCAGTATATTCAGTTCAAATTTAAAGTCATTCTGACCAGTGGTTCTCTTTTTGCAGCCTTTTGAAAATGGAACTTTAATCAGGGACACCCTGTAAATATATAATTTATAAGGCGGTTAAAGGCAAAGTGGTGTACGTCAAGTGGTGTAAGTCCAAAGCGTTTGACTGCAAAAAATTATAATTCATACTAATTCACAATTATAATCATAATAATTATTATAATATTGCGAATACCAATTATTTGCAAGAAATTTGAACATGGAGATTACATTTTTGCCCTCAAATAAAAAAAAGTTGAAAATGTGACTTACACCACTCTGCCTTTTCACCACCTCATATATATATATATATCATAATATTATTAATAACATTTAATTGCTTTTTCTGAACTTTCTTTCTCATCTGGTAACTTTTCCGACGCCTTGCCGAGATGCTTCGCCTTCCATACTAAACTTTCTCAGCCAATTCTGGCAACCTCTCTTTCACCTAATTCTTGATTCCCGCGCTACTCAGGGACGGCGGGCTGGCTCGATGCGAATAACATGTCATGTCCTCTGCAATGTGAAATAATTTCTTTTCGTCATGATTCCAACTTTCATTATTTTGGCCATGATGTAAGCTTTTCTTCAAGAGATGACCTTTCGGGACATCTCATATATATATATATATATATATATATATATATATATATATATATATATACAGTTGGCTCTCTGTTTAACGACTTCCAAGGGACTGTGAAAATTCGTCCTTAAGTAAAGATCGACCCTTAAACAGAATTTGTGAAAAAGTAACATTTCCCATAACGTCGGAGAGGCCGGGACTGGGAAATATTGTCTTTAAATAGAGATCGTCGTTAAACAGAGAGCCAACTGTATATATATATATATATACTGTATATATATATATAACTGTATATATATATATATATATATATATATATATATATATATATATATATATACATACAAGGTGCGCCCACAAAGTAAACGGACAATTTTTTTTTATAAATAAGAAAAAATATTACTCACCTTCAAATAAATTTATCTCCTTCAAAATAATCGCCAAAGGAGTCTATACAATTTTTCTAACGTTTCTTCAAGTCATCGAAACACTGTTTATAGGAGTTGGAACTAATCGCTCGCAAAATACGCGTAACATTTGATTTCCTATCCGAGACGTTTTCAAATCTCTGTCCTTTCTTAAGCTTCGATAAAAGGAAAAAAATCAGCTGGCGATAAGTCAGAAGAATATGATGGGTGATTTATCATTGTAATTGAATGCTTAGCAATATATTGTTGTACAGTAATTGCTGTACAAGGCCTAGCATTATCGTGTAAAAGAAACCATTGCCCAGTATCAAGCAGTTCCTTCCTAATTCGCCTTATCATGTTTCTTAATTGAAAAAGCACCTCCTTGTAAAAATACTGATTAATTGTTTGATTTTCAGGAACAAATTCGTGGTGAATAAGTCCTTAGTAATCAAAAAATGCAGAATCCTTGAAAGGACAGAGATTTGAAAACGTTTCGGAAATTAAATCAAATGTTACGCGTATTTTACGAACTGTTATTTCCAAAGGCCATAAAAGTGTTTCAATGACTTGAAGAAACGGTAGGAAATTGTATAGACTCCTTTGGCGATTATTTTGAAGGAGATAAATTTATTTGAAGGTAATAGTTTTCTTATTTATAAAAAATTGTCCGGTTACTTTATGGGCGCACCTTGTATGTATATATATATATATATATACGTATTTATATATATACATATACATACATGCATACATACGTATCTACGTGGTTTAGTAATCTATGCAACAAACATTTTGCTCTTCTTTTTTCCCCAAGTTGAGATGTGATATGCTGAGTGAAACTGTTCTATTCTAGAAGCCAGGAAAAGAACAGTTTCCCCAGGGAGGTAATAAAGAAGGAGAGTCACTTATTTTTTAAGTTTTCTATGGGTCAGTATTTTTGGTGTGACTTTTAGCTTTGAATAAGCCCAGTATCCATATTTGCTTGCTTCGACGAGTTCCTGCAACACCTCAACGTTTAGTTTCATTTATGTTTTCATAAATGATTCTCTAAGATCTTATATTGTAGTATAGGTAAATCTAACCATTCTACAAAAACTACCTCAGTACTTTCCAAATTCTTTTAATTCGATTAATGTTACGATCCTGAGGTGAATTTTTCATGGGCAGAGAAGATCCCTCATGCTCTCTGCGCAATTATTTCATATTTTAAGTTTGATGAATCTTAGAAAAAATGCATCCTAGAATATGTGCGTGCTAAGAAAATATAAAATATCTGTTGTTGGAATAATGGAATCATTCAGTATTTTCTCTTACTTGGCTGATTTTTATTCTGTAGCAGTTTACCGTTGCTGAGCCGATACCAAACCAGCTGAATCATAACTTCAGATCATAAAACTAGAAACTTTTAGAAGGGCTTCTAGAAACTTTTAGAAGGGCTTCTAGAAACTTTTAGAATTCCTTGAAGAATCATCTGTTGTTTGGCATGATACTGTGATTACTCAAGATTGAAGTCTTTATATTTTCAAATTATTCCGCTGTTTTTAGGCTCATGTCATGTTTTCGATTATTTTCTCTCACATACGGCTTCTTTAAAGTCTCACATTTGTTTGGATGTAGTGGTGTCGGCTCCCTTTGTATCATCGAAATGCTTTTACTGTTTCATTGCCCTGAGAACCAAACTGGAAAACTTTCGAGACATAATATAATGGTTCCAGCAATCAAACATGTCTAATGAACAACCATTACTTAAGCACAAGCCTATTATCCGATTTTTAAGTACTTATTTCTTAACCTATCCTTTTATTTTTCCTGTTCACTCATTCCTGTAACCTATAACTTCTTTAATTTAGCAGCATTATTGAAAGTTTTAAAATTTGTATTTTATTTCTGCACTTGAAATGACTTAAGAAAGTATAGCAACTTATGTGACCCCAAGAAAGGAAAGAGAAAAAAAGTTCGGAATTATTGAAGTAAAACACTTTAAAAGCCCCAATTCATTCGGCGATAACCTTCTTTTAATTTTAAAACCTATGTTTATTATCCAATCCCTTTACACACTACGCGAGCCATCAGGACTGGCTTGTATTTAAAAATTCCTTTCCCTAAAAGGTTATATGATTAAAGCTTTTTTAGCAGGACTACTTGTTAAGTGATCGATGTGCAAAATGCTGACGTTGTTTTCGTCTATTTTTTTCATTTCAGACTATTTTATAAAGAACCACACTTTAGTTGACGACATATTTTCATTTTTGAGCTGTTTCTTTACTTCCTCTTTTCATTTCTTTTCCTTTAGCAACTGTTTAGCCTTTCAACCTTACTAAAAACTGTTTCACCTTTCTAAATAGTCTTAAATAAAATCTAATCAATTGCATAAGAGACTAATCCGTCAAAAGGAGATGCTAGTTTTGAATTTCTCTTTTTTTGTAATCATCAAAAATAAATATAATTAGGATAAAGTGCAAAAAAAAAATTCCGCTCACCAAAATACATTTGTACAAAGTGTGGAAATACAATTTTTCTAAATGACTTGGAAAAATCTCCATTGTCCAGTAATTCAAATCATATCTTGACTGAAAACAGTAGCCCATACAAAAGAAAGTTGAAATATTTTCCTTAAAGCATACAACGAATACTCATTGCTATCTTTCCATTATTGGCTAAAAACTGTATGCAATATAAATACATTCTTCCCTACTGCAGTTTCCAATTTACTTGGGAAGCGCATTCTCATACAAAATAAAATATCTATTTTCCTTTATACTGAATAATTAGCTTTCATTTGCAAGCAATTTAATAGTACTTTGCGATTTTTGATGACATTCCTTAAGCATACTTCAATACTTCGTTGTATCCTTTGTTTTCATCTCAGTAATCCCATAAACTTCTGATTATATCCTAAAAGATCAAATACTATGTAAGCTAAAACATCCTTAAGTAGGAAATAACAATGGACTATACTAATGGGAAAGAAGAGAAATCAGAAGCGCAGGAAATAAAGTGAGAGAAAATTGGACCTAAAACAAGCGGCTCTCGAATGACATGTAGTGGAAGAGAATTTGGGTAATCCAACGCAGAGGGTAAATATCTGACTTCTCAAGACGAGAACTAAGGCCTAAAAACATATAAACTTTAACTAATAGCGATAAATACCAAGACACTTTCTCTGTTTTATTATTCTATTAAGCTATATTTTTCTAAAGTCTATAATATGTTCCCATTATATTATTCTATTCGTTATAAAGTCTTCATTTTATTCAATTGGTATTTCTCCTGTCTTCCAAAATGAACACTCCCTTAACACATTGTTTACCGATACCGAGTAAACTCGTGTTTTACACGCAAATGTTGAAGACAATTTAGAATAAAAGTAAATCATATTGGAGAAATTGTTGATCAACTGAACATTTATTTACTTGAAAATTACCTTTACTATGACTTGAACGAGTTTCAAGAATATCCCCCCATTTTATCACTTGAAATGTAAATCTCAGATCCCCATATAAATAAAACAGATTTCAGAAAATAAAAATGCCTTACTTTATTTCAAAATTTCACTCTCTGCCAATGTTAGGCTAAGGAATTTGCATTGAACTATTCATTCCAGTTCACCAATCAGTCAATCAAGTAGAGATCAAATCTAAAAAATTTCAGGTAGTCTCTTCTAACGAAACTACCGCCGGTTATTAACGGATTACTTATTGTTTCTTACCTCTTTTGTATGTATATATGCTGTATGTGTTATGTATATAAGTAGGTGTGTATATATATATATATATATATATATATATCTATATATATATATATATATATATATATATATATTATTTATATATTATATATGTTATAGTATATATATATGTATATAGATCTATATATTGGATAGTATATATATAATGTATTATGATAATAGTATGTATTATATATGTATATATGTATTATATATATGTATATGTTATATGTATATATATATGTATATATGTATTATGTATATTAATAGTATATGTAATATATATGTATATATGTATATATATGTATATATATATATGTATATATAATATTATATGTATATATGTATATATGTATATATGTATATGTATATATTATATGTATATATGTATAAATGTATGTATGTATGTATGTATGTCAAAATTTTGACGCATTTTGGTACTTTTCTGTTTAATTGTCTTATTGTGTGCGAAAGCGATACAGACTCGGTTTGGCGCGCTGCCAAAATTATAACTCGCGACGACGGACGGTTTTAGCGTCTGAAATTTTGCTTTCCGGAGGACCGTTATGGAGGAACATAATCCTACGTTAAAAAGAACTGATGGATTTTTTTCAGTCTGGTGATCAACATAGTGCTTTCCTCCACGACTTATAGTGCTTTCAACCACTACTTTTGCACAGCTTCACTATCTAGGTAGAAAACAAAAGGGACCAAACATCGATATTTTCGTTGTGATTTCACTTCTCAAAGTGTAATCGTGGATGACAGAGCAACGAATGAATTTAGTGGCCACCCGTAGGTATCTATGTATAGACTTATATAATGTATAAACAAAAGGATAATTTTAAGTACATATACACATATACATAAACACATACATACATATATATACACATATATGCAATATTCCCATTACATCACGTCCTTAAATTATAACCTGAAAGGGAAAACTTGCTCATATTTACATGGCTGGAGCTAGACTCAGCCTGAAAGAAATAACAGTTAGATCTAAATGCAGTCGGACCAAACTTCTTAGTACATCGTTTATTAGTGCGAAAATACATCTGTTCATTCCAGAAGAACGGCTCGGAATAAAATCACCTTTCAACATTAAACGCGAGAGGGCGAAAAAAACATGTGGCTGTTGTTTGTATGGTCAGCATATTTAGGGGCTCGCGAAGCTAACACACTCCTGAATTCGGACATATACACGTGTAGAAATGCAAAGGCATGCGATTTTAAAGCGATAAATTAATATTACTGGGGATTAGATTTAAGATAGTGAATTTAAATGTTAGAATGGAGGGCATAATATTTAAGATATTACAAATATAAATATACATATACAAATATACAAGTAAATATGCATACATATGTGTCTACTAATTTTATTAATCTGTGCAAACAAGCACTTTGCTCTTCGTTTTTGCCAGAGATGGGACATGCTGCTTGAAAATGCCCTATTCCTGCTGCCAGAGGAAGAATAAGCCCTCTAGGGATGTAATAAATAAAGAGCGTACTCTTGGAGTCATTTAATTTTTAAGTTATCTATGGGTCAGTATTTTGGGTGTGACTTTTAGCTTTGATCAAGCCCTGTATTCATATTGACTTGCTTCTACGCATTCATACATATTTTTGACAAATCTTCCCTTCAAAAAATTACTTCTCTCTTAAACTAAACTGAGTTACTGTGTCACAGGTGGGCGGAAAAGAAATTTTTCATCAACAATGATACAAAAGTGGGCGGTAGGTATTTAAAGGTTAACGACCCCTGCTCTATACTGCACAATTAGATCAAGCTTTATAAGTCTTAGCTATAATGATAATTTCACGAAATAAAAATTTGCGTTAATTTATATCCACTTAAAAAGAAATTTAGTAACATTTTTGGTATTAAATAATTTCTCTTGTGTTTTAAATTAGAGGCAATTTATAAATTATTCTCTAATTAATTAATAATTGCAATGAAACTTTAATGGTTTCAAACCAATCTTCTGCAAGATAATACCCTTTTTAAATTACTATTGCTCTGAAACTATTAAAGTTCTATTCTTTGTTCGCTTGTTTCAAAGCTATTAAAGTTCCTCTAGGTAAAAATTATAGAATTATTAAATATACGTTGGTTAACGGAATTAATTTTGAGTCTTGCATTTTTAACGGAACCTTTTCTTGAACTAAATTGTTTAAGCCTCTTTTTCCGGCTTTTGAATAATTAAGTTAAATATACTTTTCCGTGGAAAAGCAGATAAATGACTTCAATTTTCTTTTTATTTGCTTGGTAATAATTTATGAATTCAGCTGGTAGCTGTAGGTAATTTAAATGTTAATAACGTCATATTGATAAATTAATAAGTTAATGCACCATTACTTTATCATTAATAATTTATTATTTGACTGAACTTTCTTCTCTTCCATGTTATGATGAACTTCCCTGTTGTTGGTTAATTTGTGTTCCTAGCTGTTTAAATTAAGTAGGTTATTTCATAATTTTAAACACTGAAAGGGCATTTTTCATACATGATGTTAATTTCTAGATTTTTTAATCACTTCACTGGCAAATGTCCTTTCAGAAAGCTGTATTTTGCTTTGGACATGAAGTTTGTAAGATGCATTGTCTGTTCATAGCAGAGCAATTACTGATAAAATTATTCATCTACAAATATATGAAAGAATGGATAAATTCAAATTTCAAATAAAACAGCGAGGAAAATTTGCATGGTAAAATTTGTCACTCCCCGGGGTAATTTAATATATTCTTCAAATTAATATGAGAAGCTCTAAAACAATGTCAACCCAGCAGTAGGATGCCACAAAACAAGTAAAGACAAATTTCAGACTCTGGAGGATGTAAAATAAAATATCCCAAGGGAATTTTTTAACTGTATGAGTGTTGAAACAATATTTGATAATATGTGTTACAGGTCATGCTTATCTGCATGTAGGGAACACATTCCTTTCTATTCAGGAAAATTGGTTAAGTTGCAGTAAGGATTCTCAGACGACAGAGAAAATTTTAGATAGCACAAATAAAAGAATATATACTTATAAAATGTGCATGGAACAGAATTTTTCTTGTTGACAAATTTTGAAATAAGAAAACAGTTGTATAATTAAATGGGATTCAGCGATTTTTTTAGAGTGAAAATAGAATAATAATTAGAATAATCCCAAAAATTGAGTTCCATGTCACAATATGTTACAACAGAGCTTTGTTATTTAAATGGGAATTTAAATGTTATTTAAAACGGAAAGAATAAAAGAAATTCATAGAGTAATGAAACATCAAGTAAGAACTAGGTAATTAAATATAGTCTTCAAATTTATATAAGCTCAAAAATAGAGACAACCCAAAAGAAGGATGCAACAAAATATTTTACGCCATAGAAACAAGTAAAGGCAAATTTCAAACTCTGGAGAATGTAAAATAAAATATCCCAAGGGAATTTTTTAACTGTATGAGTGTTGAAACAATATTTGTTAATATGTTACAATAGAGCTATTAAGTGGAATTAAAACATATAATAAAATAGATGATCGTATAGTGGCACTTTTTAAGATTGTTAATTGGAGAATACACAAATTGACACTTCTCTGAGATAATTAAAAAACAAACTCAATTTAAATAAATAATATTAGCATTTAATTTCTCCTCTTCTTATTTAAAATTAATTTTATCGTTAGTTACAATCTGCACAGAAACAACATAATAATTATCTACATACATTAAGAAAGTATTTGAACACATAATAAAACCTAGCTACATATATTTACTAATTTATGCTCTCACCTGATAAAATATATTACAAATTATTATTACTTACCACCACCCTCGTTGGAGAATGATGATTATATCTCATTGTATTACTAAACTCAGTCCAAAAACAGATCAGAAATCTCAGCATACAAAAATGGCGACTGGGGCTGAAGAGCGGACAACCTCGAGCTGTGTCATAGTCGCGGCTTTTTCTTCAACTGCTCAAAAAACCGTTAAAACTTTCCAGCACCGAAAACGCAGAGGTCAGAAAATGTTCTGGAACAATTACACCTTTCAGCTATATGATTGGTTAAAAGATGGTTGCTGGGACGTTGCTATGGAGGAACTATGTCCCCTTAATTACCGAGAGGGTGGCAAGTAATTCTCCCTTCTTGTGCAAATGACCTAGTGTACTATCCGTACTGATACAGGTCACACATAATTGCCTACGGGAGGCACATTCCCTTCTTCCAGGAAAACCGGTACGAAAAACCACAGGAATGATTTTCAGCACATAGACAATTTAAGATTTACAAAATAAAATAAATGCACTTATAAATGTGCATGGAACCGAATTAATGGTTTTTCGAAATTATGAAATCAGAAAATTATATTTTTTATGGTTAAAACAGTATAATAATCACAATAATTGCAAAAGTCGAGTTCCATGTCCTCAGAGCATTGTTATTTATATGATTACATCTGTATACGTTAAAAGGAAAGAGTAAAAGAAATTCATAGAGGAATGAAGCATAAGTAGGAACTAGGTATTTAATTACAGTCTTCAAATTTATATAAGCTCTAAAACAGTGACAACCCAAAAGAAGGATGCAACAAAATATTTTACGTCATAGAAACAAGTAAAAGCAAATTTCAAACTCAGGGAGATGTAAAATAAAATATCCCAAGGGAATTTTTTAACTGCATGAGTGTTGAAACAATATTTGTTGATATTGTTACGAATTTTGTGAGTCTATGGTAATCTCGTCAAATATGAGAGTTATCGCCAAATCGGCGATGGATTTGGAGACTTATTTTGGTCACCAAATTTGGCGATATGGCGCCAAATGGTCGCCAACCTTCTAGGCCTTTCTGGACTTTTCCAGTGATTTCTAGCTGGCGGCTGATAGAGGGCGCTTTGGAAGTCTATAAATATACCTGAGATTGGCATTGAAACTCAGTCAGTGTTCTTTTCTGCTGCGTCTTGAATGTATTGAAAGTGCGTTAGGCGTATATTGTATTGAACACTCTGTTATCCTTACTTGTGTTTTAGAGTTTTCTGTTGTATAGAAAACAGTTGTTACGTTTTTTCTGTTAGTATTTGTGTATGCGCCTGTAGAATTTAGAGAATAATAAATTTTATTTTGTGTGCACTTTCTGAAGGGAATTTATTCAATCCCATCGAATCTAGTAAACGGAGCAATATGTTACAATAGAGCATTGTTATTTAAATGATTACATCTGTATACGTTAAAAGGAAAGAGTAAAAGAAATTAATACAGGAATGAAGCATCAAGTAGGAACTAGGTAATTAAATATAGTCTTCAAATTAATATAAGATCTAAAACAGTGACAACCCAAATGTAGGATGCAACAAAATATTTTACGCCACAGAAAATAGTAAAGGCGAATTTCAGACTCTGGGGGATGTAAAATAAAATATCCCAAAGGAATTCTTGAACTGTATGAGTGTTGAAACAATATTTGTTAATATGTTACAATAAATCTTTATTATTTAAATGACTGAATCTGTGTACGAAAAATGTAAAGAATAAAAGAAATTCATAGAGGAATGAAGCATCAAACAGGAACTAGGTAATTAAATATAGTCTTCAAATTAATATAAGAAGCTCTAAAACAGTGTCAACCCAGCAGTAGGATGCAACAAAATATTTTACATCATAGAAAGAAGTAAAGGTAAATTTCAAACTCAGGGAGATGTAAAATAAAATATCCCAAGGGAATTTTTGAACAGTATGAGTGTTGAAACAATATTTGTTAATATGTTACAATAGAGCTTTGTTATTTAAATGACTGAATCTGTGTACATAAAACGGAAAGAATAAAAGAAATTCATAGAGGAATGAAGCATCAAGTAGGAACTATGTAATTAAATATAGTCTTCAAATTAATATAAGAAGCTCTAAAACAGTGTCAATTCAGCAGTAGGATGCAACAAAATATTTTAAGTCATATAAACAAGTAAAGGCAAATTTCAGACTCTAAGGGATGTAAAATAAAATATCCCAAGGGAATTTTTGAACAGTAAGAGTGTTGAAACAATATTTGTTGAAATGTTACAATATTTCTTTCTTTGTTTTTTAAATAATTGCATCTGTATCCCTTAAACGAAAAGAGTAAAAGAAATTCATAAAGGAATGATGCGTCAAGTGATAACCTTCTAGAAAGGACATGTATTTAAACATACACGTAAGGGAACAAGAAAAAAAGTCTAGTCGAATATCCCACCACGAACTCATTCTCTGACGGAAGAGTCTAATCCTTTGAGAAATACATACATATCTTTTGGCTCAATTTTAACGACCATATCTCACACAAACCCCCTCCAATCATATTTTTTTCTTTCATTGACACCTCCCTTTTTCCACATACTACAATGGTATTAGTGGAAGTGAATAATATGTTACAATATTATTCAGTCATTTATTTTCTCAGCATGAGTTTCTATAAGATAAAAACTTGGAAAACTGCAAATACGAAAATCAAAATCAACTACAATCTCAGCCTGCAGTAGCTCTGCTATATTCTACTTACAGAACTACTGCTTGCTCAACGTGCAAACATCCCTTTTGTTGCTCCTAATGCCCCCTGGCTGGAAGTTCCAGACCAGGTCCATATAGGCTTCGGGCTGAGTAGTGCAGCTCCCGTTTATCATAGCATCACAAGGGCCAGTGCCCAACTTGGCTTCGTGCCATCACAGTTTTGACCGAGCAGCCCCAGGGGTGACATATGGGGTGATCGTACCTTCTCCATCCACTAACGTCATAGAAGTACTTTCCGGTCTACGAATTTAACTTGCCCATATCCGACCTAGACATGAAGGTATTTAATGGCACTTGTCGGTATTCGATCCGAGCACCCTCAGTACCGAAAGCCGACGCGCTACCGATAGGCTACCTCAGGCCCATACCCCTTTTACATTTGCGGAATTAATACTTCATTTCAGGGCCACCAGTTACACTACAATCACGATTTTTAACTGGCTTCTAGGCTTCGCAATTCGATAAAAATGAGTTTTTGAGAATGTGAGAAATTAATAAATAAAATTGTATTTTAAAATTAGTAATCTAGCTATAATCACTTGCAATTATTTTCTCAGCATGAGTTTCTATAAGAAAAAAACTTGGAAAACTGCAAATACGAAAATCAAAATCAACTACAATCTCAGCCTGCAGTAGTTCTACTGAGAGCAGCTTGTTCCAGAAATTCGCAACCATCACTAACAATCGGGACTTATTAACTGCCACCCTTTGCATCAAACGATGCTCATCACTGGACAGATTGCGGCATAAATAAACAAGGTAATGATTTCTGGTAGATCGATGAGGCCACGCGGCTGACATTATTTTGGTGGAGGTGCCTTGCGGGATGGAAGTTTGATGTATGAAAATCCGATATCAAAGCGAAGTCTCTCAGATGTTAATACACAACTACCCGGAAGGCCCGAAATAATGAAGGTCCTAATGCTTTATCTACGGAAAGATCTGTCTGCTAGGGTTTCTGTCGTGAAAATGCTGTAAGGCAGACAGATTAAAAATATAGAAGGAATGTAATTAAATGGATAAAAAATATTGAGCTAAACGGAAAAAGCGTGGATTGTTTGTTTTCGTAAAATTATTCCTGTGTTGAAGATCTTTCGAAGAGAATGCACTATAATTAAAGAACATTTATCAAATATTGTCGAAATTTGGCATAACAGGCAAGTAACAGCATTTTAATGAACTTCAGTTAGAAAACTAGCTTGCTAAAACTCTGACAGTTAGGTTAAGATCATGATATCGATTGTTGAAAGATCATAAACTGTGTGAATAAAGTCAAATAATTTTTACATAAAATCTACAATAACGGTAAAATACCATCTATGCAAAAACAGAAACGTAAAAGAATATTTGAGTAAAATATCAAAAAATGAGGAAAATTGAAATAAGATGGTTATAAACTTCGCATGTTATGCGTTAAGATACAGTGTGATTGATAACCACGGGGGGGGGGGGGGGGGGGGAATTAAAATTTATTATTGATAAATTTTAGTTATTTCACATTTTCGAATGTGAGATGTTCTTTTCTTCGATGATGTGACAAGTGCATTTAAGTATATTTACCACTTATTTTTCTACATTTAAATCATTTTCTAAATATTCTGTGATTTCTTTAAATACAAACAGTTTTGTTTTTTTCAAACTAGAAGGATATTAGAAGTGCTTGTAGAAATGAATGGGGAACATTTTGAAGCCTCTCGAAATAAATGATAAAAAATAACTTTAACCTTTGAGAAAGTGCGGGTTGTTTCCATTCATTTTAAGGGGCTCTGGGGCATAAAATCCACAAAAGAAGCCCATTTTTACGTTCTTCGCTCAAAACATACTATAAAGCTTTCAGAATCGAATAAAGCAAAACGTAAGTTTCTATGATGGTTGCACAGCTAGATGCATCATTTTTTAGCTGTTCTATTTATGCCTAACCTTCTGTACACCCGTACTTAAGATCTGTTTGTGCGGAAATGGAAATTTTCGCGATCTGCTATCTATAACAAGCTGTACCTTTAATGCCTTTTAAGATATATTTAAAGAAATTTCGTACATCGCTCCTCTGTTTTGCCATGGAGGTATTTTTGCTCTCAATCTGGTGTAAATATTGGCCCGAAAAAAATCTTTATTTTTTTCTCTGCAATGACTAAAAACTTTATTAATCACACTTTCATAAATACGGTAAACAATTGTTATGAAACCTTAGTTCAGGGGTTCCCAACCTTTTTATGTTTGCTGCATCCTTGGGAATGAGATTAGAAACGTAGTGCACCCTTGCTAGAATTTTAGTTTCGAATTTTTTTAAATATAAAGTTAAAGTGGAATATGTTTCAGGAACATGCTAAATTTAAGGTCGAACAAATGCTTACTCCACTGCTGAATATATTCCTTTATTAAAAGATATAAGAAACAAACACTAGAATAGGATATATTAATACAATTTCAAAAATAGCCATGGGATTCAGTGTAGTATTATACTGCAGGACTACAGTGGAAATCGCTAAAAAGAGTTTTTATTTATTAATGTGAAACTTGCAATGGATGCTTAGAGCACCAATGTTTGATATCAAGCCTAACAGTTGTCGACATGAGAGTACCATCAACTGGGGTAACATTGGCCTTTGCGGGTAACTTTGACCCAACAAACCTATTATAATATACCTATATACCTATATAGTTATTATACCTATTATATTTAACCCCCCTACTGGCCCTTGCAATAAATAATCTGATAATCACTCTCCTTTATCTAGATACAGCACATGCAATCATTTTCGTTTGTTGGGCCAAAGTTACCCCAGTTGACGGTAGCTAATTCATCCTTAGGAACGAGTTACATCGATTTGTGTCACAATCTGTCGGGCGTGAGAGTCATTAATTCAACTTAATATTTATTTTAGTTGGGATCCAGAAATATTTTTTGTTTAACCAAAAAAATCTAGCGGCACCCTAAAGTGCCGAGGTATATCGGTTGGGAATCAGTGTCTTAGTTATAAAAATGTATAAAAATTATGCAAATAGAGCCATTAGTTCGGCAAATATATAAAAACATGAACGTAATTTGAATTTTAAATTTTAAATTCTAAACTTTTTAAACAAAATTTGAAACTGTTCTAGTATTTTTATCTGTATGTTTACCTCTATATAAAGATAAAGTTGAGGAAAAGAATCACTGTAAAATGAATAAAAATAAAAAAAACTTAACTATATATTACGTGAACTTAAACAGAACTTAACCAGTGAACTTAAACCAGATTTCTGCATACATTCAAAAACATATATACTAAAAAATAATATCACATTCTCCTAAGACGCCAGAAATCTTTGCACAGTTTACAAATACAAACGGATTTAAAACATCATTCCCAAAGTCTTAAATCATAAAGATGGAGAGGGATGGCAACGTTTCCATAAAAGAATTTACAGAATATACCCTATTTTAACAAGAGACATTAATACGGAATTAATGCGAACTCCATTATTAGAAAGTAATAACACAGAGGTTCGTTTTAAAGTAATGCTATGCAGCTGTCGCAAATGCATACCAACTGTCTTCAAAGAGGAGTAAATCTTTAATGATTCTTCTTTTTCCTATAACATTGAGGGGAAGTTCGAGATTTGGGAATAGGGATTGCCGTTCTGCGCCCATCACTCGAAGAAATAAGCTGTCAAATTATTTATGCAGTTATTCAAAAACATTTCATCACAGATATGTTATCAGGACTCTTATATGAAAGGTTGTACGCGTATAATGAGCAAAGGAGATGGGATTTGTTCTCTTTCTCTTTTGGAAAACTATTTAATTTTGCCGATATAAAGTTTTGAAAACTCCCTGGTCGGGATAAATTCCCCTAAAACTAATACCAGTTTTGATGAAATCAATATTACACGTTAAGAAAGGAAAAGTCGTACGTAAAGAAAGAAAAGAATTACCTGAAATGGCCTTAATGACGACTGACTCTTTTGTTGTCTCAGAATTGTAGTTTGTCATTGAACTAAATTTGCTTATTTTTCATTTCTTCCGAAGTAAAAAGCTATTCCATGTACCTGTGACTTGATATTACACTCTCGGAAGAGAACCCGAATTCCAGATTATATCAGGTTTCTGGTGAGTCCACGCACAAACTATGACATTAAGATTTAATGATTATTAATTCAAATTCAAAATAAACGGACTGTAATTTTATGCCCATGATTTTATTGCCTTAAGAAATTTCTACGCGCGTTTCAGTTTCACAAAATGAAAATTCTGTTTTCAGTTTGTGTTGTTAAAAGATTGTATTGTATTTGTAAAAAGATTTGTATTGTATTTTTCCTAACAGACAGATTTTTAAAATATTTTCTAATACCACAGAATTATGCTCTTCTACTGAAGTATGCAAACTGAGTTTAAAATTGTATTACGAACCAGAAAACACTT
The DNA here is from genome assembly GCA_907164885.2 of Dolomedes plantarius. Lineage (NCBI taxonomy): Eukaryota > Metazoa > Arthropoda > Arachnida > Araneae > Dolomedidae > Dolomedes > Dolomedes plantarius. The sequence continues at coordinate 32,218,939 of OU015492.1, read as the reverse complement.
TGCGATTCCTATAGGCAATTAATGTAACTTTACTTTATTTTTTACATAACATATACAAATTTCGATTAGAATTTTTCCAAGCTCAAAAATACTAGTAAATTGTATATATATATATATATATATATATATATATATATATATATATGTGTGTGTGTGTGTGTGTGTGTGTGTGTAAGTAATATTTTAAATATTATGCTCTCCATTCTAGCATATAAACTCCCTCTCCTAAATCCACTCCCCAGCAATATTAATTTATCACTTTAAGACCCTTAGCCACAGAACTTCCCATGAATCGCATGCCTTTTCATTTCTACACATGTATACGTCTGGAGTCAGGAGTGGGATAGCTTCTCGATCCCAAAAATCTGCTGACCCTACAAATAATAGCCACATGTTCCTCTCGCCTCTCGCGCTTAAGGTTGAAAGGTGATATTGATTCCGAGCCGTTCTTCTGCAATGGGCGGATGTACTTTTGTCGCTCTAATAAACGATTCTTCCCGACTGTTTCTAAATTTAATTTTTATTCCTTTCAGGCGTAGTCTAGCTCCAGCCATGTAAATATGAGCTAGTTTTCCTTTTCAGATTATAAGTTAAGGACGTGATGTAATGGGTATATTACATATATATATATATATATAGTGAAATTTCTCTATGGCGGACAGCAATGGTTTCGAAAAAAAGAGGCCGTTTTGAAGGGTGGCCGTCAAAAAGATGTTTCTTCCATAATATTGGCTCTATGGAATTTTGAATCAGTTCTCATCAAAATATGGCCGTTTAGAGGGGTGGCTTTCCAATAGGCCACCCCTCTAAACACCCTATTGGACGTCTAGAGGGGTGGCCTATTGGACGGCCACCCCTCTAGACGTCAAATAGGATCGTCTACAGAGGTTTCACAGCGTATATACAGTGAAACTTCTTTACCCCTCTAAACGACCGTAGCTCGTTCAGAACCAATTAAACACTCCATAAAGCCAATGTCATGGAAGAAACCTCTTTTCGATGGCTACACCTTAAAGCCTAACAAGTGCGCACATAAAAATAAACGCACCAGCTTTTCAACTTTCTTTGACAAAGATCGAAAAACCTTAACATATTCACCTTGAAATAAACATGTTGTGAGTAATTAATAGTAGGGAAAAAATTAAGAATTGTCTTCCCTTTACGAGATCTAATTCATAAAAATTTTCTCACTGAGTTTCATTATCACGAGAAAGTAAATATGAGATTTGTTCATACTCTTTACAAAATTTTGATCATTAATTATAAAGTACACGGTTTTATATTATTAGATTAACCATGTCATGATTAATTTTATCAGTTTCCTTTTTTTGTAAATAAATAATATGTTAATTAAATAGCAGTAAAAGTGATATAATACGAATATATTTTTGTGTTTGGACATTTGAAATGAATTCTTAATTTCGTTTGGCGTTTTAGGTTTTTTAGATTTTGTACGTCTAAAAATTTTGGTCATTAATTATAAAGAAAGCAGTTTCATATTATTGGATTTACCATGTCATCATTCATTTTATCTGTTATCAAGTTACAAAAACAGATTAAAACTTTAATTTAAAAAAACCTAAGAAGAATTTTTCAAAAATCTATCTTAGTGCACCCCTACACTATAAGAAGAATCGCCATGCAAAATTTCAGCCCTTTAGGTCCAACGGTTTGGTCTTACCGTTATCTGTCAGTCATGTACGGAACTGTTTTATATATATATAGATAATTCTGAATAATTTATTTTCCTCTGAATTGAATTTAAAAGGGAAAATTTTACTCTAGTGTGTTCCATAGCGAGATCATAGCACTAATAACCAGGAAGCATAAAAAAAAATACTAATTATTCTCGGGTTCATAGTTTTAGGAAATGACCAAATGTGCATACGTTGTTTCATTTGATCAATAAGGAGAAAATCTGATATTTGTGGGTAAAAATTGTGACGGCGCTGAGGGCTTGAAATTGTCAAATTTTGGTGAGTTCAAAATTTAACATCATGAAATAAAGATATTCACTGCAGCAAAGGAAAAATCTTAATATCTGTTAGAGCAGTAATGACAATGTTATGTGTCGTAATATCAGTGTTATTTCCTATAAAGTCACGTGAAGCATATTATGATGCCATTAAAATCCTCAAAACTGCTGCTGAAAATTTTTTACAGCCCCTCGTGTTTTTCAGCCTCCATTGGATTTCCAAGAATTAAAAATGAGGAATGAAGTGCCATCTAGTGACGAGAAACGAAAATATAAAATGGATCGCCAGCATTATGTCAACTTAGCACATCGGAAGCCATAAAAATTTTTAAGTGTCAGTTATGACGCTCAGCGTTTTTTATGGTGTTTTTCTTGGAAAGTGTTTGACTTTGTTTTATCACGGGATTAGCTAAAAATACTTTATGAAGGTCAATACGTGATAAGATAATTAATTAATATGATTTTCTAAAGTTCCATTTCCTGCAGGAAGAAAAATCGTTAACAGTTTTAATTCTGACGTAGAACATTGCTATAAACGATTTTTAGGAATTTAAGCATTATTTTTTAGCAAAGTAAACAAAAATGTGGTTAATTCTATTATCTTTCTTCAACAGATTCCATGCAATTATAAGCACATATTCTAAACAGCTCTTTACTTTAGCATCTTTTAATCATAGTAATTATTATCTAAAAGTTTTTGCTGTCAGTTTTTTAACATGAATAAAGAATTTAATTAGAAACTAACTTCAGAACTCCATACAGTGGGCTACATTTCCAAAAATAATCCTGCAATTTTGAACATATTTAAGTGAACAGCATATTTTTATTGAACATGGTATAACACTAGAATAACTTTCCTTTTATAATTTTTATTACCTCTTAGTGAGTTGTGTGATCTCTTCCCATAGTGGTTGTACCTACAAATATGTTGCCGTTCCCTATAAATCCATGCAGCGTATCGGACTAGTCACCTTCGGTTTTGGATCTCAAAATAAATTTCCCTGATAACGTATGATGACCATTTCTCAGCGAACAATTATTAGTTATTCAAAGACGTAATGATCCTTCCAAGCAAGGAATGTGTGGTACCAACTGTAAGTAGGGTAGAGTGGGGAACCTTGAACCTTTGACCTTAATTCTTGCAATTTCATTTTTTTCACGTTAGATATCTCTGCTGTATAAGAATCTTCTCATGAGTCATAAGAATGTCATAAGATGAGTCATAAGAATGTGTATGATTTATCTAAAGTATTGTGCATTCTTGTTGCTTTTAGAACTTAGAAACGTTTTCATAAAATCTGATGATTAGAGTAACTTTCTGAAGTAAGTTTACAGTATATCTGTAGTCTTATTATAGTAAGGATCATTTATCACTCTGGATAAATAAGTAGTGAGAGGATTATTTGTCCTTTCTGGTATAATTATCGTTTTGATTGTTTCAATGTATCCTCATGATATCACATTTTTACAAATGTCTACCAATGTGGCACATTCAACCACTAAAGAACAGAGAAGTGTAACTCATTGTCTCTAGCCATAAAAAGAACCTCAGTGCAGTAGACACTACACTTACATTCAGTTTAGAAACGGGATGATATACCAGCGTACGTCTAAAACAGTGGTTCCCAATACGTAGAAGTCTGCGGACCACTAAGCCAGATATTGAACCATGTGGGACCACCACCACCACTACCACCGCACCGACTTGAAGGGGGGGGGGACTTTCCGGGGGTATGGGAGTATAGAATATCTCTCAGGCAAAAGGGATACAGAACGGCAAAAGGGATATAGATTGTAAAATAATTATGTTAAAATTTTAAGAAATTTTAATTCAACACCTGATAGCCATCGGATATCTTCCGCACATTTAGTTCAATGAACATTGCTTTCTATTTGGCAACTGTTTTTGTATGTGGTGACGGACCACTATCGAGGCTCTAGCGGACCACCGGTTGGGAACCACTGGTCTAAAATGACCGGATAAGAATTCGGGAGGAAAAGCTACCAAGGGAAAATCATTGGATAATAACAATTCCTCGCATGGCCAAAGAAACTCAATTGGTAGATTACCGGCTAAGGTGTGTTTGAACACTTGAATTAAATCCCTGCTCTTGCCAGGGTGTCGTGAAATGGGCACCTAGCAGTTGTTAAAACTTATTAAGTATCTTTTGTGAGAAGCATTCACCATACGAAAGAATCAGAGTCGTCAGATATTAATAAATAAATAAATACCAGTGATAAATAAATAATCCGAAATAAATAAATATCACATTGCCGTTGGCCTCTGACAGAAATAGGCAAATACGTGAGAGAAAGCAGTTGGAAGTCACACTACTTCATAACGGGGAGTTCAGTTGTGGGAGATTACCGACCATCAGGCGTGAGTTCAATCGTGGCAGGAATATATTATAGACTTAACGGTTTGGAAAATAATAATTACCTCAGGAAAGAATTAAAAATAGGAGTGTTTGGGACGTCTTAGAGTCTTACCTTCCCTAAAGTGAAGCAAAATGTTTGTCATTATTTAAATACAACTTCATTAGGCGTCTTACAGGAAAACACAACTCCTTATGTTCAACAATGTAACTAAAGGGGTGGCTTCATGTTTCGCAATGTTAAATAGATCAAACATGTAACCATCTCTTTAATTAACATTGTGGAATGTAAAAAGTTGTGCTTTCCTGTTTTCATTAGGCGTGCTTGGTATGAGACAGTTAATGATTTTAAATGGATTCCTTCGGTGGAATTTTATAATATTTTCTGTATAGAAATTTTGTAAAAGAAAAATAGATAACGTATTTCAAATTTAATCCATTCTTCTTTACTGCAGATACTGTACCCACACACTGGGACCACTGTCAAATAAAAAAACCTTAATCCCACCTCAAACACCAGAAGAAAACTATTATGAAACCTTAGAATACTTTTCAACTACTTTCTCAAAATTCCTCAAAAAAAAGTCTTTATTTCCTATTGTGTATTTTTGACAGGTTATTTAAAGTGTAATAGTTGTGTCAGATTTGAAATGAACTTCTCGGCTAAAAGTTATTTTCACGAGATGAAAATTCTGTTATTATCAAAACTAATCTTATATGACGACTTGAAAAAAAAAATTACACTCTTCAAAATCAGCGTCTCTCACATCAAAGCGTGCATAGAATCAGAGAAAAAAAGCACATTTTAAAGTAGTTTCGATCTAAGAAAAAAAGCATTATATAACAGGCGTCCAGTAATTCATTTTTCAGTTGATCTATAAAATACTTTACCCTTGATAACAAAAAATGTAAAAAAGCAATAATAAAAAAACGACATTTTTTTCTACTTTTAAAATTTTCAAAAACCTTTAATCAAGTCTTTAGTAGCTAATTTTTCCAGATGACGGTTTTCGATACCCGTGAGTGTCAAATATTATAACCAGCCTTTAAGTCATGAAACAGAGTAAAAAATAATCAATTAATTTCACTGGGCTGAAAGGCTTTCAGGGGTATCCACGGTTAAGGCTTCTACGCACTATTGGATTCGCTCACCTTAAAGTTAACATTTGGAGAAAATGTGTCTACTATTTACAGCTACATAAATACTGATAACCCAATAAAAATGATACTTTCAGATAGCCTGAACTTTTCTGAACCTTGCAGCAGGATTCATTTTATAAATTTCGTCCACCAAAGAAATTGAGGAGCATTTAAACACACTGTACCAGATTTTTCCCCTGAATAATTTTAATTTTAAATAATTATCTGCATTTTTTTAGAAAAACGAAAAATGCCCCAAAGTGTAAAATTTCTTTCTCTATTACGGAGTACAGTTTTAAAAATAAACTTTCGATCCAAGACGGCAATCCTTGGACACATTTTCTCCATAGGTAAACTTTGAGTTGGCATAGTTATAGCTGGTTAGTACACAGCAGCCTTAAGGGAATATCTAGGGCAGCGGTTCTCAACCTGGGGGGCGCGCTCCCCTGGGGGGGCGTAGAGAAATTTCAGGGGAGGCGTGAGTTTAAAAAAAAAGCAAAATAAGAAGTAAAACTAACTGTAATTTACTGTACTCAATTTTGCACTCAGAATGTAACCGTAACATATTTTCGACATACGAACACGAACACGGTAATTGTCGTACACGATAATTTTTGTAATTGCAAAAACACGATAATTGTCGTACGTCTGGACGTTGAAAGTGACCTGAGGTGTGCTTTGTCATAGTTACAACCTTATATTCAAAAACTTGTCAAGGACAAACAGTGCCAGCCCTCTCATTAATGTGGTGAAAGTGACTGGTATTAAATACCAACCATACCTAGATCCTCGATTACCTCAAATATATATGATCTGTATTTAATTCTTTAATTTTATATGTTCTAATAATAATATGTTCCAAATTAAGATATGAGTAGTAAGATTAAATTTTGTGTATGAAATTATCTATTCTATATTTTTATTTAATAACCAGATTCAGTTTCAAATTCCGATTGTATTACTTGTATTGACCACATATGGTGGTGATGGTGGGAGGGGGGGCGTGACCTCACATCAGTGTTCAAAGGGGGGCACAGAGCCTGAAAGGTTGAGAACCCCTGATCTAGGGAATGAAGCAGGAGGTAGTTTATGCATCTACGAGACATATTTACTATTTACAAATTCCCTGGTTCTCTATTTGTATTGCTATTATGGTTACTTTTCACAATTTGATTAGCATGGCTTTTATTGAAAACATAAAGTATGTATTTTCAAAATTTTTCGTATACAGTCGGCGCATTTTATGATAGTTCTTTCGGTTATAACTTACTCAAAGGTTGAAAGAAAATCCAAAAATGAGATAATATTTACTGACATTATGCATGCTCTCCAGTTCTTTACTTTGTGCGATGCTGGCGTCTAAACTTCCCTGAAGAAAACCTTTACTTTGAAAACAAAAATTTAACTTTGAAAACACGAGTTGCCTCATCGATTTATGTTATCTGTAAACGCTTTTAATAAGTCATTAAACTTATATATATGTGTGTGTGTGTGTATGTATGTCGGGTGGTCATAAAGAAACTTTGCCGATATATGAACCTCTAGCGGCCGTTCCGTGCAACCTATCGAGATGAGATTTCAGATATAGTAATTCAGAGGTATGAGCTCGGGATTCTGAGAACGGCAACACAGTGACGCTCAGGGTTACGGTTATAGGTATAGAAACTCGAAATTTTCAAATGGCAACGCCCACTTTTTCCCATCGCAAAATGCTCAGCGCATGCGAAAACCCTAAAAAGCGTTGGAACGGTACGTGTATCACAAAAAACGGACGCGTTATGCACGCACAAAAAACAGCTCTGCGAACGGCCAACAAAGACACGATCGGGGTGCACGAAGGAAATTTGCATATGACAGACGCTAGAGACCAATCACAGAACGCCGGTCGCCAGATATTCAGCGTAGAAAACCAATAAAAAGCTCTCTGATCGTGTTTTTATTAGCCATTCGCAGAGCTGTTTTTTGTGCGTGCATAACGTGTCCGTTTTTTGTGATACGCGTACCGTTCTAACTCCTTTTAGGCTTTTAGCATGCGCTAAGCATTTTGCAATGGGAAAAAGTGGGCTTTGCCATTTGAAAATTTCGAGTTTCTATATCTATAATCGTAACCGTGAGCGTCACTGTGTTGCCGTTCTCAGAATCCCGAGCTCATACATCTGAATAACTATATCTGAAATCTCATCTCTATAGGTTGAACGGAAAGGCCGCTAGAGGTCCATATATCGTTTTTGTAGGCCGTTCGCAGAGCTGTTTTTGTGCGTGCATAACGCGTCCGTTTTTTATGATACACGTACCGTTCCAACGCTCTTTAGGGTTTTCGCATGTGCTGAGCATTTTGCGATGGGAAAAAAATGGGTAATGCCATTTGAAAATTTCTAGTTTCTGTACCTATAACCGTAACTGTGAGCTCCACTTGGTTGCCGTTCACACAATCCCGAGCTGATACCTCTAAATAGCTATATCTGAAATCTCATCTCGATCGGTTGAACGGAACAGCCCCTAGAGGTCCATATATCGGCAAAGTTTCTTTATCACCACCCTGTATACACAATGAAACTTTTCTATAGCGGCCAGTGATGGTTTCGTTAAAAAGTAGCCGTTTTGAGGAGAGGGTGTCGAAAAGAGGTTTCTTCCATAATATTATATTGGCTGTATAAGGTCTTTAATTGGTTCTGATCAACATATAGCCGTTTAGAGGGTTGGCCGACTAAAAAAATTTCATTATATATATATATATATGTGTGTGTGTGTGTGTGTGTATGTGTGTGTGCGTGCGTGTGCGTGTGTCTGTGTGTTTGAGCATTTCTCATACTTCTCAACAGTGCATGGCCATCAGTTTGAGACCTTACTATACAGTGGATGAAATATATAAATTAAGACGAAAATGCTTAAAAGAATGGTGTCTTATTATATAATTTTAAAATGAGTGTGAATAAATCCGAAATCTAAACTTTATAATCATCATGTTTATTATGTATGTAGTTATATATATATATATATATATATATATATATATATATATATATGTGTGTGTGTGTGTGTACACATGCATACACGCTATATTCATAACGTGTTAGTTAATGGGACTTCTACCTTTGGCATCTGATGTTATACATTGTATTAATTGTATATTAAAATCAGATTAGCATGTATGTCATCTTCCAGTGCCAGAAATATTCAAGGTGGTAACTAACATAAGGTAGACCTACTTCGCCGATGAAATACTTTCAGTGAAAGAATTTCTAAGTTGAAGGGCACTAGTATGGACGTGACAAGCAAGTTAGATCACAGAAGACCGGTCACGCACTTCCTGCGAACAACCGCAAACGACAGTGTTCGAGAGCTCTTAATCAGAATATAGTTGTAACCTAGAGTTCCCCTACAGCTCAGTGCTGTCCACAATTGGGCATTTTTTTTGCCAACTTAGAAATTATCTTAATGTGTTTATATTTTATTTCTCTATGGCGAAATTTTCTTACTTGAGGCAAAATGTTGTATGCAATGTACTGGAAACTTATTTGGTACTATACAGTTTTAGGAAAATTATTGATCCAAATTACTATTTTCAGAATGGTAATAGGAAAATTTTGTAAATAAAATCCAAATTTCTGTGACATATTATGGCTAAGGTCAAATTTAAGAATTTAGTGTATTACTCCAACATTTATTGGCAGTTAATACAATGTATAACATCAGACGGCTGTGGAAGAAATCACATCAATTAACAAGTACTATCTATAACGATATATATATATATATATATATATATATATATATATATATATATATATATATATATATATATATATATATATATATATATATATATATATATATATACATATATACATACATATACATATATATATATATATATATATATATATATATATATATATATATATATATATATATATATATATATATATATATCTACATGCATAATAAGCATATAACGTGGGTGAAGGACAAATAATGGAAGAATAAAGTATGTAAAAATGCACGTAACCTACAAAGCTATCGTAAACAAAAACTGCTATTGGTGTTGAACGCTAAAATAATAGCCGAAGTAATTGAAATAATGAAATATATTTGATGACGCTTACACATTCTTTAAATATAAAATCATCATTTGAAGTTTGGGGGTAGTTATTCAAAGGTACCAAATTATGGGAAATCATTCATTACATTATACACAATCTCTGAATATACATTCCCTTTCCGTGGTGATTCTTGGAAATAATTAATGATACATCCTCCATCATTTAATTTTTGATGAATATTTATGTGGTTAATATATTCAAGAGCAGGCCACTTCAAATAAAAGACGAATGAACATTTTATAGCCCCTCTGTAGAACAAGCATGTCTGCTTTATATCTGGAGACAGCATCAGATATGCAAAGTTTTGCGTTATCGTGTGAGCGTAAATTTTATTTTACGACGTCTGACTGCATTAATATTACTCTGTTCTCTGGAGTGACTGAAACAATAAATTTAATTCATGAGCAATTACTTTTCCAAGATTACCTATCGTACGCGTTTACATGCAAATGCTAGGCGAAGATATTTAAAACTTATTTTATAAGAATGCATTTCATTGCACTCCTTTCTTTCTTGGCATCTCATAATTTATATTTTGCTGTGGTTAAATTTACGTGTAATAAGATATAGTAGAAAGTTCTAGGTTTGGTTACCCATTAGAAAACTCGAATAAAAATTTATTAAAAACCTAATTCATCGATAAGTTCCTCTAGGCTGTTTTGGATGAAGATCCGCGAAATTCACATCAATTGAAGCATTTTCTAATCTCCGGGTATAATATTATGGAACAAAACAGAAAATATTGCTCAAATCATAAACTTTATTGCTTATTTATTGCTCATTTCTAATATTAGGAGACTGGGAAATTGTATCAGTAATTGGATAAAAATTTTCAAACCGACTGAGTACTTGGTAATGAGTACCGAAAGAGTAACATACTCAGTTCTCGTAGTTCGCCGAAATCATTCGACTGGAATCTTATTGAACAATATCCTTCTTACTTAATTTTTATATTTAATGAGTGCTTTATAAGAGATGTTGGCACGGATAATATTTTGATCTAGTTCGTGGAATCCAAGCGAAAAATTGTATCTTGGGTCCTATAAATTATTAATCAATGCACTTGTTTTCCAAAACTTTTGAATCTTATTATCGCTAAACATATTCAAGGAAAGGAGAGATATTTGAGTTGAGAAAGCTAAACCAATTTGAAGAAATGCTTTTAGCATAAATTCTAGAATTTGTTATCGCTTAATTGAATGTATATATTCAAATAATGCAATATGTATATCGAAAATGCATTTTCGGAAAATTAACATTGTTTACGGTGTAGGGAACTTTACATTCGACTTTCCAATGACCATCTCAAAGGACCTGGGTGCGAACTCTGGTCCCCTAACCTCAAGGTTGGGGATTATTTCAATTGCAGTATTCCGGTGTTATGAGAAATTTCAATCTTTGAATTTTATACTTTACTAATTTTCCCCTTTCATTTTCCGGCATTGCACGAGCCTGAACGCTGTTTATTATACCTCATAGCGATATTGATGTTTCTCTTTCGGGAATATTTGAATCGGTCATTTTGAAAAGGTGATATCTCCACTTTTCAAAAAATCATCTCTACTTTCCTCCAACTTTTCTGCCCCACCCCCCCAAATTTCAAAAAATATTAACAAATTATATTTTTGCATCAGGATTGTTGCCTTATAAACGTAATATATACTAAATTTAGTCTAACTAATACATGAAGGCGAGTTATAGTTTTTTGCTTCTCGTGAAAAATTTTTAAAAATGGAGATGACACCTTTTCAAAATGACCAATTCTTTCGTAATATGCTTTCTAACGGTCCATTTTCGTGCTTTCCAGCACTCAAGAGCCACTCTAATGACAATCTGCCAGAACCGGTATTTGAATACGAGTCTTCTAAGCTGAATTCCAGTTTTCTACCTTCTAAACCATCCCGGCGGTATGGAGAATTCTCAGCAATAGAATCCCATTCCTCACAACCTGAATTCGATTTGTGAGTGGTCTTATGCTTAAAATTTGTTGTATCTATGCTATGACTTTTCAAAGGAAAATCAATTTAAACTCTAGTATTCAGTGGACATAGATACGTTAAATGCCCTTTGTGCGGCTCATTTGAGAAAAATTCTTTTCTAAAGTCTGAGTACGACTATCTTACTGTCTACTTTTATTTATCGTGCTGACCCTTTCTCCTCGTACTATACAGGTTAAGGCTGCTGTGTACTAACCCTATTGGATTCGCTCACCTCAGTGTTAACGCATGGAGAAAATATGTCCCAGGATTGCCTACTTGGTTTTCAATATATATATATATATATATATATATATATATATAAAACAGTTCCGTAACTGACTCATTCATTCACTGACTGACTGACATACAACGCACAGACCAAACCGCTGAACCTAAAGGGCTGGAATTTTGCATGGCGATTCATCTAATAGTGTAGGGGTGCACTAAGAAAGATTTTTTTAAATTAAATTTTTAAGCTGTTTTTTAAACTTTTTTTACGTTTGCATTTAAAATAATACATTGAGGGTTATAAAATTTATATCACGAGAAAGATCATAAAAATTCCTTCAAAATGAAATCTTTTTCGAACCTTTACCTTGATTTTCTGATTTTTGGTGAATTTTTAAAGATTAATTTTTAGAATTTAATTTATTAAATGTTGATCGCGTGATTTCTTTTTCTGGTACTTTAAATAAATTTATCGCCACGTGCATAACAACTAAATAGACAAAAATGATATTCTTTTTCTTTCTAATGCAGCAGACGATTGGATATTATCCAAAAAAAATAAATATCCCTTACGATTTTTTTATAAATATATATATATATATATATATATATATATTTTACATCAATTGTATACATTGATCGTCGCATTTATTATAAATATATATATGTATATATTTTGGCATTAATTGCATACATTGACCGTTGTATTTAATTTGAATGTACTCCGTAGCGAAGCGCGGGTTTTCAGCTAGTATATATATATATATATATATATATATTTCAAATTGTACTCCGTAATAGAGAAAGAAATTTTACGCTTTGGGGAATTTTTCGTTTATAAAAAAAATTTACAAATAATATTTTAAAATTTAAATTGTTCGGAGAAAATATCTGGTATAGTATGTTTTAAACGCTCATCAATTCCTTTGGTACCCGCATATTATAAAATAATTACAAGATAAAAAGAACTTTTTATATACCATGTTTTTAAATTTTATGTTGAATCATATAAACTTGACAATTCTATGTATTAATAAATACTTTTTTAAAATTTTTTTGATGAATTATCCCATCAACTTGAAAGAAAAAGAAGTTAATTGGAAGTTAATTTGCGTTTAACTTTTCATCTCCGTTCCGGCCGATAGATGGCTGCACCAGTCTACAAAACAAAATTAACTGAAAATAAATTCAAATCTGCTTAAAGATAGCTAAAAGTATTAAAATAATATATTGTCATCGTGTTCTGAGCTATTCTAAAAGTTTCAAATGTCTAGATAGTCGGGAAGTTAGTTAAAAATCGATTGCAAGATTTGTAAACACACATACAAACAAGAAAGCGAGTTAATAAAAAACAGGGTAATAATAATGAATCATGTTGCAAGGTGCAGAAAAGTTCAGTCTCTCTGAAAGTACCATTTTTATTGGATAAAAGGATAGCTAATATATTTTCTTCCCATATCTGTTTTTGGTGAATTAACATCCATAAGAAATATTTAAAAACTAAAGATTAATTTTACCTTATTTTTTTATGTACATATTATAATTTTATTCTTAATTACATTTTTTTGTTGTCCTCCACGTAAATGAAAATGTTCCTTCAACTCGGAGCTAGTTAAAATAAAGATTACATCAAATACAATTTATATAATCTTGATGAATGTTGAAAAATAAATTTTCAATTAATAATGGAATTTATTCTTAACGAATAAGGCATTACAGTTCCGATTAAATCATGCTAATTCAGATAATTTATGCGCACATAAAACAATGAATATTGAAATCCCTGCATCTGAGCTAAACAAATCACTTCTTTCATTTTAATATATTCACAGTATGAGTAAATTGGAATTTCAATAGTAGCGTGAATTATCGGTTTTTGTTGTTCTTTAATTAGCCACAGACACGTAAATGAAATGAAATTTATTTATTTCAGGGTAACGCTTCAAAACTCTCATTCGAGATTTGCTTCATAACGAAATAAAATATGCACTCTACTAAAATCCTCATTATATAGATAGTATAAAAATTACAACAAAAGGTAAATCCGAATCCTGTACTTGAAAGAACAGGCCTTCCTTTGTTAACATTGTGTTATACCGACACTTGTATTCGTTCCAAATAAAAGCCAACTCTTTGTTTAAGGATTACAAAGCATGTGATGTAGTACTTATTGCCGTTATATATCATGATGATTTTCTGATGTAAAAGCTATATACTCGTAAAGGGCAAACATTTCATTCGATGAATTTGTATAATAAATCTAATTTTTATAATAAATCTTAACGTATAGGTCTGATTCGACAAACTATTTCTAAATTACTTAATACCTCTTGTAATGCTTGATTAAATTATTTATCATAAAAAAATTATAAATTCTTTTTATGAGACAGAACTACAAAATTGATGTCGATTCCTCTAATTTAAGGCTTATTTTCTTTTCTTTCAGTTTTACATGGAAGTAGAGAATAGTAGACTTGATATTTCTTCATTATTAGCACAATACTTTCCAGGGAATAGAAAGACTCGTTTAGACGGGATGTGCACATACAGTTAGTTTCATTGCCGAAAAAAAAAAGAGAAAATCAAAATTTGTAACACGCAAATTCACCTCTCGCCTTTTCAAGGAGGAATTTCATTGACAAGTTCGTGTTCTACTGTTGTGGGGAAAAGAATTCAGCGGCACAAGATTTATTCCGAAGCTGTGCTGGTAACTTATTATTCATGCTGTACAATACATATACCAGCTGAAAGCAAAAAGTTAAAAATAGTATTTGTCTTTTATATAACATCAAATCTCAACTCAACACTGCGTGTGAGAACAATAATAACATTCGTTGAACTTCTCAGAAAAACAGAGTAAACACCCCTCTTCTACACCAGTCGATATGCTTACATAGACGAAAGCCGACACAACCCGATATTATTCAATGAATATCTGTGATATATTAGGCTCAAGTTAAAACTTTACAGAATTAACTCATGCCTGCAGTAAAAAATCCTGCTTTAACAACTCTTCCGACGGCAATCGCTCAAGCTAGACGTCACCATTCACGCCCATCTCGCCTTAATTACTTTCGATTTCAATAATTCAGATTCTAACCTACAAGGAACTCAATCCCCTAAGGCTCCTGTATTCGACTGGTCAGTTTGATGACTGGCGGTCCACTATTATTCATTCGGTCACTTATTAACCTTCTCCTTTTTAAAGCTCTAACGCGTGACGTCATACACTAAAAATTATTAAAATTTCTTTAAGAAGAAAAAAAACTGTCTCTGGGACTTCAGAATTGAAATACAAGATTATTCAAGATTATTTACAGGGTTATTTAGAAAACATTGTTCACTGTGGGATATTATTGTTTTTTTATGCTTTTATATGGTGAATACATTCTTAATTGAGTATGTTAATACAGTCGAATCCCGTTATAGCGAACCCAGTATATAACGAACTCACGAATATAACGAACGAAAATTTTGGTCCCACCGTTTTCCTATTGTACGTAATTTAATTAGTATTATGTCAGTTTAATGTAATCAATTTTAGGTGATTTAATTCATTAATGATCATTATTAATATATTTTATCATTTTTAATACATCATTATTGAATACACATTGCAACTAATGAGTTATACATTTTGTGAACTCTAGCATTTTTCTTAACCGTTCGGATATAGCAAACCACCGGATAAAGAGAACAAAACCTTTGGTACCTTGGAGTTCGTTATAACGGGGTTCCACTGTATGTACATTAACTTATTATATATATATATATATATATATTTAATATGAGGAACCACTGATGACAACAGTTGATAAGTTATATAAAAGAAATCATTATTAAAGGTCGACAGAGATTAAAAATTACATTTTTTAACTTGGATTTATCCTTAAATTATTAAATCTGTACATCAGAGGTAAATCATCATAAGTGAATTTTCTTCAGTGAATTCTCCCATTTTTCTGGAGAGCTTTGTGAAGGTTTACCTGTTATCAGGACTTTCATATGCGATAATTTAAAAGTCTATATTTCACCCACCATCTTGTTTTGCATACAGGACAGTTTTCCTCAAAGAAGCTCCATCCAAAAGAAGTTACTTACAATAAAAATATCGAAAAGGAAGAAAATTCACTTATGATGAACCACTGATGATATATAACACGTATTTAACATCGTTTATTTAAAGATCAGATGAAAGGAGGATCTAAACAAGTGGTGCACAAACTTTGTTCGACCGCGACCAATTTTCTTTAAATAAAACCTCACTCGACACCGATGAAAATTTTCTGATAGTTACAAAAAAAATTAATTAGGAAAATGTTAAATAAATAAAAAAAGAAATTAACACATTTTTAATAAACTGTTTTAAAAATCAGTGGTCGGTATGGGTGTTTGTAGACGTTCGAAATCGGCTTTTAACTGTAGATCCCGGTCTAATTACCCCTTGTGGGACAAAAGTTTACCGTAGTGCTTCCCATCCAATCACTTTCTTACTTTCTAGACATGTTTATGACAAATTGCATGTGACTAATACTTTATATTTAAGGGGTCGGGTACCTATTAAAAGCCAAGAGACTCGACAAAGATATCATTGAAATTTTTAACAAGGGCTTGTCGCGGCCCTCTGGTACAGCGCGCTGGTTTTCGGTGCTGAGGGTGTTCGGATCGAATCCCTGCGTTGCGCCACTAAAAGCCTCTGTTTGTGACGTCCCTACATAGGGGATAATTCCACTTATATGGTGCCCCCCCAAATAAAATGGCCAGCAAAATTGCGGTGTACTATGGCGGTAAAGATATTAAGGATCCAAGAAACCGTCTGCCACATCGGAAAAAAAATTAAATAGTTGAAATTTTTCTCTTCAAACTAGAAAAATATTGAGAACCCTATTTATAAATAAGAAAGAGCGTTTAACTAACAATAAAATTTTCATATTTCGGAATAAATTATTTTCGTAACTACTGATGATTGAAAATAGGGATATGATTGTCGAGTGTCTTGTCCTTTAAAAGGTTACAGACCCCTTAAATAATAATATGCATTTTTAATTAAACAATTTCATCATCATCATATTTGGCCCGACAGCCCAGGGTGGGCCAGGGCCTTCTGTTGAAGATTCCTCCAGGTCAGCCTATTTCTAGACCTGGTCTGCCAGTTCCTCACTCCATTCACTCTAAAATCTGATTCAACAGAGTCGAGCCATCTTAGTTTTGCCCTTCCTCTTTTCCGACTAGTAAAGGGCCTTGCAACAAAAATCTTCTTCTAAAAATCTAAGTCATTAAAAAAGGCAAACAAACCATTTTACTCCATTGACGTTGTAACAGTGGGGTTATTTTCAGTAACAGAAGCGAGCAACCCTACCATAGTTTTGATACTGAAAATCATAATTTTAAGGAAACTTGAGTAATCCAGAAAACAGGAGGAACAGGTTGATGCCAACCAAGTAATTAAAAAATAGATCTGATGATTGACAAAAAAAGAATCGAAAAAAATTGTCTAAAATCAGACTAATACACTCTTGTGTATAACTAAGAGAAGATACTGTTTTCAAACAAGAAAGCTTTCCGAAAGTTTCAAAGCAACACCTAAGCAATAATTATATTATTTTTCTAAGCATTTTTTCGATGAAGTAATTCTACTAGATTCATACATTCTAGCAATATGAAATGTTCAGTTCATTCTTTTAATTTTAAAACTTTTAATAATATCGGGCTCTTCAAAAAACATATAGATTTCTGAATTAAAACGTCTCCGCCATAGGCCATTTTCTTTGACACCACCAAGGATGCTTCTGAGAACCCTTCTCTCGAAGACTGCAATTCTATATTCTCCCATTTTTTTGTTAGAGACCAAGTTTCCGAACCATACATTAATAAATTAAATAGTTTAGTATGATATAAATTTACTTCAAAGTATCAACGCCCCCTCCAATTTTCTCGTGCCCCACATTTAGTGCACTACTGGTCCAAACACCTGAATATGTTTTCGCCACCGCCTGAAAATGTTAAGAGGAAAGTGCGAATAACGCAAAATAATAAGTGATATTTCTTTCAGCATTGTCCTAGGAGTTTTACATAAAATTCCCAGTATCTTCGAAGGCACTCCACAAAATTGTTTGCACCGGTTGGAGGGGGGGAAAAACCCAACCAATCAAAGAAGCAAAAGAAAACAAACTACTCCTCACACCAGCATAAAACTTTCAGTCATAATCATGAAATAGCGTCATAAATTTCAGGATGTCATTGTCACATAATAAACAGAAACATAAATTTCAATGATATATACGTGTCAATTTAGTATATTGACAAAAAAACCTGCAAAACATGACTAGCAATCGACAATCTAATAAATCATGTAAGAAGATAGTCAGAACTATGAATTTTATGACACTGGCGAACAAACTAATACTGAAAATTTTGTAATGTAATCAATCAAATCTATAAGAAAAGATAAGCCCCACCACAGACAGTAAAATTAAGTGTAAAACATGTTTAAATATCTGGAGGAAGAAGAGAACTTTATATGTCAGATGAAAATGACCTTAATAATACTTTCATGCTAGATTTTGGCATCATGTATTCTAGGTTATGTATAGTAAAGAGTTTATATAAAAAGTAAACCTACAAGGAAAACAATAGAGTTACTTCATAGAAAAAATGCCTAGAGAAATAATACAATTATTTCTCAGGTCTTGAGTTAAAGCTTTCAGAAAGATTTTGTGTTTGAAAATAGTACCTTTTCTTAGTTATGCGCAAGAGTATATTACTCTGATTTTAAACAATTTTTCGCACTCCTTTTTTTAAATGTCAATCATCAGATCTATTTTTACCATGTTTTTGTTAATTTGCGTTCTTGTTTGTGTGTTTGTGTGTTTGTCAAGTACAAATCTTGCAATCGATTTTTAACTAACTTCCCAACTAGATAGACACTTGAAACTTTTAGAATAGCTCAGAAGACGATGACAATGTATTTTTTAATACTTTTCGCCATCTTTAAGCAGAATTAAATTATTTTTCAGTTATTTTCAGTTAATTTTGTTTTGTAGACTGGTGCAGCCATCTATTGGCCGGAACGGGAACGAAAAGTTATATGCAAGTTAACTTCCAATCAACTTCATTTTCTTTAAAGTTGATGGGATAATTCTTCAAAAATCAATTTAAAAAGTATTTATTAATACATAGAATTGTCAAGTTTATATGATTCAACAGAAAATTTAAAAACATGGTATATAAAAAGTTCTTTTTATTTTGTAATAATTTATAATTACTTGGTTGGCATCAACTTCTTTCACCTGTTTGCTGAATTACTCAAGTTTACTTAAAATTATGATCTTCAGTATCAAAATTATGGTACTTGCTCTCTTCTATTTCTGAAAATATCCCCACTGATACAACGTCAACGAAGTAAAATGCTTTGTTTTCCTTTTTTAATGATTAAGATGCTACACTTAGCTGTTTAAATCTATAAGACAGCAGTTGACATATCAAAATTTAGTCGTAGCAGATAAAAGTTAGCAAGTGTAATAATTTTATTAATCATGATGTCACATTATCAAACTAAAAAATTAAATGGGGAATACGTAAGGAAAAACAAAGCTATTAAAATCATTTATCAGCAAAACTTCACTTGAGTTTAAGTAATGAACTATCTCCAGTCAAAAGTATAAATTTATGATGTAGAATAATTATCTTAACCCGAAATATAGTTTTATCGCAAGAAGCGTAAGTTATAAAAGATATAAAAAAATTCACATCTCAGCTTCTACGCTTCCACTTTCATTACACAATACTTTTTTTCAAAGTAGCCATAAACCGTGACCTCGACGTTCGCAAAAATTTTACCCAAGGGAAACTAAAGTAGAAATTTATAATGTCGAATGGATAATTAAAAAAGTATTCGCTAGTCTTTTTTCTTTCTTTCTTTGTATTCATTCTTGCTATTATTACTGGTTATAAATATTGTTATTTGATACCTATAAACTCTTAACATAAGAATCTTAAAAATCGATTTTAACGGAAAGAAGCAATTTTCTCGGCTTCCCGATTTTGATAAGATAGCTGGCTGAAGATCGCTAGGTAAAATGTTTTGTTTTATTAAATTAGACCGAATATTAAACGAGTTCCGATTTAATGACAAAACTAATTCAATGCTCTCAGACATGTTTATTATTAGTATTACTATTTTAGTATTCTATATGTCCGAAACATCTGTCTAGAGCTTTTCTTCTAGGGAGTTTACATGTTTAAAGGTTTAAAGAAATTTACATGTTTTAAGGCTTTTTGGAGGACTTTTAGGGGATGGTGGACTTTCAAATTACTAAAAATCGAGCAAAAATTGGAACATTTTTTTAGGGGGGGGGGGGTGTATTAATATTTAAAAAACATGTAAATATTGGAATGAAATGCACTTAAAATATGTAGTGAAAAGTAAAATGAAAACTTGGTGGCTTTAAAAAAGTAAGTATTAAAGGTAGGTGAAAAAACATCTTTTAAATGGCTTTTTCTCAAAATGATAAATTTCCAGATTTGCAGATCTTTAAAATGCTCCTCGCGTCATAATTTTTGACGAAATTTTATGAAATTTATAATAAAGACTTCTGTAGCACATCAAAATGAAGTTATGTATCCATTTTAAGATTCGAGAGCATTCAAAGTTTAACTTAAGTGTAGAAAAGTACAAAAATTTCACGAAAATTCAGAGTACAATCATAAAAATATTTCCTAAAAATTAACTATTCAACGAAAGTACAAAAAAATACATAACTTTGTTCAAAATGTATTTATAAGCAATATAAATTCAAAAAGAAGGGGGAAAGTTAAAAATTGAGTCAGAAGAAGCATTTAAAAAAAAAGGTAATTTATTTTCATTTTTTTAACTATAAAATTTTTAAAAATATATATTTATAAAATTTTATAAGGGGTTTAATATTATTATACTTTAATGAATATATATGCAAAATTTCATGTGTCTCAGGTAAAAATTTCAAAAAACTCTTTGAAAGGTCCTCCATCCCCTTAAGAATCTTAAAATTGATTTTGACGGAAAGAGGTAATTTTTTCATCTCCCCGATTTTGATATGATAGTTGTGCTGAAGATCGCTGTGTAAAATATTTTATTTAATAAAATGAGATCGAACTGAAAGCGAGTGCCGATTTAATGGTAAAAATAATTCATTTCTCTCACACATGTTTATTATTAGAAACATCATTTTAGTATTTTATATCTTCGAAACATCTTTCTAGGGCTTTTACTTCGTGAGTATTTGGATATTTAGGTATTAAGATGAGAAAAGAAATTCGTACTACAGAATTAATCAAAAGCCTTTCCTTCGGTTATTGAAGTTTTAGAAATACGGTACGGGAGCGTATGACTAGTGATCGCACATTCCTTAAAATACCCTATAGTTTAATTTTGGGAACCTGGAGAAGCTAATCTTAACTCTGTACATTGCTCGTAAAACAAAAATAAACTAATTTCAATCGTGTTGTTGTTCCTACTGCCAACTGTTCGGAAGTTCCAGACCTGGCCCATTTAGGTTTCGGATTGAGTTGTGCAGCTCGGGTTTATTATAGCACCACATGGATCGGAATCCAACTTGGATAGATGCCACCAAAATTTTAACTGAGCACCCCCAGGCACGACATCAGGGGGATCGTACTTTCCCCACCCACTGACCTCATAGAAGAACTTTCCTGTCTACGGATTTAACGTGCCCATATCCGGCTTAGACACGAAGGCGCCTGTCGGGAATCGATCCCAGTGTACCGAAAACCGACGATCTAACGACAGGCTACCTTGGATCCAGTTTCAATTGTAATTTATACTTTTTAATGACTAAGTTATTCATCCTGTACCTTCAAACATGTAAATAAATGCCAAAAATTACTGACTATCATACTATTGATTTTAATTTTTGTTAGTAATAGTTAACTACTTTAATTACAATTTTTTTTCCTCACTGAATTATTAAAGTACGAATTTAAATCAGTTTGTTTCTCGTCGAGAGAACAATCACATCATCAAGTAATCTCCAATAAAGGCCAGAAATCTCGAGTATCATAGCAAGGAAAAAAATCATCAAAATAAAGCATTTGCTTAAAAATTACTGACTATCATACTATTGCTTTTAATTTTTGTTAGTAATAGTTAACTACTTTAATTACAATTTTTTTTTCCTCACTGAATTATTAAAGTACGAATTTAAATCAGTTTGTTTCTCGTCGAGAGAACAATCACATCATCAAGTAATCTCCAATAAAGGCCAGAAATCTCGAGTTTCATAGCAAGGAAAAAAATCATCAAAATAAAGCATTTGCTTAAAAAGAACTCACTAAAATCAATGTTATCTGTAGATTTCACATCTCAAGTTTCTTATATGTCAGAAACAAAACAAAAAAATCCGAGATTTTTTATTTTATTTTTTCTGTTTTATTTTCTTTTCTTTCTTCCGATTTAAATGCTTCAAGGCATTAACACAAGTTTTGCATTCTAAAACAACTATTCAGAAAAAGGAGCTATGTAGTAAAACTTATAAATAAAGAAACACGCTCTCAAGTGAATGTTACTCAGACGTTAACTCTGAAAAAGAGAGACAAGTTTTTATCATTCAGCATTAACTCGGACTTATTAAACTTTGATGAGATGAATTGAAGTTTCGGATGCTGAACATGTGACAGAAGAAAAGAAAAAAATTAGCTTACTTGCATTTAAAAAAAAGTAGTCTAGGATGTAGTTGTTATTAATCCCTATTTAACATTCTAAAAGTAAAAATAGGTTAGCATTTTTAAGTTGTACTCCCGTAAACGTATTAAAATCCCTTATAAGGTTTCAAATTGAATATTTTTTGCTGACGATGTTCAAACCCATCGCTGAAAATAAAAATTCCGTTTTGCTTCATCTAATTAAAATGAGCATTCGAATAAAATACCCTTAACTAAAAACAGTTAAATGCACTAAATTTAGCAAATATAGTTATTAATTTAAAGTAAATATACGAGTCCTTCATAAGTTGCTGCACTTAAGTCTTGTTCACATTGCTTCGATAACGTAACGTACCGTCACTTGTGATTGGTTTGGCAAATCACATGATCATTGCATTGAACTCTATGATTCATTAAATTTTTTATCGCTGACGCTCTGGAAGCAATGTGAACAACGACTTAGAGTAAAATATAGAGTATTAGTTTTTCTCTCCATATTGTGACTTTGCTAGTTCGATTGTCCAGGATGTTTTAGTCCATAATCAAAACTCAATTAGAACATTGAAAACACGAGAGAAGTATACTCTTCATAACTTGAGGGAAGAATTTCTGTTAGTGTCAATGCAAATATCATTAAGTAATAGAATACCGATGCAAGTAAGTACTACTGTATAAATTTGTGAAAAAAATAGCTGTTTAAAATTGTAAAAAAAAGCAACTAGTTTCAATTAAGCCAATTCAAAATATGTTCAGAATCAAGAAATCTCAAAATTCGTGATAGCTAAGCAATCTTGAAAGGTAGGGCATAAATTCAAATTTTCTGATGTCAAATTTACACATTATTCTGGCTTTATTTCTGAACTATTTTTACGGGGGGATGAGATACTTTCTATGAATCCTCCGACTCTAGTCAAAGACCTGTCTGTCTCATCTAAATTGACTAGTTGGGATGAAAACCTCCTTATAAATGTGTTCCTCATAACTGAATTTCTAACCATCCCTTAAAAATTTTTTTTTTCGAATAAATTTCTTCTTATTTCAGCTTTCCTCATTTAACTATTGCAAAAATATGGAAAAGAAAGTTCTACAACCGATTATAACTACGCCATCAAGAATATTTTAAATTTCCTAGCTAAAAATGTGGGTATTATTGCCTTCATTTACGCAGCAAACTGGTAATATTTTTTTAACCACTTACCATCCCCTAAAAAAAAAATTCTGGCTGCTATATTGTCGATCATTGTCCTTTTTTAAAAAGAGGATAAATATTAATAAGTATAATATGAAAGATAGGGTAGTTACATTAGAGCTGAAAGGAAATTGAATAATTTTAGGACAAAGGATGTGGCCCTTTGGTCTCTCTAAGAAGGAGACCGTAAGGTCGATAAACGGTATGACACTGTAGTTCATAGTTAACCCTCTAACGGAACAGTGGTTTGAGGCAAAATAGATGGTACGGTTGGGTCGGATCCAACCCGATCTCTTTTTTTATGTGGTTTTTGGTAGAAATAAGTACACAATAAGCGTTTTTGTTGTATAATAACATTTATTCATAATATTTTACATGAAATAAAACCCTTTTTGTAGAAAAAAAAGACCAACGAATTGTAATTTTGCTAAACAAAGTAAATCTCTTTGGCATTTACATAGAATGTTGTATATATTATGTCTAATATGCAACTTAGTCTTGTACATAGTTTTAGAAGTTACTGAACCAAATTTCCGAGCACAAAAAAGTAAAACATAATATGTAATGACATTTTTGGCCTTCAAAATCGAAATTTGAAAAATTATAAATCTAAAATTTTAAAAATTGACTAGTGATCATGAATAATGTTTTTCAACAAAGACACTCATATTTACTGCAAACTTATAACTGCAAATGCTCCAACACCTGTTGCAAGACTGACTGGTAGGGTTCCTTGTCAACTCGATCTCTTGCAATGAGAGGGGAGAGTAAGGGAGGGGAAAAACACATCCCTGGGTCGGATCCGACCCCCACTCTATCGTTTGAGGGTTAATAATAATGACCCCGTGATCCCGAAAATGCTGAGTTTGATTCCTACTCTGCTCCTAGTTTATTTTTAATGGTAAGTAAATAGAAGAATGTTGTATGAGACAACCTTACAACATTCTCAAACTAAGTAACTGAACCAAAGGCTTTGTGCAACAAACTTGCTGCTGTGGTCATCTTGTCAACTAATATTTTCTCCATGCTTTGAAAGAACTCGAATAATGTTTAAGGTTTTATTAGATGGTGCGAGAAGAAACGGTGTAGTTGAATGTTCAAAATTTGAAAACAATTTGAGGGACAGATATTGTCTTTTATCTTTTCAAACACTTACTATTCAATTAAGAAGAAGTGAATCGAAATTTTTCAACTAGTTCCGAATGACAATACATACATTTGATAATCTATTAAAAAGAGTGGAAGAAAATTTGAGAAAGCAGGATAAAACTATCAGAAAAAGTATTAGTCCAGAAGTAAAACTAACAATATGTTTAAGGTAAGTACTTTTTATTCACGTTTAAGGTAAGTACTTTTTATTCACGTTTAAGGGGTCCGGGACACATTTAAATTTGTTTTTATTTATTGAGTTAAAACTTTAAATTTTTTTGTGATGATTAACCATATAATTTGCAAACAAAATCACACCATAAAACTTCTCATAAAGGTTTTAAAAAAATTTTAATTTTAAATTTTAAAAAAAAGTTTGGTAATTTAAAATCGTTATAACTCAAAATATCATGTGTCTAATTTCAAATATTTTCATTTAATTTAACAGAAATATATGTTTTATTTCGATCCAGAGTTTTTTAAATATTAATTTTTTTTTAATTAAAAATATTTAGAGAATAATTCTTTTTTAAATGATGTAACTTATTTTTAAAAAATCATATTTTCAAAAGTAAATATATATT
This sequence comes from Dolomedes plantarius, assembly GCA_907164885.2. Taxonomy (NCBI): domain Eukaryota; kingdom Metazoa; phylum Arthropoda; class Arachnida; order Araneae; family Dolomedidae; genus Dolomedes; species Dolomedes plantarius. Next base: position 32,193,519 of record OU015492.1, on the reverse strand, counting down.
TCAAGTTTTCTGAATGAAAATTTAAGTAGTAAAATAATTGAAAAAGACATGTTCCAAGTTTGAACCATTTATCTTTAACGGTTCTTGACTTGTAACAATTTAAAGATGAGAAATGGTGAAAAACCCATCATGCAGAAAAACGCATTTACAGGTTTAAACAAAGATTGGCTGCTATTAAAATGTTGCAAATAATAATAATAATAATAATAATAATATCTCCTGTTCTAATTAAGATATAAACATGATTTAAACGTCGTTTAAAGCGCCATACAGAGCCTGACTAAGGCAGGGGCATACGGGGCAGTTGCCCCGGGCCCCCACTTCAGAGGGGGCCCCCAAATCAAATAAAGTTTATTTTACGTTTCCTTCTTTAATGAACTTTTTTTGAACAAAATATCAGTACAGTGTAAAATCCGTCAGTTTTATGTTAGCTTCTTCATTAATCTATCGTATGAACACAAATCTATATTTCGTAAATCCATGGCTTTCTAGGGCGGAATTTAGCTGAATTCCGCGCTATGTCAGGAAGGATATGAATTTTTCGCAGCTAGATGACAAAGTTAACAATCAGAAAACTGCATTTCAGAAACTTGTGAAAAGTTCACAAACTGCAGCGATATGATTGTTAACTAGGTCATCTTAATCGTAACTGCGAAAAATTCAGTTGCATCGTGTTCAGTGGATTCTGTTGGATTTTCGCAACACTGAGAAATCACATTAATCAATTATAAGTTGTATTCTCTCAAAATTCTCACACATGTCAAATATTCTTTTGATTAATTAATTTCATAATACCTTCGGGGGGGGGGGGAGACTTTATATCTATTTTAGGTTCTAGTCAGTTTTCTTGTTATATATCTATAATGAGGTGAAAAATTAAATACCTCCATAAAGTTCGGCTCTTCATTACTGAAGTAGTGAAGCAGAGGGGGGCCCCCAAAGAAGTTTTTGCCCCGGACCCCAATTAGGCTAAGTCGGGCCCTGGCGCCATATAAAGCAAAACATTCTTATGTTTTGTCCCAAATGGTCTTTCTTTCTTCAACCAAAGAAATTAAAATTTCTGTGTTGATTTTCTCCATTTTGTAAAAAAAAAACTGCAAAAAACTGTAAAAAAACAACTAAAAAAATCACTTTAAACAATCACTTCAGTAGCTAGATCGGCACTGGTTTACGTTTTCTTCAAAACAACCGAATCCCTCTCAACTCTAAACGCCAAAGTCAACCGAAACGCCTCCGCGGCCTTTCCCTCTATCCGGTTTCGGTAGACAAAATCGGACGACACCTGCCACCGATTCGGTTGTTCCCCCGTAAGCGGTTTTCGACCGCCACGTGTGAACCTACAAAACAAAACTCATTGTTTACTGCAAACGAAAGGACAAAACCGGGAGGATCATAAAACCGAATCCGTATCGTGTGTACGAAGCCTAAGCATTAGGGTGCTCGACCTAAATTGTGGTGGCAGCGTATTTACCGGCAGAGATTCAACCCTGAAAGGCCTAAGTTGCTATGTTGGGCCCTGTCTGGCTCATTGGTAACTTGAGACGCGTTTCTTGAGACAAAATTTTGAACCCCTTAGAGCTGTATGAAGAATTCGAATGGTAAAGAACAATCGACAAGGAAACTAAACATTGACCTAATTTAATTGCATATGTGAGTCTTATCTGCAATGTAATTGTGATCAAACAGTTCAGTAAAATATGAATTATACGTGGTACACTTTTTTTCGAAGATATTGATGCCGTTTGTGTGATGATATATTAACAAATGAGAGGAAGAAAATTTTTATCATATTCCTGCAAAATTTGACTTATAAGGGGGAAAGTAAACAAGAACTAGTCATAGAAAACTTCATAAATGTCCACTCTTCAAAACGAAAAAACATAATTCTGATTAGTTTGATGGATTTTGTTCGTAATTAGATTTACATAAGTAAAGTACAATAAGTTAATTAAGTTTTTGAAAAATTAATTAGATATTAACCTCTATAGAGGCTTCATAATTTGGAATTATAACCATACACATATTCGTAATAAATTTTTTAACGTGTGTTATGAATCATAAATTTTCAGACAAAAAATATGAGACAAAATACACAAAATTTTGGATGCTTCATGAAGAATTGGGTTGCTTATAAAAGATTATTAATCCTCGTTGTCATTATTTGGAATAGAAAGCTTTATAAAGTTTCAGTTTTTTACAGATAAGAAAGAGTTTAATTAGATTTTTTTAATGATTCAGATATTTACAATGGACAAATGTCACTCATTATAATTACAAGAGTTAAACAGGCATATTAGATTAGTTTTACACTTTTGGCAGAAAAGGCTTCTATAAATGTGAGATAACGTGAGCTTAGCATGGCAATGTATTTTAAATTAAAGTTTCCAGTCTAGTTCTTGCATATTTAATTAAACCTTTCACGTTTGCATAGGATAGGCAAATTAAATTGAATTTAAATTAATGTAAGCACTGTGCAGGATCCCGTACCTCTAAGTCATTTAGTTTACAGCACTCAGACAGAATATAAAAATTTTTAATCTCGCTGTAGTTTGTCTTCGTGTGATCTATACGATACTAAAACACTAAAACTCTGAGTTTGTGTGTCTGTTAATTCAGTAAGTTAAAATAGGTAGGTTTTAACACCATATTTGTAGATTATGGTACAAACAATCCTCGTGAAAATCGAGTCATATGTTACCGAGAAAAAGATTTTTTATTACATTTCATAGTGTATTCATCGCTTAGTTCATCGTGACGATATATGGGTTCATTTCAAATTTCATTGATGACAACTATCAGTTAAGATTACGTATTTTTTTTATTTCAACCTAAAAGACGTATTTCTAAGTATTACATTAAGGTATCTGTGAGAACTGTATTCCTCAGTTTACGTCGATCAGTGCTTTTATATATTTTCTTCTTATTCTGCTGATGGAAAGTTATTACTTACGAAATCAAAGGTATTTGGGAACATTTGCTCTTGACTCTCCTTCCAATCTCCGAGGGTCTCCCGAATTAACATTTTCCACAAATAGTCAATTATATTCAAAACTTATAAATAATGTGCACCTTTGTAGTTTTCCTTTGTTGTTTAGTGCCAAATTATTCAAATGTAGTTCAGTTTTCATTTCGTCTCGACTGAAATGTGCGTATTCTAAGGTCGATTTTGAACTCACGGACCTACTGGGCAGGAAAGTAATGAGTAGTCAAAAAGTGGAGTTAAGAGTATTAAACCCTTAACGATCGCGTAATTTTCAAAAAAAAAAATTTTTAAATGCCTATTTTTTCCGGAGGATTCCATTTATTCTTGATCTGCCACATCTAGTTTAAAGAAAACCATCCCTGATTACATTATAAATTGTCTGGTGCTGCCATCTGGTATGTAAAATAAAAAATAAAAAAATTTTAGGGTAAATGAAGTGGATTGTTTTTAATCTTTTTAGTGCGTTACTATTGCACACTCCACCCGGAAATATCACCGGCACGACAAATAGATGGCAAAACCTCCCCCCCGCAATTTTGACGGGAGTGAGAAGGAAGGGGTTAGGAAGTTGCGTAAGCTGATTCTCTGTTCTAGTCATTCTTGGTCATAGGGTTAAAAAATAAAGTCATAGACCTACACCAAGCCTTGTTCACATTGCTTCCGGAGGGAGAAGAGTGTCAGCAATAAAAAAACTAACCAGTTACAGAGATCAGCGAAATGACCACGTGATATGTCAAACCAATCACAGGCCATGTCAACTATCACTGCATCTCTACGATAAGCTGCATGAACGAGTGAACAAGGCCTAAGGGGAATGAATAATCATTACTTCGTCATGGTGTTCTTGAACGATCTTCACAGTGGTAGTAAACATTAATTAATTCTTAAATCAATAACAAAACTAACATATTCCAAAATATAATGTCCCTTAGAAAGGAAACGAGTTGATGTCGTATTGCTCGTCCATTTTATTTATTGGGCATGATTATTTGGTGGTAGTACAAAAGATTATCTATCTGAAGACAAGGGGTATTTGGGTGCGTTGTGTTATAATTATTTATTAATAACCCGTAGTTCAGGACGTGATTAGCAATGACGAACAAGTAAACTAAAAATACTGAAAACCATTAAAACAGAGAGTTTAATTAAATCTAAATTAAACTTAATTTATTTACAATTTATTACATTTTTTACACTTTATCTTATCAAATTTTAATTATTATCAAAGCTGCTCTGTTCACTATCAAAACCACGAGCAAAAGAAACAGTGTTCGATTTATTTTGACTTCTGATTCAGGGAGCGTAAATACTAACTACACACAATACTAAAATCTCCTATCCAAATTAAATACACGATATTTTCAAATACGTAAATCCCGCACTAACTATCAATAGCAAACGCGGGATCTGAACTAAACAAAATCAATAGAAACACTCACGTGTTTTAGTTGAGAGCGACCTTCGGGTTCTGTAATGACTCTGGTAGGGGATTCTTTCCGTGACGTCAGTTGGAACTCTGTGGGTTCTCTTTAGTTGATGGGGCACGTTTCCACGCTGGGCGATTTGTCACTGTAGACGGACTGGAGGCAATCTTCTCTGCTATCCCTCTTTATTTCGGATTTGGGATTTGCTATCAGTCGTCAATCCACTCAGGCTTTCTTGCTCAGTAAAGATCAACCGAGTTCCGACGCATCAAACCCCCTTAGTTTTATTTTTGCTCCGGGAATATTCGACCGGACCTTTTGGGGCAATCAAACAGGGGCAGGTTATTCTTCAGCCGACCCAGGGCAAGGCCTCCTGGACTCCGACTCACTCCAACTTCCTTCTCTCAAACTCACTTCCAATATTTTAATTCCTTAAACGTTCCCGCCTCCGGAACCATTTCACCAGCCATTCAGGAAACTCTCGACTTCTTATTTGTTAAGTTTCAACACCTAAAAAGCTCTCATTTGCTACCCTCTTTCTTAATCAAAAACGCCCCTCTTACGCAATGATCCAAACAGCTGACTGATCACCCTCAACACCGCCAAACCATGTGGTTTTCTACCGCTCCCCTCCAATCAATCACCCACAAAGAGCCATTGTAACATAACGTCACAAACGGTGCCATCCTTGCTTATCTGTGTCTATCATCTAAAAGACCCCACACACTCTAGGTCCATAAAACATTTGTAAATTTGCTACCGTTGCCGACAAACGCTTTGCCCTATAATTACATCAGCATTAAAGACGTCCCCGACCTTTTAACACAAAATGTAATGAATCAAAGCTTTCAAAGTTTTTATTTTCTCTTAAAATATGAATTTTAATTTTTTTTTAAACCGCTTCATTACAGTTGATCTTTTAGCAAAATAAGCATCGCATCACTAGTTTTGCTTTAAATAGCTTTTATGGTGTTTTCTGTCGTTTTACCTGTTCAGTGTAAGAATTATCCCAAATTATTTGCCTCAAATTACATTAGTGTTAAATTTTACGCAATCAGAAATATTGGGAAATGATTTAGCCCGCCAAATCAAGCTTTTATATAAAACAGCGGAAACTTTTTATATAAAATATATTATCCATAATTATATATTTACCCATTTGGATGGAGAATGGTTATTTTACCATCGTACGCTTTTTATAGTGTCTGTGAAAAAGAAGTGGTGTAATTATCAGAATTTTTTTTCAGATTTTCCTGTACTTTTGTTTATCCCATGTGCTGTATAATGTGCGCAAAAAGAAAATAAATTTTTATTATTTTTAACTGTTTTTATTGTTTTTAAAATTTATTAATATAATTTTGATAAAAAATATAAACAGTGAAGAACACTTGCACTCGACTTCAGGTCGAAAAATAATATTATAAACCGTGGTAGGCTGATTAATACTCCATTTCTAATTTTGGGGGAGTAAAAAAGCCGAAGAATGACTGCTAACTAATTTATATACGTACGAACGCAATTATTAGCACTTACGCGCTCTTCTTTTTCGATAAAACACTGTAAACAACTAATTCATTCATTTTCCCAAACTCTCTTCTAAGTTTGAATTAAATGGAGTTTGAACAAAAGGAGAGCACAAACACTTCTACAATTGTTCCTATTCTTTAATAAAATCCTTAAGAAAGTTATATGTGAAATCTCTGGCGATGTTAATTACGTCTGAAAGACATGCCGAATCGGGGGAGGATTGCGTCTGCTTCAAAGTTGCAAAACAATGTTTTGGGACTGCCTATTACATCACCCCCTTCATTGATTATCTCTCCCATTCGCCCGTTTTAGGATTTTTTGAAAAACCTTGGTTTCGACGGATACGGATGTAGAACGGAATAATGCAGTGGTATATTTTTAAAAGTAAGCCTAATGGAATTGTATTCATCCGTCATCAAGTCAGATTTCTGTTTCAAAAGTCTCATTATCACTTAACCATTGTGTTGAAGTTCATTTCAATAGCATGCCTAAGAGAGTTCATTTCGGCGAAAAGTTTGGTTTTTATTTTAATGGTCTGACAGAAAATGACAGATTTACTAATTTTGTAATTAATTGCCGGATTAGTGAAGATATAATTACGAAAATCTTCCAAATGTTCAGGGTGTGGATTTTATTTATGGTTACCAGTTAAAAGAAAAACAGGAGCATATGAATTCTATACACACACTCGTAGATGGGTTTATAGGTATATGCATAGATTTGTAAGTAAATAAACCAGGTTATATACATGCATACATCATTCATATATATATATAGATAGGCAAGTATATACAAATATGTATGCGTATATACACATCCACAGGTGTACGTTATATATATATATATATATATATATATATACAGTGGTACCTCGGTACTTGTCGTTAATTGGTTTCAGAAGGCCGAAAAAAATTTTCCCGTAAGCAGTAATGTAAATTGAATTAATTCGTTCCTGAAAACTAGAAATTTTCCATTTTCCTCTGCAATTTATAAATTGATCGGGTTGTTTTTGTTACAAAATCTTTGTACTTGACGCACATAATTTAAAGCAATAATTTCATAAAATAAAATAAGATTTATCCTCATTCAATCTGTACTGAAAGGAAATGATGGCCTAATGGGATACAGGAAGTAGAAGAGGAGAGGGGTTATTGCTTGGAAGTCGATTCCCCTCCCGATAAAACATCAGACAGTTGCACAGGGATTCTTTCTCCTTTCTGTCTCTTAACACCACTGATACCTATTGTAGACTCAGATTTAGTGAGATTCACTACAAACCTATCAAGATAAACTTGCTTCTGCCTACGTTACGAAATGCTTCGAAAAGTAGGACATTGTTTGATCATTAAACAAGACAACATTTTGGCTTGCTAGAGCTTCGTCAGAGGGATTTGAACAAAATTTTCTAATTTAACCTGTTTCAGTCTTTCTTTTCTTCCGGAGAAACAGGACGCGGCGTCGCGTTGTCTTATCTTATACGAGCAGGTACCGAAGCAATTTTTCAACATCGAAATGTGACGAGTACCGAGGTATAACTGTATATACAGTAGGGCGGAGCATAAAAAAAAAGTTTTTGATTTTCTTTTTGCCCTAGTGCGGAAAAGTTGGGTACTGGTGGGTAGGTCACGTATGCAAAGTTTTGGAAAAAACAAAAAATATCTTCCGTCTCCATTTCCGCCGTGATTTTTAGCAGATTTATACCATACAGCTAAAAATGTGTATTTCCATTGTTTTGTATGCAGCTTTTCGTTTTTTCTGAAATAAATTCAGAAAAATCCCAGAACTCACCATGGGGAGGTGGCTGCATTGCGAGTTCCACCCGTGCCCACTTATCCAACCAACCGTATCGGCACATAACTCCTTTGCCCTTGCAGTTATTCCAGATTTACACGGTACTCGCCTTTGGTTCCAAATGATAGCATAGCTTTTCTCGACTGTTCGGGTTCTAACTAAACCGTCACACTTATTTTCTCCACACACAGCCGCAGAAACCTCTGTTACTAGTTTCACGAAACGTTCAACACTTTGTGTGTGGCAAGGAAATTTTAGACTTCCAAGGTGTTGAGCTACAGACTATCCACTGGAAATCAAATTTCTCAAATCATCTTCTTTCAAGTGAGGTGTTTTGGGGGGTTCCGTCAAATTACATTTCTGCCAATCAATAAGGTCTATATATGAAACTGCCTCGAAGTTGAGTGGCGAAATGTTGTAGTGTCTGACTCCTTTCTTTTTTTTTCTTGCTCGGAAAATCCTACGTAGTCCAAGTTCTCGAATGAACTGTCTGTCGTTTGTGACCATTGACAAGATTATTGCTTCCGGGTGGCCAAAATAGCCATTTCTCTAGATAATGGGATCGACCACAGTCTTTAAATCGTTTTTAAGATAGCGTGAGACGTTTATTGTCTTCCACAAATTTCGTGGACCATACGTGCAATATGGATTTAATTTTACTGTAAACCACATAGGTGGGTACACTTTCATGATGAACTCTGCCAGAGTTTGAAGTCGGTTTGAAGGCTCTGATGAGCTAATGTATAAACGCTTTATTCGATTTGCAGTTGTTAGCCAACGTGCATGAGTCATTTTCCCAGGGTGCTTTTGTGACAAACTTGATGAGCAATTTCTATTTTTGACAGCTTGACAAATATCCCAAAGCTATCGCTTGTGTGTGCTAAGATCCTTTATGTCGATTTTCGGAAATTCGCTCGAAATGTCTACAAATCTCACAACTGGGAGGTTTTTACAATTTGCCAATGGTTTCCCAGTAGGACCAGAAAATGCATTAGGGCCACTCGTTCCACCATCCAAATGCTGCACTAAATGTCGGAGTGGCAACTCATTTGCGTGTAACGCGTGACAGATATACGTGGCAGATATGCGTGGCAGATAAACCAGTGCAAGGGTTTCCCAATGGCTTCCCCAGAAAGGCGAATCACGCCGATTTTATAGCCAGAATTAACGACTGTTCCATCGCACCCTATTGCTACTAGTTGATAAATGTCAATATTCTTATTCTACATGAATTGAAGCATCATTTGAGAAATACTCAAAGCTGATGATGAGGTTAGTGCTATGTGTCCAAGGTACTTGCATCGAGGTTCCTTAATCATTGAAACGTTTTCTTCCAGGACTGTTTTCTGGTACATCTTTCCCCCTACGCTCTCTTGCATTGGAGTTGCGTCCTTCCTTCCGTCAAAATAAAGTCCCTTCAGTGGTTTCAGCTGTCTTTTATTTCCTTGCTGATATTCTTTCCGAATTTTTTTCCCTGTCTCTTCTTATTTTATGTCTATCAATTACATTTAAAGTGTGTGTTTCGGTAATCATCCCCGAATCTTCCAAAACAGCGCTTGCAATGATGGCTCCAGTCCGATCTGAAACTCCGGTTCTGTCACAAGCTATAGCTACTGCTGGGTATCGGCTTGATCGTAACTTCTTTTTTCCTTCAGATTGGGTCATCCTGGATGTGAATGGGGAAGGCTTCAAGTAATCTGTGTCACTATCGGAGTTATGTGGATCCACGTCAGAATCTGGATCAGGAAATATGAGCCTAGATGGAGTAACAGATAGCGAAACATTTATTTTAAGACTTACTGCTTCTATCTCTTTCTGCTTCCTATCGGCTCGTTTCATCAGCTTTCAGTTTAAGTCAACTGCACCTATGGACATTTGCCTAAGTACCCGTTGGTCTATAAGAAAAGTTCTTTTCATTTCAGGAATCCTTTTATGATTTGGGCAAGAACATTTGTTAAAAGAAACACACTTACATGAAGAAATGTCGAACAATTTCCGTGAGTCTTTTACGAAGGTTTTAAGCTTCGTTTCTAATGTTGTTGTCGACAATGTTTTCATGCCAAAATATTTCTTTACCTTTCTGCACTCAGTGTGTCAGCTGCTGCCTTTCTGTATTAAGTTTCGAATTACCTCTGTATTTTATTTAAGAACAAAATGACGAGTTGCATACAAAACAATGGAAATACACATTTTCAACTATATGGTAAAAATCTGCTAAAAATCACGGCCGAAATGGAGACGGAAGATATTTTTTGTTTTTCCCAAAACTTTGCATACGTGACCTACCTACCAGTACCCAACTTTTCCGCACTAGGGCAAAACCGAAATCGAAAACTTTTTTTTTACGCTCCGCCCTAATATACAGTCATACCTCGGATTATAGCGACATAAAATTATAGCGTAAAAACAAACAACGAAATTTTCAACATCGAAATGTGACGAGTATCGAAGCAGACGAGTACCGAGGTATAACTGTATATACAGTCATACCTCGGATTATAGCGACATAAGATTACAGCGTAAATGCAAACAACGAAATTTTCAACATCGAAATGTGAGGAGTATCGAAGCAGACGAGTACCGAGATATGACTGTATATACAGTCATACCTCGGATTATAGCGTCATAAGATTATAGCGTAAATGCAAACAACGAAATTTTCAACATCGAAATGTGACGAGTATCGAAGCAGACGAGTGCCGAGATGACTGTATATACAGTCATACCTCGGATTATAGCAACATAAGATTATAGCGTAAATGCAAACCGTAAAAGATATAAATAAAGAAAGAAAAAACTTGGAAGAAATCTTTAAATCCTATAACTAGATGTTTGAAGTTAAGAACTGTCAAGTCTGGTCTTGAACCACTGATCTTCGGATCTGCGAAGTAGTGATTAATTTAGTTAATTTCATGGATTGATTTTTGAAATTTTCATTTTACAGCCTTTAATCTCATTCGTTCTTCGTCCTTTTTGCAAGAAATGACATGATGTAGCCTTGTTCTTATTAATGTATTTACTTAATGAGTAATAATTCGACAATTATGATTTTTCCTCAATGAATCTATTCTGCATGTTGTAATAATGATAAAGCTTCGTTCATTTAATTGTGTGGGTACACCATCGACTGCCAGGGAGGAGTCTCAAACAACGAAATTTATTATTTGCTGATTTGTGTGCAGTATCCACTTATGCTGATGTGAGAAATTCCCGTTTTGTCTCACATCACAAAATCACTGTCAAACACAAAAATTTTAATAGAGATCTTTAACGATCCAAATTTACCGTATCGTTTCTTAGAGAAGTAATTTATTGTCCAGCAAGGGGGCTCGGGGTGCCTTGTGTGGATGACAGATCTGTACCGATTGTCCGGCATCATCGAGCCCCACAGCAATGGTTAGCACCGAACCTGGGAAATTAACCTTCGTCTGCGTATTCAGGTATTGCTACGTAGCGGCGGGTCTTCAGGGTTTTCAATGGCCGATACTCGAAAGAGGAGGGGGCCGAGGTGATGATACGATTTATTGTCCAGCAATATTTTTTATTATTATTTTGTGACTTAGCTACATCAGCTTTGCTACACAGGTTAGCTACACACCTACAGAAGCAAAGATGTGGAAGGGTAAACTGAATGTAAATTAAATATCACCTTTACGGTTGGAAGGAAATAACGTAACTCTCTTTATTCACTGCCGCATTTTTATTTTATACTTCGTCCAAGATATTATAAAAAAATATAACACACAAATATGTTCTTTCAATTCAACGGGTATATGCACTGTACGATGATAAAGGCAAAACGGACTGCAAGAGTTGATAGTACTTTCGCCGCAGAGAAGCGCAGAGTACACAAACAACGTTCACGGCTTACACAAAGTTGGCAGAATATTTACTTCCCGATATCAAATTCTTTATACATTTATTTGACAATACAAGTATTTCTAAATAAACTTCCCCTAGAAAAAATAATGTAGTCAATTGAAAGTCACATACCTTAGAATCTTTCTAACAAATAGGTCAGGGTATTACTCTTGCTCATTCCTTACCAGTCGATTTCATATTCTCCAATTCTCTTTTTAACTTGTTTGCCGTGTTTGTTTTGGTGGTCGCATATGACGTTATCTTCCCAATATTGCAGCGAATAGAAGTCTAGTGAAAGAATTTCACATAAAACTGGAGATTTCAGAAATATACAAAGAAAAAATTAACCATTACGTCAACGTGCTTTGGTCTTAATACTTCTAAGATATTCTTTCTATGTCAATCTACATTCAAATATTCGATATGCATGTCCTACACAGGAAGTTCTAACTTATTTCCTACATCAATGAAAATTCAATGATCTAATTAAAAAAGTTTAACCCCATTACGCTAAATAAATTGTATTAAACATGTTTCCAAACTTTTATTGGATTTGTTTTATATCTGGTTGAAATAAAGCGCGTTGAATATAAACCCCTAAATAATTCATCATATAATAAGCACATTTTTTTCTTTATCAATAAACCCCCAATCAATAAATTGGGAAAGCAATGTTTTAAAGAACATGTTCTTTTGAATTCGTCAAGTAAGAAAGAAATCTACGAAATGTTTCTTAATTATAAAATCATTATATCTTGTAAATTATTGAGAAACATTTTTAAGTTGATTCCGTTATTTATAAAAAATTTTAAAAAAATATTTCTTATGTACAATATTTTCCGCCAAACTAATTAACCGAAGTTCGCGCGATAAAAAATACAGATTTCTAATGATTTATCGATTTATTCAGTAATATATTAAGATAGATTAAAAAATAACCTCGTAGAATTAATTTTTTAATGGAAAATACATGTATGAAGAGAAAAAGAAAAAAAGAGGGAATTCCCTTTTTCCCCCTTGTACTTACTTATCTATGTTCGACGTTGCCATTTTGTTCGGTTCATTTGATATTCTCTCCCAGATTGCTTCAGTCAAATTAAAAAGGATATACTCGGAAGGGAAAAAAATCATAGTTTCCAAATTCTTCGGAAAGAATGTAAAAGACGCTTTGTGTTCGGAGAAATGATTTTCCAATAAATAAATTTCGCTCATATTCGTTGAAAATAGATATTTAGCGTAAAAATTGTGTAACGTAAATAATAACGTCAAAATGCTTTTCTAATTGCATGGAAATTTCCCATTGTTGTTGCAACGTTTTAAATTTTAAATTAAGATGCGACGAACGGCATTAAAAACCTGACTCGTTCAAAATATAAAGCAATCATTAACATATGTATACATGCCGCTGTATTTATTGTATAAGAACTTAGAATACAATTTAAAAGGTTTTGCATATTAAATAAATTCTCTAGAAGGCAATATCTCAAAATACTTATGAGTTTATTGGTTCCTATCAACCTTGTATTATGGAACTCATCATGTGGAATTTAATGTGAATGGATGTAGCAAGATTTTTTTCAAATTTAATGTACTTAGAGTTATATTTTTAACTATCTGAATACCCGTGCTTCGCTGCGGAGTAAATTCAAATTAAATTCAACGGTCAATGTATGCAATTAATGCCAAAAAAATAAAAAATATATATTTAAAAGAAATCGTAACGGATACTTTTATAGACAAAATAATGTAGAAGAAAATATTCAATTAAATCTAATAGAACATACTAAAGAATATAGTGCAGTTAATAGTACAGTTATTGTACAGTTTGAAGAACATTTCTTTTACTATATTAAAATATATTTTGGATAATGTCCAATCGTCTGCCGCATTAGAAAGAAAAAAAATTGTCCATTTATTTCGTTGTTATGCACGGGACGCAAAATTAATTTAAAGTATCACAAAAGGAAAAGAAACCACGTGATCAACATTTAATAAATTAAATTCTAAAAATTAATCTTTAAAAATTCACCAAAAATCAGAAAATGGAGGTAAAGATTCGTAAAAGAATTCATTTCAAAGGAATTTTTATGATCTTCCTTGTGATATAAATTTTATAACCCTCAAATTATTATTTTAAATGCAAACTTTAAAGAATGTTACAAAAACAGCTTAAAATTTAATTTTAAAAAATCTAAGAAGAATTTTTCAAAAATCTTTCTTAGCGCACCCCTATACTATTAGAAGAATCGCCATGCAAAATTTCAACCCTTTAACTCCAGCGGTTTGGTCTGTGCGTTATCTGTCAGTCAGTCAATCAGTCAGTTACGGAACTGTTTTATATTTATAGATTACGTAACTCCTGAAGCATTTTTTTTTTTGGCAATTCCAATATGAGAAAAATTATTGTATTATTATGTTTCTTTGTCGTTGTGTCTACAAATAGTACAGAGAAAAGAAGTCTAGACAGAACCGTAAGCTTGGATAACAGTAGATTCCAGATTAGGTGCCTGTGGGCTGTACAGGAGTTCTTGTGGTAACAAAACGAGTTTGAAAAGAGCAGTCTCATTGGATTGGCAGTCAAAGATATGGAGGAAGCTGGTTTTCTGAAGAATTTCTACAGTTGATAAAGTATCTTGTGCCGTCAGGGTGGATTTTGATACCCTTATTGTTCTGGGACAGTTAACGTCCGAAATGAGTAATTTCTTTACACATATTTTATACCAAGCAACTCATTTCACTTTGGGATCACCAATACAATTTCAGGTCGTTCTGTAATATATTAATTTGTTATGCAATGTTAATCATAGCTTATGATAATGCAATATAATATGCAATGATAATCATTATTCATTAGATATTTTTGCAAAACTTCAAATAAAATGTACACCTCGTATAAAATCATACTTTTGAGAGCAATTGATATGTAAGGAATTCATTGCCTCTAGCTCAATTATTCACCACTCTGTAATACTTCTAACATGAAACTAACTGAGGACGCTAAACACAAACACAAAGCTTCTTAAAATCCACGAAAAAAGGCCTATTTGAAAACCAATTTAAATTCTTATTCTGGATTTTAAGAAAAATATTCTCAACAGTCCAGTTTCTTACACGGCAATTTTTGATTACCAATAAAATATCGCAATAATTCTGTAATATAGAAATTTGTAATAAAGGGATAACCATAACAGGTTATCTATGCTGATACTTTTGGAAAACATTTAATGAAGTTGTAGGCATCTTATCTATATATATAAAACAGTTCCACGACTGACAGACTGACAGATAACGCACAAGCCAAACCGCTGGACTTAAAGGGCTGAAATTGTGCATGGCGATTCTTCTTATAGTGTAGGAATGCACTAAAAAAGATTTTTGAAAAATTCTTCTTAGATATTTTTAATTAAATTTCTAAGCTCTTTTTGTAACATTTGTTTGAAGTTTGCATTTAAAATAATAATTTGAAGGTTATAAAATTTATATCACGAGAAAGATCATAAAAATTCCTTTTAAATGAAATCTTTTTCGAATCTTTACCTCCATTTTCTGATTTTAAGTGAATTTTTAAATACTAATTTTTAGAATTTAACTTATTAAATACTGATCACGAGATTTCTTTTCTTTTTCTGATACTTTAAATTAATCTTGAGTCACAAGCATAACAACGAAATAAACTGACAAAAAATATTAAAATACAGTAAAAGATAAAATTTAACCACTAGACTAATTGAGATGGAAGTTTTTTAAGAATTTAATTCAAATTTGTGACTAACATCCAGGAACTGATAGATCACATTTATCCAGGCATTGCTCAAATCTATATAAATAAAAGGAAAACGGTATCTGTCAGGAACAATTCCGGGTAGACCGCTCCCGGTATAGCTTATGAAATTCGGCCATGTTTGAAAATGTCGAAATCGATGTATTATTTTTTTTTCATGAAAGTACATAAATTTTACATATTTGGAAATAGTTTTAAAAACTGGTAATTTTTTCTGCGTACACTCATTCTGTTAATTCAATAGTTTTAGAGTTATTTGGATTCTAATGAGGCGTCTCCTGTGAGATCATCCATCTTTGACGATGTAAACAAAGGGAGATTCATTCACAGCGTGATTCTCACTAAAAATGAATCACTAAAAAGAAATGTTTCACCGTGTGTCTAATTTTTAATTCTTTTTCAAACTTTTAAATCATAAATAGATCATTTGAACATGTACTGATTTTTGGGGTAATTTTTGGCAGTTAAAAGGGGAGAAAAATTTGAATTCAAGTGAACTGTGATTCGAGTGTCAAGTGATTTAATTTGGGTATTAGGTTAATGCTAAACGATAGCCGGCAATAAGATTCTTTTTGTTCTCATTTCATAGTTCTATATCCCTTCTTTAGAGGTTGATGATTCATTAAACGTGAACATGTGACATAAGATTCGTTTTGTTCTCATTTCATAGTTCTACATCTATCTTCAGTTTTGTTTATACGTGGTTTTCAGTTTTGATTTTAGATATATAGAATCATGTTTAAACTGCCCAAACAACAAATAATTCTTTAATTTTTATTTTCATTTTACCGATTGTTTTTCCAAAACTGTTCATATTTCATGTATTTCTTTCATTGCTGGAGAGTTTAGTTTTTGGTTTTAGATAAATATTCTACTAAGATATTTTTGTATGAAGTTCACCATTTCTTTGTTTTGTTGATTACACGCGAAAATATTTTAAAAGTGCATATTCACATTTTCTTTATATAAATATTTATATTTAGGATATTTTGATGCTTGTTATTGACACGTTTATTTGTTTTCCACAATACCATATGCTCCGGAAGCCTGTTTAATATTTCAATTGTGCTTATGACTAAACCAATACAGAATATCTCGCAACATATACATGTGTAATTCTGCCTAATACATGCACTCATATAATTTCAATGTATAATGCATTATTATGTCACCAATAACACAAATTTCAGGAAATTTGAATTTTTGTATTGGAGGAATATAGGCTAAAGTTGCCAACCGATTTTTTTTCACATGAAAATTTACCTTTTTGTAATGCAGGTATGCTCATATCATACCTGCTCATATCATACCTGTGGTGGTGGGTGTTAATACAAATAACAAATTTTTCTTTTTGTGGTTTTGTGGGGGGTTAAACCACCGGGTCTTCCATACCATAAGATCTCTTTGCAGAAGGCCACACCCGTAATGCTCCTTTGGAATTTAAAACCACCGAAATTGTGTAATGGCACTAGACTTCAAGTCAAAGCCCTGCATAAAAATTGAATCGAAGCCATTATTTTAACCGAGTGTGCTCAAGGAGCAAAAGTGTTCATGCCACAGATTCCTGTAATATCCAATGACATCCCCTTTGACTTTAAGAGACTGCAATTTCCCCTCAAAGTAAGCTTCTCCATGAAGATAAATAAGCCTCAAGGCCAAGCTTTAAAATACGCTGGCGTAGATTTAACAGAAAATTGTTTCTCCCACGGTCAGTTATACGTAGCTTGCTAACGCGTAAGTTCGCGGATGATCCTGGTACTATTAGTTCCGCCCAATGAAGAAACAAAAAATATTGTCTATAAAGAAAGCCTCTAAAAAGCAATTTCTTTTTTTCATTGTAATTATCCCAAAATGTACTCCGCTATTCAGCTAGTATTACCATACTTTCACAAAAATTTAATATGTAACACGTTCCCGACCGCTAGTTTCAATTTTTTCCCCATTTTAATAATAATACCAAGATGAAACTTGTGGAGAATGCTAAACAAGAATACACAGCATCTTAAATAAAAATTTGAATTCGCTAAGGCAAATTTGAATTTTTATTGCGGATTTTAAGAAGCTGTAAGCTCTTTTTCCCTTTTATAATATTTGCTTCAAAAGCGTCATTTTTTATCTTTTAAAATAGTGTTATATAAAAGGCAGTTTGAAGTTATGAAAAGATATTTATTTCACTTCAGAAGTATGAAAAATTTAAATATTTTATATAAGTTTACTCAGACTGATTTTTTAAATAAATCAGTTTAGTATCCAGTATTTTATTACATTTATTCAATAAATTTTTCAGTGATTTTTTAATGTACCACTGCTAACCACTGTTTGTAATCTTCTTCACTACCGTGTCGGACATCTCTGTAACATGAGAAGAATTTTCAAATTTGAGGCCTAGAAGTTTTGATAGCAGTCTAGGGAATAAGAAACGGTTACATGGAATGGGATTAGATGAATAGTAGGAGTGGTAAGAGCTGCAGAGTATGCCACTGAAGCAAAAACGTATTTTACCATCAACTAAGAAATGTTACTGAAGACTGTAAGGTTTACATAAGATTCGATTCACAAGAATCGAACTTTTAAGTGAATAAATTAAAGAAGCCGCATAAAATATGCTAATTGCGGCATACGCGGTTGGTTTGAATACCAAGCTGCTAGATTAAAGAAACGAAGGGAGAGGGAGCTACGAAGTATTGAGGAAGTGAAAGGAAGTGAAAGGAGTTTGCGAGCAGCAGCTCGAGGCGCTTAGCTAGGTTGATGCTAACCTATGCGAGTTCATGTTAGACGAAAGTTATTTAGCGTTCTGTGGCCTAAAGTTTACGTAGCAGCATTGCTGGTCGACTTTCAAGTATTGTGAGTATTTCAAACTGTATGTCCTTCCAACGTGTCTATACTGGAATAATATGCCTTGCATGAATGTTTATTTAGTTCATACTAGTAGTACGCATCATTTATTTTGAAAAGCATATTTATGTGTCAAGTTTAAATAAACAGTGTTATTAATTTAGAACTGTGTTTGAATCTAATTCATTGGAGTACCACTTGAAATGATACCCAAATATTCATACCCAAAATACCCAAAGCCATTCATACCCAAAGCCAGGTTAAAAGAAGTGCAAAATCTCTATAAGACCCTTAGAAGTTTCCATTCTCATCCTAAACCATACAAAAGATTCTAATGTAAATTATTATTAATAACTGTGTATAAATTGCACTACATTCTAAGTTGGCACATTTTTATAAAGCTGTCATTTTACTAACGAGTCAATAGATTTGGCAACCTGAAGCTCAAAAAGGACTCATAGGCAAATTATCTAAGAACTACACATAAATTTCCAATAGATATCTCTATAAATCCTTACTTATTTGACTTACTATTATACAGCTGTTTTTTTCGGATGGTCTTCGCAGACGTTCTAATGTTTTAATTCCGTCACAATACTACCCATGGCACAATGGGTGAACATCTTTGGAAATTCAGTCTTGTTTAAAATCTTAGAAAGCTCCAGAAAGAGCCAACGTATTCTCAGCACATCCTAGTGGCCACATTAAATAATCAGGGTGTTTCTAAATAATTATGCGGAAACATAACTTAGCTGTGTACAAGGCAAGCGCAGTTGTGGCTCATGTACAAATTAGCTTCTAAAAAACCTCTAATAGACATATTTTCTCCATGTTTTTACTAACTTGCTTTCTTGTTTGTGTGCGTGTTTGTGTGTTTGTCCAGTACAAATCTTGCAATCGATTTTTAACTAACTTCCCGACTAGCTAGTCATTTGAAACCTTTAGAATAGCTCAGAACACGATGACAATGCATTTTCTTAATACTTTAGGCCATCTTTAAGCAGGTTTTAACCATGTTTTTATTATTTTCAGTTAATTTTGTTTTGTAGATTGGTGCAGCCATCTATCGACCGGAACGGGAACGAAAAGTTAAACGCAAGTTAACTTCCAATTAACTTCATTTTCTTTCAAGTTGATGGGATAATTCATCAAAAATTTTTTTAATTATTTATTAATACATAAAATTGTCAAGTTTATATGATTCAACAGAAAATTTGAAAACATGGTATATAAAAAGTTCTTTTTATCTTGTAATTATTACTTTTTTGTCATATTATTATACTTCAATTAGCTCGAATGGCAACGACTACCGTGTTAATGTTTACTTTAGTTTTATAGTACTGAATTCTTTAAACCCCCTAAAAGCTGCTTAAGAGCTTCGAACATAAGAATGATAAAAAAAATCTAGTTTTCTGTGGTGAAATCGCACCATTACATGAAACCTTATTTTAACTATGGAATTCTCTCTCCGCTCACTACTAATTAATAAGCTACTTATCAAGAGGTGGTCCCAAAACTTAATTAAATCGTCTTAATTAGATCAGCGTTCCTCGCTAAACAGCACATCTTGCAACGAAATTCGACTTCTAGCGTAGTTAATGACTCGAACAAATATATTTATATCAATAAAAAAATTATATATATGAACTAGATTCCCGTATCCCGTATTATCTTCAAGGATTCAAACTAAATTAAATATTAGACTGAAATGAAGTTTCTTATGAGTTAATGATTTCAATTAAACATTTTAATCTCCGTAAGAAAAAAATTAAAGAATTAATCCTTTTTTTCCTAAAAATTAGCTTTAGTGTCTTTCGTGAAAATAAGAGTCGTTACGACAATATATGGTTTTAACACTAATTACAAATATTGGAAAAAGGAAATTAGAAGATGCAGTTTTATATAACTCAGTCACTATTATTAGCTTTTCAAGAACCATTAGGAAATAAACCAATTTTAATGTTATGTATTCTATGTCATTAGTAAGCGAAAATTCTTTGATTTTAAGGTTTACGAATTTAATCATGCTAGTTATAGCAGCTGTTACGGAAATAGTTTTGCCCTAAACAAAAATTTCCTCCGTCAACAAAGAGATGGCTGCTAAGAAATTTTAAATAAATAAATCTTTTTATGATTTTTGTTTAAAATTAATGCTGAACGCATTTTGGGGTGTTATTTCAAATGCACGTTACTCGGTAATTCATGACTTAAGGCTGCTATGTACTAACCCTATTGGATTCGCTCACCTCAATGTTAACCTATGGAGAAAATATGTCCACTGATTGCCGACTTGGATTCAAAGATTTTTTTTTTAATTGTACTCCGTCATAGAGAAAGAAATTTTACATTTGTGTACATTTTTTGGTGTTTTAAAAAAATGAAATTAATATTTTAAAATTTAAATTATTCGGGGGAAAATCTGGTATAGTGTGTTTTAAACGCTCATAAATTCCGTCTGTGGACGAAATTTATAAAATGAATCCTGTAGCGCTTTGCAGAAAAGTTCAGGCTATCTAACAATATCAATTTTATTTGATTATCAGCATTTATGTACCTGTAAATAGTTGATAAAAATATATTTTAAATAAAAAATTTGGGGGCAGCGCTTAACCCCCCCCCCTATAGAGAGAGAGCCATTACAATCCTTCAAAATGTCAATCCTAAGGGGGGTGGAATTCTGGAACCATCAACTGGACTTCTCCCACCACAAGAGTCTGCAAGAAGAGGAAAAGGGAAATACGATTTTTTTTCTTAGTACATAGCAGCCTTAATTCAAACGAAACTTGTTCTATTCTGTTTCTACTCATAACAAGAATAACGTATTTTTGCAATCATGCACTGTTTTTATTATTTTGGATTACAAAAAAAATTAAATCAGAATTTAAGTATATAAATCAGCTTTGTCTAATAGTGCACTATTAAGACTACTGTGTACTAACCCTATTGGATTCGCTCACCTCAATGTTAACCTATGGAGAAAATATGTCCAAGGATTGCCGAATTGGATTGAAACATTTTAGTAAAAAAAAAAGTACTCCGTAATAGAGAAAGAAATTTTACACCTACGGGCATTATTTATTTTTTAAAAAATGCAAATATTATTTTAAAATTCAAATTACTCGGGGGGGGGGGGGGGAATTTAGTATAGTGTGTTTTAAAAACTAATAAATTCCTTTGGTGGGCGAAATTTATAAAATGAATCCTGTTTCAAGGTGCAGAAAAGTTCAGGCTATCTGAAAAAGCCCTTTTTAATTGATTATCAGCATTTACCTAGCTGTAACTAGTAGACACATTTCCTCCATAGATTAACATTTAGGAGAGCGAATCCAATAGAGTTAGTACATAGAAGCCCTAATGTACATTTTTATTTCCTATTTAACAAAATAGTATCTGTATACAAGGTTTTTTTTTTTTTTTTTCCTAATGCGGAGGCACTTGTAATCAAGCATCTGTATACAAGGTTCCCACCTATATGCGTTACACCCCCCTTAACTTCTAAACGGTGGCAGATTAGACCATAAAGTTAGTGTCTACGTATAGTAAAAAGGCTATGCGCTACTCGATGAGACAACATACAACGCCATCTATTGGCAAATTTTGGAATTAGCGTTTTTATCTCAAAAAGGGTACGAGATACGGGAAAAAAGTCAATTAAAAAATTGTTCATCCTTATCGATTTAGTAAGAAAAGACACCTTGTGCACATTAATACTTAAGACAGAATGTAGAAAATGAAGATTTGTTTGGTCACGATTTCGAAAATTGTCATTTTTTAAAGAGTGGAAGAAAGAGACAGAGACACTTCCCTATCTTCAGGATAATTTTTTTATGTTGCTGAAAATGCTCTCCATTAGCTACTATACACATTTGCACTCTGGACTTCCGTGAGGTGGTCTTTTCGAGTTTCGCTCGCGTTTCACGACGTCATAGTGTTGAAAATCATGACCAAACAAATGTTCATCTTTTACATTCTGTTTTAAGTATTAATGTGCGCAAGGTGTCTTTTCTTACTAAATCGATGATGCTGAACAACTTTGTAATTATTTAAGTATCTTTTGCCTAAAATTGTGTTTTTCCTTGTACCATCGATTCATGCATCTTCTGAAATCTTCTTTCCACATTTTTTTTCTTTTGCACTTTTTTCCCGTATCTCATACCGTTTTTGAGATAAAAGCGCTAATTCCAAAATTTGCTGATAGATGGCGTTCTAAGTTGTCTCATCGAGTAGTGCATAGCCATTTTATTATACTTAGACACCAACTTTATGGCCAAGCTGTCACAGTTTAGAAGTTAAGGGGGGTGTAACGGATATAGGTGGGAACCCTGTATAGTAAATTTTTCCATCCCATCACCAATCGATAATTAGATCTTTAATACTTTCCTTATATTTACTTAAAAATAAAAATATTCTGCTTACATGCAAAATGATTAATAAGCACGTTATTTATAATTATATTTTTTTATTTAAGTATCTTTTGCCTTAAATTGTGTTTCTCCATGTGCCATCGATTCATGTATCTTCTGAAATCTACTTTCCACATTTTTTTATTTTTTTTCTTTTGCAATTATGAAAAGCCTTTAAATAAATGTGTGTTTAGCAACATACAAATGATTTTTTTACCTAGATATGCATCTAAACAGTTCAATTATATTCCGACTAGAATTTCCCCGAAAAAAGGAGCATTTTCATTGTCTGAAAGATTAGTTTATTAATCCCAGCGCAAACAATCCAGTATTACGTAAATGAATCAGAATATAAACAAAGGGACGTGCATTTTTCTGGACAGAATCAGTTTATTCGAATTATTATTCTTCGAACAGCAGTTCATCATTGTTACGTTATTATTTTTATTGCGACAAATTGTAGTGAAGCGGTATCGAATTCACAAGGATAAAAAAAAAAAACAGTTTGATTCTGTTCCCTTTTCTAGAGGTCATTTACAGTAGCCGACAAAAAAAGTTGAATATTATTAGTAAACTAAATATTTCATTTTCGTTATTAAATGTGATATTAGTATTCAGAAAGCATGATAAACGTTAAAAACATTTTTTTATATTCAGAGAGTATAAGAAAATTTAAAACATTTTTAAGCATTGTTGATACGCTTTAACATAATTTTAAAACGTTTCCAAAACATTTCTGTCTGGCTTTTAGACGCTGTATTGAATTTTTCTTGTTTATCGTCTGCATAAAATTATACAAAGGCAAAGGGACTTTATTTAGCCGCAGAAAACGCTTTTAGCATTGTACAAACTGAATTTCACACAAAACATTTTTTGTGTGAAATACCTTCTTTGACTTTGTTTAAAAAAACTGCAAAGATATATATATTTTTTTCATTTAAAACATTCTTTTTCTTAAAGATAGGAAGTTTATTAAATATATTCTTCTCAAAGAGAGGTATTTTTTTTTTATCCGTTAGAATAATTGTTTAGTTTAATAACATTTTCCAAAAGAATGAGCTTTACAAGTTGAATAAAACAAATAATACATCAAATATTCTTCAAAAGAAAATCCTCTGTCCAACATTTCTTAGTACTTTTGATTTATATTTTCCTTTCCTTTGTATTCCCCTATAACTTAAACATTTTGATACATAGAACACTGTCTTTTTTTGCAATGTTCTTTACAACTCAATCTCCCTCTGGCTCAGGAAAAGAAAAGACACGTTACAGATTACACAAATAGTTTTATTTCTTTTTTTTATTTGCCATAAATCACACAGATATATCTAAAAATTACCTTTCAAAAATTGCTATGCTTTTTATTTAAGGGGGGGGGGAGAAATTTTAGCATGCTTTAAAGATCAAAATAGAGTAAAAAAGGAATACGACATTGCAAATTATTTTATATTAAAGCAAGTGAAAATTTATTCGAGTAGTTTTATCTTGCTTCTATATATGATACCTGGGGCAATAATTATTTAGTATTTATTTCCTTGCCTTCATACATACTGAGTGCCAATTTATTATGACCACCTGGCAATTTTATGCATATCATCTACGACGTCATGCTGTTGCTGATAGAGTGTGAGATTGGTACAAAAAAGGAAGTACTGAATGATTATAAAGACAGTTGAAATTTAGTACTTGGGAAGGAATGGGTAACAAACTTGATTTAACGGATTTAACACGTGGTATGACTGTGGGTACTTGAATTAGTGGAGCGAGTATCTGCGAAACTGCTTCCCTTGAGAAGTGTTCGAGGGCAGCTGTTGTTCCTGTTTACACAGTGGGCTACCAGACGAAAAACCGAGATTCAACGGAAGGCGTGTGATCGTCATAACGAAAGGCGTGTGGTACGTCGATGTATAGAATTAAAGCTCAGATGGAGGAACGTTAAGGCGGCGACTGGTAACAAAACGTTGTAATATTTATGTAATATAAAGGCGTTGAGTTACGTTACTACGTTGGCTCCGAGATTGTTGACATGACCTGTGATTTGTTTGACATATCATGTGATCAATGAATTGAGCTCTGTCATTGGTTAAAATTCTTAAAGCTGACGTTACGTAACGTTCCGGATTCACTGTCAATAGGGCGTAACACAAGCATTCGGTCGTCACTGCCTGAAAGCGAGTGACGAGCTGAGCCGCTGAAGTTAAGGCTGCTGTGTACTAACACTATTGGATTCACTCACCTCCCTGTTAACCTATGGAGAAAATTTGTTTACTATTTACAGCTACATAAATGTTGATAATTTAATAAATAGTATTTTCAGATAGCCTAAATTTTTCTGCACCTCATTTTATAAATTTCGTCCACCAAAGGCATTTATGAGTGTTTAAAACACACTATACTAGATTCCCCCCCCAAAAAAAAAATAACTTAAATTTAAAAACCTTATTTTCATTTTTTATTTAAAACGAAAAATGCCCCAAGGGATAAAATTTGTTTCTCTATTAAGGAATAAATTTTTTTTAAAAATATTTAAATCCAAGTCATCAATCCTTGGACACATTTTCGCCATAGGTTTACAATGAGGTGAGCGAATCCAACAGGATTAGTACACAGCAGCCTTAAGCAATCGTGCTCCGCTGGACTGGCGTTTTTCTTTTTAGAAAATCCCTTCTGTTGTTATGTTACAAGTCAATGCAGTTCACACTGAATTGACTGAAGTGGAGCACCTTTTGAGTCGAGCATTCGCCAAGAAGTATGGGTACAATTGTAATTGAATGCTCGCCATGAACATTGCATTACAAAGTTGCGTTGCAAGTGATTCGCCGCCTTTACAGAGTGTTGTTTGTATCATATTATTAGGGGATTGGAAGAAAATAACAAATCATTTGATATCAAGTTGACGGTTGCTAATATGAAAAAAATTGGGCGCGTGTTTATCAAGTTGATCATGGGTAGTAAAATTGATATGCTTACCTTCAGTCGTTATGTTTTAAGGTAGTTAAATATTGCAAAAAAAATTTTAAGAGGTTCTCGGGAAGAAAAACGCCTTTTAATTTTGTTAAATTTAAAATTTAGAGATAATGAAATAAAAGTTTTATTCTTTGAACACTATCTTTTTTACTGTTCAAGTTATCCTATAGACAGACATTTCTATTTAATTTAATAATAGATTTATACCCATTAGGGAAACTTCAACAGAAAAGTGTAAAGCAAAAATATTTAAATCAATAATCCCTGCACTAGATATTTCCTTTTAAGTTTTTAACTTTTAATGTTTTAAAATATTCATCAGCAGGGAATTATCAATGATTACAAGAATAAAATATTGATAAAAATTGTATAACGAAAGAATTATAATAATGGTGTAATTTATATTAGTAAACCTTATAATATTTGAAAGACCCCTGGAAATCCCCATGGAATCGTTACCTACGCTATTTATGCTAAATTTAAATTCTAGCACAAACAATTTCAAATTCTTTAAACAATTAATTTATGGAAAAGGTTTAGTAAGAACACTTTTAACTGATAATATAACAGATAAAAAGTTAATATTTTCCAACTTGATACTAAATACTTTTTCAACATTAATTAATATTTTGTGTGCTTTACTGCTTGGATTAGATTTTAACCATTTCACTGTGCCAAACATTTTACATTCCCCTAAATAAATATTCTTTTAATACATTAGGAATTTTCTAACTTAATAATGCATTTATATAATCGTTAGATTTCAGAAAACTAGCGTTAATGCTTACTTCTTAATGTTTTATTATTTTCTTTTTTCCCGCTTCTGACATTAACTCATAGACAAAACTATATATCAAAGCTTCTTAAAGAAATATCTCTTGCCGACAATCTCGGCATAAAGATGTGGATAAAAGTAAACTTTCCTCGTTGAAATTTATGAGATCAGAACGATGTTTTCCTTCCAGTCTAAGGTTTACGATAATTATGTGCAAAGATTATCATCAGTCGGATATCAGTCCTCATTAACTCGTCTGCTAGTATTTACCACGATGTTCATTTATCATACAGAATTGCTAGTTGTCCTTCTTTGCTATGTTATTCACATAGTATGATTGATGAACTAGAAGAGCATTTTTTATCACTCTGGTAAGAATTTGGTTTCGATTATTACTTCCGAGGCGCAGCAATAAATATGTAATAAAATATCCCAAATAATCCTAAAATAAATGAAAATAGCTATAATTCTTAAGATTTTATATGAGAGGAAATAAATGAGAGGAAATATCGTACGTGCACATCTGTTAAATGTTAGGCATTGCAACGCTCTCATCCAATGAGCAAACGATAAACATGTAATATGTACAGTCTTTATAAACAAATCATACAGTTTTACACATATTCAACGCATATGTTCAAAAGGCCATTTTCCAGTCTTAACTCGTAAGAGTAAGGGCCTGTTCACATAGGAGTCCGTTGCGTTGCGTTGCGTTGCGTTAAGGGGAAGATGACGTTGAGACGAAAATAAACCAATCAGAGGCGTTAAAAATTTCGTTGCTAATCGTTTGGAGGTTTGTCATTGGTTAAATTTATCTCAATACTTTAACGCTTTCGCTTCCAGACTCCTATGTGAACAGGCCCTAAGTTGGATTTTCTCCAACTATCACCAGGGCAACTTGCTCTGCCCCCCACCGGAGTCGCCCTCCGAAATCAACAACCGAACACCCCGAATAGTGTTGTGCTCGTACCAACCTTCTCGCCGAGAATAAGCTTCCAATAAATCTTTTTCCCACACTGGAACTCAACTTTGAGTCTAGGGGTTAGGACCTGCTCACGTAGTCCGTTGGCGTAAGCGTTACTCGTATTGAAATATATTTAACCAATAACAAACCTCCAAACGATTAGCAACGAAATTCTCAAGGCCTATGATTGGTTTATTTCCATCTCAGCTCCAACTTTCCTTTTACGCTTACGCTAAAGGATTGCTATGTTAACAGGCCTTTAGGATGCAGGTGTCCAAGAGGGTATCTAGTCCCCTTCCCCTACCACGGAGTGGTCGCCATTCTACAGGAAAGGAGGAATCTATGACGTTACAGCATACACTCCAAATTGAAGGATATTGTAAGGTCTTGCGTGGATTTAGAAATTCGATGCTCGGTGGAGTTGTCCAGTAGATTATGCGGATAAGAGCCGTCTTGCCAAATATGCAAAATAGGGAAATTGAGATGTTTGTATTCTTCAGCGCAACACAAGAAAATTATTTGGAAAAGTGGTACAACCGTTGTTCCAAAGAAGGCGGTTAGAAGATTCACAATGATGGTGCGTGTTAGGTATACTAAAGATTAGACAATCCATGACCTAACTAGAAAATTTTACTTTTTCTGGACCACTCCATAATTGCGCAAATGAGACAAAGTTCCTAGGATAAAGCAATCACATTATCACATTATTCTATCCTTTCATCTTCTCAGCGGTACAAATTTCAGAGGTAAACAGATAAACGGTTTCTACATGTCAAATCCTTGCTTTTTCTACAAACCTATGATACCTGTGTAGTACATGTTTATTATCTTGTGGATAATATTGGTGACAATTTACACACGCCTTTGTTCATTCTCATCAAGGCACAACATCACTCATGATGGATATAATTAATAGTTGCAATTTTTTTCGTATAGCACACCGATAAAGGTTTTAAAAAATACGCTGTTGATACTCTGGGAGTTTTGAAAGAAAATTCCTTCGTTTTAACGAAGAACTGTAAACGTAAAAGTGAATTTACATGGACAAAAGTTTTTCACGACAAATGCCGTGAATCTTTCCGATTTTATGTTCGTTTCCCGGGGGGGGGGAGAATTCAAAGGCATGTACGCGTTTTTTTTTTCCGTGATCTTTATGAAATACATATAACTCAACATTACACGAAAAGGCCTCCCACATCATACAGTAGTTAGCGTCGCGTATGTTTGGGTTTGAATCCCAACTAAGATAAGGACTTCTTCTGCTGTCCTCTTATAGGAAGTGATGTTGGTTCACCTATATGAGACTCCCATAATAAAGAAACAAAATAAATCGCTGTGTAGGATGGGCGAACGTCGAAGAAGCTAGTAAGTGTATGCCACATTGAAACACAGATTACGTGAAGTACAGGTATTTACAAATCTCAAAGATGTAAGAGAAAATATTAAAATTAAGGAATGTGTAAATCAAAATAAGAGGATTAAAAAACTCCCTTATAGGGACATATCTGTGGTCATCATGTAATGACTTCAAGTTTTAAAAACAATTTAAATTCTGTCTGTTTTGTTTCTATTTTTAAAGTGTATGGACTGCGTAAAAAATTGTTGGTAATTTTGATTAACAAAAAACGCAATTTTTAAATTATATACAAATAATATATATAGTTACAGTCAAACGAAAAAAGATTGTATGTGCTGTATGTAGACAAACGAGAGTGATTATCACTTATTTAATGCAAGGATCAATAGGGGACAGTACTGCCTTGACTTTCTCATAGTTTTGTATTGTAGTTCCTCAATTTACCACAACTACAGTGCTGCTCCACTTTGGTATCACTAAAACGTATATTGTTGTTGTCTTCCAACTTTTCCTTGTAAATGTGATAGAGTACGTGATTCAGAGCTGGTAAGCGAATTGCCTCAGTTTATTATTAATTGTTTCAACTATTTTCACTGTCATTATCTTGATTTATTTTGTGGTTTTCCAACTAATGAATATTTACTACATTAGGCAAACTTTGTCCCAGGTTTTGGGATAACTTTGGCCCAACATGGCAGTTGGGCCAAAGTCCTTCTACTTCTAAAAAGGGTCCAGTTTCAAAGAGGCGAAAACGACAATGCTCCAGCTCGTCAGAGAGTAATAAACAAAACATTACAAACAAGCAAGTAAATCTCAAAGACAGACGGACTCTGAATTTGTATATGTATGCTCTGAACTTGTACATATATGCTGTAGATGATTTTGTTATTGTGAAGTACGATGGTGTTAAATATCCTGGAAGGATTTAAAGTTTAATAGAAGTCGACCTACTGTGGAATGTATGAAAAGAAAACTCAAATTTTGGCATTGAAGAAGTGTGCGGGAAAATCAATCCTCCGAAAATCGCGTCAAAGAGGAATCAGGTTATTGTTCCACAACTGGATTATGTTTCTTCTCCATAGTTTAGACCAGGGGTACCCAACCCTATGTCCGCGGGCACCATGGTGCCCGCCGATCATTTTACGTGTGCCCGCCGCTGTGCGACTACGATAAAAATGTTTCAGTTTTCAATAAAATGCTATGTAAAAGTTTTCTCATTTTTAATGATTAACTACACAAAAGTAGAAATGGCGTCCAACACAGATAAAAGTACAAAGCGTATGGCGACCGATCCCTTCCCCGCCCCCCTAGCGCCAAATCTTCGCCAACCTAATTTCTCATATCTAAAATGAAATGAACCGGTCCGTTTCTGCCGTCACAACACAAATATTTGTCTGGAGCTCATCTCGTGAGAGCCGGTAGTGTGGTTTGTGCTGTGAGATAAACTGTCATTCGACGTATCTACTTCATTATTCATTCATACGTATATGCTCATATTTTTTGTATACTGTGTTTCCTCCTTCGTTGTTTTTAAATACTTCCTATTTTTTACCCTAAAATGAGTGAATCAAGTAAATGACAATGGACCTATAATTTTAATGCTGAATGGGAGGATTCATATTGCTTCGTCAATTTAAAAGACGAATGTATTTGAATGTTGAGTGGAAATATCGTCGAGGTACCAAAAATACATATTGTTGAACGTCATTTCCTGACAATTCATGCTACTTTTAATACGAACTATCCACTTAAATCTGAAATAAGTAAGAAGAAAATATATTAGCTAAAATCGAATCTGTCTGCTCAACAATCTGTTTTTACTAGGCCTCTGTTAAGATCTAAAAATGCCACTATTGCTTTAAAAATTTCTCACATACTCGCAACGAAGAAAAAGCCTTTCCAGGGTGGTGAATTGATAAAAGAAGCATTTCTTACTGGCGCCGATTTCTTATTTGAGGGATTTTCCAACAAACGTAACATCATGTCAGCAATACAAGACTTACAGTTGTCAGATAACACCGTTACAAGGAGAATACAAGCCATTTCAAAGGACATGCAAACTCAGTTAAAGAGTGACTTGAAAATATGTGAGTGGTTCTCACTACAATTTGACGAGTCTACAGATATATCAGTCACAGCAAAGTTAGCAGTTATGGTGAGAATGGTATTTAGTGACTTTACTATAAAGGAAGATCTACTAATAACATTACACATGAAAGGACGAACAACAGGTGAGGATATCTAGAAAATATTTATAACATGTGCAAAGTCGATAGATATGCCTCTCGAGAAGCTGTCTGCGATAACCACTGATGGGGCACCAACAATGGTTGGTAATGTTAATGGATTTATTGCCCTCTGCATAAAAGATGAATTATTTCCAAACTTTATGTCGTATCACTATATTATCCACCAGGAAGTTTTATGTGGTAGAATACTACCCGTCGGGCACGTCATGAAAATAATTACAAAAATATTCAACTTAATTCGCGCAGTTCCTTTGCAACACCGCCTTTTTAAGGCCCTATTAGAAAATTCTGAAGATCCTGATCATATTCTGCATGCTGAAGTACCTTGGTTCAGTAAAGGCAAAGTTCTTGCTAGATTTGTAGATTTAATTGAAGAAATAAAAAATTATCTCAGTGCCAAAAATCAAAATTTTTTTTAACTAACAGACCCTAGTTGGCTAGCGGATTTGGCTTTTTTAACAGATATAATGGAAAAACTGGATTATTTAAATTTAGAGCTGCAGGAAAGGACAAACGTATAGCTACAATGATAGGGTCTATAAACTCGTTTAAAGCTAAACTGGCTTTGTGGACATCAGATTTGAAGTCCCTTGTGCATTTTCCAAATATTAAAAAAATGATAGGCGACGGGGAAATTGACCTATTAACATTTGTTATCAACCTTCAATTACTTCAAGACCAGTTTGAAAAGCGCTTTCAACAGTTTAATAACATCGTGCCAATGGTCACCTTTTTTATTAATCCTTTTACTTACCAAGTAAATGTAACTGAAAAAGCTACATACATTCCAGAGCTTGTTCAAGTAAGGACAGAAGAACTGGAGAGAGAAATTTTGGATCTTCAGAACGACGACCTACAATCCATTGTATCAGGTGAGAATTTCTGGAATATAGTTGACAGAAACAAATTTCCATTCTTGAGAAGAGCAGCATATAAAATAAAATCGTTTTTCGGTTCCACATACTTATGTGAATAATTGTTTTCGACAGTGAATAATATAAAATCAAAGTACAGATCACGACTTACAGACGAACACCTTCACGATTGCTTACGCACGCGAGCAGGAATATGATCATACTCTCCAAATTACTAAGCAATGGCCAATGAAATGAAATGCCAAAAATCACATTGACTTTGATATTTATATTTTTTATAAAGAATTTTTATACTTTGTAGATTGTTTATGCATTATTTAGTAATCATTTATTTTACACAAGAATATTAACAATCATTTTTATGTGTTAAATTATATTTTGAGAATTAAAAGCATTTTTGTACATTATGTGTATGTATTATTAACTATGTCCAACTATAAATTCCCCTTGGAAAAATAAATGGTGCCCGCCATCCGACCGGTATTTTTTAATGTGCTTTTAGGTGCAAAAAGGTTGGGGACCCCTGGTTTAGACAATCAATTCATCAAAACATATAAGACTGCTAAATTACTGTTTACTAGTTATCTATTATTATATTCTTTTCTTTGAAAATTCCACTTTTAGTTTAAAAATAAAATCAGTTTTGCATAGAAAAGATGTTGATTTATTAATTTTTTTCCAAATTCAGCTTGAGATTAACTCGGATTAGATAAAATATTGATAGATAATTTGGCAATACTTGTACATCACCTAACATTGGCCTATGCTATCTCAACAATTTAAATGTTCGGTTTTCAAAATCTGGGCCAAAGTTGCCCCAATTCAAGGTAACATTAGCCAAAAAAAATTTTTAAATTAAAAAATTGTTTAAAGTTTGTATGTATACTATTACAATGGTTTATATAACAGTTAAATGTGTTTAAAATAATATAAACCACTGACCATATCAAATTTTAATTGGTTTACAACTATTATTTGCTTTTCCTGTGAAATAAACATGAATAATTACAAGATAAAAAGAACTTTTTTATAAACCATGTTTTTAAATTTTCTGTTGAATGATATAAACTTGACAATTCTATGTATTAATAAATACTTTTTTAAAAATTTTTTTGATGAATTATCCCATCAACTTGAAAGAAAATGATCAAATGCATAATAAAGAGGTAGCAAATGCGTAATCAATCGTTTAGCTCGAGAATTGGAAGTTAACTTGCGTTTAACTTTCCGTTCCCGTCCCGGTCGATAGATGGCTGCACCATTCTACAAAACAAAATTAACTTGAATTCAATTTTGCTTAAAGATGGCTAAAAGTATTAAAAGAATACATTGTCATCGTGTTCTGAGCTATTCTAAAAGTTTCAAGTGTCTAGCTAGTCGGGAAGTTAGTTAAAAATCGATTGCAAGATTTGTACTGGACAAACACTCAAACAAACAAGAAAGCGAGTTAATAAAAACATGGTAAAAATGGGACAAAGTTACCCCAGTTGACGGTATGCAAAATGCTCATACTTACTCGTACGTATATCCTATCGACCTTGATGTCATCTTGGCAAGTTCTGGAAAATTATTGTTTGACACAATATATGATCACTAACTACTGTACATTACAAAATAACAACGTTAAACGGTGAGGTGATAGTATCGAAATTACATGTTTCACCGCCACTGCCGTTCATTAAAACAAATTGAGTTATCGGGACGATTGCTCGTCCCCCCTAAGTTCTCGAGAGCCCCCGAGGTCACATCCACTCGAGTTCGTTCCGTTTTAGAAATCCCCAGCCGCAAGGGGGTCAACTGCGGAGACGCCAGACTATTATATCATTTTGCCTGTACCTTAGTTGCAAAAAATAGCTATAGATAAGCCTTTCGAAGACATTCCTTAATCTCTCCAAGTTCCAAAACCATCTACTCAGAGAGTTTATCTCGAAAGTAATCACTAGGGCGCGGGCTCCGAATTCTTCGTGAAAACGGTGATGTGATAGTAACAAAATTACGGGTTTTCTCTGCTACCGTGCGTTAGAAACAAAATTCAGCTGTCTGGTAGATTGCCCTTACGCCGCCCTTTTCGGCTGCCCCCGACGAACGAATTCGTTCCGTTTTTGAAATCACGAGCAGCAAGGGTGTCCGCTGAGTCCGCGATCTCAGCAGAGACGCTGTACTATTATATAGGTTTGCCGACAACGTAGCGGCTAAAGACAGTGCTAGATACGCCTTTCCAAGAGGTTCCTTAATCTCTCAAAGTTCTAAAACCCTATTCCCAGAGAGTTTTTCCCGAAAGTAGACACTGGGGGCTCAGAATCCTCCGTGAAAAGGTGTAACGAGAAGAGATAGGAACGAAATTACGAATTTCTCCGCTGCCGTTCTCTCTTTTTTTTAAATCGAGCATTCGAGACGATTGCTTGTCTGCGATGCCAACAGAGAATCCTTGCTGTTATACGATTTTGATGGCACCGTAGCAGCAAAACAAATAGCGCTAGATACGCCTTTCTATGAGCTTTCTTAATTTTCTAAGTTCCAAAATCCTATATGCAGAGAGTTTATCTCGGGGGGGGGGGGGGGGGGGGGGTCAAACCGCAATGCCAACAGAGAATCCTTGCTGTTATACAATTTTGATGGCACCGTAGCAGCAAAAAAAATAGCGCTAGATACGCCTTTCTATGAGCTTTCTTAATTTTCTAAGTTCCAAAATCCTATATGCAGAGAGTTTATCTCGGTGGGGGGGGGGGGTCAAACCGTCTCAAAACTTGCATATATTTTGTATCGGGATCAGAAAACTCAGTAGCTTCGGGTCTATGGCTTCACATTTTGACGAAAAATTGCAGAACCGGGAACC
Source organism: Dolomedes plantarius (assembly GCA_907164885.2). NCBI lineage: Eukaryota > Metazoa > Arthropoda > Arachnida > Araneae > Dolomedidae > Dolomedes > Dolomedes plantarius. The sequence goes on along the minus strand of OU015492.1, from coordinate 32,158,891 downwards.
CCAAATATATTTCGGGAAAAATTTGATTATGAATAGATCTTAGAGCCCATAAGAACTTTCGCGAGCACTTTGAACCTCGTCACCAGCGGGATAATTGGCCGCTACGATTGCGAGATAATTGGTTCAACGATCACCCCCGGGGTCAAGGGAATTTATATTCGGTGTTAAATATTATGTACACGAAGAGTCGGCTACCTCCAGCCACTCAAGTAGATTCGAATCGTGCCGATACTTTCAGTTTTTTTCGAATCGGGATCACAAAACTCGGTCCTTAAGACTGTATGACGTCACCGTTTTTTGGGGATAATTTCTGAACTGGGAACCCGATATTTATTTCAGGAAATTTTGATATTCATGGACATGGACATAAAGTTTTAATTTGACGTTGGAGGTAAGGATGCATATATCTGACATTATGGTTTTTAGAGAGAATAGCTGTGTCATCAACATAGAGGGCAATCGAAGTGTGGCGTTGATTTTTTGTGTAAGGGGTTTTTTTTTAAAACTTTATAATATTGTATTCCTAATTAATAAATTAATTAATGAAGGTAGGAAAGAATCCTACTAATTAAGGTGGGGTTTCAGTTAAATTTAAATACAACAATATTTGCCATTTGGCCATTAGTGGTTAGTACATTTTAAGTTAGATGGTAAAGTTGCGTTGTGTTATTTTTAAATGCAATAACCCATAAACAATTAATAATTATAATTAACACTGGTTCGAACTGAATGCTTCACTGTGGTGAATAATGAGCCAAAAGAAAAATGAAATTAAATCTAATAAAATTACTTAACCTTGGAGAGCACCTAGAAAATAAAATTATTTCACCTAAAAGAAAAAGCTTCAATTCTGCTGAAATAAAAAATAAAACCTAAAGCTGAAAATCAGAAAATTTACTAAAAAGGCAAGGACCGACATGACACCACTTTACAAACTAACATAACAATTTATTTAAGAATTTCCCTGACATTACAACAAATAAACTCATTAACTCCAGATCCTCTCAACATTATTCCGACAACCAAATTCAATTGAATAAATACAATTTCGTTTAAATGAGTTCTACTCTCCATAATACAAATAATTATCAATAAAACAATGCAAATAAGTGAAGTGGCTGGCGAATCAAAAAAAAACTTCTAAATGAAAAAGTGATGGGAAAAAAACAAAAGAAAAAACTATAGAAAAATTCAGTAAACAAAAAAAGGAAATTAAAATCATATTACCAATTAAAATGCTGCAGCACAAAAAAAACTATTATTTTATAAAATTATGAGTGGAACCCCAGACTAGCGCCATTTCTATCGCGTGCGGGCCGCCAAAAATCAAGACATCTCTCTCCATCGTGGGTTGCGGGTCAGCTCCCAGCCTCTTCCTCGCCTCCCCTTCTCTGTCTCCCAATCTCCATTGGACGACCTTCTCACCCCTTTGTATGGCTACTCGTGGGTGAAAATGAGTGCGTCCTCGCTCCTTGATTTTAACAGGGAAATTCGGACCAACAGAATTTGAGGGGCTTGAATTATAATTTGATAGGTAGTATAGTATTTTATTTTCAACTTTGATTTTGCATCAATTCAGGATTTATTTTCTTCTATTTTAAACTCTGGAACTAACTCGGCGTTTGGCGATCTCAGGCGTATCCATGCGCCTACCCCTCATCAAAACGGTGGTTTCTCTTATCTCTTGGCCAGCTGCAAAAAAGGGGTTGTTTCTTGAAATGGATACTTCTGTTAATCCCTTTATCCGGTGTAGTCCTGGGTATGTGCTGTGAAAATACTGTGAAAATGGAGGAGATCTCGTTACATTGCCTACCAGCCCAGCTTACACAAGGGTTTGGGTTCATAATACAAAATTTACTATTAATTGAAAAAACAAAAATAAAACACTCTAAAATTAATAATTAACTATGTTGAATACATACAGCCACCAAAAAAACTAATAAAAACAATATACCAGCGTACCAGACACCTCACAATTATTTCAAAATAAGGCTTATTAATTTATCAATATTAACAATAAGGTATAACCTGTGATGATCTATTTCAAACTTAATTCTTCTCAATGTCAAAACATTTAGAGAAACTTGCGCACCTTCTCCAAATGCGATGACATTAATCAAATCAATTAATATCTGATCACCACAAGTATAACCCTTACATATATTTAGCAGAGGCTTAATAAATTGATTAAAACAAAGCACAATCGTTACTAAAATTTACTTACTTTACTAATTTATTTATCTGAATACCCGATATTAATATTAACTTTAATCACTTCCAAAACTATTAATTATCATCACAACAAATACCTCCTTTTCCGCGAGAAAAAAAAAATTTGGCACAAATTTTTTTTTTTATAAAAAACACAGATCACCGTGGAAAAATTTCACGAATTAAAAGAATTGACTAAAGTATAAAATTACATTACACAATGTGATATATTGTTCCCATTCGACCCGGGTCAACATAACAAAACACTTATACATGAGCGATTACTTATAAACAAAAATATAAACCATGGAACATCTAGCATACTACCCGAAAAAAATTTCATTACCACAATTGTATATAAACAAGCAAAAATGAAACATTGAACACCTAACAATATCGAAAACAATTCATTACCACAACTGTATGCTGAACTTACAATTAAACCATATACACTAAAAAACTGCATAGTAAAATATTCATCCTCGGTTAAACAATCATTTCAAAAACATTACATCCTGTCCACAGTTTACTTCTATAATTTGAAATTGACAGTGCGACCATAGCATACAATCCGAAACAAATTTATAAAAAAAAACGTATGCTTAACACAAATAAACAAAACCTCTTCGAACAAAACTCAATACAAAATTCTCTCTTACGAAATTCATTATCACTGTTCAATCAAAATTAACATGTTTACTGTTCAACCTCAAAAAATGTATATGAAACATGTGAGACAGGTGTACAAAATTTGCAACTTTAGCCGTACATATAACAAAAAAAAATTTTAACCTCCCGTACACCCTAGTATACACTACAAAACTAGGTAATTGATAGAAATTTGAGACCTATCGTTAACTACACCATTTATTCCTACCAAACCAATTTTAATTCCAGCCTGCGAAGATAGACTCTCCGTCCCTCGCGGCAATGAAATTCTAATAAGCTTAGTAAAATTTAATGATTAAAATCTGAAGCCATGTCTAACGTTCATTAACCTCCTGGACACCTTAGTACACACTACAAAACTAAGTAAATGATAAAATTTTGAAACCAATATTTAACTACTCTGCCATTTACTCCTACCAAACCAAAAGTAATTCCAGCCTGCGAAGAGAGACTCTTCGTCCCTCGCGGCAATGAAATTCTAATATGCTTGTAAAATAATGCTTAACACAAGAAGCCCTGTCTAACGTTTAATTGCATAAACCGAACTGAACAGACCAACGCAAGCATACCTACTAAAATAACATAACCAAACTTATTCAAAAAACCGTATGCCCTACTTAAATAAACAAAAACCGGTCGAATCGAATCACAGTCGATCCCCAAAAGTCATGCTGATCCGTTCAAAACAGAATATGCACATGAAACATTGTAGACAAGAGCACCAAAAAAAATTTTTAACATCAACCCTACACATAAACAAAATTTTCGGACGCTTTAGTATGCATTACAAAAGAAATTAAACAATATTAAATTAAGCTAAAGCTCTGCAAAAACTAAACTGGCATTAAATCCAACAAATCCCTGACATGAGAACCTGAACTTATTAGGTACTGAAAGACCACAACATTCAAAATTTCCCAGCCTGTGACATTGAAGTTGAATATTAACCCCAATCTTAATTAAATTTCTAAACAAACCCAACTGGCATTAAATCCAAACACATACCCGACATGAGAAACTGAATTTATTAGGTACTGAAATGACCGCAGCATTCAAATTTCCCAGTCTGTGACATTTAAGTTTGAATCTTAAACCCAATTGCAACTAATTTTCGTGTGAAAAAAAAATCATTAACTATTATATGAAAACTTTTAATGTAATTTTCAATCTGTCCAAGAACCGAAACCAATTTTACTTCCCGTTTTACCATGAGACCAGCTCTAAATGACAAGAGGAAAGTAGAAAAAACTTAGCACCTGGCAAGACTGGACAAAAAACCTTGATATGAAGCTCAAAACAAACAATAAAATTTATCTGACATGTAGAATTGCAATTAAAAATTTATCAATACTTAGTATGCAAATATACTATGGAAGACATTGTAAAAGAACCACAATTTAGCACCTCTAATCAAATATTATACTTAAAACCACTAGCATAGCAATAGAAACGTTAAAGCAACAAAATACCAATAAAAATATTTAATAAAAATATCTATCAATGTTTAAAGATGTTAAAAATATTCAATATTCAATATAAATGCAAAATATATAGGAATGTAAAAATAACTTTCAACTCAAAATGTATCCTTAAATGCACTAACAGAACAATACTCTTAAGTAAAACACCAAAAAAACATTTATATCGTTCAATAATTCAAAATGAAAAAAAATCAATATTCAAAATAATTGCACAAAATATAGGAATGTAAGAAAAATTTCAATTTAAAATCTACATCATTTAAAATATCAAAAATAATAATAACCATAAACACACAAAAATCATATGAACCAAAAAAAATCCGTGCCAAAATAAAATTAAGCCTCCACTATACAAAATTTAATATGTCATGCCGTCTCACCGAAAGAAAGGATAATGGAAAAAAAAAATGGCTCATTTGCAAACAGTCTTCACGACTTGTACCATTTGAAGAAAAAAAAAATGGCACAGCGTGGGTAGGACACAGGCACCATTTGTGGCGTTGATTTTTTGTGTAAGGGGTTTTTTTTTAAAACTTTATAATATTGTATTCCTAATTAATAAATTAATTAATGAAGGTAGGAAAGAATCCTACTAATTAAGGTGGGGTTTCAGTTAAATTTAAATACAACAATATTTGCCATTTGGCCATTAGTGGTTAGTACATTTTAAGTTAGATGGTAAAGTTGCGTTGTGTTATTTTTAAATGCAATAACCCATAAACAATTAATAATTATAATTAACACTGGTTCGAACTGAATGCTTCACTGTGGTGAATAATGAGCCAAAAGAAAAATGAAATTAAATCTAATAAAATTACTTAACCTTGGAGAGCACCTAGAAAATAAAATTATTTCACCTAAAAGAAAAAGCTTCAATTCTGCTGAAATAAAAATAAAACCTAAAGCTGAAAATCAGAAAATTTACTAAAAAGGCAAGGACCGACATGACACCACTTTACAAACTAACATAACAATTTATTTAAGAATTTCCCTGACATTACAACAAATAAACTCATTAACTCCAGATCCTCTCAACATTATTCCGACAACCAAATTCAATTGAATAAATACAATTTCGTTTAAATGAGTTCTACTCTCCATAATACAAATAATTATCAATAAAACAATGCAAATAAGTGAAGTGGCTGGCGAATCAAAAAAAAACTTCTAAATGAAAAAGTGATGGGAAAAAAACAAAAGAAAAAACTATAGAAAAATTCAGTAAACAAAAAAAGGAAATTAAAATCATATTACCAATTAAAATGCTGCAGCACAAAAAAAACTATTATTTTATAAAATTATGAGTGGAACCCCAGACTAGCGCCATTTCTATCGCGTGCGGGCCGCCAAAAATCAAGACATCTCTCTCCATCGTGGGTTGCGGGTCAGCTCCCAGCCTCTTCCTCGCCTCCCCTTCTCTGTCTCCCAATCTCCATTGGACGACCTTCTCACCCCTTTGTATGGCTACTCGTGGGTGAAAATGAGTGCGTCCTCGCTCCTTGATTTTAACAGGGAAATTCGGACCAACAGAATTTGAGGGGCTTGAATTATAATTTGATAGGTAGTATAGTATTTTATTTTCAACTTTGATTTTGCATCAATTCAGGATTTATTTTCTTCTATTTTAAACTCTGGAACTAACTCGGCGTTTGGCGATCTCAGGCGTATCCATGCGCCTACCCCTCATCAAAACGGTGGTTTCTCTTATCTCTTGGCCAGCTGCAAAAAAGGGGTTGTTTCTTGAAATGGATACTTCTGTTAATCCCTTTATCCGGTGTAGTCCTGGGTATGTGCTGTGAAAATACTGTGAAAATGGAGGAGATCTCGTTACATTGCCTACCAGCCCAGCTTACACAAGGGTTTGGGTTCATAATACAAAATTTACTATTAATTGAAAAACAAAAATAAAACACTCTAAAATTAATAATTAACTATGTTGAATACATACAGCCACCAAAAAAACTAATAAAAACAATATACCAGCGTACCAGACACCTCACAATTATTTCAAAATAAGGCTTATTAATTTATCAATATTAACAATAAGGTATAACCTGTGATGATCTATTTCAAACTTAATTCTTCTCAATGTCAAAACATTTAGAGAAACTTGCGCACCTTCTCCAAATGCGATGACATTAATCAAATCAATTAATATCTGATCACCACAAGTATAACCCTTACATATATTTAGCAGAGGCTTAATAAATTGATTAAAACAAAGCACAATCGTTACTAAAATTTACTTACTTTACTAATTTATTTATCTGAATACCCGATATTAATATTAACTTTAATCACTTCCAAAACTATTAATTATCATCACAACAGAAGTGTTCGGGATGGTGGGGATATCATTTAAAAATAAGTCAAATAAGAGTTCAAGTTTCGAACCTTGAGAAACTCCTACATTAACAGGACGTAAAGCTGAAGTAGTACCAGAATAGCTTATAGCAAAAGTTCTGTCCAAAAGATAGGATTGTATGGGTTTAATTGGGGCAGCTGGCATTTTTAATTTAATGAGTTTATAGATAAGGCCACTGTGCCAGACAGTGTCAAAAGCTTTAAGAATATCAAAGAAGACAGCACCAGTTTGAATTCTGTTCTGTAGTCCATCGAGAAATTTTGATTATCAAAAGATCTTAGGGCTTACAAGAACTTTTGGTGGAAAATCCAGTCGACCATAAACGTTGCCGCAAATCTGCCAAACCTCCCGGCCGCTTCCGCCGCCAATCATTTTGACGGCATAATATCTGCGATTGCTAAAAAATAGAAACAAATATGTCTCCTTCTTTATGAAGACGACGCCACATGACTTCAGCCCTATAAGAATCTAAGTGATGTTGCGCTGTCCCACGTTGTCTTTTGTTCCATCACTTGGCCGAATCCCACAATCACTCAATGTTTTGTGTATGTACGCCAGTATCCAGATCTACAAAGTTATACTTATGATTAACTTTGAAATGTTCGAAATTAGCAGCTCTTATTTCGTCGGTTTTATAAGTTTTTCATGAGTCCAAGTCTGTTGTAGAACCTTCTTCGATGTTATCTTTTATCACCTTCCTATCTGGAACTATTACGATAAAATACTCGGAGGTCTCTTTGCAAATGCCTCCAAACAACCATTGCTCGAGGGTTATTCTCCCTTCGAGTTTTTTACGCCTTAAGAAAAGGCTCTCATCAATTTCGACAATGAGGTTGGCCCCTCTGATTTTTTTCTTTAGCCTTGTTAAAAGACTGTGTGTACCAACTTCTCATAAGTAATTATTCCAATCGATAACAGTCTTGTCACTCAACTCTAATTCTTATTTTCCCCATTCAATAGTAGTCAATTCTCTGCGCCAGCTGTAAATAAATCTTAGGGCAGTCACAAATGAAATGGTTGAACTCTCGAACCATGTTTCTTTCCGAATGGATATTCGCTTCTGACAAATCTTAATATTACAACACCATTGAATTTGTGTTTTTAAATAAAGCGCCATATCGTGGCCATTAACGCATTTTTTGGCTGACGGTAAGATTCCATACCTTAGAAAGAATTCGGTACTTTTCCGTTAGCCGGGCTCAAGTTATATATCGCCAAATATGGCTCTTAAGTCACATTTTGTTTAATTAACTGTAACTCCCGTGATACGTGCATGTGAAAGAACAAAATATATAAAAAAGCATTCACTTTGTTCTTTAAGTAAATAATTAGTTGGGATGCCAAAAATTTTTAATCTCCTTCAAGATGTCTTCAAAAGAACCCTCTTTTTGTCTTCGCCTAAGAAATTCAGTCAGTACGATTGCAAATGGAGGCGTGCCGTTCCACAGTGTTTTATCATTTCGCCAAACGGTGCTTCATCGCAACTGCTCAATCTTTTGAGTGATTGTGAAGAAAGCTAATAAAGTTTGTGGAAAATTTGTTTCCAATTTTTATTCATGTGAATTTCGGGGTTATATAGCCAGGGCCCGATTAACAACGCTGGGGGCCCCTGGGCAGATGATATTTGGGGGCCCCCCCTTACAAATATTTATAAAAATAAGAACTATCCATGGGCTATACATACTATTAGAAGTACTAGGTGCGTACACCAAGGGGGTTTTGGGGCCCCCTAGAATCAGGGGGCCCTGGGCAAAGTCCCGATTTGCCCATGCGATAAAAAGGCCCTGCATATAGCTGGGTCTCTGAACTTAATCGTGTTCTCTCAGATGATTCATACCCGTTGATCTATCATTTTCTTCCAACATTTCGTGTGTGACAATGCTTCTTCAAAATTTAGTCCATCTATTACCTATTAAACTGATTTCCTAGGGTTGTTATGTTGGCGACTTTTCATACTCGCCAATGGCGAAACTTAATAAGACGAACGTCAAATGCGCCCGGCTAACGGAAAAGTACCAAGAATTCTACTGCTTCTTGTTCTGTAGTTGGTAAATCCCAAATTTTAAATATTTTTTACAACGGAGAGCTACAATAAAACTTAAAACAGCGACAGCTTTACTGCTAGAGCTAGAAACTCTTATCAAGGTAACTTTGAATCACGTGTGGTAGGTTTTACTATCATTGGCTAAAAATCGCCTCTTGGTGCCATTGCGTTCATTTGGCGAAAATGGTCGACTGGATTTTCCGTAAGTACCGAACTGTTCAAAACACTTTGAGCGGTGTCACCTGTGTGACTGTTGGTCGCTAAGTGGCGGAAAGTGCTATGGCGACTTCGCTCTCTTCACGGAGGTGTCGGAGTTCCAATCGCCCCGGGCGTTAAGGGAATTTATATTCGGAGTCAAATATTGTGTACACGAAGAGTCGGTGATCTCCAGCCACGCAAGTGGATATTGAATCGGGCCGATACTTTCAGTTTTTTTGGATCGGGATCACAAAACTTGGTATTTTCGGCTGAATAACGTCACGTTTTTTCGGGATAATTACAGAACTAGAAACCCGATATTTATTTCGGGAAAAAATTTCTTGTTAATAAACTTAGGACCTACCAGATCGGCTAGACTGTATAAGACGGTTAGGTAGATTTTTTGCCAATTTGGCGAGAGTTTTTGGTTGCCAAGCTTGGACGATTATGGCGCCAAGGTTTGTTCGACTGCAAGCTTCTGACGTACATGTCATGTGATCATTTCGTGACGGATGTATGACATGATTTTGACAGGGGATTTATTTCGACCAATTTGATAGGTTAGTTTAAATTTTGTGTATTTTTCGATGGTATTTGTGTGTTGGGAAGAGTTCCGTATCCTGTGCCGGGAAATTTGGCCTAGGGTAACTACCTAGGGTTAACCCTTGATAAAAAAAACTCACCTGGAAGCAACATATCATTAATAATCGTAATAAATTTCGGAATGCTAAAAAACAACTTTATCCCTTAATTGCCCGAAATAGTAAATTGAACTTTAGTAACAAAATGCTCATTTATAAATCTTTCTTAAGACCCTTACTTACGTATGCTGGACCAGTTTGGTCGTATGCAGCGGATTGCAACATTAAAATTCTGGCTGTTACTCAAAACATGACTATTCGGCAAATCACTAACTCCCCATGGCATTTCGTAATGTTGACATTTATAGGGAGATAAATCTCCCCACTATTCTCTTGCTAAAATCTCAAAAATCTTGCTATTAATTTCCATAAAGATTTACCAAATCATCTTATTAAAAATCTTTCCGATTTCGACCCTGCTGACCCAGCTAACAAGACATGGCCCCGTTCCATTCTTGCTCGTTACTTTTAATTGTTTGTCCTGTTCTTTGTTCGCTCAGTCTCTTTTTTTTCACACTTGTTTTAGCTTTACTTGTTCTATCGAAGCTATTTGTTTTCCCCACTTTCTATTTTCCTTCTTGCTTTCGTTTTTATTGATCACTGAAGTTTTATGCATTGCTATATCATCCTACAGTGGAGGGCCCGGCCCATGTACTGTAGTTACCACTACTCTTCCTGAAGCTCTTCCTGAAGCACTTGTGCGCATGAAGCATTGGGCAGTTCTTATTGCCTTGACTTGTATTTGCTTTCAAGCTGTTTGGGTAAGTTACCCAACGCTTCGTTAATTATTCTAAATGTGAATAAACTTATTTTTTTTATTTTAACTTGACTTTCCTTCGAGTCATATTATTTTTCTTATCAAGACTCTGCTATGCTTCACTGAAGCAACTCTGTTCGAAAGATTAATCAACATGGTTATGGGCCTGACGCCTTAGCATAGCTAATCTATTTTCGGAAAAATGACTCGAGGTAATTTTTCATAAGCTGAATGCTTAGAACCCCAATTGCACCATTAACTTTTGTTTAAATGATTAACTGGTTCCGGAAATTACGTTTTCACTCTAATTCGTCTAGTGCTAGCCTTGTGCTCATATTTTCAAACCCATAGTGTGATACAATTTCATTAAATTCTTCCTGGAAGTGGTTTTGCTTTAAAAAATGGCGTCAAGTACCAGTGAAGTGAATTTTAAGATCGCGCTTTTAAGCGAAAGTAATTTCTCAATATGGTGTACAGATATGAGGATGTTGCTGATGGAACGGGGGTGCTGGGACATTGTTCAAAGAACTGAAAAAGCACCTGAAGCACAAGAAGGTGAAAAGGTGGACGAGACTGCTGCAGGGGACTTTAGAAATCGAAGAAACAGAGAGCTTTCGAAAATTTACATGAGCGTTTCGCCTCGATATCGTGGCCTGCTCGAAAAAACTATTGACAGACCTGATGCCTGGGATAAGCTGAAAAAGTACTTTGAAGCAGACAGTCGTGCTCGTGTCATGTCCCTTAAGAATGAATTCTATTCCTGTCGTATGGAGCCAGATGAGGACACAGGGTAAGTAAACTAGCCAGTAAACTAGCCAGTATTTTTGATAAGCTGAGTGAGGCTGGTCATGCTGTATCCGAAATTGATAAAATATTTCAGCTTATGCGATATCTCCCAAAGGAGTTCGATAATATTATTCAAACGATATATCGGTGGGAGAAGGATCAATTTACTTTTGTTTCTGTTGGAGAAAAATTACTTGCCGAAGAAATAAGGTTGAAACAAAGACCAAGCAAATATTTCCTATCTAACAAGAAACCGGCCGGAGGGGTTCCCGCGACAAGAGACGATTGACAAGCCCAAGCAGACAGATTCTCATCCATTACAGAGAAGAAAATGTTACAGGTGTCACCAGCTTGGTCATCTTCGCAAAGATTGTCGTGTATACGGTAAATCAAGGACTTATAAGCAATCCAAACGTTCAAGTTCCGAACGTGAACGATGTCAGTATACCAGTCCGAGTCGACCAAACAAGTTTCCTGCTGGAAGCGTTAGTGACTGGAATTGAGCAGCGTTGTTGGGTGTTCGATACAGCCTCCTCTTCTCATTTTTGCAAGGACAGAGACATTATGTCCGATTTTACACCAGTTACAGATCAGACATTAGTGGAAGCAGTTAACGGTGTCTCTACCCCTGTTACAGGTAAGGGATCTGTAGTTATTTTTCTAAATGGTGAAAAATATACCTTAATTGATGTACTTTATGCACCAGAACTGAGGAAAAACCTCATATCTGGCCCTCGTGTTGAAGAATGGGGAGTCAAATACGTAGGAGTTCAGGGAAAAATAGATGTGATATCAGGAAACAAACTACTTTTTACTGCAAAGTTAGTAAATGGACTTTATTGTATTTACCCAGAGTATGAAAAATGTCATGATGCTCAAAATTTTCACTCAAAAATTGTAAACGCAAAACACACCATCTTTAAATGTTCTAAAAATAGAAGTTCCACGGCTTTTGCTTCGGAAAGTTTAAATGTATGGCATAAACGCTTTGCTCACATAAATGCAGAATATATAAAATTAACATCTAAAAATAACTGTGTAAAAGGGTTACCAAATTTAACGGGGGATCTTGATTCGTGTGATCCATGTCACGAAGCTAAATCCAAAAGAGTTAGTTTTAAATCCCTGGATAGTATTAAGATCTCAAAATCCCCTTGACTTGATCTATATGGATCTGTGGGGTCCTTTCCCGAGACAATCGATCCACGGGCATTTATACTTTTTATCGATGGTTGATGACTATTTCAGAAAAGTTTGGGTTTTTCCCCTTAAATCTAAAACGGAAGTATTTCAAACCTTTAAAAAATTTAAAACAAGAGCTGAAAAGTTCCTGGATCGGAAACTTAAATGTATTCGTACTGACAATGGTACAGAATTTATAAATTATCAATTCAGGGAGTATTGTGAAGACTTGGGGATTCAACATGAAAAATCTAACCCTTACACCCGAGAGCAGAATGGAGTATGTGAGAGGTTTCATTATACTGCTGTAAACGGGATAAATGTTTTACTGAGGGATAGCGGCATGAGTCAATGTTTTTGGCCAGAGGCTCTTTTACATTACACTTACATATGGAATCGTGTATGCCATGCTGGAATGACAAAAACACCATTTGAGCTCTATGGGGGACGACAGCCGTCAGTTAAATACTTACGGCCGTTCGGCACGAAAGTTTTTGTCGGTATACCAAAAAAATTAAGATTAAAACTAGATTTAAGGTCTAAACCAGGAATTCTTGTAGGGTATGCTTTGCAGACGAAAGGATACAGAATTTGGATGCCGAACGATCATAAGATTATCGAAACCATAAATGTCAGGTTTGATGAAAATTAAAAGGGCGGTTTGAGTAATGCGTCTGTGGAACGCGAACTGGATCCAGAGTTCGTGGATTTTAAATTTCCTCTTGAAGACTCAGATGAGTTGAATTTTTCAAAGCCCCAAACAGATAGTGTGAGTTCTGTATGTGATTCTTATAGTGATTCTGATGGTGATTCTGAAGTACCCAGTGACAAAATTGTAAATTGGACGCGTAAAGCTGTTCCAAGGACTAGTAAAAAAACTGATATTTATTATTATGAGGAAGGAAAAGATGATACATTGAGTAGGTTGAGGTCATTGAAAGATGTTAAATAATATTGTATAAAAAAATTATCTTAAATTTCAACCAGAAATTTTTGATTTTTCTTCCAAAAATAAATATTCAGGCATTATTGCTGGAACCAAAGCGGGTCATAGTAGCTTAATATCAAAATGACTAGAAAAGGAAATTTACATTCCAAAATGTTTTAAACAAGCTATTAATTCCAAACACAGTGAACAGTGGTTTAATGCAATGGAGGGTGAATTAAACACTATGAAGGAAAGATGTGTTTGGGAGTTAGTAGAACGACCTGAAAATGCTAAAGTGTTGGGTTGTAGATGGGTTTATACTACAAAGCAGGATGAATCGAGTAAAATTAAAAGATTCAAAGCACGCTTAGTTGCCCAGGGTTATCACCAACAAAAAGGTGAAAGTTTTGATGAAGTTTTTCCCCAGTTATCAACTTTAGCTTGATAAGGTTCTTTTTCGCTGTACTCGTTTGCCTGAACCACTGGACACATTTGCAAGTGTGACATTAAATGCGCAAATGAAGTAATTTATATGCGTCAGCCACCTGGTTTTGAAAAATCCAATTTAGTTTGTAGTTTAAAAAAGTCAATATATGTACATAGGCAGAGCGGGCGAGGATGGTTTTTAAAATTCACGCGGTATTAAAAGAGTTGGGTTTTAGAAAATTTGAATGGTGTAATTGCGCATATATTTTAGATTCAAATGTCATATTTTTATTATATGTGGATGACATAGTCGTGTTTGGGAGAGAACAAAAACATATCGACACAGCTATTAAATTGTTGAAAAATAAATTTGACTTAATAATTTTGGGGAAAACTAAAAAATTTTTAGGGGTTGAATTTTTAGAAACTGACAACAAACTTTTTATTCACCAACTTGAATATACAAATAAAATTTGCAAAACATACAATAGGTATTACTATCCAATATCATCATTACCTATAGCAAAGGGGGTTATTTACTCTAAAACACAGTGTCCACAGGATAAAGTTGAAATTGAGGAAATGTCTAAAATTCCGTACAGGAGTCTTGTAAGCTGGCTCTCGTTCTTAGCTAACAGAACGAGACCCAATATTTCATACGCAATCAACATTTTTTCCCAGTTTCAACAAAATCCAGGAATGGTACATGGGATGGGACTTCTTAAGTTGCTAGGATATATAAAATATACTAAAAATTTAAAACCCGACATTTCTAATATTAGTAATCTAAATCTTAATGCTTATTCTGACGCTGATTTTGCAAATAATCACGATAGTAGAGTTTTGATGGGAGGTCAAATTATTTTTGTTGATCAGGCTCCAGTAGTTTGACGTTCTTTTAAACAGAAATCGGTATGTTTGAGTACCATGGAATCTGAATTTGTTTCCTTAACGGAAGCATCGAAAGAACTCATCTGGTATGAACGCATTTGTAAGGAGTGTCAGAAATTTAAAATTATACCCCAGAATAAAAACATTCCAAAGTTGTTTGTTGATAATCAAGCTACTATCAACATTGTTAAATCCCCGCTTGAAAACTATCGAACAAAGCTCATAGACATCAAAGTATTTTTTGTAAGAGACCTAGTTTACCAAAAACTTTTTGAATTAAAATACATACAAAGTAAATCAAATGTATCAGATGTTTTTACGAAGCCACAACAAAAGATAGAACTAAAAAGATTTAGAGATGCAGTGTTTTGTGATAGTATGATTAAAGATAATGTATTCTGTAAATGAAATGATGGACTTTAACTTAAAATGAGACATTTGAAGTTGTTCTATTTTTTTTCCAATGCTTGTGAAAAAAATTCTTTTTGAAAGTGTAAAGAGGGGGGGACAATGTTATTAACCCGGTTCTTTGCACTTCCCATTTTTATAGTAATGTTGCGTCATACTGCATGTATGACGCCAGTTTGAAAGAGTGAGGTCACAACTCCGTTTTTTTTTTATCGATACTAGCTTCTTCAATCGATATGTAAATTGTACGTAAGTACTCAAGTATAAAAGGGGAGTACATACTTGTGAGCATGAAGCTAAAATCCGTGAGTTCAAGGAGTTTGTTAACGAGCACAACCCCGATCTTATTCTTATTCAAGAAACCCACCTCAGACCAGTGGACAAACTCAAAGTCTACAACTTCACCACCTATAGAAACGACTACAAAAATTCTACTTACCCCATGACAGGCACTGCAATCTTAGTTAAAAATACCCTCTTACACCATGAAATTATTCTCCCCCCTCTTAAGTGTATTAACGAGATCGCTATCAACATTAAACTAAACAACCTTCCTTACTATACTATTATCTCTACCTATATCTCACCCATGCAAAAATCTATCGAAATTAACGAAAACCTTAATGCTTTAAATTTTATTAATTTCAATACCTTAATTTTCGGTGACCTTAATGCCCAACACAAACTCTGGGATTGTAAAACTAATAACTATTATGGAAACTTAATCTATAATTTTACTAGTAAAACCAACTTTGACATTATCGCCCCCACATCCCCAACCCACTTCTCTACTAATACCGATAGCATAATTGACTTTGCCCTTGTTAAAGGTTTCCCTAATGATCTTACTATAAATTCCCACTGTGAGCTAACTTCCGACCACAACGCAGTTGAAATTCGAATCCCTCTTGGCACAAATCCCTTAATAATTAATCATACCAAACAAATCAACTGGGACACCTTCAAAAATGAACTTAATAACATTAACTACATTCCCCCCATTGTCAATAACATTAATAACTTGGAAAATTTAGTTTTAAGTATAACTACTGATATAAATGATAATTTAAGTTAAAGAACTAAATTAATAACCTCCGTGTTAAAACACTCCACGACCTTCACCTTAAAATTCTCAAACAACAAAAACAGAGCACGTAAAGCATGGCAGCATAACAGAACCACTACTAACAAAACAATTTTGAATAAAATTCAGGAAGATCTTGGATTTTACCTTCGCGATCAATCTAATATTAATTGGAATAATTATTTAGACTCTTTAGACATAACTGACAATTCCATTTGGAGAGCCGCCAGGCGTTTTAAAAATCAATACCGGACTATTCCCCCTCTTAAAGACCCCGACAATAACGCTAACATTCTTACGGATATGGAAAAATGACAAGTTTTTGGCAAAAATTTTGCAAAAAAAATTTCACCCCAAATCAAATCTCTAACCCAAGTACAGAAAGCATAGTCAAAAATAGTATTAACCTCTTAATAAACACCCTTCACGAAAGTTCCACTCCCTATATTGTTCCCACCGACGTCAAAGAAATCATTAAAAATCTCCCTAAAAGGAAATCCGCTGGGGAAGATAACATCAATAATACAATGCTTAAGAACGT
Organism: Dolomedes plantarius; assembly: GCA_907164885.2. NCBI lineage: Eukaryota > Metazoa > Arthropoda > Arachnida > Araneae > Dolomedidae > Dolomedes > Dolomedes plantarius. Next base: position 32,142,279 of record OU015492.1, on the reverse strand, counting down.
CCCTTTCAAGTATATCTTCAAAATTACTATTCTAATCATCTCTATTTTTAAATTAGAACATTTTCCCCATAGCTGGAAAAACTCCATTATTGTCCCAATCTTAAAACCTAATAAACCCCAATCTTCCCCTTCCAGCTACCGCCCTATCAGCCTTCTAAATTCCCTTAGTAAAATAACCGAAAAATTTATTGCCATGAAAATTAACGAGCACCTTGACGAAAATCAAATCATTATTCCCTACCAATTTGGCTTCAGAAAATCTCTCTCTGCCCCACACCAAGTTTATCGTCTTGCTGAAAACCTCGCTAGTGCTAAGAAAAATAAATCCTCCACAGCAGTCATTTTCCTTGATATTTCCCTAGCCTTTGATAAGCTTTCGATGGACGGTTTCATTCATAAACGTATTAACTACAACTTCCCACCCCAAATCATACACCTCCTTATTTCTTATCTTAAAAATCGCACCTTTCAAGTTAAAATTAACGGGCAACTTTCTAGTAAATTTAATATAAACTCTGGAGTCCCCCAAGGTAGCGTTATCTCCCCAATTTTGTTTAACATATTTTAAACGATGTACCTCAAAACATAAACACCAATCTTGCTATTTTCGCTGATGACTGTTAAATATTTGTTTGATATTGATATAATTATTTTGTTAAATCATTGAGTCGACGAATGACTGACATTATCAACTATACGTTTTATTGAACGACATCAACAACAGGAACAGAACGAACACAAAAAGTGGGTGGAAGTGGAAGTAGAAAATAGTAGTAGGGGAAGTAGCAGTAGTTAATACATAACAATTCTCCGATGCTTATTTAAAACGTTAAATATTTACCTATTTACAAATTGAAAATTAGTGAAGAAAATTTGAATAAGGATTAAATTACATCGAATAATTTTTTGTTGTTGTTAGAGGTTTAGCTTCACGACTGGTTTTCGTTGACGAGTTGATCTTCTCAATGGGACTGGATGATCTGTAATGCTGGAGTCAGATGTTGTTTTAACACTGTTCTTTTGTGGTACTGTGCAGCTTGAGGGTAACTGGAGCAAAGAATTCGGATCATTGAGTTTTACACTTCGGGAAGTAACATTCATTGGAGGTTGATGTGCAGGAACTTGGCCGTGCTGTTGCGAGGAAATACCATTGTGATGACTGGAGATTGAAGGACTGGATGCTGGCAACGAGAAGTAAACTCTCTTGGGCCAAGAAAATTCTAAAGAAGGGGTTAATGCCTTTTCAACTTGACAGGATCTTAGCTGGTTTAAGTGCCGTTTAAGCACGTATCCGTCATCCAACTCTAGAAGGTAATGAAGTCGTCCAAGTTTCTCAACGACGGTGCCATATCTCCATTTGTTAGATGATATATAATATCGAGATTGAACCCTTTCTCCGAGCCTGTAACTTTTGTTAAAATCTGGCTGTGAGGCATTATTCTTCAATCTTGATGTTGGTTTAATTAGATCAAGTTCTGATCGTAAATTTCTCCACAATAACAGTTCCGATGGAGTTTGACCATTGTTGAGTGGAGTTATTCTGAATCGAAAAAGGAGTTTACACAACTTACTATGAAGTGTGCCTGGGTAAAATTTCATACATTTCAATTTTGTTTTAAGAATTTGGACGTATCTTTCTGCCTGTCCATTAGTTGCTGGGTAGCCTGGTGCAATGAGACGTTGTTGGATACCATTAGTTTTACAATAATCCTTGAACTCTTTGGATTTGAAAATTGAAGCATTATGGGACACTATGATTTCGGGTAGTCCCTGTCGGCTGAAAATTTCTTCAAGGAAGAAAATAGTGCTTGAAGTAGTTGGAGATTTCTTTGTTGCAAATATTTCTGGCCATTTTGAAAGTGCATCCCCGATAATTAAAAAATAGTGTTCCATGAATGGCCCGGCATAGTCAATATGTTTTCTTTGCCAGTTTTTCTCTGGTGATTCCCAAATGTGGAGGGGATTCTTTAGCTGGATTCTTTTTGATATTGCAACATTCTCGGCAACTCTTTACGGTATTCTCAATATCGGAATCGATGTTCTTCCAACAGCAGTAATTTCGAGAAAGAGCCTTCATCTTAACAATGCCTATATGTGTTGAATGTAGTTGATTGAACATTTCTGGTTGAAGAGATTTTGGGATGATCACTCGATTTCCTCTAAACAGGATTCCATCTTGAAGAGTTATGGTAGGATCGAATACGTTTCCAAGAACAATGTCATATTTCATCTTTCTCAATTCTGGATCAAGCTCTGTTTCTTCTTTAATTTTCTGAGCCGTTAAGGTTTCTGTTGAAATGTAGTTGATAATAAATTGTTGGTACACTTGTGATTCGTCAATACAATTAATTTGATTAATTGATATCGGTAATGGATATCTGGAAAGGTAATCTGCATTTAAATGTTTCTCAGATTTTCGATGTATAATTGTGTAATCAAAGCTAGAAAGAAAATGGGCATCTCGAAGCATTCTTCATGCAGACATGGTTGGGAAACTTTTCTCAGGATAGAAGATGGTGCAAATGGCTTTTTATCGAGAATTAAGGTAAATTTCCTTCCAAAAATGTAGTCATAGAATTTTTTACAAGCCCACACCACTGCAGTTGCCTCGTGATCAGGTTGACTATAATTTTTCTCAGCAGCAGTCAGACTTCTAGATATGAAAGCGATCGGGTGTTCAGTTCCATCAGGCATTGTATGCGACAGAACCCCTGAGAGTCCAAAGGGACTGGCGTCTGAGGCTAAAGTAACTGGGAGGTCTGGATTGTAAGGTACAAGAACCTGATTGCTAGTAATAACTGATTTTGCGTTTAAGAAAGCAGTTTCACACTGTGCAGTCCATTTGAGACGACTGTTTTTACATAAGAGGTTATTTAATGGATGAAGAAGACTGGAGGCATCTGGAATAAATTTGGAATAATACATTACCAGACCAAGGAATTTACGGACATCATCAACATTTCTAGGTCGAGGTGTTTCAGAGATGGCTTTGATTTTGTCTGGTGATTTGTGGAGTCCAGCAGAGCTAATAATGTGTCCTAAGTACTGAACGCTTTCTTCAAAAAATTTACATTTGGCAAAATTTAGATGCATGTTAAATTCACGTAACTTTTTAAGTACTTTAATTAAACGTTGTTGACATTCTTGTTTGTCTTTACCTTGAATAATTATGTCGTCAAAATATGCAATTGTACCATCCAAATCTTGTACGAACTGGTCAATAAATTTGTGAAACTCATTAGGAGCAGTTTTTATACCAAAGAATAGCCTTTTGGCTAAATATGTACCACGATGGGTTGAAAGAGTTTGAAATTTAGCACTTTCGTCGTCGACCTTCAGGTGTAAGTATGCTTTGTAAATGTCTAGGATACAGAAAAATTTTCCATCGCGCAATTTATTAAAAATGTCCTCAATTCTAGAAATTGGGTGTCCTGCATTTTGGAGCTGATTATTAACTGTGACTTTAAAATCTGCACAAATGCGTACAGAGCCATCGGATTTTGAAACAACCACGAGGGGTGTTCCCCATTCAGAAAAGTCAGTTTTTTCAATTATGCCTTCTGCCTCTAATTTATCAAGTTATTGGTCAACTTTTTGTTTTAAAGCATATGGAACCGAACGGGCTTTAATAAAAACTGGTTTAGCATCTGGGATTAGTTTTAGAGAACATGTGTAATCAGGAATACTTAGGTTCAAATACATCAGAATATAAATCAATAATTTTGGAAATAGAAATATCAATACAAGGAACATTTGAAATTTCGTTTAGATCATGTAAATTTATGTTCAATTTTCGAATCCAATCACGTTCTAAAATAGAGCTTTTTTGACTTGACACAACAAATAAATCTTCATAACTCAAATTATTTTGATACGAAACGTTTAACTTTACAACACCAAGTGGTTTGAAAAGCTGGCCTGTGTAACTTCGAAAACACACATTTGTTCTCTGAATTGGAACGTTAAGCTTTAATTTTTTGAATTCTTCAACATTCATTATGCTTACTTTGCTTCCTGAATCGCATTCGAATCGATGTTCAAAACTATTCAAATTAACAGTAGCGTACATCTTATCATCAGTTGCATAATCATTAGAAAACACATCATAAATCTGATTCACAGCTAAGTAATCTGAGTCATTCATTATGTGGTTAACGATTCGATTGTTCGTTTTGCTTTTTATTAAGCTAGAAATGCAAACTGAAACTAGATGACCTTGTTTCTTACATGATTTACAGCGCAATTTATTCGTTTGAAAGCAATTTTGAGTTCTATGATTGGATTTTCCTCAACGTAAACATAATCCCTCTAATCCAAGCTCTTTTAGATTAGCACCTTTCGATTTCATGGGTGATTGTGATCTACTTCTGGTTTTGGAATTTTCATTTCTGGTTTGAAAATGACGCCTATTCTTGTCACTATTGTGCAATATTTTGTTAACAGAAGTTGAAAATTGACTCTTATAAATTTCTTTGTTTTCAATTTTTGCAGCTTCAATAGCTAAAGCAATTTCGATAGTTTTTTCAAATGTTATATCACCTTGTTGCAATAATTTTCCCCGTATATCAGAATCAGACAAACCTCGAATAAACTGAGAACGCAATAATAAGTTTAACATAGATTTAGAACAATCACTTGAATTACATTCAGATATAAATTCAGCATTTTTTGTAAGATCTTTCAGTGAAGAAATGAAAGTAGATATCGACTCACCTTGATTTTGAAGTCTAGAGAAAAATTTATGTTGTTCCGTTAAATCATTGGGTATGGCGATAAATGTTGTTTAAGTAATGATAAAAGTTATTTGAATGTCTTTGTTGAGGGTAGATCAGGAGCAGTAAGACTTGAAAGGAGCTGGTATCGCTGTGATCCAAGACAATTTATTAGAACAAGGACTTTTAATTCTTCGGTTTCCTTGTCATCGGTCGATAGTCCTTTTAACTTAAAGTAATTTTCCAGTCTCTGGGTATAACAGTCGAAAGATTCTGATGTCTCATCATATTGATCGAAAGTTAGATTTTGTATGGCAAGAACATCCTTAGCACTACGTTTCGATTCTGAAGTAACGTTAAGTTTTGTTACGAATTCTTGAAGAGTCGCTATCAACTGGGTAAGTTCAGCCATTTCGTTTTATCTCGTGACTACTTTGTTAAATATTTGTTTGATATTGATATAATTATTTTGTTAAATCATTGAGGAGACGAATGACCGACATTATCAACTATACGTTTTATTGAACGACATCAACAACAGGAACAGAACGAACACAAAAAGTGGGTGGAAGTGGAAGTAGAAAATAGTAGTAGTGGAAGTAGCAGTAGTTAATACATAACAATGACACTGCCCTTTACGCCACCAACAAAAACTGCAAATATGCTGTTAAATATATCAATACCCATATGTCTTCAATTCAAAATTGGCTCGACAAATGGAAAATTAAAATTTTTTCTGAAAAATCCGTTGCTGTCATGTTTACATCTAAACGTAAAGACATTCAACAGCCACCAAATTCAAATAGGAAACACAAAAATCCACTGGTCTGATACTGTTAAATATCTTGGTGTCGTTTTGGACAAAAATGTCACATGGAAAAACCATATCCTCCACGTTTGGGACAAGTTCCGAGCAGCCAGAAGATTAATTTACCCATTAATTTCTCGGAACAGCAAATTAAGCATAGCCAATAAAATGCTCATTTATAACTCCTATCTTCGTCCTGCTTATGGAGGGCCAGTGTGGTCATACTGTGCAAATACCCATATTAAAAAACTCGCATCTGCTCAGAGAAGCACCATTTGGGCCTGTTCACATAGGAGTCCGTGGCGGAGCGTTAAAGTATTGAAATATATTTAACCAATGACAAACCTCCAACGATTAGCAATGAAATTTTTAACGCCTATGATTGGTTTATTTTCGTCTCAACGTCATCTTTCCCTTAACGCAACGCAACGGACTCCTATATGAACAGGCCCTTAGGCAAATCGTTAACGCGGATTGGTATTTCAGAAATACTTGTATCTACAGGGAGTTAGGAATCCCTACTATTCGAAATTATCTCAAAAATTAAGCTATTAACTTTCACAACTCAATTGACAGTGAACTTTTAATTAATCTTGCAGACAATGCTCACGCAGATCCCACTAACAGGAAAAGTCCTCGTGTCATCCTGAGTCTTTCGTCTTAAAATTCTTTGTTCTCGATATTTAAATAAAATTTAAACTATTTAAAAACTATACTAGGCTTTGCCAAGGCTAAAACTATTAAATTTTTATAAAATAAAAATCTTTTTTACAATCCTTAAACTTCCTTCTAGCACTTATTATTTGCCTCTGAGTAAATTCTTTTGGATTTGCTCGATTTCCTAGTTTTAGAACTCACGGATTCTGAACCTAATCTCTCTATCAAAACTCTTTTCTTCCTCCTCTCTCTACCTGCCAACTGAAAACCAGCTTTCAGACAGCTATTGACTCCGCCTCGACCAGTGAAGCATCACGAAGATCCTGGAGACGTTCATTGAGAACTCTTCATTTCACCCTCCAAAGCTCTGACAAAAAAAACACTCTCCTTCACTTTTGTGTTGCAATTTACGTTTCCGAAGATATCTGAAAACGAACATTCCTTTTCTCATTTTGGTGGAACTTTCGCTCTCCGTTGTCAATTTCATGAAAAATCTGTGTTAGAAGGCGTTGGCCTAGGTAACACTGTTAATCACTTGTTCCTATGGTCCTATGGTGAGCATGAAGCTTTGGGCATTTGTTATTGCCTTGACTTGTATTTGCTTTCAAGCTGTTTAGATAAGTTACCCAACGCTGTGTTAATTATTCTAAATGTGAATAAACTTATTTTTTTTATTTTAACTTGACTTTCCTTCGAGTCATATTATTTTTCTTATCAAGACTCTGCTATGCGTCACTGAGGCAACTCTGTTCGAAAGATTAATCAACATCGCTCACAAATAGTTTATTCCTTTGTTTAGGATAAGAAACTTTATTTTAAAAAGTTTATTCGAGTTATACGACTTAAGGAAAGGAAATATGCTGTTACGCAAACTACCGTCTCAATTTTGGGTATGTTGGTGGTGTCAGGTGTCACTGATTCTCTACGGAATTAGCAAAACTTTCCTACATGATTCTCGTCTCATAACTCATGAGCTGGTTACCCACCATTTTTTCCCCCTCTCTAATGGGAAGGCACTTGGTCCTGAGACATTCGCCTTTTGTTAGGACAATAAAAAGTTCGCATTTCTTATCATATGTAGGAAGCATGAAGCTACAGAAGGAGGAGCAGCTCAGTGTTAAAAATGTGTCTCACATTTTGTCGCCGCCACTAGATGGCGCGCGCGTCTAATAGTGGGCGGCTTAGACACGAGCAACCATACGCTTTAATATGGATTTTTCGTATTTTTCCTAGCGAAAACAAGTTGTTTTATTTTAGTGCGTATTTAATATAAATTTATTTATTCAATTTAACAATTGTTTATTTTCATTCAAAATCTTTATTTCAAGTGCTTTTTTTGCTACAATTCATTAAAATTCTTAAAGGAAATGAGTAAATAAACTTTTTCAGAATAATTGTGTATTGGTTTCAGAATAAATGAGTTCAGAATTTTGTAATAATTTAATAATTAAGGAAATGAAATTACTGAGAAGAATTGTGAAGGAATTTTTTTATCATTGTTCATAATCTCTTATGGAAAATAAAAATGTGAGAAATAATACTGATTAACCAAAACAAACAAACAAACAAACACACACACACACATAGTAATATAAGAATATTTTTATTTGCAGATAAGTATGAATAATACATCATATATAGCAGGCCTTTAAAAAGAAAAGCAACATTTTCTATCAATCACAAATAAATTCTTATCAGGACTAATAAAATAGGAGGTCAATTCAGTATTTAATCAGACAATACTTTAAAATATCTTCCTATGGAAAAAAAATCAGTCAAAGCATCTCAGATTACACTTTTTAAAACTGGAGGTATAATCGTCAAGTTGATAAATTACTGAATACAAATTTTTTCAGCAAATTAAAAAGAAAAAAACAAATAACTTTGACAAGGACAAATCAGCTATATTTTTGAATTTTCACAAAGTACGTATTTTATTGCATAAGCAGATTTTGTACGCAGATTTTGCATAAGCATTTATAGTAACAACATTGTTTATCATACAATGAAAACTTATTTACTTATCAACTAACTAAATAGTGATTAAATTCAATATTATGGTTCCAGCACTGTCAGGAATTACCTTCAAGTTGGTAAATTATCGATTACAAATATTTTCAGCAAATTAAAAAGACAAAAACCCAAATAACATTCATAAGGACAAATCAGCTATATTTTCGCATTTTCACAAAGTATGGGTTTCATTGTACTCACAGTAAAAAGATAGGAAAATATTAATTTTTTTAAAAATTATACTCAACAGATTTTGCATAAGCATTTATAGTAACAACATTGTTTATCATACAATGAAAACTTATTTACTTATGAACTAACTAAATAGTGATAAAATTCAATATTAAGAAAAGTTAACTGGATATATTTTATTTCTGTGCACAATTTTAAAAAAAATTATGGCTTTAGTTCAGACGTGTAGCTCAATTTGCAATACCTATGTAAAGAAATAGTTAAAAATAAATACACTATCAAATTAAAAATAAATTTCAAATGTTATATTTAAAATTTTTCCTTTAAGGTTAACCACCTTCTTCAAACGAAAATTCAATTTTGTAATATTTTTCATCCGTAACGCAATTGTAAATTTTTTCTTTGCTGCAAGCCGCAATTCTTTTTTTCTTTTCAAGTCATTTTTTCTCTTCATAGATAGACAGCACACACTGCACAGTGTTTGCTTATTTTTCTTAGAGAGATACCCAAGACAACTAATAGACATCCTAAAATAAAATGAAACAATAAGTAAAGTTCAAGAACAAATGTTACCACCCAATGAAACAGATTAAAATTAGTCTTACCCTGATTCAGCATTTTTGCAAATTACTAAATCATTAACACGCTGTAGTAAAAATGACAGGCTTTCAATATCATGCACATCAACATCCAGGGATATTTCTATATTTCCCAAAAAAATCTGAAATTTGAAAAGCAGTGAACTTCAATTTCTATTATTAGTAATATTTAATGATTAAAATCAATATGCATTAATTCATTATGTCATGTATTCTTAAAGTAAAGAAATCTGTTTAAAAAGTACTTATGATTACATTAATCAACACAACAATTGGAAACAACTGTTCATTATTTTTATATCTAATAGTTAAGGTGGAAGTAATATACTTAGAACATTATTTTACACCATTTAACATTTTAAAATTAACCATTAATCATTTTGCAATTTCAACTTTTTTAAACAATAATATTCTGTACATACTTTTACAGATGAATCCTGACAAATAATGACTCGTTGCTCACAAGAATATTTAGAATTCAATTTTGAACATATCAGATACTCTTGAGTAGATGCTACAGTCCACCATGAATCTGGTTTTTGTATATTTTCTAAATGAATCAAAAATGTAGAATAATAATTTTGCTGTTCAGCTTCTGTATGAGATTCATCTTTACTTATATTAGGTCTTTTGTTTTTTTTTCAAATGAAGAATGACGAGGAGCTAAAGCTTTTCTCTAGCATGTTCTAACAGACAGATATTTTGGTAAATTTGGGAATAATGTTGGCATAGAACCTGCTTTTAAAAGTGGTAACCCTCTTTCAAGAGTAAATATTGTTCCATCAGTGAGTGTAGTCGCATATGACCTTTCTATACACTCTTTTTCAAAATGCAAGTCACAGAGCCTGTCACGAATACTGAAAACTTTGTCTTTTCTGGGGATGGCTTTTTGCCATTTCTCCAAAAGTTCATTATCCTGGAATGAGTAGAATTGAAATGAACAACAAACAAACTCAATATATATTTATAAAATGAAAATTGTATGCTAGGTATAAAATTCACTCTCTGATAACTTGTTACATTCCACAAACATATCAAATGAATGTGAGAGTGAGTTTGGCAACACAACTGAACTATTACTACAACTTCCACTCCTCACTACTGCGGCACGAAGGACTTTAAGCGGATGTGTTGTTCTGCAAGCTCCCGATGTTTAGCTCTTTTGATGCTTCTGTGTTTATTTTTTAATTTCATACTAAGTGTTAGTCCTGTCTTGTAAACATCGTCTAGTTTAATTAAATGTTCAAAATAATTAAGTCTAATGATTCACTTCTAAAGGAAGGAGTACTAACTCCTTCCTACATGGGTGCTCGGCCCTCGGACTCGAAAAATACCCCTAGCATGCTGAACTTAAAAAAAAAACTTTATTTTCTTTCGATGATACGACTTGATTTCGACTTGATTTCGACTTGATTTCGACTGGATTACTGTTGTCTGTCATTTTGGATTTGGATATCGAAAGCGAAAGCCAAAGTGATGTGCCACGGACTCTGATGATACTCTGATGGGATGATGAGAACCAAAACCAGAATTGTAAGTAACTTGGATCATATTAAAATTATTTGATGCATACGTTGACGCTTGTTCAAGAAAATTTTGATGATTAAGGGAATTCTCAACTTATTGATGATTTAAGAAAACTGAAAGATATTTCAACGTTCTTTTGATGCAAGAATTTAATTGATGCTAAATTCATTTTTGATGGTCTTTGACGTTGAATTTATCACTTCTGTTTTCTTGAAGAGAATTCTATTTCGATGAAATTATTTGATGATTTGATGAAAATTTCGACATTTAACTTGAAGAATCTTGTTTCCTTGAACAAACCACAACATAACATATATTTTGAAAGATCGCGAATTGAATACTTTTGAAGATTATTATATTATTATTTTGATGCATAATTTTGACGAAGCGAATGTTTATTTGATGACAACTTTGCTTATTTGATGCGCTTTGATGTTGAACTTAATTCTGCTGTTTTCTTGCGAGAATATTTTTTATTTTGCAGAATGCTTTGATGCTTTCGATTTCACAATTTTGATACTTTCGATTTCCCAATTTTGATGCTTTTAACATTAGAACTTTAACAATTATTTTGATGCTGCATTTACATCCTCTATTTTCTTCAACAGTGATTTATTTTGAAGATTAATTTGATGAATATTTTGCTGAAGTAATATCTAACTTGATACATATCTAAATTTACGTCATCTGTTTTCTTCAACCAGAGAAATTATTTTGAAGAACTTATTATTTGATATTTGATGCTTATTTTAGTTCATAATTTTGTTTTCTTGAACAAAACCTGTTTTAAAGATTACTTATTTTGATGCATATTTTGAGAATCAATATTTTATTATTGAATTGGTATTTGAAAAAATTTCGATTTGAAATATTATTTTCTACTTTTGAATTTGAGTAACTACGTATTATAATTATTGATTTTGGTTTTGAATATTTGTATATTTGTGTACTATAATTGTTTGAACCTAGTATATAGTTATGGCTACTCTCAACGATTACCCCAATATTGAAAAATCATTAAAAATTGGTAGTACGAATCAAATAAAGGTTCTACATCGTTTAATTTTTGGTACAGACGGCGACAGACAAAATCGTACCAGATTACGTAAATTTACAGGTTTTAAACAGCCATTCGTGTTGGAAGCAACGAAACAGAAAGTACTTAAAGATTTTTCACTTAAAGACTTGATTTCTATTTGTAATCTACTTCATTTAGAATTTTCAACTGACCCAGACAAATGTGCCAATACCATTCTTATGAGTCTTAGTGACTTATCGTTACTAAAAGCAGAATTTTCTGATCTTTCGGAATGCGAAGTGAATGATGACTCACTTCCGGGTGCACGTTCATCCCAAACTAACAGCGTTATAGAGGAAAATAGATCTCCCTTTTCCCCCACCATTGACGCAAAAGAATCTTCGAATAAGCAAAATACACACATTTCCGTTGGTGAATCAGATCAAAATTCATTGCCTTCAGTTGAAACTGCGAATCTCTCTTTCCAGTTGTTTAGTCTGAAAGACGTTGTTGATTTAATAAAACCTTTCTCGTCTCGTGATAATTACAGTGTTGAGAATTTTATATCTGACGTTGAAGAACTTTTTTGTTTATATCAGATAAACAATCCAATTCACCAAATTACTTTTGTTAGAAAATGTTTAACTGGTCCCGCTCAAACTTTAATTAGGTCTATTCGTGGAATTACAAATTGGGAACAATTGAAGCACCATTTATTAGACGAATTTTCGGACAAAATTAACGGTATTCAGTTACATAAATTAATGGAATCTCGACGTATGAAACCGTTTGAAACCCTACAAGAATATTTCTTAGCTATGAGAGATTTGGCACACAAAGGTTCTCTCGATGACTCCTCTCTGTTTGAGTATGTCATAAACGGAATTCCTGATTCAACAAACAATAAAGTTATTCTTTACGGTTGTAAATCCGTCCCTGAATTTAAGGAAAAGTTGAAAATTTATGAACAAATCTTTAACAGATCACAAAATTTCAGACAAAATAATCAGAAAAAAATTGATGCTTCCTACCTCAATGTGAAAGTCGATAATACACGTAGCCCAAATACACAGCCAGTATGTTTTTCCTGTGGCTTGAGAGGTCACAAAAGCAACCAATGTTTGAATAAGTCACATGGTAAACAATGCTACGGATGTAAAAGTTTTGGTCATGTTCATGCTAATTGCCCTAAAAGTTATCGAAATTCTAAACCAAAACCTGATTCTCAAAAACCTATTTCTGATAAAACTGTAAATGCACTTTCTCCTGAAACTTCATCGAAAAATCCCATGCATGTTGACATTCAACTTGCAGGAATTCAATTGACAGCACTCTGTGACACTGGGTCACAGGCAACCCTCATCAATGAGAAAACCTATCGAAGAATTGGTTCGCCACCATTGCAGCCCACCAACATTCCCTTTTCAGGAATTGGCAAAAACCAAGTTCACAGCATCGGATTCTTTCAGGATTCCATCGAAATTCAAACCATTACTTTACCTGCTAAAATACATGTTCTAGAGGATGACTTGATTCCTTTTGATGTGATTATCGGAATCGACTTTTTGCAGCAAACCCAATTTACATTTGATGAAGACGGTATTCGTTTTACTCTTGATAATAACACCTTCGTTAATATTGCTAATGTTTCTGATGATCAAGCTTTTCCATTTGATCTTTCACACATTTTGAATTCTGAAATTCGTGAGGAAGTTCAAAATATCGTTACTTCCTACAAACCACATAAAGTTCAAGACACTGAAATTAAGATGACTATTTTATTACAAGATGAAATCCCCGTAACTCAACGTTCTCGACGACTCCCTTTTGCGGAACAGAAAATTGTAGAAAAACAAATTCAAGATCAGGGCCAAATATGCATGTCTGAAAAACCTCTAACATCTACTCAAGATAAGATTTCTAGGGTAGAGAAAATGGATAATCCAATTGATTTTGAACGTGATGATGATGATGATGATGCCAATGATTTAGATTTGTTTCATGATAATGATGATGGAAAATATTTAGATGATGCTGATGCCAGTGATTTAGATTTGCTTCATGATAACGATGATGATAATGCTTTTGATATTGGAACTATCAAAGCAACTCTTGAACCAAAAATATTTGATGCCGATGATGATGCCCTTGAGAATGAATCCGTCAAAAGTGAAAAGGTTGAACCAAAATTTCAAGTTATTGAAGCTCCCAAACCCCTTGAACAAATAGCAGCTTTCCAACAACTGAAAGGCATTCTTTCACAAAACCCAGTTCTTCATGTTTTTCAACAGGGATACCCATTAGAACTCCACACTGATGCCAGCTCCTTAGGTTTTGGCGCTGTGCTCTTGCAACAATCCGATGATGGACAGTTTCATCCTATTCATTATTTTAGCCGTAAAACTACAGTTCAACAAGAAAAATATCATAGTTATGAACTGGAAGTTCTTGCCGTTATTGAAGCGCTAAAAAAATTTCGAAACTACTTGTTGGGAACAAAATTTAAAATTATCACCGATTGTGATGCTTTCCAAAAAACGATGCACAAAAAAGACCTACCAGCTAAAATTGCTCGATGGGCATTGATGTTAGAAGACTTTGATTATGAAGTTTGTCATCGACCCGGTAGACAGATGAAACATGTTGATGCTTTAAGTCGTAACCCCATTCTTGTAATTACCTCAAATGATATCACTCAAAAGGTGAAAAATGCCCAAGACCAGGATGAATTTATATCTCAAATTAAATCTATGCTTGAATCTACACCTTCTGATGAATTTTTTGTTAAAAACGGAATTCTTTATAAACTTCATCAGGATGCCGAACTTTTAGTAGTACCACAAATGATGCAGAAAGAAATAGTGCTAAACGCCCATTCACAAGGTCATTTTGCTTCACAAAAAACCGAATTAATTGTTTCTCGTGAATTTTTCATTCCTCAACTTAAGAAATTAGTTCAAGAAATTATTTCGAACTGTATTCCTTGCATTTTGTCCTCGCGAAAATCTGGAAAACAAGAAGGATACCTTCACCCCATTCCAAAAGGTGATGCACCCCTTGAATGTTACCATTGCGACTTTTTAGGACCTTTACCATCGACAAAAAAATGTTATAAGTATCTTTTTACAGTAGTTGATGCCTTTTCCAAATTTGTATGGATCTATCCCGTGAAGTCCACCTCTACGAAAGATGCCTTAGACAAATTATCCTTGCAACAAACTACATTTGGCAACCCTTCAAAAATCATTACTGACAAAGGTAGCGCATTCACATCTAAAGAATTTCAAAGTTACTGCCAGGAACAGTCAATTGAACACATTTCAATAGCAACAGGTGTGCCACGTGGCAACGGTCAGGTTGAGCGTGTTCATGGCACAATTATTCCCGTTTTAACTAAGTTAGCTCTAGATGAACCTGACAAATGGTTTAAATATGTCCCAAGATTGCAACGTATCTTAAATAGTACCACCACACGCAGTACAAAATTCACACCCTTTCAACTTTTAATTGGTGTTAAAATGAAACAACAAGAGGATCTACAGATTAAAAATCTTCTTGACGAGGAACACCACCAAAGAATTCTTGATGACAAAGAAGCGTTACGTATCGAAGCTAAACGAAATATCCTCCGTTTACAGGAAGAAAACATACGACAATATAACAAACGGCGTAAACCGGCTTGTAAATACAAGATCGGTGACAAAGTGGCAATACAACGAACTCAATTTGGAACCGGATTAAAGCTCCGACCAAAGTTCTTCGGACCATATGAGATCACGAACATCAACCCCAACGATCGTTACGAAGTTCGAAAGTTAGGACATCACGATGGTCCAACCATAACATCAACTGCAGCGGACAAAATGAAACAGTGGTGCAGAAACTGAACACCAATACCACTGTGTTGAACACTGCTTGATTTTTTGAAATATTTTTCCTTTTTCTGCTCTTTTTTTTTTATCTTTTCAGAATTATTGTTGACAACCCAGCCGCGGACGTCTGGAAAGTCAGAAGGGCCGTGTGAGAGTGAGTTTGGCAACACAACTGAACTATTACTACAACTTCCACTCCTCACTACTGCGGCACGAAGGACTTTAAGCGGATGTGTTGTTCTGCAAGCTCCCGATGTTTAGCTCTTTTGATGCTTCTGTGTTTATTTTTTAATTTCATACTAAGTGTTAGTCCTGTCTTGTAAACATCGTCTAGTTTAATTAAATGTTCAAAATAATTAAGTCTAATGATTCACTTCTAAAGGAAGGAGTACTAACTCCTTCCTACATGAATTACAATCGCTAATAAAGGTAAATTTGTAATTAAAAATTTGAAAACCATCAAAAACTAATGCTTCATTATATACGTAAGTATTGTACATCTTTTATTGATTGAGCGATTTCCTTTAGAGCAATAGTATCAGTAATTATTTACATCTGTTTACATACAATAGAGCTTTGTGAACACCTTTTTTTCTGATGGGATATAGGGATGATTGAAAAATAAAACACGCTTATTTCCAGCAGAATTTAAGATGTCTTAACTTTGCGTTCGCTTAAAACACAGCAGCTGTACTTTTCTCTCATTATTATACATCTTATATTAACACAAAACAATAATAATGTTCTTACCTTAGGAGCAGCAAATATACTAGGATTTCTCTGTCCAGTTTCTTTATTTCTTTTTAAGGCTGATCGGTAGCCAGTAGAACAACCCGGAGCAAAACACGTTTTTAGCATATTTGTGCACAGAATAAATTTTAAAATTTGTAAAACAACTTTCACCACTACGCCGTACTCAAATGAAAAATCGTCACTTCACTTACATGTCGCGCTATCTACCGGTGAGCGACAATAATCGGTCCATTTTTCGAAAAATTTCCCATTGAAGCTTACGCTCCTTCTGTAGCTTCATGGTAGGAAGTAATTCCCTCAACTTTCTCCCAGTCCTCCATTGAAAATCGTAAACAATCAAAAATGGAGTTGTCGCGTGGTTTACATGTGATTGATTTTGCGGAAACTGAGTTCAATAAACTCACTGAAAATCCAGAAATATATGTAGAGTAAGTATTATTTTAAATCATGTATAATGTTTCTGAAAACTGGTGGTGTCAAGCCAGTGCGTCATATTAATTTATGTTTGTACACTTTTTCAGACCTCAACCAGAAAAGGCAGATTGCTTTAAACAGTTGAGCGGGAAGTTGTATAGCTCTGCAGTTAGTATCAACAAAGGCTGCAAAGGAAGATTTTTGCCAAAATTAATTATTAATGGTTTTGATGCGGAACAAATATGGCAGCAATGTGATCTATTGAATAAAGCAGCTTTGTCAAATATATCTCTCGCTGTTCGTGGCATAAATTGCAAGGATGTAAGTCAAGCTATTTCAAAAACCAATCGAGATCCTCCATCTTTTTCTCAAGCAGACTGTAAAATTGCATCCGATAATGATGAAGATGCCTTTTCAAACCCCGGGTCGAGCGCTGAAGATGATTATGCTTTCGATGATGATTCTGATTCACCTACAGAAATGGAAGCAATTTCTAGCAAAAAACCTACAACCAAAAAAAAGATGACATCAAATCCTTCTGAGGTAGATGATCAGTTCTTTAAACTATCAGAATTGGAAGAGTTTCTGAAAATAGAAGATTTAAAAGAAGAAAAAGGTATAGTCGTAGATTCAGAAGATGATGATATTAATATGTTTAAAGATATTCCATCTGATGACATGGATGATTTTGACGATGAAGAAGAAGAAGGGACGAAACCTTTAAAGGTATCATGGATTGTAAAATTATTTGTGTTTTCAATTTCAATGTCCTTTACCATTTTCCTTGTGATTATAAATGTATTAGACTGTAAAGTGCAAGGATATAAGTAGTAATTTTTAAATCTTTCACCATAAAAAAACTAAAATCATAATACTACACAAATCCTCAGTTTTTAAACTTTGAAAATATTTTCTCTTCTCTAAAGATATAAAATTAAATGAAAGTCAAATCTTTTAAGGTGTTTTGTTAGTTTTTATGAGGTCATATACATTACTTAATTAGAATTACTCATAGTAATAACAAGCTTTGCTTAATCGGAAGCTTCAGCAAGGGGATAAAATAAATACTCATTAGTTTATCTCAGTGCATGCGCAAAGTATTTGTTTTGATTATGTAGTATAATTTTATTTTTTTAACCTTCAAAATGTTTATGAACAGTCACTGTCATATTAAAAATGATTTGTCAAAAATTTTATGTGCTTAGGTAAATAAAGTTTAAATGAAAAAAAGTGTGCCTGCAGGGAAAAACCTTTATATAACAGTGTTAGCCGCAACAGAAAAAGAGCTGGATTTTAAAATTCAGTTGGTTATTGATATTTTGATAAAGTGATAATTTCAAAAACCTTAGGAGTGTTGAATTTTGTATTTTAAATATTAGTGTAACAAGATGCTTAAAATAATGAGGTCTATCCTATTCCTTCATATATTGTAGTGTCTTGTTTCATTCTGTGATCAAAATTTTCTTATTCGTATAATCCCTATCAAATCCATATAATTGAGAAATTTACTTGATAAAATTCACAGGGCTATTCACAGGGCAGACCCCCCCCCCCCCTCCACCACACACATAAAAACAGTAAAATTAAGACAAGATATAATGTATACTGTATACTAAAAAGCATAATACTCAGTCTGGATCTTAACAGTAGGCAATTTTAAAACCAGACAATATCAAACTTATAAGATATAACTTATAATTTAAACTGTGGAGCAGATGCTAAGGGAGATTTACTCTTGATTGTGTAAGTATATAATTTTTTTTAATGAAATTATATTTTTACCTTTTGTCATATTCTTTATTAATTGAACAGTATATATATTATATTTTTGCTGAAAATACAGTTGAACCTCCATATATCGAAGTAGCAAATTGCCAGAAAAAAATTCAATATATAGAATTGATCCTAGTTTTATCTTAATTCTCCTAAAACATTAAAATTAAAGCTAATTTTCATATACGAAACTCCATTTCTAATTTATATGCAAATCACATTAAATGAAAGTTAATAACTAAAAAATGAATTAATATGAAAGATTTATTGAGTACTACATCTTTTAAAAAAAAAACAATAATCCAGACAGTGGTTACAATGATCAGTTACATTCTTTTAAAAATCTACGAATATCTTGCTGAACAGCGAGTTTTGCGGAAAGTTCATCAAAGAAATGTTCGCATTTATTCAGTCCACTAAAGACTTAATCAGGGACATTTTCAACGAATTGAAGTCCATGAGACGTATTGCTTCAAATGCCAAAAATTGGGAGATTTTATTCTAAAGTTGAATAAAATCTCCCAATATGTCTTTAAAAAAAATTTTTATGTATAGAAACAGCTTTTCTATGTAATGAACATGGAGATTTGCTAAGAGTTCGGTATATAGAAAATTTCGATATGAGAAAGTTCAATATATGAAGGTTCGACTGTATTAGTTATAAGACACCATCATATTAATTTTAAATATTTTTCCCTAGTCCTCAAAAGATGTGATGTACAAAGATTTTTATGATAATCCTGATGCAGAAGAAGATGAAAGTGATGGTAATGAGTATAATCATGATGAGAGTGTGATGGAAGAAAACGATTCGTATGTATATTCAGTTGTATTGCCTTCTTTTAAAACATATATGTATCTGATATTTTTCTTAAAATCAAAAAATGGTTTGGACATAATTTATCTTGCTATATCTTTGTTTAATATTTTTATATAATTAATCTAAGGTAATTATAACTTGAAAGTTGTATCTATACATGTCTCCTTTAGGGTTAATACATTTGATCTAACAATTTTCAAGCTTTTTTTATACCCTCCTTAAAGTAAGACTATCTATATCACGAAAACAAGCATTTGTTTCAGTAATCACTTTTGAATTTGATATAATTTAAAACAATTTTTTTTTTCTATATTTGGAAAGAATTAGTAATCTAAGGGTGTAAAATCTGGACAGAGGGTGGGGAACAATTTTGTAGTGTAATTCTAACAGTTTTGCTGCTGCAATCACAGATGAATGAGCATAGTTATCATGGAAAAGAACCCTTTTTACCATATTTTTATTAACTTGCTTTCTTGTTTGTTTGTGTGGTACAAATCTTGCAGTTGATTTTTAACTAACTTCCCGACTAGCTAGACATTTGAAACTTTTAGCTCAGAACATGATGACAATGCATTATTTTAATACTTTTAGTCATCTTTATTCCATATATTAAAATCCATTACGTAAAAATAAGAGTAGCGTCTGGAACCAAAAGTAACTGCGCTACAGGCGCCATCTATTAACGTAATAGTGAACCAAGCATATTACATTTTCATTACAATGGGATAATTTTTATTTATGCCCACATGTTATTTGCAATATTTTCTCTATGAAATTCATTGATTTTTTTTCCTTCAAATTATAGATTATAATTTTTAATTTTGAAATAAATAATTAACTATGGAAGATGCAAATTCGTTTGCAGCTCATGAAGAAGCTGCATGTAAATTACATTTCTTTTTTTTTTTTTAATAGAAAATTTACAAACATGGTATATAAAAAGTCTTTTTATCTTGTAATTATTTGTCTTGATTTCGCTATTTAAATGATCTATTAAAGATGCATAGTACTGTCTGGTGATTATTCTGCCCTTTTCCAGGTAGTCATTAAAGATTATACCATGGATGGGCCAAAAGTAGTGGTCATAAACTTTCTTGCTAATGGAACTGTATCTGATTTCTTTGGTACAGGTTTTCCTCCTTCAACCCACTGTTTTGACTGTTCTTTCATTTTATTTGATATATCCATGTTTCCTCAACTGTTAGCGTAACAAACAATGTAAAAATTCATCTGGATTTCTTTGAAACAACTCTAAATAGTGTTTTAAAGTGTTTATTCATTGATGTTTTGATTGATTGATAGCAAATAAGGGATCCACTCTGCCGAGAGGTGTCATATCTAAATATTCATGTAAAATATGTATGCACTCTGATGAGATGAGAACAGCCTCTTAAATCTCATATGCTTTTAATCTTCTATCCTTCATTTCCATACCATCAATTTTTTTAATTCAATTTCTTGTGTAGTGACTTCAGCAGAACATCCAGAATATTTATCATTGCTTGTGCTCATTTGGGCACTACAGAACTAAACAAACAACTTTAAATTGTGCTTAATAGAGGTACAGGCTTTCTATAATATTTATGAAGCCCAGATTTAGTTCTTGCTGCATTTCACCTCTTTAAAAGTAATGATTTATCAACATGTAGAACTTGTTTTCTCTACTGTTGAAACAGTAACAAGAGTTGACCAATTAAAATGGCTCTCAATCAGAGATTAAGCACCGTTTACAATTTGTCATGCATGCCTTTGGAGCATATTAAATGCTCCAAATATAATAAAATGCCAGCAATTTCAGTGCAGTAGTGCCATCACACTTATTTTGCATTGACGTATTAAATGACACTTTTACATATTTATATATCAGTTCTTCAGAAAATTTTCAATAAGCATGTACTCTAAATTACTGAAATTTTCGAAATCTCAAATAAAATCATATTTGAGAAGCTTGCTTCATAAGTGTACTATTCAATGTAATGTTAGTTATTCTGAATCATTTTGCATTACAAACATATTTTTCTCTAGATTGAACTCTTTTTATTTAGTTGATTTGTAAGAGAATTTTTTAAAAATATATCTGTAACAAAATAAATAATAAATAAAAAAATTTTTTTAAAACTACAAGCAGCATAAGAATGGAATTTTTTTAAAAAGATTTATGAATTAAAATCATTTTTCTTGTTTTTATTGCCTTGTCTATGACCAAACAGTTGCATATTCTTTTTAAATCTTTATTTAAGTATATATATATTTAGTTTGTATATATCTGTATGGATTGTATTCTCTTTCTGCCATAGTGGAATAGTATCATATAACTCTAAAATAGCTGTTTAGTTTTAAATGTATGGTTTCATAGTTTCTAATTACCTAAATTTTGATGTAATGTTAGTTTTAGTTTGTTTGTTTTTTTTATCTTTGTATTGATAGTGAATGAAGCTTTTCTGTACCTGCTTGATATGCAGTAATTCATAAATGACTAATAGTCTATAGTTGAATTTATTATAATTAAATTTTAAATCTTCCAATACTTATTGTTAACTGTATATGTATAGCTCAATAAGGTGTTTAATATATTGCCTAAACATGTTATATTTAAAATCATTATGTTTATGTAACCTGCCTATGTTTAATTGCAATTTTTTAAAGAAAAATTATTAAAAAATTTCATTTTTCTGATAAGTTTTCATGGTAAAATTAATTTTTTCTGAACATTGTGTACTTTAATACTGATATCAAAATGATTATGAAGCATTAGTTTGTAATATGCATTTTTTACTTAACTATAAATTAATCTCGCATGTTTTTATATTGTGACATAGAGCTCCTTTTGATGAAAATGATTCTCCTGAAGAAATGAACAGTGATTTAAAAGATAGTGATAACTTTGAAGAAGAATCAAAAAATTCTGCGGATAAAAATGTTCAAAAAACTGCTTTTGAATTGGAACAAGAAAAGGTAATTTTATTCTTGAAAAATAAAAATGATACGTTTAGAACTGAAAAATAATCTGTAATGCTAGGATATTGTGTTGATTAAAATCTTGCTTCATGATCAATAGGTAAATATTTTAAACTTTTTAACATTGTTTTACTATCATTGTTTTCTGATATATCAGATTTCCTAATGGTTAGGAAATTTGCATAAATATCTTGAACCTTTTCTGTCACAGTCAATTAGTTGAGATGTACTGAGTGTTTGTAGTTGAATTGCTAATAATGGTAGAATGTAATATGGCATGCTAAATATATAACTAAAACCATTTTCTTAAGCTCAAAATCTGCTGGTATATTGGTCCTTTAAGCAAAATATGAGAGAAACTTTAATTTTGTGGTCTTATGCTTTCCATCAAATTCGAAGAGAAATCAAAACTATTGGTTTAAAGCTGGAGCCATAGACCAAAATAAAGCTTTTATTTATACAGTTGGTTCTCTGTTTAACGACGATCTCTATTTAAAGACGATATGTCCCGGTCCCTCCGACGTAAAAAAATTCTATTTTAAGACGATTTTGTTTCTATTTAACGACGATTTTTTCTTACATGATAAACTTTTTCTTCAACATTTTATCTACAGGAGGGTTACTTTCTCTGGGGGAGTTTGGTTTCAATAACAGACCGGGTTTTTGCTTTATGTTTGTTGCGATCATAGACTTGTTGCAGTGGAAAAATCCGGGGCGGGGGGGGGAGGATTACTGTTTCTCGGAAGATCGAAAATTCTTCCCTGGTGGATCGAATTTCTTAGTGCGGGTGTGGAATCACAC
This sequence comes from Dolomedes plantarius, assembly GCA_907164885.2. NCBI lineage: Eukaryota > Metazoa > Arthropoda > Arachnida > Araneae > Dolomedidae > Dolomedes > Dolomedes plantarius. The sequence goes on along the minus strand of OU015492.1, from coordinate 32,119,362 downwards.
ACTACGCAATGTAATTTAAAATAACTTTTTGTGAATAAAATAATGATGATAATAAAAATAACATTTTTAAACATGCCAATATATTAAGAAATATATTGACAGTCCTAATCCTGTAAAGTGTGAAGGGAAATGTTATTCTTTCACAAATTCTGTTTAAGGACGATCTCTACTTAAGGACGATTTTTCGCGGTCCCTTGAAAGTTGTTAAACAGAGAACCAACTGTATATATATATAGTTATAGTAAAATCTTTTCAGTATAATTAATTTATATATATAAATTATTAGACTTATAAAAACTTGGTACAGTAAAAGTATTAATTTAAGCTGATTTTATGAAGAAAAATCTTTAGTATATAGGGATATGAAAAGGTTTGAGAGAGTATTATGAAATCCTGTTAATATTTTTTAAACCTTTCTTTTGTTTTTTGTTTCCTTTTGTATAAAATGAGTATTAGGTATTTATTAAGTTATATCATTAAATTATTGTAGTTTAAAAATATCGTGCCGCAGTTGTTAGCTGTACTTCACAAAAATTTTCTTTCAGTGAATTTACTGATAAATACAAAATACAATCAATGTGTATTGGTATTATTCAGGGAAAATAGTATGACATTTATAAACTGAAGTGTAATAATAAATAAATAAATATTAAATGATTAAAATGATAACAGGTTAGTTATTTATTTCACTATGTTTGAAGTATATTCATTTTTGTTGAACCTTTATTTTACTTATGCCTATATGCAAATTCATACATAAAGGAAGGGATTTAGAAAATGAATTAATAAATTTTATTTATAAGATTTAACATTATATGAAAATGATAACCACAGTTGACAATTTAAAGCAGCAAGTTTTTATAATTTTATTCTCGGAATGTTGATTTAATACTACTGGTCCTATACTATTAAAATTCCTCTTTTGAAGGGAAGGTTGTAAATTTTGTTATATTCTACCATTTATTTTCTGCAATAAATGTGAACTTTACTTAAATGTTGTTTTCTTTAGATCAGGAAAAAAATTCAAGAATATGAAAAAAGTATGATTGAACCTTTGCCATGGCATTTAACTGGTGAAGTTGATGCTAGCAGTAGACCTATTGACAGTCTGATTCACAAAGAAACTGATTTTGATAGCAATGTCAAACAAGGTATTCTTAATGTATTATTATTTTTATGGGAATTTTATAAAAACACAATATTTATTTAGCTGTTGGGGGACAAGTTTTAGGAAGGAAAAATTATACTTATACTCTTCCAAACTGCACTGACATTTAAATCTATGGTCAAGGTATTATTGTAATGTTTGTGTTTAAGATATCTTTAAAGTATTATTTATTAAATGTTTTCTCTCTGTATAGAGTTAAATTTATATTCAACACTTATGAAGTCTATTTGAAATTATATTAACAAGTGTAATATTTTTATAGTTTTCTAAGGAGATGATTGTGCCATATTCTTTCAACTTATCTTATTTATTTATTTATTCAAATTTAATCTTGTTAATAGGTAGATGAATGTCACTTTAAGGCTATGAAATTATTGAAGTAGTAATTGATAATTTATATAAAATATAGTAATTTTTACCATTTGGACTTTTCTGTAACTTTGATCTAAATCACAGTATAAGTAGTGAATTTTCCCCCATTTTTGTTATTTTGTGTTTTTCCCAGTATTTTATTTTTTATGTAATTGATAATTTATATAAAATATGGTAATTTTTACCATTTAGACTATTCTGTAACTATGATCTAAATCACAATATTAGTGAAAAAAAATTTCACCATTTTTGTTATTTTGTAATTTTCCCAGTATTTATTTTTTATGTAATGCTGAATTTTAAATCATAGTTACAATAATAGTTACAAATTTTGTTTATCTGCTAAGCTGTAATAATTTTTGTTTTAATTTATGTTTGTTATACATTTGATTTTCCCTTCTAATAAATTCATTTATTTACAGATCTTATTGTTGATAATGCACTGACTGAAAGCATTGAGGAGATAATAAGAATGGCCATCAGGAACAAAGTAATGTATTTATTCAAAAATCAGTATTTAAAAATATACTTGTTGGTGTAGGATAATTTTACTTATGTATAATAAGAATTTTTGTTCGATTCTTTGATCCGAGTTATTCCACGTGAATTTATGTCCTCCCTTATACATGCATATGGTCTAATTAGCCCTCGTGTAGCAAAAGGTTGGCTGTAGCACTCCAAACCAAACATATGCTTACTTTTGATAGAACTGTTACATACATTACCAATTTTATAGTTCCACCTGAATGCTGTTTTTCTGTGGCTTATATTTTCTTTGTAATCATTTGTTTTATAATAGATTTTATTCTGAAATTTTGTCTTGTAGAGAACATCAATAGCTCTGAAGTTACTTGCAAAATTATTATTTTTCTTTAGTTATCAAACAATATGCATTATTTTTAAAGTAGAAAATAACTCTTGGTGCCTGTTCACATAGAATCCATCAGCATCAGCAAAAAGTTCGCTGTAGCGCTCCAAACCAAACACATGCATACTCTTGATAGAACTGTCACGTACATTGCCAATTTTATAGTTCCACCTGAATGCTATCAAACTTTTTCTGTGGCTTATATTTTCTTTGTAATCATTTGCTTTACAATAGATCTTATTCGGAAATTTTGTGTTGTAGAGAACATCAATAGCTCTAAAGTTACTTGCAAAATTATTATTTTTCTTTAGTTGTCAAACAATATGCATTATTTTTAATGTAGAAAATAACTCTTAGTGCCTGTTCTCATAGAATCCGTCAACCTCAGCATTACTTGTATTAAAATATATTTAACCAATTACAAAACTCCAAATGATTAGCAATGAAATTGTGAAGGTCTGGGATTGGTTTAAAATATGTCAATATGAGTGACACTAATGGATTCTATGTGAACAGGCCCTTATACTTTCTTCTAAAGAGACAATATATTTTTCTGCAGCTGAAATCAAACTTTATTTAAAATTATTGTATGATGTTTTGTGCAATGTGTTTATCTCTTCTTTTTTTAGGCCTTCAATGATGTAGAAAGAAAATACAAATCTACTGAAGATGTTATTGCTTTCAAAAAAGAGACTGCACTTGAACAGACAAAAAGTAAAAAAAGTCTTGCAGAGGTGTATGAAGATGATTATCTAAAAAAGCAGAGTGTAAGTAAATATTTTAAAGTTATTTATATAATTTTTTTTTTTAAATTATCATCTTTCTCATATATGTATTTTTGCCAATTTTACAGATTTTTCTATATATTTACCCATTGCAGTTTTACAATTTGCTTTGTATTTTACTTTTGTGTGATGTCTTGCAACTACTATAACTTGCACCTAAACCAAAAAATTTTATAATATAATATAGAGCAAAATTTCCCCCAAAAAATCATTTTATAAGGGAATTTATTATTTAAATGTAATGAAATGAACCTGTCAGATTTCTCATTGCAAAGTTCATTACAATATTCACATCCTGTCAATACTTACTTGAAATTAAAGATTTAAAAGACATGTACTAACATATGCTACCAATTTAGTTTTCCTTTTTTTTCACAGTCCCTCAGTTTTCTAACAAATGAAACTTTTTCAGATTAAACGAAAAAAAAAATTTTGGCAGTCAAAAATTTAGACTGTCTTCTTTACAATGTCCTTCTTTTCTAATCCAAACTTTTTAAATTTTTATTTTTTCTCTACAGGATATGTTTTGCCTATTTTATTTTATCTTTTTATTTGAGCACTAGGAATACATAGTTTTGTTGCAGTTTTATTTAGGCTCAATCTTTTCAACTAAGTTTTTCAATACCAACATCACTTTAGCAGGAATTCACCAAACTATGGTTTTCTTTTATAGTTATAAGTTAAAGGGAAATAAAATATTATTTGAAAAGAATAATTAAACAGAAAAGATTGTACTTTTTATAATTAATTTGTGTCATACACAATATAAAAATAAAGTTATAGCAAAAATTTGTCATGTCAATGCTTTTATTTTCTATTTATTTAAATTGAGTTACTTTTATATAGAAACAAGATGAGGAAGAAGATCCAAAGCATAAAGAAATTAAAAAACTCATGGATTCTTTATTACCAGAACTATATGCTCTCTTTGCTCACATACCTGTGCCAGTAAGTTCATATAATTTATTGCTCGACATGTATTTTTCAACTTTTCTTGCTGTCTTGAATATTTATGTAAATTCTCACTTCAGTTTTTAAAGTATTAAATTTTTTGTTTATGTATTTCTTTTACTGCAGTGTATTAGCAAAGCACTTTTTTAGATTCACTATATAGAAAATTTTCATTAATATTACTGTAGAATTAGTGTTTATGGGAGACTAAAAATGATTTATTTTTTTTAATTTATAGAAAATATGTATTAACATTATAAATTTCAAAACAGCCGTTGTTATTAAGTACATCAAATATAGTGAAGCATCAAACTCATTAAAATCATGAGTTTCTGGAAAGGTAGCTTGTCCTTGTGATTTCAATAATAATAACTGCTGCTACAGACAAGTATTGTTTCTTGGATCATTTCTTCAATATTCTGAAATCTAGAGTTCAGCAGATTCTCATATTTTCTTTCATAATAAAAGATTCTGTATTCCTATTTTTCACCGATATTGAGAGATTACTTTTAACAGAAATTTAAAATATAAATTATAAGTACCATTAACAAAATAGATATAATGTGCTTTATTAACAATGTCGTAATGACTTGACTGTCCCCATGGGGAAATTCCAAGGGACACCTCTTTGTAAACTAAGTTGTTTCATCAGTGCTGAAAGGTGACCTTCCGTTAGTTGTTACAAAAGCTGCGATGTAGAGACTCTTCTATATACTTCTGAGAAAAGAACATCTTTTGAAACGTCTCCCTCGTTGACAATGAAGTCCAGATAAAAGGCTGGTCAGAGGCTTTGAGGCACGTGGGAGCGGCAAGCAGTAATGAAAGGGGCATAACTTACAGACCCCCCAGAAGGAAATAAGCTGATGAACTCTGCAATCGGGCAGTAGTAGTCAGTTGTTGAATTATCTTTAGAGGTGAGGGACAGTCTGCTGAGAAGGTCGTAGACGGTCGCGTGCCTGGCCAGAACGAGAATAGAGCCTTTCATCAAATGACATCCTGAACCCACGATTATTTCCAGATAATGTTAAATTTTAATCTTTTGTAAATTAGCGTATATTTATCCTAAAATGCCAATAAAGCATTATGTAAATATTAAAGGCTGTCAGTCTTGTTTTTAGGCAAAGTCCTTACAATGTAGATTATGAATTTGCAATTTATGTTTGTGTGTGTGTGTGTGTGTGTTTCATACAATTATTTGAAAATGAATTTTACTTTTCATTTGAAACTTGACTATTGAAAGTTAAATTATTGTTTCTAAGAGTTAAATTTTGATTTTTAAACATCTAGCTTGAGTTAAACCGATATTTTTAAATAAAATACCTTTACCCCATAGGCTACTCCTGAAGTAAAGGTTATCAGCAACTTGCCAGCTGTTACTGTAGAGGAAGTTGCTCCAGTTACTTTGAATGATGCAACACTTTTAGCACCAGAAGAAGTTAAAGTAAGTTATTTCCTCTCTCTGCCTCATTTTTCCCCTAGTACCAATATCTTCTATATTTTATTAGTTAATGCTTATGTACATTTATTATGTTCACTAATAAACATTTGTCTTCCAAATTAGAAAAAATCTGGGCAAATTAAAAGTAAAACTGAACGTACTGAAACAGACAGAAAGCGTGAACGCAGGAAGAAGAAAGTACATCAAAAGCTTAAGGAGAAGAGGAGATTAGAAAAGCTAGAATCACAGAAAGGAAATCCATCAGCTAAAGTAACTAAATTAGAAAAACTACAAGCTCTGAAGAAGCTGAAACAACATAAAAACACGAAAATTGCATCTGTAAGTATAATTATTGGATTTTATCAGGCTTTTTTTCTCAGTAGTCTTGCAAATTATTGATTTTATATACAGGAGGCATAGCTTTTAATATAGGAAACATGATTTAATATGAAATCTTACTTGAGGTTTGTATAATACATAAAAAAACTCACTTTTGCAGGGCACTTTTCCCTAATGGCTTCAGTAATTTTCACCCCCTCCTTTTTTTTTTCGGTCAACCACCTTTTCTTGATTTTCAGAGAAGAAATATAGGATCCACACATTCATCATATTCATACTTTGTAAATCAACAAATCAATTAGTTTTCTTTATAATGACAAGAAAAATTCAGTCTTTAGAGCAGCATGTGAGACAACATTCTGTTTCTACTTAGATTGGTCTGAATAGATCACCTTTTATGCATTTCAGAGCCAGTTAAAGGAAATGTTCAATTTTTAAAAGATCTATAAAATATGATGTTGCAAGGATTTCTTTTCATGATCATTACTTCAGTTAGTCATGATTAAAACATTTTATACACATAATTGATTCTTTTCTCATCAAATAAAAAAAATAGTTTCTTCTTACTTAATTGCAGTGTTCTTTATCAGGATATTGCATTTAGATTATATACCTACTAAATATTCATTCTGGTATTATTTTTTTTTAACCATCAATGATATGTTTGCTTGTTACAGCATTATAAGGTAGCATTAACTGTAGCAAAGCTCTCTAGAAAAATCAAGTTTTCTGGTAGGTAAAAGCTTAATATGGAAAACATGATTTAATATATCTTACTTTTGAGTTTCTATGATACACAAAAATCTCAATTTTGCAGTACTATCCCTAATGGCTTCAGTGATTTTCACCCCCTTCCCTTTTTTTTTTTTTTGATCAACCACCTTTTCTCGATTTTCAAAGCAGAAATATGGGATCCATACATACATCATATTCATACTTTGTAAATCGACAAATCAATTAGTTTTCTTTATACTGACAAGAAAAATCATGACAGTCTTTGGAGCAGCATGTGAGACAACATTCTGTTTCTGCTTATAGATCACCTTTTATGCATTTCAGAATGAGTTAATAATGGTTAAAGGAAATACTCAATTTTTTTCATTTAGTGATAGGTAAAAGATTTGAAAAAAAAAATTGTATGTTTATTAGTATGGTGGAGCAAAACAAAGCTAAAAACACAATTTTAAAAATATAGTATTAACAGCAAATTTAAATGTTGTGTATCAGTATTAATAAATCTTGTATAACTATGTTTAGGATTTTCAAACTTTTTTTTAAAGAATTTAAAATTACTTAAATACTTATATATCACTTGAAAGTTTAGTGTATCCATTATTACCAAATATATTAGTAAAATACATCATAGAAGTATAAAAAGTTTATGTAACCCTTAATTTTCTTAAATTGTTACAGAATTATATATCCTCATAACATGATTTTTGATTACAGTAAATATAATCAATTCATAAATTACCTGCTGTTTGGCAAACCTACCAGAAAATACATCTTAATTCTTCATGATACGAATATAGACAAAAAACTTTAATCTTAAAATGTGACTGGATTGATTTATGTCAATTTAATATTTTTGAAAACTACCTCTTTAATGGCTTGTGTTTCTTTAAACAGATAAAGGGTATACCTATGGAAAATAGCTTTTCTAGTGCATTTGCAAACCTATTCTTACATTTTTATGAAACTAAATTTCTTAACTCAAATAATGTTACCGGTTCCAGGTATATTGATGACCTCATAATTTTTAACTGCAACGATTTGGAATTTCTGAATCAAATCTACCCAAAGGAACTAACTTTAAACCGGACTAATGATAATAATCTTTGTGCGACTTATCTGGATTTAAAAATTAAAATTCAAAATAGAGAAATAAAAATAGGGATATATGATAAAAGGTTAGATTTTAACTTTGAGGTTATCACGTTTACCAATTTCCATAGCAACTATAAAATTTATTATAATATTTTTTACTCACAACTTTACAGAATAAAAAACATGTGTAACAACGCTGGGGATTTTTTGGAGGCATGTAACATTTTCGAGGAAAACTTAAGTAAAAACAATTTCCCTAAAAATTTCGGCAATTTAAAAGTTTTTAAAAAATGGCATATTTTTAAAGTTGTTTAGGATAGTATTTATGTTTTCATTTGGTTAAGCTGTAATGGGGGGTGGCACTATAGTATTGTTACAATGTCGTAACTTCTAGGATAGAATTGGCTGCTGTTTCGCCATAACCGTCACTTACAGAATTGGGGTGTGTATGCATCTTTGACTTTGCATTAGGATTATTTGTGTGCTTGCATGTACAGTGCGTTGAGCCCTTACTGTAAGTTGTGTTTGTCTTTTCATTTTCTTTTGATTGATTGCTTCCTTGGGATGTCTGTTGGTCTTACCTGCATCCTATTCAGAAAGTTCCCCCTTGAGGTAACTGATTGGTTAGGCTCCCTGATGAAGAGACCTTTCGGTTACCTCTATGTTGTTTTATGGTTCAGTTCCGGCACTTATACAGAATCTTGCCTTTGGTGCGTGGATGCCCTGAGTGCTTGATTTCTGTTTGTTTTTTGTCTATATTCGTATTATTTTTATCTATCTCTGTTGGATTATTTATTTGTATTTTTTCATTATGGGGATATAAAGCTTCTGCGCTATCCTCTATTGAAAATATTTTATGTTTTCTTTGCAGGATATGTTTTAAGTTAAAGTGATTTAGCAGCTTATGCTTGCTTTTTATTTTTTGTTTATATTTTATATTCTTCATGATAAGTTATCAAAACTTTTTTAAATTGCTGCTTCCATTTAAGCATTATGTACATTTTAAACATATGAGACCTGATTAAATATGTAATATTAACAGTGAAATGTTACTCTAATTGCTGGTTTTGCAGCCTATTATCTTTATGTATGTATATATAAGGTGTAAATAAATTTATATTTTTTCAGGTTGATGATGGTGGGAAAATTAAATCTTCCAAAGATTTCTTTTCACGACTACAGGATACAGTGGATTCAAAAAACAGAACTAAAACTCAGAATTTTCCAAAGAGAAAAGTGTAGTCATATATGATGTTTAAAAGTGTACATATGTCAATAAATATTTATACTCTAGATTTTAAGATTGATAATCTATCGTACTGTACTTTTCTTCTTTCTTAGAAAAGAACTACAGCAAATGTAGACTTAACCCATTACTTTCATTAATTTGATTGAAATTCTAATGAATGAACAACCATACTTTATCTTAAGTTTGGCAGCAATCTTAAACATGTACAGGAAAATGATTGCCATAAAAGCATGCATTTTTTTTTCCCAATCTAATTCTTAGTTGATAAAAGCTTTTCTCTGCACTTGACTTCATAACATAATTTTCAAAGAAATGATTCTACAAGTATAAAATTGATATTTTAAGAAATTACAAGCTGGATTCAGATAAAGATCTGAAGCTTTTTCAGTTCTTAAAATTGTATTTAGATCATCATAGAAAAAAAGCTCTTATTTTATTTTCAGAATACTCAAGCAAAAAGTTTCCATACATCAGTTACACCTCTTTCATAACTTTTTTTACCCATCAATTTTTTTTTTTAAATGACACAGAAAATTGCTATACTTCCTAATGAATATTTATTTTATATTTTACAGTGCAATTGCAAAATACCACCTAACAATGCTATTTTCACCTTGATTTAGTAGCTCTCATACTACTTTCTCCTACATATAACCTCTTCTGGATGCACAAATTTTGTCCATTAATACTAGAATGCCTGGAATTTTAAACTTACTGCAATGCTGCCTAAATGGGATCATTTTGATCCCTACTTCAAATTACAATATTATTCAGCAATTGTGGTTTTATTAAGAATATTTATTTTTCAAACATTTGCAAATATAAATTAAACCAATTGAAATAAAAAATATATTAATATAAATACCATTATTAATATGTTATGTGCTTTATGCAAATAAATGCTTTTTATCCCACACATTTGCACCTCTACATGTTTGGCAAATATCTCGTTTTATTCCTTTGACAGTTACCAACACAGCAATTTTGGTGACATGTAGTAACACTTTGATTTACATCTTGAACAATGTTGGCTTATTTACCCCCTAAATACTGGGACCGTAATTTGTTAGATAAAGCAAATATAAATTATCTTCTGCTAATTTTATTTCTCGTAACTTTTGAAGAAATATTTCAAGCATAGTTCATTCTAAAAGATGTAACAGTATCTATGGGAACACTTGGTATTTTGGACTATATGCTGAGGAACTCACCTCAATTAGAATATTTATTATCCTCAAACCACTCTAATAACTTCTGAAAACAATAGTAGAGGTTATATATAACTATTAACAACTGATCAGAACATTCCCAAAAACTTATATTTATTTTTCCCATAATATATAAAATGGGTCATTTGGATCCTTTTCTGGCGTTCTACATAAATTAGGTTCTAGTCTTTAAAGCCAGCAAAATAAAAACAATAATATATCTTTTTTTTTCAAATGAATGAATTATTTAGGAAAAGTCATAGAAAGCCAAGTTGGTAACATTTATAAAATGAAAGTTATTTAAGGCGAAAATTTGAAAAGGAACATTTTGACGTCATCCAGCATTCTAGTGTTAAATTATTTTTAAAGTGAAACAGTTTGTCGTAATTTTTCATATATTTACACATTTCATACATATTCAAACAATGTTTATAACATATCAACATAATACATTTTCATTATTTTGACTCTGTATAGTTTTCTTAATTTGTTTCTTATCCATTTCTTCATATTTCAAGTCTTTGTTAAAACACAAATGGCCAAGAATAAACATTGCTCCAATACCAGCTCCTATTTGTGTGAGTTTGGGAACTATATATACAAATGTGTTAAAAGACATCCTAAAAGAGAAAATATGGTCAATGTATATAAAAACAGAGTTCACATAAATAAGAGGGGTGAAGAATATTCAAATGAATAAATATTTTTTCATTAAATATCAATTACCTTCACAAAATATGATACTGAAAGTTTTCAGAGCCTTGTCCCATTTATTATATATAGTACAATATTTCATACTGTACTATAATTACATAACGTTAAACTATAACAACTCCCAAGTTCATTAGAAATTGAAGTGATAAATATTTCTGGAAAAACGATAAATTTCCAACCAATTCTGTATTTAAACATAATATGAAGCCTTTCTTTACCAAATATAACATAGTTTAATGTACACTTTAGCATAATGAATAAATGCAAATTTTAGGAAACTGATTAAATTGGCCATCTATGCTTATTAATATATTATTAAATCATTAAATAGAAAAAACATTATAAAATAATACACAGAATTTTTTTACTGAATAGTAGTTATGGGTTCACATGAAGAAGTCTCTGTCTATAAGATTCCTACATGCCTATTCATGCTTATATTTTAAAAACCTCAAGTAATCCGAAATATTAAAATATATTTTTATTACATAAATCGGGACTACTCTAGATTTGTGTGCACGGCCGCCATCTTGGATTTTTTTTTGCGCGGACTTGCCGATTTTACCGTGTTTTGAAGAGTGGAAAAATTCTCGCCAATATGTTTTAAGCGGTGTTTTCAAAACGCTGGACTTTGAATTTTTTTAGCTTTTTTAATAAAAACCACCTGTTTAAATTATGAAACTAAGACAAAATTTTGAAAAATCCTTTAAATGTTGGACTTAGATTTTGGGTTTTTAATAAAAACCCCTTTTTTAAATTATGAAACTTGGAAATTTTTTTGAACAAATCATTCTCAAATATTGGAAATTTTGGGTTTTTCTTTTAGCTTTTTTAATAAAACCCACTTTTTAAATTATGAAACTTAGAAATATTTTTGAAAAATCATTTAATCGTTGGACTTAGTTTTTAATTAAAAACGCAAAAAAAAATCTACCTTTTCAAATTATGATCCATATAAAAAATTTGGTCAAATGGATTTTACTTACAGATAAAATTTCAATGCCATGTATTCAATTTACCCTAACTCTTTGACAAATAGCAATGAATCACCAAAATATTATGCTAATATATTGCTAATTAGAAAAAAAATACAGCATTTTCGTACCACCTAAATATCTTGCAATTTAAAAATTATCTAAAATTCAGCTTTGAAAAATGTAAAAAAATTATGAACCGATAAATTTATGGTGAGTAACCAGATTCTCCTTTATTTATTTATTTTTTTTTTTTGTTAGGGCATTGTGGTAATGAAATTTTACTTCAGATTTGACCTTAACCAAATATTTTGTGCATACAATAAAATCGGGACAAGGATTATTTGACCATTTATCCTGCTGTGTTGGAAATAAGGAAAAAAAAACACTTTTCCTAAACCAATAGCTTAACCTTAACTAACTTAGGTTCCTGGGGAGAGAGAAGTTGAACTTCAGTTATTTAAATTTATTTGTAATCCACTACAACTTGGAATTATAAAAAATTTTTAAATAGATTGTATTTAAAATGTATACTGTATTTTACATTTTACAAAAAAATGATAGCAGATAATTTTTACTTCAAATAAATGAAATGGTGTATCATAACAGTATACTAATTGACAATCGATAAACAAAATTAAAAGCAACTTAAATTTATTAAGTTAACGAAAAACTGATAATGGATTTGTCAATTAGTATACTGTTATGATACACCATTTCATTTATTTGAAGTAAAAATTATCTGCAATCATTTTTTCGTAAAATGTAAAATACAGTATACATTTTAAATACAATATATTTTAAAATTTTTATTTAAATAAATTTAAATAACTGAAGTTCAACTTCTCTCTCCCCAGGAACCTAAGTTAAGAAGTTAGTTAAGGTTAAGCTATTGGTTTAGGAAAAGGGTTTTTATTTCCTTATTTCCAACACAGCAGGATAAATGGTCAAATAATCCTTGTCCTGATTTTATTGGGTTTTATTAAAAAAGCTAAAAGAAAAACCCAAAATTTCCAATATTTGAGAATGATTTTTTCAAAAAAATTTCCAAGTTTCATAATTTAAAAAAGTTGTTTTTATTAAAAACCCAAAAATAAATCTAAGTCCAACGTTTAAAGGATTTTTCAAAAAATTTTCTAAGTTTCATAATTTAAACAGGTGATTTTTATTAAAAAAGCTAAAAAAAATTCAAAGTCCAGCATTTTGAAAACACTGCTTAAAATATTTCCAGGTCAAGGCTGAGATCTGACCTACAATTATTATACTGTAATTAAAAGATCAAATCAGAAATGACTGTTTGATCTTAAAATTAGAGAATTTGACATTGGGTTATTTTTACCAGAACGCAATAATTATCGCCATGAGAAATGCGCCAAACCCTGGCGGAAAAATCCAAGATGGCAGCCGTGCACACAAATCTAGAGTATCCCCCATAAATTTATTTACAGAAATGTCCATTTATATTAGTAAACTCCATTTTTTTTAAGAGATAATTTTAAAGTAATTCTTTAGAAAATCACAGATGGTATAAACTTTCTATAGATTTAAATTTTTAACACATTTTTTGCATTTTAACCCTCTAAGCATTTGAGACTTATAAATGTATGTAATAAAACTAGATTTTAATATTTTGGATTACTTGAGGTTTTTAAATGTAAGCATGAATAGGCATATAGGAATCTTAGAGAGTTAAGGGTTTACAGAGAGTTCATGTAAACACATAACTACTATTCAATAAAAAATTCTGTGTATTATTTTATAATGTTCTATGTATAAATATTTTATACTTTATTCTGTTTCTTTCTTCCAGCTGGATGTTTCTGGTGAATTATTCTATCTTCTAGTTTGGAATTCAAAAGGGTCAAAATTGTACCATCTGAGAACACTTTTGAACACCAAATTAAGAATGGAATAATTTGTCACAAACACTTTACCAGTTGAAAGTATGATCGAAAAATGCATTTCAAATGCCTAAGACAGCAGTTCTCAACTGATGGTATGCCAGTGGTGCAGCCAGGATTTTTTTTTTTTTTTTTTTTTTTTTGGGGGGGGGGGGGGGGGAGGGAGCCTACTGTGGTACGCATACCTCAAGGGATACACAGAAAGTTTTTAGTAATGGTATAAAATAATATGGATATAAGTTCACTAGAACATGACAATTTCATAATATATTGAAAAGGGAAAAATAAGTACTTTGACAAAGGATGAAATCCAATTGAGTAAGGGCCTGTTCACATAGGAGTCCGTTGCGTAGCGTTAAGGGAAAGATGATGTTGAGACGAAAAATAAACCAATCATAGGCGTTAAAAATTTCAATACTAATCGTTTGGAGGTTTGTTATTGGTTAAATATATTTCAATACTTTAACGCTCCACAACGGACTCCTACGTGAACAGGCCCTTAGAGGAGCTGTCTAACAACTACCTTTGTTACTTGCAAAGCATTATAAAACAAGGCGAAATAACATACTGTAAAGAATAGGCATTTAGTAAATTAATGAAATAAAATAAATTTTTATGTAACAAATATACATTGTTAAGCTTTCAGTCATTTTGATTATCAAGAGTTATTTATCTATAAAACATGATCTGAAAAATGAAAGAAACCCTGTCACATGATGAAATGGCAAAAGCCCTCAATATAAAAGAATGGGCAAAATATGCATTGGTCAGAGGGAAATAAAATGCTTCCATCAGAACATTTTTTTTCAAATTACACGACTGAAACCAATTTATATACATAACATTTTGTCCTATTTAAAGCAAAAGGCCACATGTCAGGTGTGATTTACGAATGGGATGTTCCAAGCAACAAAGTGGCAACTGAAGATGAAAGGCAGGAAAGCACAGTGAAATTTCCTCTACAAATTGTTTAATCATGTGAAATGAGTGAAGGTGAGATGGAAAAGGAAGCAGAATATGAGGAGATAAAATGGAAGCTCTTACATCAAATCAGTATTACATTAAAAAATACAGTTAAAAATACCATCCAATGACAAAACTCTGATGATGAAAATATATAGTATCCTCCACTAAACTGTTTACTGAATAGTACAAGTAATTACGAATTTCAATAAAATTCCTTTCTGTGAATGCAATTATTATGCTTTCTCTCACTGTCAGTACATTTTATCCATAACCAATAATAACCTTTATATGCTCATTATAAGTAAATTTCAGTTTAGAAATATATCAAGTTTTCAATACCACCCACCTCTCTCCTACAGTCAATTTTTTCTTTTGCTAGGGAGTTCATTAATGTGATATTTTACTGTACTTGTTAAAAGTTTTGCCATTCTTAACGTGTCATTGATATGATACGATACAGAGACAAATATTAATTATTTAGTCATTAGATTTTTATTATGGATGCCATTAAATCTAACAAAACACTCCCATTAATAAAAGATTAAGAAATTACGTTATTCCATTAAAAAAAAGCTACAGAGTTCAAAATAAGAAAATTGCCTTGCAAACTATTATACCTACGCAATAAGCATCAAATAAAATTGTTTAACGTCGTAAAAATCTTGACAAAATACAATTGTTTACGCTAACCTTCACGACGTTTTCTCGGTTATTATGCGCAAAATAACTAAAATGTAAGATTCTCGCCAAATACATACTTTTGATTTGAATGTGAACCCCAGAATCTGTAACAGCTAATTATAAATAAAATATTCCTTTTCAGGACTGCTACCACATTGATATTAGTTGGTTTCAAATAAACTAATGCAGTCCGTTATTTATGTCGGACATACCACGACTCAAACGTAGCCAAACCATTTCGTCTAATTTTTTATGAATGATTCGAAATATAGATTTAAACATCAACTCATTAATTTTAGACATACATCCGAAAATAAAAAGTTATATATAAATATATATATTATATTTATTCAGTTGTATAAATTGAACAGGAAGGGTACAACTAAATTCAGCTTGACATATGTGTAAATAAACATATTTCCGGGAATTTGAAGTTTGCTTTCTACACTGTTCGCCGAGCTCATAAAATACAGTTCACATGATTATATAATTATTTAAATCATTATTATGTCATATGTTGTTTTGCAAATAGGACAATGTGGTAATCAGCTAGGGCACAAATTTTTTGAAACATTATCTGATATAACATCAAAAGAGCTCAGTTCAAAACACTATGAATTTTTAGATGAATCCGAATCTAGGTATGAAGAAAGAAAATAATTTTATTGCATTCAATAAAACCTTGTAATATTTTAAGTAACTTAATTTAGCATAAACAAAAAGCTCTCTCATATTCTGATAACCTCATATTTTCATTGACATTGAAATATATATACTTCCAGTGAATTCATCTCTAAGAGTATCATTTAGTTTTATAAAATTCTACAAAATATTTTTCAGGGTTGAATAGCACAAAACATTGGATGAGTATTTCTCATAATATAAAATATCGCAAATAGTGTATCTTATGCTCAACACCCTCAGGAAAATTAATTTGAATTTCACCAAAATATTTCATTTTGCTGTTTCAATAAATTTAAATTTCTTCAAAATAGGTACTTTTTTGTTATAAAGCTTTTCCAGCACACCATATCTTTGTGAAAAGGCATAACAGCTTATCATCACAATTAATGAATTCATTTTGGGAGTTCATGTTGTTAAGCTTTTATATAATATATATATATATGTGTATGTGTGCAAAGTTATTTATAATTGTATCCATTCAATATGAATTAATAATTCAACGCCAGTTATTTCCAATAAACTACATCTATAGTGACAAATTGGTATTCCAGTTTAATTTAATTAGTGAAACAGCAGTTTCTAAAAAAAAACTTTTAGTCTAATAAAAAAATCTAAAGAAGTTTGGATTTTATATTTTAGTCACTGTGGGTTTTCAAATTATAGTTTCTATTAACCCGTATATGATATCTGCCAGAATCACTCTAACAGTAACATCTGTCCATGAGACTAAGTTGGATTTTGTAGCTATTTACTTATGTAATTTTCGGTACAGATGTGTTTTATGCACCTCACTGCCAAGCTTGGCGATTTTGGATTTGGCGTGGTAACCATGCATTTTTCTGCATGATGGGTTTTTTCACCATTTTTCGTCTTTAAATTGTTATAAGTCAAGAGCTGTTAAAAATAAATGATTCAAACTTCGAACATATCTTTTTCAATTATTTTACTTTAATTTTGATTCAGCAAATTTGAAAAAAATTATACTTTTTAAAATATGATTTTTTAAAAATAAGTTTCATAATTTTTTTTTTTAATTTTTACTCTAAATATTTTACATTTTTTTCTAAATTAATAATTTAAAAAATGCTGAATCAAAATTAAAACATATATTTCTGTTTAATGAAATGAAAAATTTTTGAAATTCAACAAATAATATTTCGAGTTATAACGACTTTAAATTATCCCACTTTTTAAAAATATTTTAAATTTAAAGATTTTTTAAAAACTTTATAATAAGTTTTATGATGTGATTTTGTTTACAAATTATATGGTTAACCATCACAAAAAAATTCAAAATTTTAACTCAATAAATAATTTTTTTTTTTGTAAATGTGTCCTGGATCCTAGACGGACCAAGTGTATACCTTTAAAGTAATATCCGTCTCTAAAGTAGAGTGAATTTTCTTGGAATGGCAAATGTAAGGCGATAAATTAAACAAAACTCAAAGATAAACAAACATAACCAAGATCATGGAATAATTGAAGCATAGCTCGAACATGAAGGTTTCTAATCAATAATTACACACCCTAGTGGGAAGAGTATGAGCTCTATCTGTCCGAGAGACGGATGTTACCATTTATGGTTGAATCAAAAAAAAATTGAGGTTTTCCAATGATAAGTAACATTAAATTTGTTTTTATTCATTTAAAGTTCTCTTATAGTTGTTTGAGGAGATACATCTAGAGATGTGTACTCTAATGTTTTTTGTTTGACCAGATTGATATATATTACTGTATTTTCTTGAAGAATGATAGATAAAACTATAATTTGATCTTCCATCACACCTGGGAGTTGCTTGTTCATTTAATTGTGTATATCATACAGTGTCTATAAAAAAATTAAATTCTTGTTACTAAATTTATTAAAAAATTTCTGTGAAAAAATTTACACATTCTATACTTGTTAATATCATTTATTTATTTGCTGAAAGAGACATGAATCTTATAATTTAAATACCTAAGAACTTTTTACCATTATAGTGGGATACGTATGAGACTCATTTGATAATAATGAGCTATTAAATAAATCATCACTGTGATACATATTACAGCCTGGATACTGGCTAACAAATCCATGCTGCATCTGTATATTGCAGAAAAACTTCTTTCTATTTGAAGAATCAGGTCTATTTTGTTGATGAGATTTGTTTATTATTACTTGTTAAAAAATTTGTTTTTTTTTTAAGAACTTGCTAAGTGAAAGTGGCTTTTATTACTATCTTGTTCTTTTTGTAAAATCAATTAAAAATAAAGGAAGCATATTAATCCTGCATATTAGGAATGGAATTATACTTTTTCATAAGATGAAGAAAAAGTTATGAATAAAGATACTACAATAAAAATATATTATTAACTGTGTTTATATGACGTGTGAAATTCTTAATTTCCTTTAAAATAATAATGAAAACTTCATTTATGATAGTAAACTTCTATTAAAATGGTGAATTCAAATTCCATTTTATAAATTGTTACCCATGAAGAATTACATAGATTTCTTTTCTAAGTATGAAGTATTTGATTTATAATGAAGTAATTAATTATATGTTACTAAACATAAAGAGCAGTGAGCTTGGGTTAAAATCCCAAATAAGGCTTGGTCGTTACCGTATTGTTCCTTCATAAGAAGCAGTACTTGCTCCCGTAATTGGTGCTCTCATAATAAAGTAGCCAGCAAGACTTTACGATGAATAACAAAAGGCAAATGTCTCACAACAATTGCTTCCACAGTAGAAGAGAAAAAACTAAACATAAAGATTTATTAAATATTCTTGGTTTGTGTTTTTGGGCATGTGGAACAGACCCACTGAAAGACTATTCATAATTTTTTTTTCCTTATGCTCCTTCATACTATAATTTTAGCCAGTTCTCCGTTCACAGTTTTCTTTCCTTTTGACATTTATTTTTCCTTTTCTATGATTATTAAAAATAAATCATTAAAGTTTCTAAATGTTCTTATCAACAATTTCAATTAGCTTTTTTAATTTGCATTTCATATGAATCAATAAAAATTTCTGGTTGTATTGTACTATCATCTTTTTTCAAAATAGCTCCTATCATATAATTATCTATTCAACTACTCAAAAACATTTTTATGTTTAATCCCACTGTGCTAAAGTTGTATTAATTCAAATTTTAAAGTATTAATATTTAATTATTATTGTTGTTTTGTAAAAAATTTTATTTAAAATTCCCTTTGAAATCAAGTATTGTAGAAAATTGTATCGAAGGCATGCTGCAACGCCAGTAGAGAGGAACTTTATGCTTCTCAGTTCACTACTCGCCCTAGCAAAAGGGGATCATGTAACCCCTGTTGGAATCCCTATCTGGGCAAGCATTTCTATATATTGTTATACATTTGTTATGTTACAATAAAACCAAAAAGTCAAATGATTGTTGTCATCCATTTGTCGTAGTAAGTCAAATTCGATAAGTATATTCATTGCGCCTCTTTTGTAAGCTATAATATAATATAATATTTTTTGAGTTTGAAACAATTAAGGTTTTATTTTGTTTTTAAAGATTTTTTTCATATGATGAGAAAGAGGAAAAAAGATTCGCCCGTGCTGTTTTGTTGGATACCGAAATAAAGGTATTACTTTATTACAAGTATGAGTTTAATTTTTTTTCCCTCCTCTGTCTCATAATTTTATGCTAAAATATAACATTATTTTTGTGATTCTCTCTCACTCACTCTGTTTCTCTCATTTTTTAAAGCCCAATATTATTGTTGTCTACTTCATTTACATTGACTCTGAAACTCCACCTTAAAATATCTTTATATATTTTCAAAGAGAAATATATGATTAAATAATAAGATATATAATTAAATAATAGATATTAAATAATTAAAAAGTAATTGCAGTTTTAAATTAATGTGATTATAATTTTGTCTTTATTCTTATCCTCTCTCAAGTAAGACTTTCTTAAAATACTTAAATTGAAAAAAAAAATACTATATAACTTCTGATTAATTTTATCTGAATATAAATCATGAGAGTTGCATATTTATGGTAGACACAGCATTATCTAAAGCTGCTTGAATAGTCTTTGATTGTGATGTAAACTGTATATATATAAATAAAATTCTATTTTGTTTTTTAATTATTAAGCATGAGTTTTAAAAGAAACAGAGAAAATAGTTATGGAAAACCTCTATAACCACAGTTTAAAATTCTGAAGAAAAAATATATTGCATTGCACTATAGCTTATACTGTGGGCAGTGTTATCAAAGGATGTTTCCCATGTTGTGATGATTTTTCTTTGTATTATATTTTTTTGAAAATGCCTTTGCAGTCCCTCTTCCAGCCCATAGGGTTCTTTGTCTCATTGTGTGATGACCGGAAGGTCACCACACAGTGTAACAAATATAGAAACCCATTCACCCTAAATGCATGCTGGAGATCACTTATGCCAGAATGTGTAAAGCCTAAAAATCTTGTATTTAATATAAATACAAACAAATTACATTCTAATATCATCACTTTGTCATATAAGATTGGCAGAAAGGGCTTTGAAGAAATAACAGTTAACAAAACTGTTAATGAAGAACAAATTCTAGAGAGTATTTAAGACAATGTGGATCATTCCACTTTAGTTTATAATAGTGATGGTGAAGGTGTGGTTCTACTATCTGCAAGTACAGTTCTAAAAGTCTTCTAACTAGTCAATAAACTTGAAAATCATTTTCTTATAAATGATGACAATGTTGAATAAGCTGTGAAATTCCAACATGATTTGAAAATGATTGTGGCTCATTGGGAAGACTCATGTAAAAAAGTAACAAAAACCAAATCACGGCATCTTATACCCAAATTCGTGTTTTAATGGGTGAAACAAAAGAAACACAAAATGTTAATTTTATTCAAAATACACTTGTAGATATATTACGATTCAATATTTCCAGTGATGAGAATGATTTTATGCCACCAACAAACAATAATAAATGGGCACGTTTATTGTCTAGTAGTGACTTTGAATGATTGAATGTTATATATTTATATGTATAAATAAAAAATAAATTCTATTTATTTTTAACCACTTGCTGCCACACTTTTTCAATTTAAAAATAACCCGTATAAACATAATCAAAATAAGATTTGTGGATTTGCATTTACATATTTATTTAAATTCAGTCAATTGAATCCAAATTTCATATGAAATTTAACAATTTTTTATTAAGTATATTTGAATGGAACCTATCTCCAATTTTTATATGTTCACGATATCTTTTTTTTTACACATTGTTATTTTTTTTATTTTTTTTATTTTGTCTCTGGAATGTATCCCCTGAGCAAAAAGATAATCAGGTGTATATATATATTATATATAATATTAAAATTATAATTTCAATAAACTAAATTATTTTTCTGTTTTGTAAAATTTATTTTTCTCTAATTTTTCAATCTATGTTTAAAAAGGTAAATACAATTTTGCTAGTAATTATTTTCTGCCTTTTTTTGTTTGTTTGTTTGTTGTTGCTTTATATTCTTTAAGATTACGTATCAATAGAAACGTGCCTTAGAAATACTGGCTCAGAGAACATACGATAAAAGCCTTATTTTCCTCCTGGAAATTACTACTTCCTAAATAAAAAACTATAACCAAATTATTCTTAAATTCAATTAATCATATTTTATGTAATTTGATCTTACTGATGACATAGCGTTTCATCCAGAATCCATTACAAGGGTGTTAAAAATTAACCCTGGAACTACCTTTTTACATTAAATTTTTAAACTTTAGAAGTTACTGCGTCACTGATATGATGATAGTAAAGAAAAGTGTACATGAAAAAGAAATTCTGCCATGTTGTTGAATTAATTGAAAATAATAGGAATAACATTGTAATTGCAACCAGGAAACATGTTCACAGTTATCCATAATTACTAATTTTATACTTGGCCAACATTGATTATGTTCACAACTTATCCATGATCTTGTATCTAATATAAATACGAACTTAGTTGTGTAGTATACGGTACCCACCGCTACTAAAATCACTGGTTAATAAAATTTGCCATTTATTAAAATCATATTTAAAGGAACTAATTCAAATCAATATGAAATCATTATAAAATCACCTCTTAATAAAATCATAACCTCTGCTTTTAAAAATCAAAGTTTCAGATACTTTAATTTATTTACCTAGTGAAATAAGTCAAAGTCATGAGGAGCTTTTCATTTCAAAACGTGTGAGTTGCAATACTTAATCTTTTCTTTTCGGAACAATATTACGCCTTTTATTTCGCATTCAGCAACATTCCTTACCCCTTTCCTGGAAAATGAATGGGGAAGAGAACAAAGGAAAGATAAGCACACTCAGAACAGGATTCCTTGAAGAAGACATATCAGGGGGTAAGAACTGGTTCTCACTGCTTTCAAAAAAGTTTTTCGTCAAATGGCCAATTGGAATTCTTTCAGTAGTGAGTGAACATGCCTAAGCGTAATGATTTAAGTGTTAGAGAAAAGCAAGAAATGCTGAAAAGATATGACAAGATGCCAAAATGCAGTCAATGAAAAGCTTCGACAAAACTGGGGATTTCTCAAACTGCCTTATTCAACCTGTTGAAGCAAAGAGATGCCATTTCTGATGAAATTAAAAAGAATGGAAACTTATCCCACAAAAGAAAATGCGATGGAAAATCTGATGACATAGAATCTGTACTTCTAAACTGGTTTGAGAATGCGAGAATACAAAAAATACCTATTTATCACTCAATTCTATGCAAAAAAGCACAGCAATTTGCTAGTCTGTTTGGAGAGGAAAACTTCACACCTACGGATGGATGGTTAACCTGATGTAATGAATGCAACAACATTATTTATAGAAAATTGCACAGTGAGAAGCAAGATGGGAATAATTAGGCTGCAAAAAACGGGAAGGAAGAAGTCTTGGTTAAACCAATCAATGATTATTATCAGCCTGATCAAATTTTCGACTCAGATGAGACTGGATTATTTTACCGAGCACTTCTTGAACATACGTTGATGTTTAAAAATGAATCTGCTGCAGGAAGCAAAAAAGTCAAGCAAAGATTGTGCTGTTAACATGCAACATGACAGGAACTGTAAAGAAAATGCCTTTGGTGATTTGTTCCAGCAACAACCCTTGTTGTTTTAAGAGTATTAAAAACCTTCCAGTCAATTATGCACCCAGTGGAAACTCATGGATGACCATAGTTATCTATACAGACTTTCTCCTTAAATGGTATAGACAACTAAAAAATGAAATAATCGTACTTTTCTTAGACAATTGTTCTTCTCATTTAAATGATTTGAAATTAAAAAATATTAAACTAGTTTTCCTTCTCCAAAATACCACAAGCATCATTCAACCTTTGGATCAAGGGATCATAAGATCATTTAAATTTCATTATAGAAAGACACTTGTTAATAGAATTGTCAAAGAAATTGATTCTTTTAGCACCGACTCTATAAACAAGTTTCCAAAGTCAATCAGCCTCTTGAATGCAATGCATATCATTCAAAGTTCTTGGGAAACTGTTATGTCATCAATGATTACTAACTGTTTTAAAGCTTGTGGCTTCAGCATACAAAATTCTAATACAGAGGAAGAAATTTCAGTTGAGGAAGATGAACCGACTGGTGAGTTCTTGAAATATGTTTCCATCGACAATAATTTGCAAATGTCAGTTGAGAAATCTGACTCTAAAGTTGTACAAGAAATTGTAAATTCAAAAGATTCTTGTTCTAATGACATTGATTCAGAATCCGAAGATGACAAGAAAAATGAATCCCCACCAGCTGCAACTGAAGCCCAACGAGCATTAGATGGTTTACGTCAAACATTGGAGCAAAAAGATGGAGATAAATGACACTATGGTCAATTTTACACATTTTCAAACATTATTGAACATTTGATAAATGATTTTTCGAAACAAACCACAATTAGTCAGTATTTTAAAAAATTATAATCAAATTATTAAATAAATGAATTAAATGTATAATTTATTAAATTTAAGTGTCTTTGGTTTCTTTTTTTACTTTTATTTATGGAACTATTTCTAGTATGTAGGAAACATAAAACTTATTTTAAATAAATCGCCGGTTTTTAAAATCAGCCACTTAATGAAATCAAATCCTTCAGGATGAATGTGGTTTTATAAAGTGGTTGGGACTGTACTAATTATTTATTGATTGATGGTCTGCTGTTAATTAATGGTGAAGGAAATTCCTGTAATATTATTTAATAGATATTGAAACCTGTTTCAATTTAATATATTCTAATTCAATTCTTTTATTAAAATTAGTATTTTTTATATCATTAGCAACTGTTGTTGCAGATAGTAAGTACAGTGCACACAGTATATTAACCCTGCTAATTTAATACTTTATTATAGGTTATTCAAAGTATAACAAATCCTTTGAAGAGCTCTTGGAATTACAGAAAGGGATGTTATAAAATGCTGCATGATGGAGCTGGAAATAATTGGGCTATGGGATATAAATCACATGGACCAGCATTTCAAGATTTTTCAATGGATGCTGTCCGAAAAGAAATAGAACTTAGTGATCAGCTGAATGGATTTCTAATTTTTGGATCAGTTGCTGGTGGCACCGGCAGTGGAGTAGGCTCTTATGTATCAGAAATCCTCCGTGATGAATTTCCATCAGTATCAATTGCAAATATTGTAAGGTTTAGAAATTATTTATACTTAAATGTGTGTGTTTTCATTTTCTGCATACATCAAAACAGTGTACACTAAATAAGTTAATTTTTTTTTTTTTTAAGGTTTATTATAAGTATTTTTTCAAGTAGCACATATTGATCTAAATTCTGTTTAGCATGTTTGTAGGGTATTCAAAATTGTGAAACCTGTTTTAAATTAATTGCACTGCATGAAAACTATAATTTTGTGTCTGATTTTTTATTTTTATGGTCCTAAAAAGTATTTTTATATTATCCTAAAATAAATAAGTAATATCTAATGATTTCTGATGACCCACAATGTGTATAATGATCTATTATGGTGTAGAAAATTTTGATAACTTTACTAAAACTTTAAGATTGTAGGTAGTAGCTAAAGAAGAATTTACTAGAAACAAAACACTATATTATTTTTCTAATTACCTGATTCTAGCAAAAGTCTTAGTAACATTTGTAGTGATAAGCTTGCATATTTCTATAATTTATTCATGCTGAAATTTTGTTATTCAGAATTTTCCAGGTTTGTTGAAAACAAGAATGGGCAGTGAATTACAATTCCTCTATATACCCACCCAACCCTTTCATTATGTGTTTCAATTTGGTTTGGTTCAGCTTTGTTTTGGTTTGGTAAATTTTTGCTACATAAGGGCTAATTAGACTGGGACCTACAGCTTAAAGGTGATTCTGAATGGCTATAAACATCCATGCCAATAGTGGAACTCAAACCCGTACCAAAAGCCAGCTCCCTAGTCATTTGGCTACCATCCGGCTCATTATGTGTTTCAATACAAATACTATGGCTGTTATAAATATATTTATACTGTTATGATCAGGGACACACACTGGGGGGGGGCAAGAGGCCCTGCCCCCCCCAAAGAAATAGAAATTGCATTATTAATATTGATTTTGCATTATAAATATTTTTATCGGTCCATCTCGCCCCCCCCCCTCCCTCATACATTATAATACTTAAGTCCAATCAGTGGCACACCCAGGGGGGGGCAAGGGCCCTGCCCCCCCAAAAAAAATAGAAATTGCATTATTAATATTGATTTTGCATTATAAATATTTTTATCCGTCCATCTCGCCCCCCCCCCCCATATATTATAATACTTAAGTCCAATCAGTGGCACACCCAGGGGGAGGTGCCCTGCCTGCCCCCCTCCAAGAAAAAATCCTGGGTGCGCCACTGGTTATGATGTATAAATAGATGCATTATGCTCTGATACTGACCAAAGTGTCATAAAATATGTTCTCCTCTTCTAAACTGATTATACACTGCTGGCCACCCAAATTGCAACACCAAGAAAGACAAGAGATATCACAACAAAATTTATTTTGTAGATAACATGTTGACCAAGTATCAAATGATTAAATTTATAGACTTCTGTGAAGTGTGGTTCCTGCCAAAATCAGTAGCCAGAGTAGCCGCCATTGTTGGAGATCACCGCTGCCACACGCCTCGGCATTGATTCAAAGTGACTTTGGATGAGTTCTTGGGGTACAGCAGACCAAGCAGCTTCCACACGTTGCCAAAGTTGATCTGCTGTGGCAGCTGGGGATGGAATCTGGGTGAATCGTAGAGCAACCATGGACCACATGTTTTCTATCGGCTGAAAGATCCGGAGAGCGAGGCGGCCAGGGAAGCAATTCAATCTGGCGATTGACGAAGAACCGTTGGACAATGCGTGCCACGTGTGGTCGCGCATTATCCTGTTGAAATATGGCTGTGGGCAAGCCCTGAAGGTAAGGAAGGACAACTGGCTCCAACACCTCGGAGATGTAGCGCTGGCTGTTAAAAGTACCGGCAATGCGTACTAGAGGTGTGCGAGAGTGATATCCAATACCGCCCCATACCATAATACCCGGTGCGGGACCAGTGTGGCGGTGCATAACGCAGCTGTTCAGCATCCTCTCTTCACGGTGTCTCCAGACTCGAATGCGACCATCGTGGTGTTGCAGACAGAAGCGTGACTCGTCAGTAAAGACAATTTCATTCCATTCTGCCGTCTACATCCTTCTGTCATCGCACCATTGGCGGCGGAGACGTCTGTGATTCTGCGTCAAGGGTAGACAAAGCAATGGACGTCTTGCGGACAGACCACTCTGCTGTAAACGGCGTCGAATGGTACGCGCAGACACTGGATGATGCGTTACAGACTGCATGTGCTGTGCTATGGTTCGTGATGTGACTTAGTGATCCGTCACTGCCATGCGCACAATTTGCCTGTCATCACGTGAAGTGGAGCGCTGAGGTGGATGCGATCGAACACGCCAGTCCGTCGTACCCTCCTGCATCCAACGATCACATATCCGCATTACAGTTGTTTGGTTTCGTCCAACACGACTACCGATTTCCCTGAAAGATAATCCACAATCTCGGTAGGCCACTATCCTTCCTATGTCGAACTCGGATACTTGATCAAAAGATGATCGCTGTTTTTGACGAGGCATAATTGATCGTTTTTTTGAAAAAACCACAAGAAAAACACAATTGCCGAACTTGAAATCGTCGAAATCTCCAAGCCTTAAATAGCGCTTTGAAGTGGCGCCACAGGCGCGCGTGATGTGCGTCTGCGCTGAAATTCTAATCATTTGCATATCTCACCTCCACTAATGCATGTTGTAAATTTCATGTTATTTGCATGTTTCCTTCAGGGTGTTGCATTTACAGTGGCCAGCAGTGTATTTTAGAGCCGTATTTAGTTTAAGACTCTGCACTATAGATTAAAACAGCAGAGTTTTCTCTACTTTGACACACTAAATTTTTAGTAATCTAACTCATCAGATTGCTAAAAATTTCATTTCTAATAATTTAGATGCTTAGTCTTGGCTCTTTGTAACAATGGCTATTTTCTTAGAAAAAAAAAAGTCATGATTTTAAGTGAAATTTTGAGTATTTTTAATGAGTGTAGGATTCAGATCTATGTCCCTTTTTATGAAAGTAGGCAGGGCATGCCTTTATAAAAAGGCACTGTAGCTGAACAAACAACAACAAAAAATTCAATGAAAAGGACATTTTTTCACTTTAATGTAATCAATGCTTAGATCAATAAATTTAGATATTTTGAGAAACAATTAGTTATTTTTTATCCTTATATAAAAAAGTAAAGATAGCTTTTAATAATTAAAAATATTTTTGAAACTAAATTTTATTTTATCAACATTGCTTAAGTAACTTCTAACAGCAAAATTCTCACTGAAAATAGAATTATTTTTTAAAAAAAAAGGAGCAGTATATTTTTTTAATTAAATAAAAAAAAGTGAAGGGTTCATTAAGTTCAATAAAAAATGAGGAAAGGCACTGTTACCCTTCTTGAAAATGACTGTACAGAATACTAATAACTGAGCTGCAGTTTAAAATTAAAAAAAGAATAATTAAAATTTTCAAATGACATGCTTTGTATTTACTGTAAGAAATATTCATATTGTTAATTAGTAGTATTTTATATTTGATCTTAATGGTGTTTAAAATATCAAAAACAGTTTGTATTCTTTATATGTTTATGATTAAAATATTTATGAGTATTTTTATTGAATGGTCTTTAAAACTGTACTTAGAGCTAAATTTTTATGTTACATTGATTAATGTAACATTCTTTTTTTTTTAATATTTTTTAGGATTATCTATTTAAAATCTACCCATTTCTTTCTTTAGGAATTATTTTAACAGTTTTCATTAGATACATCATTAACCAATATTCAATAAATTTCCTTTACATTGTTTCAGATTAGTCTGAGAATAAAATATTCATTTTCTACTTTCCTTAAATTACTTTAGAAATTAGTGTAATAATTAATACGTTTGGTTTCTGAAACCCTAATCAATAGAACACTTGATTTGTAGTTTTATATATTATTTTCATACTGACTGTCACTGCAACTGAATCTTTTGTTTCAGAGCATATGGCCTTTTCAGAAAGGTGATGTGTCAGTGCAAGTATATAATGCTGTTTTGAGTCTTGCTTCATTACAAAGTTCCTCTGATGCTATGTTTGTGTTTGAAAATGACTGGCTTTTAAAGTTATGTAATCAAAAGATGGGGATAAAGAAAGCTTCAATGCATGATTTGAATTATGCTGTTTGTCAACAATTCCTGAATCTCTTATTGCCAGTTGGACAGTACTCTGACATAAATCCTACTCTGAGTAAGTTCATAGTACATACAATTTTTAATATTATATGTTGTATTTTTGAAATGATGATTTTTATTGTGAAATAGTTCATATCTTTCCTGTATAGTATAATACTTGATGTGAGATTTCCATCATATCCATAAATGATACCTGAATTATATTGTTATTTATTTATGAAAATATAATCATTGCTGAGTAGAAATTTATATTTTCCTGTAATTTTTTTTCATAAAATTTATGCATCAATTTGATATTTATCTTATACTGTTGCCTTTACAAGAATATCAGTGTAACTACAAAGCAAAATTTTAATACTTAATTATTGTACTCTCTTTGTTGCTCTTCATCTGAGGATCTTATGTATTGTATTAATCTCACTCATGTCATTTAATTTAAAAGCAACTCTCCCCAACAAATTGTTCAATTTAAAATGCACTGAAACATGTTTTATTTAAATGTAATATTAATTTAAGTGCTGCACAAACAAATTACTATCATTTATACTTGTAAATAAGTTGTAACACATGTACAAAGGGCAAATGATAGTAGCTAGATTGTTGAGTGTAAGTTAATGTATGGTCTAAGACAGTAAAACAATATACACACTGAAGGTTCTTAAACAATGTTTTGTTATTTCTGCTAATTGAAGTCTGTGAATTACATATAATATATCATTTACAAAGTGACTGGAGTAATAGAACTACTTCTTCAACTCACGTAAAATATATTATTGCTTTATCTATAGGAACATTGTCTATGTTTTACTGTATAAATGTTATATATAAATTAATTCATCTAAGAATCTATAGCTATATTACTAAAATATATATTCTCATTATACTAAACCATAGGAAAGAATATTTGAAATCCAGTATACTGCATTCTTTTTTAAACCAATTTATGTAAGTTTATCTTTATAAAGTTTGTGTCTCCTTAGTAACCCCAAGTGTGCCTTAATTTGCTGAGGATAATCTCCCCAAAATCCATGTAATGAACATTTTAGTGTGGGTAATGTGGTAGTGAGAAAAGTTTTATAAGATGAATACGCAAACATGTTGGTGCATTCCTGGATATATCATTTAAATAGTACCTTTGCTATTCTATTTATACATTATATTAGAATATATGTAAAGGAAATCGAGCTATCAGATAGTTACCATGTATAACAGTAAGCAAAAGCTTTGTATTCATACCTAGCAGGCTTACATTCTTGGTATATTATACAAACTAAAGCTAGTAGTCTCTATTATTATAAATATAATTTCATATTCTTCTTTTCTATTCAGCAGTTTGGCTCAGTTTTACATTTTTTTACTGACATATATATATATATATATATATATATGTGTGTGTGTTACTTCTCCTTAAAAAATAATTTAAAAATCAATCAGTCAAATCTAGAAAACATTAAATGTACTTATATATAATTTGATTTCATTTTTTATTCGCGGCCGTCTTGAATTTGGACCAAGATAGCTCCAATTCCGTAACCGCTGGCGTCCGTGTGGAGTTCTGTTGGAGCGTTTTCATCGTACAGCCCTAGTACAGGGTCAGATGTAAGCGCTTCCTTTAAGTTATCAAAAGAGGCAGACTCTAACTGACCCCAAGTGAACGCCGATTCTTTCTTTAGTAGCTTCTGCAATGGCTGGGCTTTAACGCAAAAGTTTTTAATGAAGCGACGGTAATAGGAACATAGACCTAGGAAGCTACTTACGTCGTGTACATTTCTCGGAGTTGGAAAATCAGTAACTGCCCGTAATTTATCAGGGTCGGGTCTTACTCCGTCTTCTGTTATTAGGTGTCCAAGAATCTTTATCTGTTTAGCCCCGAACAGGCATTTCTTCGGGTTCAGTTTGAGACCTGCGTCACGTATGCACCGTAAAACGGCCGTCAGACGGGATAGATGCTCTTCGAACGTTTCAGAAAACACCACTATGTCATCAAGGTAACAAAGACACATAGTCCATTTGAGATGGCGCAGCAAATTATCCATCATTCGTTCAAATGTAGCGGGTGCATTATATAAGCCGAACGGCATAACCTTAAATTCATATAGCCCTTCCGGTGTAATGAAAGCAGTTTTCTCTCTATTAGTTTCATCGACCTCGACCTGCCAATACCCTGAGTAAAGGTCGATTGAGGAAACGAATTTGCCCCCCTTTAACCAATCTAGGGTATCGTCAATACGTGGCAGTGGGTAAACATCTCTTTTGGTAATTTTGTTCAGACGACGGTAATCGACGCAAAAACGCCAGCTGCCGTCTTTCTTTTTTACCAGGACCACTGGTGAGGACCAGGGGCTCTCAGACGGTGTATTTATGTCGTTCTTCAGCATTTTCTGAACCTCTTCTTGGATAGTTCGGCGTTCAGTCGGCGACACCCTATAAGCCATCTGGCTGATCGGTGGGTGATCTCCAGTATTGATGCGATGTTTTACATTGGTCTTCGCAGTTCTCCTTCCATCATCGATCTTGAAGGTTTCCATGAACTCACGAAGAACATCCTGGAGTTTAGCTCGTTGGCCCGTGGCCAAGTCGGCAGACGCAATCCCCTCATGTTGACATTCCACCTCCGGGTTTGGTTTAGAGCTGTTCGTCACAGGTTCTAGTTCTGGTGAGGGAAATTCGTCAATGGCGTTGACACCACTTACTAGTAAAGGTTCTGCCCTGTCTATGCACATACCCTTTGGAATCCATTTAGCGTTTTGGTTGGCATTTGCAACCCATAATTCCCCCGTACCTTTTTCCAGCTGAATGACGGATGATGGTATAGCCAGACCTCTTTCTAGAAGCAGAATTTTGTTGCACTCTGCGACAACTTCCAACGGACCATGGACTGCTGGACATGACACGACTATCCTCACAATAGAGTGTGGAGGGAGAGATAAATCTTCTAAAGCGCATAACCGGAAGGACTCACTGATATTACCGGCCTGTTTCCCGTCATTTTGTAAAGCTACCTCCAAGAGGAGGGTAGATTGACCGCAGTCTATCACAGCCTGAGAGGCTTCCAGGAAATCTCAACCAAGGATAACATTATGACTGCAGCGCTGCAAGACTAAGAACTCAAATGATTGGTGCCGGCCATTTATGCAAAGTCGTGCTACACACTTTCCGACTGGTTGAACGTAGTTGCCGTCCTCAACTTTAAGCATAACATCCCTGTTATCGACAAACATAACTTTCCGAAACTGGTGGCGATATGCGTCGGAGATTACCGAATAAGATGCCCCAGAGTCGACAAGGGCACGCACGGGTTGGTTATCTATGCTAACGTCTACATAATTCCTCGACATTCTGGCGACAGTCGCTGAAGGAGGGTTTTCTATACAGGCGGCCTTACCTCAGATGAAGGTCGCACCGCTCAGTTTTCCTCACTCCTGCGACTCGGCGACTGACTGGCTCTTGGATATGGCGACGGGGATCTGAAGCGGCGGTTCGGCGAACGACCTCGACTCGGGCTTGGCGACTGGGACCTAGCGACTGATCGGCTGCTTTCCTCGGTGGGGCGGCTGTTATTGAAGTACGGGAGGGCTTCACGTCCGAAACTTCGGCGGTTATCATCAAAAATCGCCTTCCGATCCCGGCAGTATCTCACGACATGCCTGGGTCGACCACAGTGAAAGCAAACTGGTCGATTATCTATAGTACGTTATAGGTCGGTCTTCCGGGGGTTTTCGTACGATACCTGCTGGAACTGGCCCTGTGCAGTCTCCGACCTCCTATATGACGGCGGGATGCGGCGCTTGGGTCCTGGAACGGGTCTCTGGAATCCTGCGTCGGAAATAGGATTTAGGGATCTTCCCACTTCCTCACGAACAATGGTTTCGATTGCGTGTAGCCCTATGTCCGGCTCCTCCGTCCGAGGTGAAGTAAGCGCTTGTATTTCCTCGCGAACGATTTTCCTGACTAAGGACGCCAAACTCAAGTCCGAGAAGTCGATGGAAGCTATTGGTACGACATTAGGCAACCTTGCAAACTTCTGGTGCCCAATCCGTTTCTGATTTATTTCTTCAATGTACTGGCACCACTTAATGAAATCGGCTACAGTCTTAATCTCTTTTGTAAGTAGTGCCTGATAGATGTCTTCGGCTACATAAGCTTTCATAAGGTGAGAGATCTTGCCATCCTCTGCCATGTTAGGGTCTGCTTGTTGGCAAAGTCCCAAAACGTCCTGAATGTACGACTGTGTAGATTCACCAAGTTTCTGGGCACGACTTTTGAGTCTATCATTGGCTTGCCTTACATACCACTGCGCGTTACCGAAAGTATTCTTTAGTTCGTCTTCAAATTTCCTCCACGATATCAGCGTGTCCTCATTATTCTCGAACCATTTCTTCGCAGTTCCGTCCAAACAGAAGTGCACATTTGCTAAACAAAGAGTATCGTCCTACTGATTGAATGTTGATACCCTAAGGTATTCCCTTAACCACTCTGTTGGGTCTTGTCCTGGCTCACCTTTAAAGATGGTGGGTTTCCTTGGCTCCTTCATTAGGGCTGGAACAACCAGGATGGACGGTGGCTTTACCTCTGGCTCTTCTGGCATTTTCCCCGACTTTACCTGCCTTGCTTTGCCTTCGTAAAGTCCGTGTTCCGGGGGCAGATGTTGAAGTCGACGAATTCGACGAAGTTCAGTTTCTTCCAGTCTGAATGCAACACGGAGAAAGTACCCGGCGCCTCCACCAAATGTCGCGTGGATTAAAGGAGTCCCTGATAAACAAGCAATAACGTTTTATTAGACATGAAACCTACAAGCCCTCAGGCTCACAGTCAAAGAACTGCCACTTGCAGATCCAACACAAGCTTTTAAAGGGTTAAAGAACATTCTAGAAATATTCAGCTATTAGGGGGAAAATTTGCATTAGGGGAAATTTGCATATTGTAGAGCTTTCTTGAATATTTAAGGAAGCGAACATAAAAGAACGAGAAATCAACTCTGTCTTCACACAGGCTCGAACCGAGGACCTTCCCATTTGCAGCCTGCGACTATATCCATTGTGCCATGGTGCACAACGGTTTCATTTCGAAATGTGGCAATATAAAAGTGATTCATTTCGAAATGTGGCAATATAAAATTTTCTAAGGTTTGATAACTGGAAATAATTGAATTAACATGAGATAAAAATTTACAGAATATTTCTCTTAATTTGTTACTAATATAAGATGCCATTTATTCAGACCTTATCATTTTGCAGTTTTATGCGATATGTAGCACTTTTAATAACTGTATGGAAAAATATTGTAATTTCCTGAGATTAAAATGTATTCCAGCATCCAAATTGTATGATCTAAATGTAAAAAGTTGTGATACCATTAACTTACTAATTTCTATACAGAAATATAAAAAATATTTATCTCAGTTTTATTTTTTCCCTATTTGCAAAAATATTTATAGCTCCAGCCCTTTGCTTATTAAATTAAATTAGGGATAAGAATAGACCAAAAATTGAGCATATTCAAGAAAATCTTATAGTTTTTCAAATTATTTATTTGATTTTTTATTCAATTTTTTCATAAAAATATACTTCCTTAATTATTTTCTGTGAAAGCAATTATACATATTTTATAGTAATTTGCTTAGTGATCGAGCGGTTTTTTTAATTTTTATTGACCTGCAACCTGAACACCTAGCCCTGTTCTCAAAGTATGGGCAGCTGTTATGTTGTCTTATCTTGTAATCTGAATTTAAAGATGCCTATCTATTCCATTATTACTCTTTTTCTACTTTATTTTCTATGCAATAATAATCAATACAGCTGATGTTCATAATTGTGCTTATATGAATACTAAAAGATATCAATTTTAAAATTAGTATGGAATTTTTCTTTTAGATGACTTATTATCTCATCTTGTGCCTCACCCTCAATTCAAGTTATTAGGACTGCGATCTGTACCTCAGGAGCCTATATCATCTCTTCCATTTAGTTCTTATACTTGGCCTGGGCTTTTACGAAGTCTTCGAAGGATGCTTTTATATAGTACTGTGATTGATGAAGGTAAAATATTTTTTGCATTATTGCACAACATTAGTATATTTTAGATTTGTTTTATTTGATGCTTTTTAAGTTTTTTATCAGTTATAGGGCTCAAATCTATGGTGTTTTTCCTATTTCATATATTAATTAAACTAAAGATTTCTTTAGACATTTAAAGAGGCCTTTATGCTTCAAGACCTTTAAAAGTCTTTGTTCTTTTAATATAGTCATAAGAAAAGCTTACTATTTTAAACAGGAATATATATATATATATATACATAAGTAAATAAATATGAGCACAAAAGTTTAAACTGGCAAACCATTGGTTTTATATTTTATAATTATAAAACATAAGAAAATTTTGTCATCTTTATCATTATTTTTCACAACTAATGAATATGTATTTGTAATTCTTATTTTCCTGTAAAAAGCATTGACATTTTTTGAAAAGGCAGCTAATGTTCATTTTTATCCTTTTTTTATAAATATTGTTGTGAATAGAATTTTAACTTGTGAAATTTTAATTGGAAAATATTTTTATGGTTAGAATTTTTATGATTAATTGAAAACTTTTAAGTATATTGGATATTATGTTCACTTCTTTCTGTACTCAAGCTAATCCTGAATATCTCAACACTATTAATATTGAATTAGTTATAAAAAATGAACTCTAACTATTATTGTAATTTATTTATCTGTAGGAATCATGTATGAGAATATGTTTATGCTGAAATGAGAAATTAAGTTAATAGAATTTTGTAGAATATCATCATCTGCATCAATTGTATTCCCCCCCCCCCCCCAAAAAAAAAAAAAAAAAAGAAAAAAAAAAAAAGTTTGGGTACTTATAAAAAAGCTCTATCACTGTAAAAGAAACAATGTTTCATGAAAAGAAAGTTTTTTTGTCTTTATTATTCATAAATTATTCAATTTAACAAAGGTTTTAAGTTAGTATTAAATTCCATTCAATACAGAATTTATGAAGTGAAACAATCTTTAAATAATCAAAACTGATTTTTTAAGTAAATTTGCATATTAATATATCCTGGATTGGTTCTGAAAGTAAATTTTTCTCAGTTTAAATTGATTCAATGAAAATAATTACCCAAATTGTTGTTCAAACCAGAAAGGGGTAAGGTATATGTAGTTCGCTAGAAAGGTAGGCAAGGTGCTACATCTTCCGGAAATTGCATAGAGGAATCATTAATCAACTGTATTATCGTAAAATAGGAAAAAGTCTCTAAAAAGTCCTTAAAAAACTTAATTTTTATTTCAAGGTCTAGTGATAGTCCTGTGTGTCTGTAAACTTTATATTTTAATTTCTGTTGCTATATTAAAATTTTTATTTATTTATTTTTGGTTTATTTTTATTTTAAATAATTTATGGTATTAAGCTGCATAAACCTCTGTTACATACGCCTTCAAGAAACTTTTTATTTCCATCCATGCTAGTTTTATAATTTTTGATGTGATATGTGATTTACTTTCAACAATATTTTCTTCATAAAAATAATTTCTTATATTATCTTATTAATAAAGATAATAAAATTAAGATTTAATTTATTATTCACTAAAAATGTTTATTTCATGCATAATAAATTCAATCACAGTATCTAAATAAATACATTACATTAATAATATAGTGTATTAATGTAGTCTCAAAGGACACCATTTGTAATCAAACAAATGCATATTTAAAATTATACAATGTTTAATACAACACAGTGTATTGTTTGGTTTCAGCAGGATACATTCTTAGTAGAAACAGTAGTAACCATTTCTTCAGCAACATTGTTGATAATTTTCTCTTTAAAAATCTTCATGTGAGTGTTGACGCAGTTTGTTTTTTGTAGCCATTCCAAAGAACATAAATACTACTCTACTGCACTTGCCTCTGTCAGGGTTGTTTTTTTAAATTTCATAAGCTATATCAATAGGCCTCTACATACATGCATTGAAATATATTTTGTTTAAAATTTAGAGTATTGAATACATAATTTTAAAAATGAGTTCTTGAATTTTTACCAAATACATTAATTGTCGTATGGTATTCATTGTACTTATAAGAATACAACACAGTATCCATGGTTTACATGTTCTTGAATAGTGACAAAACACACACACATGTGTGTTTGGTTACTGTTTAAACACACACATGTGTGTGTTTGAACAGTGACCAAACCTTTTTTTAAACATACTTGTACCGAATATAAAAATAAATAAATAATATAAATTGTGATGCATAGTTGTTAAATTTCAACCATAATCAATTTTCTTGAAAATTTTTCATTTCTTCTTTTGACACTTCTTTATAATTTTATGCACAATTCACATATTTTTCAGTTAAAAGAGTACATTTTTATGAAAAAATAGTAGAATAACCTTTATATGTAATTACATGTTTTCATTGCTTTAGCTTTCATACGAATAGTAAATTTGTCATAATTGAAGTGAAGAATTTATTTAAAAGTTGCTGGTTTAGATGATCTTTTCAAAAGTTACTGATAAGATACCCCTTAATGTTTTTTAATTGTAAGTTTTTGTTTTAGTTTTGCTCTTTTTTATTACAACATGAACATGACATGCTTGCATTTTTTTAAAAATCACGCAGATTTACCTTATAATGCATACTTATATTGAAATCATTCCCTTTCCTTATTGTTATGAGCTACTAGAATTTACTTGTCTAATGTAAGGGAAGTAAATTGATAGATTCTGCATGTAAAAGGTATATTAATAAAATTAAAAGACAATTATATTTGTGTATCTTATCTTTCTTTAGTGTGCTTTTAATTTTTGTGGCCAGCATCTTAATAAGATATGTTTCTGCCATCAGTGATAAAACCATTTTCAGTTTAGTATTTGTGTTTAAATATTTCTTATAAATTAAGCTCAAGTGGGGGAAAAAAACACCAGAGAGAAGAATTTAGTTTTAAAAAAAAATTTCTTTGCTGGTTTAAGTGATCTTTTAGCAAATTACTGATACGATACCTTGTAATATATTTTAATTGTGAGGGGTTTTTTGTCTGTTTTTTTAGCTTTGCTCTTTTTTAAAACACAAACATGATATGCTTCCAGTTAAAAAATATTTTTAAATGTACAGATACTTCCCTTCCATACCAGAGATCTACCTTACAATGCATACCTATGTTCTAATCATTCCCTTCCCTTCCCTCATCCTTGTGAGCCACTTTGTCTGTTGTAAGGAAAGTAAAATATTAGATCCTATGTATAAACGCACATATTCTTAAAATGAAAAGATTATTTTTTTATGTATCTTTATTTTTCTTCAGTCATATGGCTTTTAATTTTCATGGTCAGCATCTTAATACGGGCTGGCCACAAAAATGCATCTGCTGTCAGTGATAAAACCATATTCAGCTTAATATTTTTGTTTAAATATCATTTTAAATATTTCTTATAAACTAAATGAATTGGAAAAAAATCATTAAACCATCAGATCCCAAGTAATCATTACAGCTTCTTATAGGTATAAAATGTCCCTTTTTTTTCCCCTTATTATAGTAAATTGAATGAAATGATTTGGATCAATGTTATGCTCAGTTTTTAACATGATAAATCAGAGAGTTTTACAGTATCATTCTTAAATTTATATTAAACAAAAATTTTCCATTTTATAACATTGGCTATGAGTATCATTCATAATTATGATCATGTGAAAAATTCAAAATTAAACACAATTTTTATTTTTCTCTGAGACAGTAGATTTCTGAAATTATCATGTGGGAAACAATGGGCCATTTAGGAATGTTAGTTTAGGATTATTGGTCATAAAGTCTTAAATTGGATTAATCAACTGGTCACAAAAATTGAAAAGATGATTTTGAATTTTTGTCATGTTTTTACTTTTATCTGGAGAGATACTCTTGCATATTTTATGTACTCTATCACTTTTGTAATCAAAAAAGCTGTTGTTAATTTTTGCCGAAAACTTTTTCAACCGAGTTACATTCAACAAGTAAATCATAAGATTATAGCCATCATCCTTTAGGAATGAAAATTTTAGTATTTCAATTTACATATAGTGATTCAATGCCCCAGCTTTAACATTTGCATGTAATGGTATTCTCTACTTTAAAACAAAGAATAGGTTTCTCTGTAACTAGCTGCAATGTTTAGTATACATTACTTTGAAATACACTCTGTCACAAAAAAATATATGCACCCAGAAGGAAACAAGCTACTATCACGAAACTTAACATGTATGTAGTGTATGAGGAGATAAGCAAATGATTTCAAATTCAGAAGAACAGACCGTTTTATCAAGAAGATATGGCATGAAAAAGGTTACAAATCAGTAAGTAGTAAATCATCCACCTCTGGCAGCTATACAAGTCGAAACACGGCGTGGCATCGAATCAATGAGGTCACCTATGACCTCTTGCGGAAGATCATGTCATAATCTTTGCAACTGGGCAGTTAATTCACCAGTATTCCGGGACAGCTGCAGTTGCCTTCCAAGCATGTCCCAGACGTGCTCTATTGGCGAGAGGTCTGGTGATGTGGCAAGCCATGGGAGTACGTCATATCCTTGAAGACATTGTTGGGAGAGTCGCGCAGTATGTGGACGAGCGTTGTCTTGCTGATAAATGGCACTTGGGCGACTTGATAGTATAGGCAGTACAACTGGCGTTAAAATCTCATCCACGTAACTGCGTGCCGTCAAAGTGCGTTGAAGGACGACTAGAGGTGATCGTGTGTCCCAACAGATCACTCCCCACACTGTCACACCTTATGTAATCACCGTATGCCT
Organism: Dolomedes plantarius; assembly: GCA_907164885.2. NCBI lineage: Eukaryota > Metazoa > Arthropoda > Arachnida > Araneae > Dolomedidae > Dolomedes > Dolomedes plantarius. The sequence continues at coordinate 32,079,684 of OU015492.1, read as the reverse complement.
CTCGACAACAAATGCCGGATCGGAACGGTGGCCTGGGCGCCTCCACACGCATATGTGCTGGTCATCAGCATTAAGACTGAATCGGGATTCATCGCTGAAGATCATACGCCTCCAGTCAGTCACACTCCAGCTTGCCCGTGGTCGGCAAAGATCCAATCGACACTGCCTATGATCTGGGGTCAGTGGTAGGCGTCTTAATGGACGTCGGCTCCTTATACCTGAGTCGGCCAGTCGTCTCCGAATGGTTTCTCTTGATACCACCGGATGTCTGGAAGGTGGTAAATGGCGTCGAACCGATTCTAGCGACATTGTTGGTGCGGACGTGGCCGCTCTTATGATTGCGCGATCCTCGAGCGCATTTGTGTTCCTTGGAAGCCTTGATCCTCCGCGACGGTAGACTATCCCTTCCATGATCCATTGTTGACAACACCGAGCAACTACCATATCGCTCCGACCGAGGTGGCGGCCGATACGCTTGTTCGACCAACCTGCTTCTCTGAGGCCTTCTATACGCCCCCTCTCAAAGTCCGACAGTTGTTTGTACTGTCGCTGGTTACGTATCAGAGGCATCTCTAGTCACAATACCGTCCATCCAAGTCGACAAATTTGTTTGAATAACCATATGGCACGAGCAATCATGCTTTTAAACTCTCCCAGCTGCGCATCTCATATGCGCATAGCGCGCTTACCCTTGTCTCATTGGCGTCGAAATTTCAATCATTTGCATATCTCTTACCAGACTACAGTCTTGCCAAGTTTTGCGATAGTAGCTCGATTTCTTCTGGGTCCATATATTTTTTTGTGACAGAGTGTATTAAGAAGTATTCTTTTTATTAAGATTTGTGTTTATACACTGCTCAAAAAAATTTGGGGAGCAAGCAAAGAAGTTAAGAAAACCGTGCGAGACACCCACGTATTGGGATAAAATGTATAATACACGCGTATCAATGCGCAATACAGAAAAAAAACGTAAAAAAATTTGTAATTAAGCTTTAATTCTTTGAAAATATGAAAAAAACATGAAAAGATGATTTAGGGCAACAATTTGGTTACATGTAAACGATAAAAAAAAGTATTGTTTAGAAATGATGCAAGATTTTTAATATGGTGTGTGGTCTCCTCGAACAGCTAAGACTGCTGCACACCTGTTTTCCATGGATGCGATAAAGTTATCGATAAGACTTTGGGGAATACTGTTCCACTCCTCAAGAAGTGCAATCTTTAAGCCTCGGAGAGTAAAAGGAGGCCTTGGTCTCGCAGCAATACGTCGCCAGAGCATGTCCCAAACATGCTCGATTGGATTCAGGTCAGGAGAGCACGCTGGCCATTCCATACGCTGTATTGTTTCAGCTTCAAGCATGTTCTCCACAAGACGAGCTGTATGCGGTCTGGCATTATCATGCTGGAAAACAAAGGAATCTCTAATGGCTGCAGCGTAAGGTATGACATGAGGTCTCAGTATCTCGTCTGCAAACCTTCGAACCGTCAAAGTACCTTTCCGAATGATATGTAGGTCCGTACGTCCACCTATGCTGATTCCACGCCATACCATAAAACCAGCTCATCTGTATTGTGACTTTTCACGAACGAATGTGGGGTTATTTCGAGTGCCCCTTTCTGTTAGGAGTAAGCGCCATTTATCGGCATATTTTACTTATAAAGATCGCTATCCCTAACTTTGATTATATCCCGGCAACTATGCGCAAATAAAGGCACCTAAACATATAAAAAACACCTATTATTTCCTTTAATTTATGTGTCCTCATGTTGGCTTTGCCGCGGAGTGCGGGAGTTTCGAACTTTTATTCGTAAATAACGCAATGTTAGAAAATGACGTCATCGTCATTTTCCGGCGAAAGATAAACTCTCATTGCATTTTGATTCGCTAAATGCAAATTTTCTGTCATTATTCAAATTTTTTCATTGTTTTGTGATTGGCTGCCAGAAATCTAACTGCAGCTTGTTAACCTTGTTTAAGCACTATATATAACGAGTCTGACTATAGTTTAGCGGTGGTGTATCGTTGTTGCATTAAGTTATTTTTGTGATACTTGACATATTAGTCTTGTATCGTATTTTTATTACTTGTTTCTTTTTTACCGGACATGTAACCGGTTGATGTATTTCTTTTTTAAGTTTTTAATTTAAATAAACTACTTTAATTTTTTATCTTAAATTTGATTCGGCTCAACTTTATCTAATTTTTTGATGAGTTTAATTTCTGAGCCATTACCGTGCTCAGCACCACAGCGCAATTAATTCTGCTTGATTGAGTTTTTCGATCATCTATATCGAGACTCTATTAGAGGATAGCTCCAGACTTTACGCGAAAAATTGTCCACTATTGCTAGAAAATATTTATGGCCTTCTATAGACGTTGTTGGAAATGGACCACAGAGGTCAAGGTAAAGAAGTTGTAAAGGTTTAGTTGACTTAATTTCGCCTTTCCCTTTAAAACTTACGCGTCGCGATTTGGCCTCTCGGCACGCGTCGCAAGGTTTTAGTTCACCTTTTAATTTAGGAAGACCTTTAACGGCTTCGTTTCTAGCTGTGTTTTTAATATATTCCGCGTTAATGTGGGCAAATCTTCTGTGCCACACATCTAAACTATCTGTTAAAAAGGATACTCTTTTAGAATTTAAACATTCTTTAGTTTTAACATTAGTATCAATTGCATTATTCTTAAAATTCTTAGCTTTAGATTTACTTTTAATAGGTTGAGATTTCACAATATATAAACCATTTTCCCCATGAGCAGTAAATACAGTTTCTTCATTATCTTTAACTTTAACTGTATTTACTGCTCATGGGGAAAATGGTTTATATATTGTGAAATCTCAACCTATTAAAAGTAAATCTAAAGCTAAGAATTTTAAGAATAATGCAATTGATACTAATGTTAAAACTAAAGAATGTTTAAATTCTAAAAGAGTATCCTTTTTAACAGATAGTTTAGATGTGTGGCACAGAAGATTTGCCCACATTAACGCGGAATATATTAAAAACACAGCTAGAAACGAAGCCGTTAAAGGTCTTCCTAAATTAAAAGGTGAACTAAAACCTTGCGACGCGTGCCGAGAGGCCAAATCGCGACGCGTAAGTTTTAAAGGGAAAGGCGAAATTAAGTCAACTAAACCTTTACAACTTCTTTACCTTGACCTCTGTGGTCCATTTCCAACAACGTCTATAGAAGGCCATAAATATTTTCTAGCAATAGTGGACAATTTTTCGCGTAAAGTCTGGAGCTATCCTCTAAAAACTAAAGCAGATACTTTTAAAACATTTAAAATTTTCTTAAGTAACGCGGAAAGATTTACCGAAAAACAAGTAAAAGCCATTCGTACCGATAATGGTACAGAGTTTATTAATAATGATTTCCGTGAATTCTGTGAAAACCTCGGAATAATTCATCAGAAATCAAACATTTACACTCCAGAACACAATAGTTGTGTTGAAAGATTTAATTATACTGCCGTAAACGGCATTAATGTGTTATTAAGAGACAGTGGCCTAAGTCAGGGTTTCTGGGTCGAAGCATTGAGGCACTTTACCCATACATGGAACCGTGTAGTGCACAGTGGAACTAAAACCCCTTGCGAAATGTATAGCGGATACAAACCCTCAGTACAGTATCTTAAACCTTTTGGGACAAAAGTATTTTTTGGAGTACCAAAGCAAGTCCGTAATAAACTCGACATGCGTGCACGACAAGGAATTCTTGTTGGTTATGCACTTCAAACTAAAGGATATAGAGTTTGGGTTCCAAACTAACACAAAATAATTGAAACTATCAATGTTCGAATTGATGAGTCGGGAAAAACTGAAAACCAAACGGAAAATTATGATATCGATCCCGAAGTTTTGTTTCCTAACCGCCAATTTATTTGTAGTACTCCCGAAGAACCAAATTCTAGTGAAACCAAGACTATTCCCAAAAGTAGAGAAACCAGCCCGAAAAAAGAAATTCCCATAGTTGAGGAAATGCCTAAAACGGATTCGGAAATTGAATCTCAAGCGGATTCTGAAATAGAATATCAGATGGATTCAGAAGACACCCCAGAGGAAAAGCCTCCCAAAAATATTAGCTGGACGCGAGAGTGTATACCCCGTTCAAATAGCTCTAGAATTGATATTTATTACTATCCTGAAGGTACGTCGAAAAGGTTAAATACCCTTAAAAAAATAAAAGGATATTGTAATTATAAAAATCTAGTTTACGATGAAAACCTATTTGATTTTTCATCTAAAAATCCTTTCGAAGGTATAGTTTCCGCGGATCAAACCGCAAGTAGTAGCAGTCATGTTGAATGACTAGATTTGCCCCACTTTGTCCCAAATAGCCTGAAACAAGCACTCAATACTAAAGATTCTGAACATTGGATAAAAGCCATGAAAACCGAACTCGAAGTAATGAAAAAACGTAAAGTGTGGAAATTAGTCGATTTGCCGGAAAATACGAAAGTACTCGGCTGCCGTTGGGTGTATACCCTTAAACTCGATGACAAAGGGGATATTTCCCGTTACAAGGCTCGTTTAGTTGCCCAAGGTCATCTACAGAGGAAAGGGGAAACGTACGAAGAAACGTTTTCACCCGTAGTGAATTTCGGCCTTATTCGATTCTTTTTTTCTACTCTAGTCTGTTTTTACAAATGGTCCCATGTTCAATTAGATATCACATGTGCTTACCTTTACGCCCCACTAGAACAAACTATTTATATGAAACAGCCTCCCGGTTTTGAAAATTCAAACAAGGTATGCCTACTTAAAAGGGCAATTTACGGTTTACACCAAAGTTCACGCGAGTGGTATTTTGAAATCCACGAAGTTTTAAATGAATTAGGTTTCATAAAACTCGATTGGTGTAACTGCTGTTATATTTATGGAAGAAAAATAGTTTTGTTACTTTATGTGGATGATATCGTTATATTTGGCAAAAAGCCTAAACATTTAGAAAAAGCGATAAATTTAATTAGCCAGAAATTTGAGAATAAAGTTTTGGGAAAAACTACAAAACTTTTGGGGGTGAATTTTGAGGACAAAAACGGGGAACTATTTATTCACCAAAGTAATTATATATCAAAAATTTGTTTAGACTACGAGGAATACAATTATCCTATTGCCTCATTACCTATACCAGTGGGAAAAATTTATTCGAAAGAGCAATGCCCTAAAACTGATGACGAAGCGTTAGAAATGTCGAAAATTCCTTATAGGAATCTAATAGGAAGTTTAGCGTTCATTGCTAATAGAACTCGTCCAGATATTTGCTATGCCCTTAATATTTTTTCCCAATTCCAAGAAAACCCTGGAATTGCACACTGGGAAGGGTTGTTAAAAATTCTGGGTTATTTAAAATATACAAAGAGTTTGAAAATAAATTTGTCAAATACAGGTTCATTAAACTTAAATGCATATTCTGATGCCGATTTCGCAAATAATCGCGATGATCGCGTTTCAATGGGTGGATTAATAATATTTGCTGACAAATCCCCCATAGTATGGCGAAGTTTTAAACAAAAATCTGTTTGTTTAAGTAACATGGAAAGTGAATTCGTCGCCCTAACAGAAACGGCAAAGGAGTTGATTTGGTTGCAACAAATCGTATTGGAGTGTCAGAAACTAAAAATTTTTAAAGACACAGCCACTAATCCAATTTTGTTAGCAGATAACCAAGCAAGTATAGAATTTGTCAAAAATCCACATGAAAATCATCGCACTAAACACATCGATGTGAAATTATTTTTTGTGCGCGATTTTATATATAAGAAATTTTTTAAAATTCAATATATACCCACTAAAGCAAATTTGGCCGATATTTTTACTAAACCACAAACTAAAAATAATTTGAAAAGGTTTAATGAGCATGTATTTGTAAAAGAATGACAATATGAGTGCCAATTTAGAATATAATTGTTTATTATATTTATAAAGGACTTTTATACACGTTCAGATTTTTAGAATGTGCAATTTTTCAATGTATCACGTATATTAGTAATTATACACAGTATTTTTTATTGTATTAACAATTATCGAAAAAAATGTAATGTTATACTGTATGATAAAATGTTTAAATGTATTTTTAACTTGTATGCTATAATGTGTGAAATCACGTCGTTTTTCTATATACATTGCTAAAGTGCCTAAGTATGTACAGTGTCATGCTTTTATGTCAATTGTTTTGTTGAATATCATGCAATGCGAGTTTAAATAAGGTTTTTCTTTTAGCAAAAGTTTAGCTATAAAGCATAGTTTAAAAAAATGTTTAGATGCTATTTGCGTAGAGTTGCCGCGATGGGGCGACCTTGTTAGGAGTAAGCGCCATTTATCGGCATATTTTACTTATAAAGATCGCTATCCCTAACTTTGATTATATCCCGGCAACTATGCGCAAATAAAGGCACCTAAACATATAAAAAACACCTATTATTTCCTTTTAATTTATGTGTCCTCATGTTGGCTTTGCCGCGGAGTGCGGGAGTTTCGAACTTTTATTCGTAAATAACGCAATGTTAGAAAATGACGTCATCGTCATTTTCCGGCGAAAGATAAACTCTCGTTGCATTTTGATTCGCTAAATGCAAATTTTCTGTCATTATTCAAATTTTTTCATTGTTTTGTGATTGGCTGCCAGAAATCTAACTGCAGCTTGTTAACCTTGTTTAAGCACTATATATAACGAGTCTGACTATAGTTTAGCGGTGGTGTATCGCTGTTGCATTAAGTTATTTTTGTGATACTTGACATATTAGTCTTGTATCGTATTTTTATTACTTGTTTCTTTTTTACCGGACATGTAACCGGTTGATGTATTTCTTTTTTAAGTTTTTAATTTAAATAAACTACTTTAATTTTTTATCTTAAATTTGATTCGGCTCAACTTTATCTAATTTTTTGATGAGTTTAATTTCTGAGCCATTACCGTGCTCAGCACCACAGCGCAATTAATTCTGCTTGATTGAGTTTTTCGATCATCTATATCGAGACTCTATTACTTTCCATCCATACCAAAACACGTCGGGTGTCACACTCCAGACTGAATCGGGACTCGTCTGTAAACAGCACTTGGCTCCAATCATGTTGCTCCCAATCTCGATGTTCAGCAGCTCATCTTCTTCGGGCCGCACGGTGGCGTGAGGTCAACGGAATGCAGACCATTGGCCTACGTGCATAGAGACCTCCCTGATGAAGCCTATTACGTACTGTTTGGCTGGACACCCTTCGTCCTGTTGCCAAGAGCAACTGTCTTTGCAGCTGAGTAGCATTGTCTGTTCTGTTTCGACGAGCTGTTAACAGTATATACCGGTCATCAGTTGCTGCAGTGGCGCGTGGCCGACCTTGCCTTGGTCGACGTCTAACATTCCCTGTTTCTTGGAATCGATTCCACAGCCTTGCAACGACACTTCTGGCGACTCCAACAGCGTCTGCGACACTACGTTGTGTTTGCCCGGATTCAAGTCTGCCTATAATACGCCATGCCATGGATCCGTTAAATCACGTTGTTGAGACATTTTCAAGTCACCTTTTCTCAAAAAGAATAACTGAGCAATCGAATTTCACAGTTAAGGCAGTGAAACAGACGTTTCTACAACATCCCGATTTCCGCCCTTATGTTCTTTTTCAGGTTTTTGACGTTAGGAACTTTGATTTGCGTATGAAGTTTTCTTCTTCTGTGTCCTGCTGGGCTTTAAATTATCTATGATTTATTTTATGTTACTATCGGAGTAAGTATTTGCATAATTTCGTTAAAAGCATGTGCTCCCCTAATTGTTTTGAGCAGTGTAGATGGCTAAGTGTAAGGGTGTGAAAGGTTACACCAATTTGATTAAAATGTAATAGCATTCCTTAAATGTCATGCTGGTCATTTCTGTGATATTCTAGATTTATATGATTAGAAATATATAAATTTTTGTTAAAAAAAGAAATGGAACCCTTGTGTCAAATTTGTGCTCTAGAAGAGAATATTACATACATAAAACTTGTAAAGGATGTTAAATCTGTAAATAACAGCCTCTTAAAATCTGCTATAGAAATTAAAAATGGCTGCTGGTTTTGGATTAATATGTGTAATCTCTCAGCAAACCACAGAGCTTTATTTATAATTACCTCTATGGCATTTGTGATTTATCCATAGATAGCCACACCTAATGTTGACTATTGAAGGATTATTCCTATCAGTTCTAAATTAGTTGTCATTTTTAATTTTTATAGCATTTTTAAAAACTCTTATTTATTAACTATCTGGAGTTTAACCTGTTATTCTTGTCAGATCATAAATGCCCTACCTTTTTAACTTTTCTAAAACTAACTATATTACAAAAATATCACACATAGGTATTTATGTTAATCATATTATAGAACTTTACCCTTCTAAATTTAGGGATATAGAAAATCAGAGGCATCCTCACCTGTATAATTAGAATTGCACCCTGTATAATTTGAATGAATGAGTTAGTTTTAAGTGGTTTTCATTGAAAACAGTGACTATATGATAGCTTTTTCCCTGAAAAATTCCATTGTATAAGGTACTCCTATATCATCAAATATCCTGTAACAGACTTGCATAAGCTCAAATACAAAGATACCTTTCATATTCTAAATACATATGATTGCATGCAGTGGCGCACCCAGGATTTTTTCTTGGGAGGGGGCGAGATGAATGGATAAAAATATTTATAATGCATGGGGGGGGGGGTGAGATGAACGAATAAAAATATTTATAATGCAAAATCAATATTTCTACTTCTTTGGGGGGGCAGGCCCCCCCCCCCCCCCCTGGGTGCGCCACTGATTGCTTGAGCTTAAAAATCATACTTCTTATGTTTAGTCAGTCATGTATTTGTTATACAATTGTAGTATTTTTTTTCCCTCCAAGATTTCAACAGAAATTAAAAGAAACATTAAAACTGTGATTGTATTAATTCCAATTTATGTTACATCCCTTCATAAGTAAATAAAATTTCTTGACAAAGAAATATTTTTAAAAAAAGGAATGTATGTCTATATTTTAATCATAATTTATTATGATTTATTTGACTGTATTGATATATGTTATGTTAGGGCCTTTAAAAACAAATCTACATTTAAGAATAATTTTGTTATAATTTATTTTCATTTGCAGTTTATATCTAACATATATTTCCTATCTGTAGATTATAACTTTAACTTACATTATAGATTGCGTGAAACTTGGGGAAAAAACATAACAGAAACACAGCTCCTTAATATCCACAATAAAAAAATAAAAGGAGCCTCTAGTTTAAAACTAATTAATAGTTCTTCACACATGATTTATCTGAAAGTCTAGCTCCATCTAACACCTGTTCATATATTATACATTTATCTTAAATTTAATAATCTAATTTACATTTTAAATTATTGAGAGTGTGTAATAATTTAAATCTCTTAGAGCAATAAAATGGGTAAGAAATACCTATTTTATTGTTCTAACAATACTATATTGGCTGCTAATTTCATACTTTTAAAACTTTAGAGTGGATAATTGTTAAAGTTGTTTAATTGTACTTGTTGATATGTTTGTTACATTTTTTTCTTATTTTATTTTAAATTTATATTGAACTGTAAAAAATTTAAATCATCATCTCTAAATTATTTGAGACTCATTTCATGTTGTTTAACTTATTCTTTCAGCTTATGGCCAAAATAATATTACAAACTATGTTACCACACCACCTGTTTCTTTGACGAACTTATTGGTGCTACGAGGTCGTGACTGTGAATCAGCTGATTACAATTTTCTGCATAAGCCCTCACTCCCTTATGCATCATGGGTGCCTGCATCATCTAGAATGAAAGTATTAACTAGTCCAAATCTTTTTTTATCGTATGATAAAACTGCTTTGCTTGTGAACAATGGATTGCTATCTCTATCGTGCATTGACAAAGCTGTTGCTAAAGCCTGGAAGATGTTTCATTATAAGGCATATTTACACCACTATGAACGATATGGTTTGAATAGTGATGATTTTATGGCTGCTTTTATGGATGTTGAACAAATTGTTTCCAGCTACAAGTCATTAACTATCTGACTCCGTTGATCAGCTTCAATGGGAGGAAATCTAGAGTTGCTTTCAACTTATAAAGAAAAATTGTTTGGATATTGAAGAAGTTTTGATTAAGTGATAAAGAGTATATAATTTATCTCCAGTATTGAACACATTTAATTAATTCATTTATATAAAATTATATTGTATACATTCTGAGAAGTTTTGATAGGGATAATATAGTTAAAATCTAATAGTATCTAATAGAAATGATCTTTGTACATTTATGGTTGCAAAGAAAATATCTGTGATTTTAAGTTATTAAACTGAGTTAAGTTCAGTTTTCAGCCAATAACAGGGAGAATATTTTGGTGTTTTAATAATTTACTTATAAGAGTCAAACTATGTATCTTACCTGCAGTTCTGAATTAGTTCCTGTACAGAATGTGATGTTATGCTCTGAAATTCTAAATTTAAGAGGAATATTTGGTAATCCAATCATAGTAAGTACATATGCATTCTCTCAATGATAAATAATTTTTTGTCTTTGTTCTTTTTTTATAATCATAATGGATTTTTCAAAGATTCATGTGCTTTAACTTACAGCATTAAATTATGCAAGTTGACCCAGATTTTGGGTGTGTTATAATTAACAAATTATTGTATTAAATCATAAAACGACTGAAATACAACTGAATTTGAGATCTCAAAGTATCAGACATAGCTTTTGTTTGAAGGAAAAATTAAAGAAGGAACCTTCCAAGACCAGACAGAAAAAGTTCTGAAAAATGAGTTGTTATTAAGTTCATTTTTACTTTTTATTTTCTCTGAGTCTCTTACAGCATTAAATTATGCAAGTTGACCCAGATTTTGGGTGTGTTATAATTAACAAATTATTGTATTAAATCATAAAATGACTGAAATACAACTGAATTTGAGATCTCAAAGTATGACATAGCTTTTGTTTGAAGGAAAAATTAATGAAGGAACCTTCCAAGACCAGACAGAAAAAGTTCTGAAAAATGAGTTGTTATTAAGTTCATTTTTACGTTTTATTTTCTCTGGGTCTCTTTTGTTGCAATATAAAAGAGCTTTCACTTTTCTTCCAGTTTTCAAGTTATATAAGAGTTTGATGTATTGATTTTTCAGTATAATTATACTCAATTTATAATTTCTGTTTGTTCAATATAAAAGCATGTTTCTCTATTTCTTCTTTTCAAATTTATACTAAAATGTAAAGAGCTGTATTAAAATTTATTTTATTCAAAGGCAGGGAAAATATTATCACCCATTTGAGAATTCTAATACCTCTGTTTAATTTGGTATTTTCCTGTTACCTTACATAGATCCCTTGAAATATCCTCAGCAAAAGCAGGTATCCTGCACAATGGTTGCTTTATTAAAATAATTACAAAATATACCTTTATTAGCTAACTAGACCATAAGAAAAATGAGCATTGTATTTAAGAACAATCCTTTTGTATCTAAATCAATGGTTCTCAACCTTGTTGAGGTGTGAAGACGGTTGCAAAAAATGTAAAGAACATATTTTACTAGTTTTACTTACGTTATATATATATATATATACTAGCTGAAAACCCGTATTTCGCTACAGAGTACATTCAAATTAAATAAAACGATCAATGTATGCAATTAATGCCAAAAAAAATAAATAAATAAATATATATATATATATATATATATATATATACATATATTTATAATAAATATGACGATCAATGTATACAATTGATGTACAAAAAATATATATATATTTATTACATACTAAAGAATATAGTACAGTTTGAGGTACATAATATCTTTTATTGTATTTTAATATTTTTTTGGATAATGTCCAATCATCTGCTTCATTAGCAAGAAAAAAAATATTTTTTTGGTCTATTTAGTTGTCATGCACGTGACAATAAATTTATTTAAAGTACCAGAAAAAGAAATCCCGTGATCAGCATTTAATACATTAAATTCTAAAAATTAATCTTTAAAAATTCACCAAATATCAGAAAATTGAGGTAAAGGTTTGAAAAAGATTTCATTTTAAAGGAATTTTTATGATCTTTCTCGTGATATAAATTTTATAACCCTCAAATTATTATTTTAAATGCAAACTTAAAAAAAGTGGAAGAAGTTAGAGAAGAAGTTGTGATGTTTGAAAGTTTCACAAATTTTACAAGGCATCTATTTTCATGCTATGCTTCTCAAAGCTTTATATATTGGACAAAATAATGAATAAAAGCAAAGAAGTTAATTCAATTGCAAGTAGTTGTATATTCCATCCTATGTGAAAATTTTATTTTTCAGAAATTCAGGCTTCACAATTTGAGAATATCATTTTGTCTTTTGAGAATATCATTTTGGTATATATCATCACAAATCCATTTCTGGAGATGTCATCTGTGTTTCAAAAGCAGAAATAAAGAATTCGATGTTGACTTGCGGGAGATGTTGGGACATGATCATGTATCAGAATTTTATTTTGAGATTTGTTATTAGTACTTAACAGCTTAATGCATAGTTTCATGACATGGGGGATGTTTACTTGCAGAATTGTGCAGCTCCATAAATGTGATGGGCACCATGCTTTTTTATGTTCATTCAAATATTACCCCTCCATTTGTGTCGCGTTTAATATTAAATTGTTTTTATCCAAATATTTTAAATCCATTTATGTCACATTCGATGTTAGATTGCTTTTATCCTATGAATTTCAGTCTTTATACATCATGGGAATCTTTACCCAAAATTACCTTTTTTTAACCAAATTAATTCAAAAATTGTGCATTAAGGAGTTAATATTGATAAGACTCAGGTTTCTATGCTATCGATAAATTTTTTGAATATTAAATATTTTTAACTTTTGCTAGATATATTGAAAAATTGCACACATCTTCTCATTTCACGAAAATTTCTAATTTAGTTTAAGATATTTAGACCAGGTGATAAAAAACTTGCATTTCATCAATATTTGTGTTTAGCGATAAAATTTTGAAATAAATTTCTTATAACTGACTGTGTTATATCATAAAAACTCTTCTCATAGGGTAATATGGGATTCTCACATTCTACTTTTGTAGCATTGTTGTTACCTTAAGTATTGGACATTTAAAGAAATTAAATCTGTGCCTTTTCTTCCAATACAAAGAGTACTATGCAAAACTATCAAATAAGATCTACCTGGAATTTTTTTAAGGTAAAAAATCATTACCAATCAAATATTTAAGTGTAATTTATGTATATATACACCATATGAATTTTTTATACATCTTCAAATTAACGAATCTCGTAAGTTTATCTCTTGTGTATATGACTCTACTTTTTGTACTGGTGTTCTGTTTAGACATATGATACTAATGCAATTAGTCGTTTCAAATAAAACAGTTTAATTTGAAGGTCTGTTATATGTTATCAGAATGAATTATATAAGTTTAAAAAAAGATGTTAATTTCTGTATTTCAAATTATAATTAAATGTTTCATACATGTTTTTGGTCCCAAATTAAATGTTTTCACTCTTTTTACATTGTTTTTTGATAATATGTGAGTGGGGTTCACTGTAAATGATTTTAGTGTTATTTATGTATTGTAGTTTCCATTTTATTTGTCCATGGTAGCTGTAAATTTTATTCTTATGACTTTTTACATTTTTATTTGAAGTTTTATTATTCTTTTTATTTGTATTATTTATCTGGTGTAAACTTTTGTCTTTGTGCAATACCTTATTTTCTGCCTTATTTATTTACAAATGTTCTGTTATTTATTTGAAAAAATTAAAGCTATATACATTACAAAATTCTCGTTTATCCATTATTTTTTATGCCTTTTATTACTTCTCTATTGGCTATTTGGGAAATTGCATAATTAGGTGATTGGTGAATATGTGAAAACATCAGGTGGGAGCTTTTGTTTTACTTACAAAAATCAACTTTAAAAACTTCAACCAAAATCAACTAATAAATTTTTAGTATATTATTTAATAATTTTCCCTAAAAATTCTCGATTTTGTGTCAACCTTGTGTGCAACAAATCGTTTATACCTACAAGGCTTTATTTGTTTATAGCTTTCATCATTATTATTATTTTTTCTTTTTTGCTAAAGTGGAGGCACTTGTCCCGAGGCATTCTCTCAGTATACCTCACAAATTGTTGACTAATTTTTATGTGGGAGCACCACACAGGTGAGTCAGCATTGCTCCCTTGATGCCAAATTAATTTTTGATCGATCACTCCAGGAACGACATCCGGGCCCCTCGTACCTTCCCCCACCCACTGACATCATGGAAGGGGGATCTATATTATGAGCAGAAAAAGAAGTGTTTTAATCGATGTTTCTCAACCTGGGACCGCCCCTTATGGGGAGGCATGAGCGATATTCAAGGGGACCGCATATTAACGAAAAATATATGGAGAAAGCATTTTACTAGCGCTACTTAAATTTTTTAGGCCTATGGGGGCATAGCGCCTGAAAGTCATCTCAAAGGGAGGGGGGAGGGGGCTATACATACAAAGGTTGAGAATCACCGTTGAAAATTAATCATGTCATTGCCCATAATTTGTGACGTCCTTGCATTTTTATGTTTTACGGCAATCATGGTGGGCTTTTGAGAAACATTGCAAATAGAGAAAAATGGAAATCGCTATTGAGCACAGTTTTGGCTGTACTGAACTGCAGACAAACAAACTCAGTCTTTTAGTATTTTATGGACCGGTGATCCGAGAGAATCCAAGAAGTGGTCCGCGAGGTCAGGAGTGATATAAAATATATACAGTCGAATCCTGAGTCGAGTTCACAAAATTATAAAAAATATATACAGCAGAGTTCACAAAATGTATAATTCATTAGTTGCTATGTTTATTGAATAATGATGTATTAAAAAATGATAAATCGATTAAAAATCATTAATGAATTAAATTTACTAAAATCGATTACATTAAACTGACACAATACTAATTAAATTAACTAAAAATGAAGACAAATGGAAATAAATTCATTTTACCTTTAATTCTTGCTCACTGTTTTGATACAGAAATAATCGGTATTCTTCTGCTGACGTGATGCCGATTTCAAAAACATTTTATGAATTTCCTTGTCCAAATACATCAAATGACTCCAACACTCTTTCTTCCACTGTTTGTGTAGACAAAAACTTATTAATTACACGTTTCGCTGCTGTAGCCTCTGAGATGGTGGTTATTTCGTCTTATATGTTCCTCTTCATTAGCATCAGATACGGAATCTTCGATTTCAGAATGATTCATTTTGATTTCTTCCACAATATCTTCATCAGTCGGATTTTCACATGTAATGACTTCATCATCACTTTTCGAACAATTGCATGTCACAATTTGAGAATGATATTTTGTGCTTTTCTATCCTCATCGCGATAGGTAAATCCTCATCACCTTCTTCTTCATTCGTTGTATCTTCAACATTCTTAAAAAGTTTTTAAAAAAAATTCAGTAGTTGACAGAAAAAAAGGTTCGTTATAGCCGATTTTTAAGATTTCGGAGATTCGCTATAAAAGAATAAATTAGCATTCAATATAATAGGAAAACGGCAGGACCAAAATTTTCGTTCGCTATATCCGGGAGTTCATTATATACCTGGTTCGATGTAACGGGGTTCAACTGTATTGGTTTCATCGTTTCAAAACGACCGCGAACTGAAACAATTTTTTTTTTTTGTTTTGTTTTAACTGGGAGCAAAAATATTTTTTGTTCAAATTCTAAAAATTCCTGTATTTTCTCTGCTTTCTGACGTTTTAAGTGCTAAAACATCCTTGTTCTGATTAAAAATTGTTAATATATTTCTGTGACGCTGCGCGTCACAGACATATCTCACCATCACGGCAATTTTACGGCCGGTAAAGCAAATGCAAGATGAAAAATTTCGTTCATTTTTAAGTGTTCGTAGGCTTTTATGTTTGCTATTCAGTTTTCTTTTACGTTAAATTTGTTTCTGTTATTAAGTTTATTTGTAATTTATTAAAGTGGTTTATCGCAAATATATTGTTTATTTAGAAAATAAAACCCATTTTTCTCTAAAACGATTGGTTTGGAGATGGTTCCTGACTTTTTTAACTTTTTTGACAAGTAGTACCTGATCAACAAAAGATTGGGACCACTGATATAGACCAATAATTTACCATGTTTTTATTAACTTGCTTTCTTGTTTGTTTGTGTGTGTGCGTTTGTTTGTCCGGTGCAAATCTTGCAATCGATTTTTAACTAACTTCCCGACTAGCTAGACATTTGAAACTCTTAGAATAGCTCAGAACACGATGACAATGCATTTTTAAATACTTTTAGCCATCTTTAAGCAGAATTAAATTAATTTTCAGTTAATTTTGTTTTGTAGACTGGTACAGCCATCTATCGGCCCGGATGGGAACGAAAAGTTAAGCGCAAGTTAACTTCCAATTAACTTCATTTTCTTTCAGTTGATGGGATAATTCATTAAAAAAAATTTAAAAAGTATTTATTAATACATAGAATTGTCAAGTTTATATGATTCAACAGAAAATTTAAAAACATGGTATATAAAAAGTTCTTTTTATCTTGTAATTATTTTTCATTAAAACATCCGGTGGCTACATACGTACATAAACTCTGAGAGAGCGGCTATTTTGGGTTTTTTTTTCCAATCTAATAACCTGTTTAATCTTCTTAGGATTTCAATGCTCCTTTACAAAGGATCCAAAGGGTGTGTCGAGATCAAGCTACAGATTACGCCTCTTTCATCTTTTCGGAAATGAAATTTGTTGATCAATTTTCACTGAAAAACATATTCTCAAAAAAATACTGTTTTCCGAACAAGTTCAGTTTGAGGCTTGTTTGAAGCAAGTATCTTTATTTTAAAGGCAAAATTTCGTTTTTAGATCTTAATGCTTCTAAGATGAAAATTTTTAACTATGGAGTCCATCTTCCTTTTTGAAAGATCAGGAAAGAAAATTAAAAGACACGGCATAATTTAATAATATTTCAGTTCTCGAACTGAGCTGTCTGTAACTAAGGTATGTTCAACTGGCTATTATTCGTGTAAATACGTGTGGTTTTAAACTGTAAACTTGCGTCCAAGGAGTTTGGCAATCAAAGGCCCAGAAAGAGGCTGAGATTTAGGCTTAAGACTGCTACTGAATACACCCCCGATATAAAGTTTTTACGCATTGGGGGACTTCTCTATGGGATCATGACCTCCGCATATTTTGTTATTTTACAGTGATCTAAATATTACGTACTTATTTCGAAAGATAAAGTTTTTTCTGTTTTTGAAATAAATCACGTCAGCAGTAAAAATTTAGAGCGCTTTCTTCTCACGAAATTACACTGCTCAAAACAATTAGGGGAGCACATGGTTTTAACGAAATTACGCAAATACTTACACCGATAAGTAAAATAAAATAAATCATCCATAATTTAAAGCCTAGCAGGAAACAGAAGAAGAAAACTTCATACGCAAATCAAAGTTCATGACGTCAAAAACCAGAAAAAGAACATAAGGGCGGAAATCGGGATGTAGTAGAAACGTCTGTTTCACTACCTTAACTGTGAAATTCGATTGCTCAGTTATTCTTTTTGAGAAAAGGTGACTTGAAAATGTCTCAACAACGTGATTTACCGGATCCATGGCATGGCGTATTATAGGCAGACTTGAATCCGGGCAAACACAACGTAGTGTCGCGGACGCTGTTGGAGTCACCAGAAGTGACGTTGCAAGGCTGTGGAATCGATTCCAAGAAACAGGGAATGTTAGACGTCGACCAGGGCAAGGTCGGCCACGCACCACTACAGCAATTGATGACCGGTATATACTGTTAACAGCTCGTCGAAACAGAACAGACAATGCTACTCAGCTGCAAAGACAGTTGCTCTTGGCAACAGGACGAAGGGTGTCCAGCCAAACAGTACGTAATAGGCTTCATCAGGGAGGTCTCTATGCACGTAGGCCAATGGTCTGCATTCCGTTGACCTCACGCCACCGTGCGGCCCGAAGAAGATGGGCTGCTGAACATCGCGATTGGGAGCAACATGATTGGAGCCAAGTGCTGTTTACAGACGAGTCCCGATTCAGTCTGGAGTGTGACACCCGACGTGTTTTGGTATGGAGGGAAAGGGGCACTCGAAATAACCCCACATTCGTTCATGAAAAGTCACAATACAGACGAGCTGGTTTTATGGTATGGGGTGGAATCAGCATAGGTGGACGTACGGACCTGCATATCATTCGGAATGGTACTTTGACGGCCCGAAGGTATGCAGACGAGATACTGAGACCTCATGTCATACCTTACGCTGCAGCCATTGGAGATTCCTTTGTTTTCCAGCATGATAATGCCAGACCGCATACAGCTCGTCTTGTGGAGAACATGCTTGAAGCTGAAACAATACAGCGTATGGAATGGCCAGCGTGCTCTCCTGACCTGAATCCAATCGAGCATGTTTGGGACATGCTCTGGCGACGCATTGCTGCGAGACCAAGGCCTCCTTTTACTCTCCGAGACTTGGAGATTGCACTTCTTGAGGAGTGGAACAGTATTCCCCAAAGTCTTATCGATAACATCATCGCATCCATGGAACACAGGTGTGCAGCAGTCTTAGCTGTTCGAGGACACCACATGCCATATTAAAAATCTTGCATCATTGCTAAACAATTCTTTTTTTATCGTTTACATGTAACCAAAGTGCTGCCCTAAATCATATTTTCATGTTTTTTTCATATTTTCAAAGAATTAAAGCTTAATTGCAAATTTTTTACGTCTTTTTTTCTGTATTGCGCATTGATACACGTGTACTATACATTTTATCCTAATACGTGGCTGTCTCGCACGGTTTTCTTAACTTCTTTGCTTGCTCCCCTAATTTTTTTGAGCAGTGTACTTTGGTGTATGCGGAGGCTGAATCAAACTGAGGAATCCTTAAAGAGAATGATACGTGGGCCATATATTTTGCAATGAAAAGTGCAACCAAAGCTATATTTTGCAATCCAAATCTTGGTTTGAATAAATTTTAAAAATATACTATATTATAATTATTATTATTATTATTACTATCGTTATGATTCTTCCTCTGCGTACAGTTTAGGTATGTATGTTGTTACTGTTGGACTGTAAATATATAAAAGTTAAAAAAGGCCAGAGATTTTCAGATGACCGCTGATAAATATCAGGACTCCTATTCTGTTATACAGCAAAATATTTTCAGCACCACTTCGAGTTAGTACTATCTTTATTATGCATTTAGAGTCTTCATGCTACTATTTATTATGCCTCCGTAATCTACAACAGGTCATTGCAAAGAGATTTTACGCGTACTCTTCAACACTAAGTTCTTGCAGTTGTCTGGAGTTCAGTAGTTCGACGTTCCTTCGTAGTTTGGAGATAACTTTCCCTGTTCCTTTTTTTAATGGGGGGGGGGGGGGGACAGAGATCCGCGTAGCTAGTTTGCTACTATAGCACGATGATCAGATTCAATACAGTGTGTCTGTAAAGTCATCGTGCACTTTTGACCGATCACAGGGAAGCAACAAACCAAGATAGAAATGTGAAGTCTTCACCAAACAAAAGGAAAACTCTCCAAGTTTCATACCTGTTCAGTGCAGTTCGATGTCGACTCTATTTGTTGCCCTACACACATCTAAACGATAATCAAGTTCTTCCCACACACGGTTAAGGACGTCTGGTGTAACAGACTGAATAACGTCCGTGTAGCCCAGTCAACGAATGGTTCTAGGTGGAAAGTCATAGGGCGGAAGAACTGACTTCAGAACTTTGTTTGGATTAGTTAGGAGGTAAACATACTAAAAGTCCCTGGTCCTAGGAGGGGGGAGGGGGGCTAAGAAGGTCTAATTTTTTTTTCGCTTATAACTCGAAAACGATTGATCCTACAAAAAAAATTCTCATACAAAAAATTAAGCTTACAAAATTTCCTACAAAAAGCATACATTAAGTTTATTCGTATCTTCAATAGTTTCTGAGAAATGAACCTGAGAAAATCACTAATTTATGAAAAAAATTAATTTTTCCCCCCTTTTTTCGATAAACTTCGCTTCTAGAATTCTTTACCGTCTATCTGAGAGACAAACCTTGGGAATGAAATTGTACAGCAATAAATTTCCTTCAAAACGAATGTATTATTTAATGTTTTACCTTCATTTGTTCAAAAATTAGAGCAATTTTGTGATTTCTTACAAATTTCGAAAAATAAGCCTCAAATCTGTAGTATACACTTTTTGTCATTTAAATGGTTAAACGTTAAACCATTTGTTTAAACGCTGTGTAAAGGGCAATACCTTCGTAACACCTCGGGAAGAAAGTTTTAGTGTAATAAAAACAGGTACATAACTACATTAAATGAATATAATGTAAATGCAAGATAATTTTTTAAAAATTTTGGTTACAGTACACAAAAAATCGGTAATGTAAATTTGGTGAAACAACTTTAATCGCAACAATTTTAGGAAAGAAAATTGTGTTGAAAATGTAATTAAATTACTTTGCGTCGCTTTGGAAGAGATGGTCCTCAGGTGGTGGGTTCGTCTTTTACTGGAATGGCTACTCCGCATCTTCCTCCATTTCTGTAGTGAAGGGAAGGGTTTCAGTTTCTTCCTCGTCCTCAACTTCGCAATCCAAAACGGGGATACCGTTAGTACAATGCCCATGACAGTTATGGCAAACAGTAGAGCAGTTCATAGATGCTCTCCTGTACCCACATTTGCTACTAGTACAACCTTTAGTGCACCGGCAAAATATCATATTCAGGATATCATCTGGTACGGGTGGGTCTTTCTTGGTATTGGATAGAGATGATTCCCTTTCCGTTCCCACCCCCACTCTTCAGGAGGAAGCTTTTTACCTAACCTTAGTTGGACCTGGTGGTAACATTGATACAAATGTTGCGTAGCTGCTCCCTGAGTTGGCGGAAGGGAGGAAATGTCTGGTTTGACATTTGAAACTGACTTGATAAATGTGTCGTCTCGTAAGCGGTTAAGAGGGGTCTCGTTTAACTTAGCACCGTGCCATCTTAAAAGACATACAGTTCCCTGTTCGATAATCTTAGTGGGTGGCGAGAAGGAGTTGGAGAATACTGCAGAGGCTTCTTGACTATCGCGGTATTTCAGATATAGCTTACAGAAACCAACTTTGCTCTTTCTGAAAACAGCAGTTGTATCACAGCCAGTTAAGGCATGAAGAAATAGTATATCTCGCAGCCCCAGCAGCTGCAACTCTTGTGTGGAGTAAGTAGTGGTTGGAACTTTTCCACGGCCAGGTTTCATTAAAATGATATCTTTATTAGGTGGGGTGTTGGCCATTAGTAGAACTGCTAAGTCTACATCTTCTCCAACGACAGCAACAGAAGAATTATTTTTGATTTCTCAATCGCGGTTCTCACAATCAAGGAGGCAGCATCACTCGTTGCTTCTTGCGTGTTAATTCCATCAGTCTCAAGTTCATATCTAAGCATGGAGATCAGTCTCATTTTGTTGTTCTTGTTGGAGAGAAACTGGTCTTGTTTGGCGTTAATTATTGTATCCATACTGAAAACAATATCAGTGGAAATGTTTACCGGCGTTCCTGTTCTGCTGTCTTCGTGTTGTTGATTGAGTTGGAGTATCCATCAAAGACAACTGTACAGCTCTTTCCAAGGTAGTGGCTCTTGATAAATTTCACGCAAGATTGACAAATTGTGAAAATTGTTGCTGATCTTGGCCAAATCACTTTGTGCAACAGGAATCCTCCATCAACAACTACGTCAAAGTTTGGTAGGTGGCAAGGTTTTTTGGTTGAATCGAAAAGTGTGTAAAGAGTAGATTTGTTAGTTTTTCTCATTCCGGTTTCACTGAAGAAAGGTAGAGGGAATAGGGCCAACTCAAATTTCAAATAATTTATCAAGTCTTCATCGGTTTGTTTGCTGATTGAAATTCGTTGAAACAATAAGAGAGGTTCTACTGGAACCTTTTCATTAGTAATTTTGATTGAAGAATTCATTGATGATAGAGGGAGAGCCATATTTTTACGAGATAACTTGATTCCTGAAAACGAGTTGCCTTCAATTTTCATCATTGCCTGCTTGCCAATCTCGACAGCATTGTAACAATTGATTGTGTCATCGCCCAGAACTTCGGTAAGTATTGACATTATGTCGCTAATAACAGGGAAGGGATGGTGATTTTCAAATCATGCTGCTATTTTAGATACGTCTTGTGCATTTCTATTTTGACGGGCAGACCAAAAATCAACATGTTGCTCTAATGTGGCAAATGAAATACCACAAAAGTCTTCTGATGAAGAGCAAATGTCATAGGTTGCTATTTGCCCCTCCTTCCAATCACCTTAAGAATAGAAGTACAAAACATAATTACGAGAGGTTTCATGTCCACATGCAAAAGAATTTTTGTGGATAGTATAACCATTTAAATGGCAAAAAGTGTAAACTACAGCTTTGAGGTTTATTTTTTCGAAATTCATAGGAAATCACAAAATTGTTCTAATTTTCGAACAGATGAAGGTAAAACATTAAATAATATATTCGTTTTGAAGGAAATTTAATGCTGTACAAGTTCATTCCCAAGGTTTGTCTCTCAAATGGACGGTAAAGAATTCCAGAGGCGAAGTTTATCGAAAAAAGGGGGGCAAAATTCATTTTTTCGTAAATTAGCGATTTTCTCCGGCTCATTTCTCAGAAACTAATGAAGATACGAATAAAGTTAAGTATATTTTTTATAGAAAATTTCATCAGCTTTATTTTTTGTAAAGAATTTTTTTTTGTAGGATCAATCGTTTTCGAGTTATAAACGAAAAACCAGAAAATTGGACCTTCTTTAGCCAGCCCCCCCCCCCTAGGACCGGGGACTTTTAGTATGTTTACCTCCTAACTAGTCCAAACAAAGTTCTGAAGTCCGTTCTTCCTTCCTAAGACTTTCCACCTAGACCCCTCTTTTGAGCATTCCTTGACTGAACTAGTGATTCTCTGTTTTAAATGTCGCTGATACGTTCACTGCACACATGTTGCTTCAGATAACCCCACAAGTAAAAGTCTAATGTCGTCAGATCCAGAACAGAGAATCACGGACGTTATTCAGTCTGTTATGCCAGACGTCCTTAACCGTGTGTGGGAAGAACTTGATTATCGTTTAGATATGTGTAGGACAACAAATGGAGCCGACATCAAACATCACTGAACAGGTATGAAACTTGGAGAGTTTTCCTTTTGTTTGGTGAAGGTTTCATATATCTGTCTTGTTTTGTTGTTCTCCTGTGACCGGTCAAAAGTGCACCATGACTTTACGGACACACTATATATATATATATATATATATATATATATATATATATATATATATATATATATATATATATATATATATATATCCTACCGCGGCAGGCACTTGTTCTTCTGACATTCACCCATTCTGATTGCCAGTTCCTTTATTATGGGAGCGCCCTTTAAGTCTGTGGTTCTCAACCTCGGTGGGGGGGGAGTCCCCTTAAGGAAGTGTGAGTGACATTCAGAAGGGAGGGGTGTGTGTGAATAGTTGGAAAGAAATATGTGCAGAATGTATTTCACTAGCGTTATTTACGTTTTCCATGCCGGGAGTGGGGGGGGGGGGAGAGCTAGACATTAAAAAAGTTAAGAATCGCTGATTTAGGTGAACCAATAATCACTCCCTATGAGGGGACAGCAAGAATGTCCATGCAGTTGGATCCTTTAAACTCGGAATTGGAGCCCGAGCACACTCCGTGAAAGCTAGTGACTCTAACCACTATACGATGTGGAGGGTGGAGGGCTACATGATTCATCTAATATTTTCAGACATGGTATTTTATTAGATAGCAGGTTATTGCGCACGTTTGTAATTAAAAAATGTTATGGGTTGTCTGTTTGCAACAGCTTTACTTAGTCTGCGCAGATTACTTTACAAGAAGATCTTTCTAACTGAAAATATCTTTGAAAATTCCAGCTTCATATGCTGAGATTCCGTAAGCAGCCTGTGGGTCCAAGTCCCACTGTTGGGCTGATTGTTTGTAGCCGTTGGGAGTCGACTTTAAACTGTAGGTTTCAATTTAATTTAGCCTTTGTGTGGCCAAGGTTGACCGTAGCGCTTTAACCTGTAGTGTTCCCGCTCCAATCTGCGAGAGGCGAACCACGTGACATCACTTCTTTCCCCCTTCTTTGGGGAGATGCGCGCCGTCACGTGGGAGTCGAGGAGAAATATCTCTCGCAGGTCGGACGCGCTATGCCGAGCGGCTTACTGAATTGTGTTGTCCGAATAAATGTATTTAAAAAAGCCTTCTGATGGAGTCTCTGCCTTGTGTCTAGTTCTAAGGAGGCACGACGAATTACAACATCGTCGATTCACCTTACCGGGACTATTATATTGGTTACCCGGACTATTATAAACCCAACCAATCATCCATCCTACACCATATGCCACTTTTTAAAGTGTCGTACTTCTTTCTGAAGCGGAAACTTGTAGTAATAACCCACTGTCTCGACGTCATTATATATATATATATATATATATATATATATATATATATATATATATATATATATATATATATATACAGATGGTTATCAAAATAATGGAAACACCTATCAATATTAGTGGTGTGTATGAATATGCTTCGTATTCCTTAAAAATCAAGTATGGCCACCGGAATTTTTTTATATAATATAGTGTATGTATTATTCTACTGTTAGGTAGCAGTAATGAAGCTAAGGGCATCGTGCTTTGGGGGGAAACAGCGTAAAATGTTAAACCTTGCAGACCTTGTGAGAAGGGCAAATAGTTGAGGCGTGTTTAAATTGGAGTATCTGTTACTGCAACCCCCAAGCTAATGGGTGTTTTTCGAGGTATGGTATCGAAAGTCATGATAGCATACAGAGTGCACGGAAAAACATCCTTTGCCAAACAGAATAGTGGATGAAAGGGAGAGCTGAGTGAAAGAGACGGACGAGGTATTGAAGCGGATTGTGACACGAAGAAAGTAAACAACTGCAACCAAAATGACCGAATAGCTCAATCGGCATCTACATGTTCTGGTATCAACCATTAGAGGTAGAAGGGAAATTCACAAACAAAGCATTTACAGAAGAGTAGTTATTCCCAAGCCACTTGTAATAGATGCCCTTACAAAATATCGTCCACAATGCTGCCACGTGCGCAAATCCTGCTCGAGTAATATTTTGAAAAACGGCATTTGGTCCGACGAATCATTGTTCACATTGTTTCTCGCAACAGGACGTGCGTATGTCTAGAGAACACCTACAAAAGCGTAAGATTCTGGCTGTCTCATCTCAACTGCCAATCATGGAGGTAGATCTGTCAGGGTTTGGGATGGCATCTCATGGTTTTCTCCAAGCCCTATTATAACCCTAAAAGGGAGATTGAATGAGAAGAACTATGTTGAAATTTTAGCTCACTAGTCCATCCTATGGTGCAAACATTATTTCTTGCAGGAGATGGCGTTCGACAGTATGATAATCCCCCTATACATACAGCTAAATCTATCAAGTATTGGTGTGAAGAGCATGAAAAAGAAGTCAAATATCTTATCTTTCCCTGTACAATCCCCCCGACAATAAATCATCCAAACACTGTGATCTCTATAAGCGGATAGATAAAGGTATCGATATCCACCACAGCATCTCTACATGAACTTTCAGGATTTTTCCATGAAGAATGGTATAATATATTCTTAACCACTATTTATGACTTGTATAATCCAAGTCCAAGATGAAACAGGTGGTATTACATGACAAAAGTGATCCTGCCCGTATTAATAAAGGTTTCCATGATGTCTCTCAGTGTTTCCATTATTTTGATAACCACCTGTATATATATATATATATATATCTGCAGCAGTAACAAGACACCCAAATATCCGAGCTGACGCATCTAATATTTTGTTTCCCAACTACATCAAACAATTCGCATCTCCTATTCTGGTGTTTCTAAAATTTATCTAACTTTTCTTAAATGACCTACTGTGAAGAAACTAGTGTATTTTGCAGCGTTTTATAAATCTCATTCTAGAAGACCATTTCTAAATAATTCTGAATTTGAGTATATGTCTCTGGAATAAATAATCAGTGTTACCCATAAATGTTTTTCACTTTTAAATAAACTTTTCGTGAAAGATTTTATCCTTGAACGATGCTATCGCGTTAAAATCAAAAGTATCAGTTTAAGGAAAAAATAAACATTCTCGTAAAGTTGCCAATAAAGGAGATTTATATCAACTTTTTATAAACTAGAGATAAATCCACAAAGGAAGGTATTATGTACAGTGTTTTGGCGGCACTGGTAAACAAGATAGACGCAGTCTGTCTAGTTAGGAGCGATAAACGGTAATATGACGTCTCTATCTGACGAAGATCTTTTTTACTAAAATCGTTGAAGATGCAGTTAGTTTCATTTGATTGTTTTGATTTTGAAGATATGCTTATTACATAACATATTAGGTATATATAAAAGAAAATAAAAATTATCGTAGAAATATGAATGGTATTTTTTTTAAGGCTGCTGTATTCTAACCGTATTTGATTCGTCATCTCAATGTTAACCTATGGAGGAAATGTGTCCAAGGATTGTCGACTGGGATTGAAAGATTTTTTTAAATTGTGTATTGTAATACAGAAAAAAAAATTACACCTTAGAGCATTTTTCGTTTTTTTTAATGCAAATAATATTTTTAAATTTAAGTGATTTGGGGGGGGGGGAATCTGGTATAATGTGTTTTAAACGCTCATAAATTCCTTTGGTGGACAATACATATAAAATGAATCTTGTTGAAAGGTGCAGAAAAGTTCACGCTATCTGAAAATACCATTTTTATTGGATTATCATCATTTATGTAGCTGTAAACAGAAGACACATTTTTTACATATGTTAACATTGAGGTAAGCTAATCCAATGGGGTTAGTACACAGCAGCCTTAATGAAAATATTGGAAATTTATGTGGATGTCAACTACACTTCATTAAAACAGTACGAAATGTAAAATGATTGTGTACATGTATTGTTGCATAAAACCACTGTAAGCTCTCTTTTATTTTTAAATAATTAATTTATTGACAATTTGCAAATTTTCATTGGTGTAAATTCAAAATACTGAACACGGTGAGATCATAATTCACACAGCATATGTTTCCATGTAAAAAGATCTTTTGCAAATACTTCGCAAAAGAAATTTTTGTTTGTTTGTTTGTTTGTTTCTGATTATTTCATCTCACAGTAAGCACGAAGAGAAATGTGACTCAAAAAATAATCATAAATATTCCATTGGCAGCAACAGTTTTATCACGTATAAATGATAATATGAGTTCTATCCTCCGGAGGCAAGCGTAATAAAAATAAATAAGGAAAAATATGTAACACTGTCCCTTCTCTGCAAATGCCGGAAAGTTCGGGGAAGAAAAAAATCACTTATAAATATCATATTTGCGTTGTCCTTTGTAAGAGGAACACAATGACGAAAGACAATAAGAGGAACGAGTTTGCTACAACGTATGAACATCTAGATGTACTGATGGAATCCTGTTCGGCCTCCTCGATATCAGGGGCTTGCTCGTGATGGCTGGGGCATCCGAACCAATAATGGTTGATATTGGTAATGTTACTCCTTTTCACTTTCATTAAGGTATCTTGGAACTGCCAGAACTTTCTTCCCTTGAAGAAGTAAGTTTTACCTAAAATAATATGGAAAAAAAGCATTTGTACATGGATGTAAATATGTTAATAATACTTCATAATCTGCAAAATGAAGGCCTGTTCACCATTTCATCCGGCGCGTTGCGTTGCGATGTGGTTCGTTACGTTGCGTTACTACGATGGCTCCGAGATTGTTGGCATGACTTACGATTGGTTTGAAGCATCATGTGGCCAATGAATTGAGCTCTGTGATTGGTTAAAATTTTTAACGCTGACGTAACCTTACGCTCCGGATTCAGTGTGAACAGGCCGTTAGAATGCGTACAAAAGATTTAAAAAAAAATAAATCTGACGTTTAGTTGCTACATTATAAGATACTTATTTTGAAATTCTTTATTATATAGATGTGTGGTGTCACGATGACACCACACACACCTGTTCAGTGTGAACAGGCCATTAGAATGCGTTCAAAAGATTTAAAAAAATTCTGACTTTTAGTTGGTAGCATTATAAGATACTTATTTTGAAATTCTGTATTATATATGTGTGTGGTGTCACGATCACAGTCCAGCTATTGACATGGATGTTTGTAGCCGGTTTCAGGCAGTTGGTTCCGGTCTAATTAGCCATCGCGTAGCAAAAGATGACCGTAGCGCTCTCAACCAACTCAACTCAACTCCATTGTACATTCATATTTTTTCATAATCCATATATTTAAGTTGCTAAGCCGACTTTTTGGGCAGTCCGTGAGATAAAACTACTGCATCAATTTACTTCATTTTTGTCTTAAATAAAAGACTGTAATCTGTAGATTTGTCAAATTTGGTTTTTGTAACCGCAATTTCTATTAATTAGCGATAGTTTACAGTTAAAATTGATTTCTGCACATGCACAGTGGCATGTTTAAATCTGGTTTTAGAAACTCACTGCTTCTGTGTATCCTCAGTGACATGTTTTAATGATAAACACGATTATTCCGAGGAGTCTCTCTTTCTCTCTCTCTCTGCCATTTTTATTTTTATGATAATTATGTTTGTGAAATATAAGATTAAACCTGATGGAAATTGTTTATTTCGCGCTGTTTAATTGGCGATAATTTACTATTAAAAAATTGCTATCTGCGCATTCTCAGTGACATTTTTAAATCTGGCTTTAGATATTCACTAAGTACGAGGCCGCCTAAATACATTAATTTGTTTATGCGCACTATTATGATTTTCAATATTTGGCAATAATTTCTTGAGTATAATTTGTGTATTAGTACATTTATTTACTATCTAACCGTCATGTTTTGACGGGTACCTACTAGTTTTATACTTAAGAGGGAAAATTGATTCTTAGACAGGAATTATGGTTTCTTTTTTATTAGGCTGTGCGAGTACTTGTATGTATAGAAATTATTAGTAATATACAGCTTGAAAAGTGAAAGAGTATAAAAGCAAGAGCATTTTATAGCGTAAAAATATGTTTATTAGTTTTAATCTTATTTTGCCTTGCAATATATATATATGTGTGTAACAAGAAAACGCGTCTTCCTAAATTACTTTAGTTTAAAGCACATTCTATTGTTAATAAAGTACGACCCCTTTTCCAAAATTGCGACCTAAAAGTAAAATAAGATAATTTATCGTAGCCCTGCAGATCATTAAGCAGGCATGTGAA
Source organism: Dolomedes plantarius (assembly GCA_907164885.2). Classification (NCBI taxonomy): domain Eukaryota; kingdom Metazoa; phylum Arthropoda; class Arachnida; order Araneae; family Dolomedidae; genus Dolomedes; species Dolomedes plantarius. The sequence continues at coordinate 32,050,354 of OU015492.1, read as the reverse complement.
GTATCGGAACTCAATAACATCCTCAGATATGAGTGTTAGAAGTTATGAGATTCTGAATGTCAGTATAGTGTCAAAATTCTTGAAGAGCCCTCGAACCACTCTGAAGTTATGTCTTCTATAACGTCAAAAAACCCACTTTGCAAGAACTTTATGGCCACTTATCCTACGCCCAGGTCAACAGTTCGCGGTTCTAACAAGCGCGGGATCTAGCAGTAAAGTCCCCGATAAACTTAAGTGGATACGTGAACTCCACGAATCTAAAGTCGCCCAATTAAAAATTAAGTAGTTTAGGCCCTCTGGCGTAAATGTCGCAAAACACCCATTTAATATTGCATGAACAGAAGACTTTTCTCTCTTCGTTTCTAACTCTTGTTGCTCTCCACAGTCCGGTGGTTACAACGCTTTTCTCTTAACTCTCCAATGTAAGCACTGTTGTCTTTACGTCCCGCCCTGGCATGGACGCCGGACAAGTCATGTGGCCGCTGCAGCCTTCGCGATGCTTCATAATTGAATAAAGGTGATTTCCTGGACATCGTCGGAAATGTATGTTCCTCTTCTATGGCTCCGCGTGTGTTACTCTCCTAAATTTCGTAAGTGTTTTCCTGAATGAACACTCCGCCCGACTGCATCTCCCATAAGTTCTACGCGTCAATCCCCTTGTGCTAAATTTTCCAAATGTGATTATTATCACACACACACACACACACACACACACACACACACACACACACACACACACACACACACACACACACATATATATATATATATATATATATATATATATATATATATATAATATTTGAGTTTTGGGGCCTATTGCTGTACTTACGTAGTTAAACTTTATAAATGTAGAACTGGATTATATTTAATTTACTGTCTATAACTGTGTTTTGTGAACTTTAATATGTATATTCTTATTTAAAGAATGCATGCATATTGTGTCTCATATTGTGCGTGTACAGTATTGCCTCTATCTCACTGTTTGGGCATGTTTGCCTACATTTTTTATGCTCCAATTTTTAAACCTTTACTATAGCAGTAACTTGATTAGCAGTTTATTTATCTTTTATTTTTATTTAATTTTAGCCCGCAGTGTAAATATAGTTGACAGTCTTAATCTTAACTCTTTACGGATGAGAAGTATCTTGAGCTTCCTTGGGTCTAAGCTTTCTTTGTGAGAAGCTAAAGAAGGTGCTGGGGACTTTTCTATGCGGTGTAACGAAAAAAAAATTTAATTCAAACTTTATTGATATCATTTCAGAATAATTACATAAGAAGAAACTGTTAGGTTTTTAAGTATTACAACAATGATGAAAATAATAAAATTATTTTTGCCACAATATAAGAGCCAATTGAGCTGAGAAATAAAAGTGTTATTTAAAAAATGGCAGTGATGCTAGAAATATTTGCAGATTTTCTACTTTCACTCGAGTTCCCAGCCCTAACCTCTGCGAATGTGGAGGTCCGACTCTATGTTTGTGAAAATATGCATTGATACTTCTCTAACCGGGCACCCCTATTCGGCTGCCACCCCTCTAAACGGCCATATTTTGTTCTGAACCAATTAAATACATACCATAAAGCCAATGTTATTTTAACCCCCTTTCCGTGGCCACTTTTTTCGGAACCATAACTGGCCGCCGTAGAGAAGTTTTCCAATATATATACATTTTAAAAAAATAACAAAAATTTAATTAGCACAACTATTTAACGTCACTTTGTTCACACGTTTACATCGTTTTTTTACATAAAAAGCTAAAATTGTAAACCCTCACAGCCTTCTCGAGTTGAGCTGAAGCGGAACTTGTACCATGAAATAAAGGGACCGTGGAAGAAGTTTTGTTTTTTACGGTGATATGCTACCTCTACATTCTCAGACTTGAACTGTTGTTTCATATTTCTTGTCATATAATGTGACAATACATGCTCAGTATTGTTATATTATGGGACTCAGCCGAATCTGAACATAGCAATGTCTGAACATAGTAATTTTATAGTAGCTAACCTTCGATATCGCTAAACGTATAACTGTTAAACCCCTTCCGTACCAGCATATGTATATGAAAATTACATGCAAAACCAGTTTTACGGGCATTAAGATTTAAAATATCAAGTAGTGGTTTTCATATAAATGAGATGCTTTTATTCATATTAATAAGAAGAGATATAAGTATCTATATTTAAATCGATATATATATCTATATTTAAATCGATATATATGTATATATATATAAATCAATACATATAGAAATATAACGATATCTACATCGATTTATGTAAAAATTACATAAAAAGTTTACAGTTTTGTTACCTTTATATATCAATTTCTAAATCGATACATATAGAAATATAACGATATCTAAATCGATGCACATAGAAATATAACGATATCTAAATCGATACACACAGAAATATAACGATATCTAAATCGATACATATAGAAATATAACGATATCTAAATCGATACATATAGAAATATAACGATATCTGCATTGATTTATGTAAAAATTACATAAAAAAGTTAATTTACAGTTCTTGTTTGTGGAGAATCAGGCCATGGATTCATACGTGGATCCACTAGTACAGAAGGGGTTAAGCGGTTCAAAGAGAGAAGACTGATCCTACAAGCAGAGAGTAACAGTGTACTGAGTGCATGAAATAATAAGGAAAAAGATTGATTTTACGACCTTTGAAAGGGATTGGTAACAACTGACAGACTGGAGTTTGAAAAATCATAGATAATTCTAAATAAGAACTAATTATGATGGTTTCTCAGCTTACGTTATGCTGCACATCTAACGAACAAGCTGAGGGCTTGTCAAGAAGCCACTGCGAACTCATCTGTAGAAGGCAAAATACCTCCAATTTGTTAAAGAATGAGAGTATTGAACGGATAATGGGTACACAGGGGTCACGCTGTCTGATGGATCGTGTTTTCCAGCACACTATTGCTCGCTGAAAGGGACAGGATATGGAGAGAGCAATATGAATGCCTTGATTTTTCTCCATCTTCACGTTTCTACAATCCTGCTTTAGTTCTTCTTAAGTGGAGATTTCTACTTCCTGCTGAAATGGTCAATGCTATTGAGATCAAATTACATGCAAATCGCTTGGAGTGCATAACGGAGGGACGTTAAATGCCTCACACTGATGGATTCGCTACTGTACAGTTTTCGAAGAAATCTGGAGGATGTAATTCGTCACTTTCAGGCTAATATTCCCAGAGAAATTAACATGGTTTCTAGAATTTATTTATTTCTAAACACGAATTTAGGTAATTTTTTAGGCAAAAGCAGTAAAACAAATACCAATCAGGTAATTATAATAATGTGACTATTCAGTGTAAGAGAATATTTTAATGCTACAATATGTCGTTTCGCATATCCCAAAGTCAGACATTCGTACTTTTACTCTATTCATTAAAACGTAGGGACTCTATCCATTAAAACGTAGGGACTAATCGATTATTTTGAATAACCATCATTACAGAAGCTAATAGAAACCTAAGCATTAATGACGTCATTTACTTACAAGTAATATTAAGACCTTCCCAAAGAACTTTAAAATTATCATTAACTAATCGTCACGAAATTTTCTCTCCGACTAAAAAGGAAGAAAACTCATTAGCGTGAAGGAACACAAATCCCACATTGAGGACATCTATACTTACGATCTGTGTACTGAAAGGCAGCATCTATGTGATAAGGCACCCCTCGCCACAAGGCCATATCACGAGGATAATCAAGCTCAACTCTTCCTTCCGTCTCATCATACCTCCAGTACTGAGTTCCCGCAAAGAAGTAAGTCTTGCCGTTATAACCCCATACCATGGCAGCATCAATTTTCTTTAGCTCAGGAGGTAGGCCTAGATCTGTCAACGGCCTTGGAAAACCAGGCACCTTTGTGACACCGTCGAACAACCAATACTGAGCTCCTGTAAATGAATATATTTCATGAAATATTCCGTAACCTAAAAATCAATCAGCTACAATATCTTTTACAAAGAGTATTTGACTTTATTTCCTTTTCCTGGAGGTAAATATAGTAAGGTGACCAGACGTCCCGCTTTCGGCGGGACAGTCCCGATTTTTAACAATTTGTCCGGCGTCCCGCGGCGTTTTAAAAAAGTCCCGCTTTTTGGAAATAATGCACGATAAACTAGGGAACAGCGGGAGAACGTGAAGGGAATATACGGTTTTCTGCGGCCATATGGCTATTTATCCAGGATATGAGTTTTATGTTATTTTTGTTAATTTTATAATGTTAAACGATCTGAGGTATCATTATTAAAAAGTATATTGATAAGGAAAACGTTAAATCTTGGGCATCAGCAAAAATCACGATAGAGAACACATGGTTAGAAATATTTCATCATTTTGAAACAAATCATGTTCCATACAATAATGCACTAAAAATTGTGGAATATGCGCTGTCCTTACCAGGAACTAATGCTGCGACTGAACGCGTTTTTTCCACGGTCAATAAAGTGTGGGCATCAGAAAAATCACAATTAAGTGTTGAGACTTTGAAAGCCGTTTTATGTGTGAAATATAATTTAACAAATTCTTGTGAAAATTTTCATGACCTTTTAAAGAACAATAGCAATCTACTAAAAAAATTCACGCAAATGAGAAATATGCCAAAGAATAAATTAATACTATACATAATTTTTAAAATTTATTATATTTGTAAATTGTACTTATGTTGAAATTTAAAAAAATATATTACAATACTATTTTTGCGTTCTATGAAAATGTTTGTTGCTCCATATAGACCAAATTTTTAATCACGAACCCTCCCCCCCCCCGGCCAATAGTGTCCCGCTTTACCAATGTTAAAATCTGGTCACCTTAAAATATAGGCACTGCAATGTTTTTACTTGAGTTATACTTAAATTAGAAATATTACAATAAGCATTGAATATAAAATTACTTCCTCCAGAGAGTGTTCTTTCGGATATTACCTCTGTGCTTCTATTGAAACTCTATTTTTTAAAAATTTATTTATTTATTTATATTTATATTTTATTTTTTACTTTAACTCAGAATATAATGATGTTTTTCAGTGATTCTGGTAAATTGGCTGGGCTATTTAAGAAGGAAAATTCCAGGTGCAAAATTTAGGAGAAATAAATATGTATGGAATTTCCAATTTTTACCAAACTGAAACTTTGAGGTCAAAACTTTGGTAATCATGTACGAATAGAGCCTCTGACTTCAATTTTAATTTGTTTGCTTGACGTGATGGGGAAGTGCCTAGACAGCTTCCTCTTAATAAGTCGCACGAGTATGTCAACCACTCCATTAACACTCTTCCAAAGATGTTATTTAGCTTTACAAATATCCCAAATTAATATTTTTGTTTCTAAAAATTCAAAAACATGGCTGAAATCTCTTTCGGTGGTATTTAATTACGTTTAGTGGGCTTAAATCGCGTTTCGAAGCTTATACATAGCTTCACTAACAACTGTTGTTGTTTCTGTTCCTAATGTCTCCTGGCCGGAAGTTCCAGACCAGGTCCATATAGGCTTCGGGCTGAGGATATACCATATAGCTCGGGTTTATAATAGCACCACAAGGGTCGGGGTCCGACTTGGTTAGGTGCCACCACAATTTTGACCAAGCACCCCCATGGGCGACATCTGGGGGGGATCGTACCTTCCCTACCCACTGACCTCATAGAAGAGCTTTCCAATCTACGGATTAAGCGTGCCCATATCCGGCCTAGACACGAATGTATTTAACAGCGCTTGTCGCGATTCGATCCGAGAACCCTTAGTACTGAAAGCCGACACACTACCGATAGGTTACCTCGGGCCACTAACAACTGTGCTCCACCTAAGCTTCCCCTTCTATTTAGATTTTTGTTACTTATTACATAATTTGAATAGTATCTTGGGGGGGAAAAAGTAAAGTATTTAAAGAAAGCAAATATTTTTTCATTTTATAAGACTGAATTTACACCCGGTGATTATTACACATTACATTCTTAACATGTTTTTATTAAATTGCTTTCTTGTTTGTTTGTGTTTTTGCCCTTACAAATCTTGCAATCCATTTTTAACTAACTTCCCGACTAGCTAGACATTTGAAACTTTTAATTAGAATAGCTCAGAACACGATGACAATGCATTTTTTAAATACTTTTAGCCATCTTTAAGCAGAATTAAATTAATTTTCAGTTATTATCAGTTAATTTTGCTTTGTAGACTGGTGCAGCCATCTATCGGCCGGAACGGGAACGAAAAGTTAAACTCAAGTTAACTTCCAATTAACTTCATTTTCTTTCAAGTTGATGGGATAATTCCTCAGAAAATTTTTTAAAAAGTATTTATTAATACATAGAATTGTCAAGTTTATATGACTCAATAGAAAATAAAAACATGGTATATAAAAAGTTCTTTTTATCTTGTAATTATTTATTATTTTAAGCACTGGACTTATAAAAATATATATTTTGTTGAGTTCTCTGGGCCATTAAACGTTTAAATGTGTGATGATAATGGAGATGGCGTTCATCTAATGTGATTTCGTGCGTTATTATTTCAGGAAATAACTTCAGTTAAACCTAAATGCAACAAAATTTTACTTCTTTGGTCAAAACAAGATTAACGAGCTAACGGAAATTCTCGTGAGTGTTAATCATGCGCTGAAGGGTAGAGAAAGTTATTTCTGTTGAATCATAATACAATTCTGTGTATTAATAGATACTTAAAAAAAATTTTTTTTGATGAATTATCCCATCAACTTGAAAGAAAATGAAGTTAATTGGAAATTAACTTGCGTTTAACTTTTCATTCCCGTTCCGGCCGATAGATGGCTGCACCAGTCTACAAAAAAAATTAACTGAAAATGAATTCAATGCTGCTTAAAGATGGCTAATAGTATTAAAATAATACATTGTCATCGTGTTCTGGGCTATTCTAAAAGTTTCAAATGTCTAGCTAGTCGGGAAGTTAGTTAAAAATCGATTGCAAGATTTGTACCGGACAAACACACACACACACACACATAAACAAACAAGAAAGAGAGTTAATAAAAACATGGTAAAAAGGATCAAAATCAAACTAATGAAAATAAAAAAGACTTGCGCCTTTAAGGAAAATAAAAATTACAAGGATGTAAAGTCAACAAATCGAAAGGTTTTGATGATGAAAATTTAAATGACAAAAGAGGAAAATATAAGTTGGTATAAGCGCTTTGCTCACATTAACCAAGGCTATATTAAGAACCGGTTGGTAATCACTGGTTTAGACTGTTGTTGTACAACGATGATATTCTTTCTTTTCAAGTGGCTGTATACATGGATAAAAAATTATTCTCATGTCAAATTTAAAAAAAAAAAAAAAAAAAAAAAGTTTTTCTTCAGTACTCTTTAATGATTTTCAGAATTCCTTTAACTCATTTCCACTCAAATATGAAGGTAAATTAAACTTTTTTCCAAAGCATATCGATGTTTTTATAAGCGCTGCATGGTGTATGCATGTATTTAAAAAACTCTATAGGAAGTAACCCAAATGTGGTGCTTGAATTATGAGTCAATAGGACATTAATACTTACCGGAGAAAAATACTATATTGTGTCTACCAACTGGCCTCTGATAAACTGCATCAACATACTGCAGCCCGGTATCGTTCCACAATTGGCTGATTTCGGCTGGATAATTCCTCATTAAGTTTCGGTTTTCAAATCTCCAGAAATACTATGATGAAACAAGTAATATAATTATAAAATTGTAATATGGAGAGAATTATTCACATTCTAAAGATAAAAGAATCAAAGAAATTAAAGTCTACGATTTTCTTTCTTTTTCATTTTGATTACTGACACGTGAATTTTAAATTTTTTGAAGATTGAACAATAAATTAGTCAGTGTGATGAGGATATACGAGAGATTTAAAGAATCAGCTTGAAATCTCAAACTGATCTAAGTCTTAAACCATGTCTAAATGTAAAAGAAGATCGTAACAAAAGCTCTTAACTTACATTAGTACTTGAACGACTTTGCAGCAATACCCCACTAAGTTCGTATTTTAAAAGGTAGAAATAACAAGGTAAATATTTCTTTGCAGCGAGATGGTTGCTTTAAACAAAGAGATGAAAGACGGATGTTTTACATGAAATTACTCATTTTAGGTTATATATGGGTCTAAGTAGTTTTTATAATCACTGAAATTACTATAGGTGATACAGTGGAAAGTGGGCGAAAAATTGCATCTCCATTATCCTTGTGCATTAAGTCATGGATAGATTTTGAGCATCTGATTAACTTCTCTGAAAAGCACAGACATCTTCAGGCATGACTGAGAACAAACAGCAACAAAAAATCCTATTCGCTACTATTTTACATGTGAATATATTTTAGTCTTCAACCTCAAGGTAGTTTAATTTACTTCATATCAACATAGTATTAAGAAGTTCAGCTGCCATTTCGTAGACCTGACTTCAAATCCTGTTTAAGACATGGATGTTTTATGTTTGTGTCCTCAAAGGTATAAGTCAGACTTCAACTTTCTGAGTGTCTCTCACCAAATAGTATTATTGCATCTCTTTTATACCTCTTTTAAGGCTCGCTGACTCTGTGAATAATAAATTGTAATACTCTTGGGTCTTTGTGACTTTTAACTATTTCATACCACCCCAACAGACATGGTCTGAGTTATTGTCCTGAGCAAGGTTGACATACGACAACAATAACAACTAAAAGGCTTAAGGTGACAGGGAGAGTAAAACGGCGTTATGCTAGGGTACTTGTAAAAAGTACAGCTGAAAATTTGTATCTTAATGAATTTAATCATGGGTCGAGCGTGTAATTGTCTTCTTAACAAGGACTAACGGCAAAAGAAATCCCAAACGAAATAGGGGTATTTTTGGGGCAATCCGTTCTGTATTAGAGTTACTTCACTAACTGCGTGGATGAAAATTGCCCAAAAGTTTGTACAAACACAAGTCAAGTAAGCGAGCCACACTATTTGGTTTGTTTCGTCTCGGACTCAGCATCAAAGTTCGACGACTCTAAGCCTTGATCGTTTGGTGACCTGTTGCTGGTACTACGGTGAGGTGTCGAAATAACATAAACCACTGGCGCTTTAAACATTAAAACGAAATTAAACAAACAATTAACACAACATTCAAAGAGTTAAGTAGCTACGAAAATACTATTCAGATATGAGGCGTTGAAAGGCAAAGTGGTGTAAGTCACATTTTCAACTTTTTTCATTTGAGGGCAAATATGTAATATCCATGTTCAATTTATAGTGGAATTGTAAATAGTTATTATTTGCAATATTGTAATAATTGTTATAAATTATAATTTGTTTAATTTATGGTGGAATGTTTTGTAATTTTTGCAATTAAACTCTTTGACTTACACCACTTGACTTACTGACTTACACCACTTTGCCTTTCACCGCCTCATATATAGCTGGTAAGGCAAAGCCGCTCTGAAACCTTGCGTATAGTGCGATCTGGCTTGGATTTTTATAGTAAAATCCAGACATGCGCATCATGGGTCAGGTGCAAATTTTGCATACTGCTAAACCTGAATCGACCAACAGGCAATCGCTAATCGCAAAGTGTGACGCATGGTAGATATGGCAGGCACCACAACCTCAATTTTAACTATGTAGAAGAAAATCAATCAATACGCCACTTTTACTTCCTGTTTACTCACCTTTCCTTTGAAAATAAAAAGCTGACTACGAATCACAGATATAGCATCGAAGGTGGTGTTGCACGTCGACGGTTTCTTCGGTTGATCATCGGGACGCTCGGGGGTGCTGGGCGGCGGAGGCGGACGCGGCCTCGAGGTAGGGGCGGACGTCCCACGACCCGTGGGAGGTCTTCGAGAAGGGGTCAAGACCGGCCGGCGAGTCGTTTGAGGAATGTTAGGAAAAAATGGCGCAAAGCGATTGGGATGACGAGAACCTGGTGGAGACATGAAACAAGATGAACAAAACGGCAAATAAATTTATAGGGTGAACCAAAAGTCTTGCCCTGATTATAAATATTTATCGTGCTCAAACTATTATAATTAGACCTATGTTTGTTTGGATATATTGTAAGTACTGTTATAAATTTTTTTATATGACCATTTACCTCAGTAAATTTTAACGTGTGCCCCCTTGATAGCTCGGAGAATGTCGAAGCGGTATTCCAGTTCCCGCCAAGTGTTATTTAACATGTCTTCTGTTACAGTACACACAGTACATGTTTCGTCTAGGAAATCACGCACTAAAGATCCCCAGTGTGGGGGTGCGACATCTTTCTGAAAAAGTTGCAATAAGTCTAAGTTAATGTTAGGGGTAACGGTTTTTGGGCTTTCTCTTGAATCGACGCCATTCCGGTCGAAAATGATGTTCTCCTTTCAAATATTCCCCTGAGTCCCTCTTGAAGGAGCCCTCGCGTCATTTATTGCACACAAAAAAACTACTAAAACTGACCTATCCAACTATACAAAAGTTACATTATGATATTAAACGGTTATTTTGCAATGAATTTTTATAATCAGGGCAAGACTTTTGGTTCACCCTGTATATCTATTCAATACATACTAAAAGCTGTCACAACGCAGGTGACCTTTCAGGTCAGTGATTCAGAACCTAAAGAGTGCCGCTTCTCATGGAAAGGTTTTGAGGCTCTGGGGAAATAATGTAAATAAGTCATGGAATTGATTTTTGAGTTTACGTTGCCGCTATTTTCCTTGTAAATTATTTGCCGTTATGATTGCGGCTGTATCACTGGACAAGGAAAAAGCTAACCTCGTATAAACCTAGTAAATGTTATTCATTAAATTTTAAGTACATTTTAAGTAATAAATTTTGTTTAAATAAATTATTATAATGATATTTATATCAAATTATCAACAATCTCTTTCATTTTTCTTAATTACGTTGTTTGCCAAACACATACCTCTCTTAGAGAACTAATTTTGCAGAAGCAATGCAAGTAGAATAAATATGTAAATAAATGTAATAATAAGATATGGGACCATTTTTTCTGCCCAATTTATTTAAAATGAGTCAGTGATGCTGCAGGTGAAAGGTGTGTTCTGACCTTAATTCCGTGTTATCCGACCAGAGCTTAATATACTAAGGTCTAAATATCGACGTGGTTAATGTGTCTATAATTCGCCTTTCCACATTCTCTTCATACAATGGGACTGGCGTATTTGACGTAACATCCAGCTGTCTTATCTGCTTAAAAGCAGGGAGTGTCAGTCATTTTGAACTTGAGACGCTGAGTGCAAGTTAAGGAATTCATACTTTCAAATGGGCTTCTATTCTGCAGAGTACGTAATAACCCAAACGCAGTGTTTCTTAAATAATTTTGGAGAGAGAGAAAGAGACTGGTCACATGACTAAACGTCTAACGTATCCATGCTATAAAATTTTACAAACTATATATATATATATATATATATATATATATATAGGAAGTCACAACCTGTAGGGAACACCTGTATGTCACCCTGATACGAACTCATAACCTGTGATACCGTTATTCTAGTTTTATCTATTATTTTTCTCGCAAGAGTCTTTATCAGGCCGCTAGTATGTACCACAGTTTCCATGCCTTTTCGGAGATCATTGAGATTTGATATTAGTTTTCGTTTTAATCTCATTTATTTTCGTTTACTTAAGCATTTATGAGCCATAATACAAATAACGTAGTCACACTTTTAACTTACCATAGAGGATCTGTATACCAGTGGTGTCATCGTCAGGCAACTCAAAGTTATCGTTAACGGTCTGATAGAAGGGGTTCATCAAAGCCCCCGTCACAGACGAGTGTGACAACCCCAAAGAGTGACCAAACTCATGGGCGGCCACTGCGAACAGACGAACTCCTGCAAAAGAAAGCAAAACACATATTAGTATTTTTAACGAACTTTTGTGCAATCATGATTGACATAAAATACTTATTCCTCCAGGTCGTTAAAAAATCCAGTGCTTATAATATAAAAGTCAGAAACCTATTATATTCTGACGTAAGACAACAGACATATAGAAATAGTAAGTCAAATAAAAAAAAATTATAGAAACATTTTAACTACATTTTATCATTAGAGATTTTACAGCATTTAAGTATTATTTTGTTTTTTAATACGGTAACAGTCTAACCGAATTTTATGTAAATCATAGTATAACTTAAAGCATTTTTCAAAGTAGGTGTGTACCTTTTAATTTATTTAAAATTCGCCTATATTCTTACACATTTCTTTGAACATATACAAAACAGATAAACGGGTTAATGTGTTGTGCAGCCTTTTCGTTTTTCTCTGAAATTTAATCTCAAGTAGTTGTCTTTTTTTTCTTTGGTATCTAGCAATCATTGCTCTTTTGATGAATTAATATGAAGTAAATAATATGGTATTTAAAACTTAATTTTATAATCAAATTTTCCATTATAAATGAAATATTTGATTATAAAATTGTAATCTGTTGTCAGAACTTTAATAACATTAATATAAATGTAAAACTGACTCATATATACAGGGAAACTTCTCTAGCCAGTCACCCCTCAAAACAGCTACCTTTTTTAGGAACCATTACTGGATGCCATAGAGAAATCCACCCTTATTCAATGACCACCCCTTAAAATGGCCACTTTTTATTCGGAACCATGACTATCCGCCATAGAGAAGTTTCACAGTATTTCATTCTAGCAGGGAGATACATTTTGAAATTGTTCATCGAACTCAGTTTATGATGGAACTTTTCATCGCTTACAAACATCTGCCGATAACGTTTCAATACACCTAGCTAAAATCACACCCTTTTATATTATGATATTTGCTACTCAGTGAGTTCTTATCCACTATTTCGAACAATTTTTTGGGATCTTTAAATTGGAAAGTATTATATATTCTATGATCCACGCAGGATAATTTCATTTTGTTTATTAATAGTTTTTCCATCAGTGATTACCATTCGACTTACTCGAAAACTGCGTCTCTTCCTCTAAGCATAATTTTATTTGCAGCGTATTACAGTTGTTTATTCCTTTAGTTATTAGAAAGCAAGAGTATATTTCCGTGAGTACCTACATGCCTCATGATCAAAATACCATTTCGGTTACCGAAGGACTTTGAAAATGGAGAGATATATTTTTATAAATAGCACTTTCCGAAACATTTCTTCTGCCTAGCAAATGATGACCATAGCGCTCAACCTGACATTTTCTTTAGTGTGTGTTGTTCCTATGTGGCAAGCACTTATCCTAAAGACAATCAGCCATTTGCACAGCAAGTTTTTGTTTGCTACTTCATTAAGGCAGCACAGAGTATGCGAGCTAACGTTGCTCCCGATGAGGGGACAGCACATCGATACTTTAACTGGGAATCAAATTTGGACCTACGCGTTGGAAAGCTTTGAACGTTATCCCTTCGTACAATGTAGGCGGCACTAAAGTTAATCTACATTTATTTTTGCTCGCTAACCCAGTGGTGTTATGTGCTCACATATCTGAAAACTTCTGACGGATTTTTCCCCTATGTTTCCCATCATGCAAAATCCGACCTTTTTAAGTACTGGTGCTCTTCAGTAACAAGATCTCGTTCTCCATTGTTTTTATAACCCTGTTTTATGGCAGATTTGCAGCTATTGTAAGTTTGTAAGGGGGTTTATTCTTATTTTGCTGACCAGCATTTTATCAAAACACGCAAGGGAGACAAGTTCAAAAGCGCTTGACAGTAGAGAATGTGTTCTTTTGTGACACAAAGGGTGTTGATGTAAGAAGAAAAGCTTTTGCAGCTGTTTCAGACTGCTGGGTTTAGACAGGTTAATGAGGTTGAAGGTTAAGAAAGATAATGCATAACGGAACACGGTTTTTATAGGAATGAATTTTATAGATTAAAAAATTTAGTGTAATTCAGATAATTTGCTTTAAATAACATGGAAATCTCTCACTCAGAAACGGTAGTAAAAATTGCCACCCTATTTTAAATTAGCAATTCCAAATACAAAAAGTATTTCGTAATAACGGATTTATATGTTTAGAGTACAGAATGATTAGTTTTTAGGCTAGACAAAAAATAAGACGAGCTTTAAAGAATGCATACGCTTTTGTCTGAAACGAGAACGAATTTTTATATTAATCAGTATTTTTTAATGTTAAATACCTCTGCAAAGAGAAAAAGATTATTTTTAGTTCAAGATATATCAATAATATAAGTTAAAACTGTTGTTGGTGATGTTTGCCAGTACGGGTGAAGACACTTTAACCGCGAGAATCGTTGGTTGCCCTGAATGGGGAACTGTTTTGTATAGTTAAAACTAATACAAAATAGTTTTTAATCCCGAATCATGTGGGATTTTTTTTTCGTTCTAGAGTGCCGGTAAATTGTAAGCGGGAAGTTGTCATACAATGATGACAAACGTCTTTATGTTCACTTTTAAAAATATTTCACAACTACATTTAATAAAATTTTACAATTTTATTAAATCTAGTTGCATTATTTTACAGCAAATAAGGGGAATTTCTCACTAGGAATTATGACCTGATTTTACAAGGCAATCAAAACCGAATCTCTTTCATGCTTATAACTAGGTTTATGTGTATAATTCTTCTACAAACCAGACTTCAAATAGATGGAGAATAATTAATATAAATACTACAGAAATTTCAGTAATAGAAAATCTAGTAATACCGTGCTAGTTATTGTTCAGTGCTTCTATTGTGCATCTTAAGCTCGTGTTTGAAAATTCAAAACTTTCAAGCTTTTAGAACTGAACGCAAGGCTTCAAATATTATATGCTCTTACAAGTATTATCTTAAATAAGTGGAACAAATACCTACACTGTTATAACACCATTTATTTCCATGTTTTTATTAACTCGCTTTCTTGTTTGTTTGTTTGTTTGTTTGTTTGTGTGTCTGTCCAGTACAAATCTTGCAATCGATTTTTAACTAACTTCCCGACTAGCTAGACATTTGAAACTTTTAGAATAGCTCAGAACACGATTAAATTGCATTCTTTTGATACTATTAGCCATCTTTAAGCAGGATTGAATTCATTTTCTGTTAATTTTGTTTTGTAGACTGGTGCAGCCATCTATCAGCCAGGACGGGAACGAAAAGTTAAACGCAAGTTAACTTCCAATTAACTTCATTTTCTTTCAAGTTGATGGGATAATTTATAAAAAAAGATTTTAAAAAAGTATTTATTAATACATAGAATTGTCAAGTTTATAGGATTCAACAGAAAATTTAAAAACATGGTATATAAAAAGTTCTTTTTATCTTGTAATTATTGTAATTAATACGATAAGTAATAAAAGCCAAAAAGAACCTTTCAAAGGGACTGGAAATTTAGCACCATATCATGATAAAGAAAAATAAACCGTACTGTATATTTTTTCTCATCAAACGATTTTCCTCAAATTTATTTACATGCTTAGTAGGTTAAAAATCCAATAAACAAAACTGGACGAAGATTTTTCTCGCCGTGCCTGAAAAACAGGCCTTAGAAAAATATATATCTTTCCTCTCTGCCCGTCTGGATATTCTCTGCATAAAATCTTCATCTCTGCTGTACGTCTGACTACCGCCGTCAACGCCTCGTTTTTGGGACAGTTGGATAGCTTTTTATAAACAGCGTTTATCTTGTCTGCTGGGAGAGGGTGGTGGATCACTTTTTTTTTTCTTTTAATTTTTTCGTCTCTCTCTGATCCTTGTGATACGTTTTGTTTCCCCCCTCTGATATCAGCGAGGCCCCATCCAGGAAGTTGTACATTTGATGGTGTTACATGAATTTGCAGACATAAATGATATTAATGTTATAGTTGGACTTCTTTGTTAAACTCTCAATCTTTTTTTCTTCCCCGTTTTCTCTCCGTAATTCAATAGCCCTTAGCAGAGTTTCCGTTGTAACTTTGTTGATGACTAAAAGCTTGAAGAACTTAGTTGCTTTTACAACGGCTACTCAAGATATTGAAACAAATAGTGCATAAAATCGACTTAATATATTGTAACCTTGTAAGCGAATGACTTGCTTCGTTATACGAGGACAAAAGAACAATTTACGAAGTTTCCATTAATTGAACGAGCATTCAACATTTTTATGAGCGAAGAGAAATTTTTTTGAATCTATTTTGTTTCTGTTACTAGAGATAACAATTTTAAGCCTCTAAGACAGTGATTCCCAACCGGTCTACCGCAGAACTTGAGGGTGCCGTGAGATTTTTTTTTTTTTGTTTTTTTTTTTTTTTTTTGGGGGGGGGGGGGAGACAAAAAATATAAGTGAGGCCCAATTTTAAAAAAATATTCATTTGAATTAAGTACTCTCACTCAGTACGACAGAGTGTGTCAGAAATCGATGCACACATTCCTGCGGATGAAGTAGCTACCCTCACACCCACAAGTGTGCCTGATAACAAACATTTGTGCTCTAAGCATTAATCGCAAGTCTCCCATTAAGAAAACAAAACTCTTTTCAGCGATTTCTATTGCAGTCTTTTAGTGTAATACTTAACTAAATCCCTCGGCGATTTTTGAAACTGCATTAACATGTTCTATTCTGTTGTTTGTTACTTAGATCTTTCAATAAATTAATAAAATCAGCACTAGAGTCAGTATTTATTTGAGTTTAAATTTAACAAGTTCCTGCTACATATTCCACTATGACTTAATTTTTAAAAATTTAAAAACTAAATTTCCAACAAGGGTGTCCCAAGTTTCTAGTCTCATTCCCAAGGGTGCCGCAAACGTAAAAAGGTTGGGAATCCGTGCTCTGGGAGTTTAAACGCCGTGTTCACTAATGGTGGCCGGGGCACGTAAAATAGGGCGTGACTACAATGTCCTCCAAGTTCTCAAATTTACCTCTGGAGGTGCGGGGTCAAGTGTTCCGGTCTCGTCACTTGACTCGGTTCAAAATTACGGGACCGGTCATTTAGCCAAGTCGGACTCCGACCCTTGTGGTGCTAATTCAAAACTGGAGTCGCACCTTCAGCGCCCATAGCCTTCGGGACTTGATCTGATGATGCTGTCGGTCAAGTGGCATAAACAACAACAACAACAACAAGAGTTTAAACGTTTGTTGAAATAATTATTCTTAAAGCACGTCATTCGTTTATAAACGAAATAATTACAAGATTAAAAGAACTTTTTATATACCACGATTTTAAATTTTCTTTTGAATCATATAAACTTGACATTTCTCTCTTAATTGCACAAACCTTCTCTTAATTTTTCTTTTTCACTTTCTTTTATTTCATTTTAATCACTTTTTAGTCGTTTCCACTATCCACAGACTTTATAAACTTTAATTTTTATAATTTAAAAAAAAAAAAATTTCCCACAATATTTTTGTAAACAAACTAAATTCACATGTATTCTGTTTTCAAAATCGTCAAACGCTGTTACGCAAAAGTGCAAGCATTGAATTCGATGGAAGCGCCACCTTGCGGATTTTTCGGCTAAAAGTAATAAAAGAATGCATTGTCATCGTGTTCTGAGCTATTCTAAAAGTTTCAAATGTCTAGCTAGTCGGGGAATTACTTAAAAATCGATTGCATGATTTCAACTGGACAAACACACAAACAAACAAGAAAGCGAGTTAATAAAAACATGTAAAAAAAATGGGAATGGGATACGAAAAATTCTTCAATCAGTGTTTTCATCCAAATAAAAGTGCAGCCTTTCAGCCGAAAGAATTACTTAATTAATCAGCAATAATGGTAATAATCATAGCATAACTATACAGTGTGTTTGTATCTGTATACAGTCTTCGTAATTCCGGATAAACTTTTATGAAGTGAGTGTTTTGAATGCTTATCTCAAAAAATAAAAGGGGGAAATGCTGGGTAAGAGTAAGTGGGTCTTTGAATGGCAGCTCGTTTGGTACAGTCATTCAAAACGCGAATAGTCATCCTCGTCTTTGGATGCGTCTAGTCATCCCCAAAAAATGTTTTAATCTCAAAATTTGTGGTTAATGAGAAGGCGGACTCCATAAAGAGAGAACCAAGTAAACTACTCTTATCAAATTACGATTTATGAATAGCATTTCAACAAAGAGCAAGCAATAGCTTCGGTCAGAGGCACAACCGGAGGGGGTAGTTTGTGAGAAACGGATCGCTTCAAACTTGGGTTGATATTACTAAATTTTTTTTCGTAACAGGAATTTTTGACATTCTCACGATAGAGGATAACCCTTCGTGTTTTAAGATATCTACGAAACTTCTATATTGGAGCTCTAAGCATCCACTCAGAACGCAGTACCATTATCACAAGATAAAATTATTCTGGTCAATGCAGAATCCTCATGAAACGAGTGACAGGAAATCTATTTGGCAGGTTGAAAGGATTCTACTGTTTGGGTAGACGTTTTACTTCTCTTCTATTGACTTACCATCTCCTGACGAATGTTGCGCATCGACCCAGGGCTCCTCGGCATCGAAATGAGCGTCACCACCAATGCCCTCGCCAGGAAAGAAAGCGTGTGCCAGCACCACACCTTTTCCGTCGAAGGCATAACCATCACCGTGTTGCCCTCTTTCGAATGATACGACAATGTCAGCGTCCATGCTTCTTACTTCTCGGAAAGTTAGTAGAGACACGTCACTCCACAATTTGAACGCTTTACTCAGCTCGAGGCGCACGTGGTCACTTCGCAAGCCAGGTGGATATTGCTTGATACTGTGAAAGGAATAGAGTAGATATGAGACAAAATGATAGCAACAAGGGCTACAATGTAAAAAAAATTATGTTCATTTTAAGAAACGGTAAAAAAAAACTAATTTAACTGTCATATCTATTTCTTTAATGCTCTGAGGCATTTGAGAATGCATAGTTGTAAAACATCCTTGAGGACGATCAAATGTACTAGAACAGAATGCTTGAAACATCTGAAGATGCGGAAACGCGTTGAGGTTCAGAAATAGCAACACGACATATATCCACATATAAAGAAAGAATGTTTTACATGGAAGTAGACAATTCCTTAAAAGAAATTGTCTCCATTAACAACATGGTCTGTTTGAAAAACCACTGAAAAACTTTGTATACATGCAATATGAACTCGGTAATAATTTCACATAGACAGTATCCTGCAATAGCTCATCCTTAGATGATTTCCTCGATAGTTAAATCTGGACGTAAATGTAAGGCCTCGCTTGTAAAGTCTCGAGTCATAAAAATAACAGACTCTAATATGTATACGTTAAGTCATGCACTTTAATTTAGTTAACTATTCGTCTTCACTTTTGGTCCACAGTTGCTGATGAATACGTAAAGCATCACCATATATTATTAGCTGCCTCGTGGTTATGACTATTAATTAATATCTTTTAAGCAAGATATCTGTAAATTAAATAAAAGTTATTTTCAAACATGTAACGTTCACGTTTACAGTATATAAACTACTAAGAGCTGTCACCGACAGCAAGTTTCAGTCATCGGAAGTAACATCCTGAATAAGAGTTGTTTCCATTTGTCAACAAAACAAAGATCAACTCCTAGCAGGGAAAGAGCTTGTAGCTTATTAGGTAATATAGCAAGGCGTTTAGAAAAAAACTTGAAACAAAATGTTTCATCATCCTTATGTCCAAAAATTTCTGCACCAAAACCGATAAGCATGCCATTAACAACTATAAATAGACGACCTAGAAAAGTGTACTCTAAAATATAGATGCATATATTTACACAAATGACGCTACACATAGACGTTAAGGAACCCGGCAGCAGAAATACATCGGACGCAATGCATTAGGTAATGGCTTCAAAATATTTATGGATCTGTCTGCGCGTTCTGAAAAAGTTAATGTCCCTCATGTCATTCTGAGAATAGCTGCGGAGGGAAGCACCTATTACAGCCAGCACGCAAGAAACAGTAAAAACGAAATATTGCCCAAAAAATGCGAAGGCAGGGACGAGGTTTGAAAGCATGCTGCAGTTTCATGACATGCTACATAGCGATTAAGATGATGATAGAAATATGAATTTTATATCACTGAGGAAATTCAGATTCTCACCAAAGTTAATGTTCAATTTTAGTAACGTTATAAATCGTTCCCGAAAACTTGAAATTTTGATGGATATCCCAGCCGTATCAAAGTAATTTTCTCTGCATCTGACGACGTAGGTTTATCTGTTTCTCATTAATCCTCTCCATACTATGGAGAAATCTGGGAATTCCTAGAAATTTATTATGATTGTTTTTTGACAGGCTCTCATTTATATCAAACGGGGTCAGAAAAAGGCAAAAAGTCAAAGTCATTTTGTAGATTTAAAATGAACAAGATCGATGCGGCAGTGGGATGGGTAAGTGCCCCGAGGACATTAACCCACCCATACCGCTAAGTATTAACTACTTTATTACGGGAGCGCCACAGAGATGAACTAACACAACTCCACATGAAAGGACAGCACAGTAACGTGAATGTCTCATCTGGGATTCGAACCCGAGCGTATTTTATGGAAGCTCGAGACGCTAACCACTCTACAATGCGAGTGGAATTTCCTGAGCATTAAACGCTATAAAATCTGTAAGGGCGAAGTATGAAAGCAGCTTTGTTCGTTTGTGATTTTTTTATCCATCAACTTCTTTCGATGCTTAATACAGCTTAGATTTTGAACAAAAAATAAATAAAGTGAGTACATTCTTCTCAACAACAAAGTACCATTTTTTTCATACACACATACTGTATATGTTGTCTGTAGTTTGTTTAACTATTAAAAAGTAAAATCTACGCTTGACACGACAATAATATAATCCATCTTGTTAGTGCAGATGTAAGTGATAGAAAAATAATTAATATTAACTATGATGTCTAATTGTCTAGCTTTAGATACCGAAGAATCGCTAATGTTAAGGGCTAAGATAGGAATGAAAACAATTCTTTTCTTCCCATTCGGAAACTTTTTGTACTGATAGATGAAACTGAATATTTTAATGGTAGTTTTTCTTGAAACACGTGTTTTAAAGTCGTGTTCGCAATGTACTCCTGTTTCCTCCCACCTCTCCCTCTGGTCTTCATTCTTTTGAAAACATTCCAATGCTAGTTATCAAATTTACAGCACCATCTGCTCTAACAACAGCCAGTAAAATGTTATTGACACTTAACGTTTCTCAAAGCAGCTGAGGGCAATTTGATGCTCCGTTACTCGAGTTAAAAGACTACAAGCGGATAAATTTCATAAATGCCTTTCCGGTGATTGTTTCAATTTTTTTTCACTACGTTCAACAAATATGTTAAACCAGCAGACACCACTGAATGTGTTTCTCCCAGAAACTTACATTAAAATTTCGATACAGACGTAATTTGTATGCCATAACCCAGTGGTCGGCAAACCGTGGCTCGCGAGCCACATGTGGCTCTTTGGCCCCTGGAGTGTGGCTCTTCCACAAAATACCACGTGCGGGCACGCACGTACAGTGCGATTGAAACTTTGTGATGACTGGTTTTCTTATTTATATTTTTACATACTTGGTGTTTATGTGGCTTTATCTTTAGGCGAATGCTCTGAAGCGACTTAATGAGAAAACTTTTCCAGAAAGATTAAATGTGAACGCGTATCGTCAAGTCGTATCTTTGCATAGTGTTTTACAATCTATTACTTCCGAGAGCGTCTCCCGGTAGAAAACACTAGACTAGTCAAAATGGTCTTCGAATATAACCAACCAGCAAGTCGAAGATCTTAAATTGGTTTTAGCTTTATCAATAGCAGTTGACGAGTCTTGTGACATAAATGATACAACGCTAGTTTCACTTATTGTACGATTGATTTTATTTCATCTACAGGTTCTAAAGAAGAACGTTTAGAATTATTGTCACTCAAAGGTCAAACACGTGGAGAGGATATAACAAATGCTGTAATTGAGTGCATTGAAAAATTCATATTCTACTCTATAAAATTGTCTCAATTTCAACAGATGGGGAGAAAAGTATGACCGGCGTAAGAAACGGGTTTGTTGCTATTTTGAGAGAAAAATCACGAGGTACTTACAATGAGTCTATTACCATTGCATCATTCATCTAGATGCGCTTTGTGAGCAGACATTTTCAGAAGAAATTTGCAAAGTTATGAAATTGGTGATTAAGATTATCAACTCCATTATAGCTGAAGCTCTTAATAATCGCCAATTTAAAGACTTTTTAGTTAAAATGGAGAGTGAGTACGCAGATCTTCTGCTGCATAACAAGTTACGTTGGTTTTCAAGAGGAAACGTTTTGAAACGTTTCGCTTTCTTAAAAAACAGAAATTAAAGCATTTCTCCTTGAGAAGGGTGTTCACTATCAGAACTAACGAACGATCAGTGGATCCAGAAATTTTATTTCATGGGAGACGTTACGTCTCATCTAAATCAGCTTAATCGTAAACCAGAGGGGAAAGGATGCACATTTTTGTCGATGTTAGAAGTTGTTTCATTCAAAAGCAAATTATCTCTTTTTACTCAAGATTTTGATAGAGAAACATAGATTCACTTTCCAAGCCTGTTGAAACATCACCAAGGAAATAATTCTGATATTGACTTTTTCTATTTCAAAACAACACTTTTAAATATTAGGGAAGCTTTTCTCGACAGGTTTCAGGAAGTCAGAAACAGCAAAGCGACGTTAGCTTCTGTTCAAAAAACCTCTTAATGCAACTGTAACAGAATCAAATTTTTTTCCCTTTAATATTGAGCCGGGGATGACCGAATAGCTAGGGCGTTGACCTTCGGTACCAGAGTCTGTGGGTTCGAGTCCCACAATCGGCATGGATGTTTGTAGCCATTCGGAATCAGCTTTAAGCAGTAGGTCCCGGTCTAATTATCTCTTGTGTAGCAAAAAATGACGTAGCGCTCCAAGACCAAACCAAACCCTTTAATATTGACATTAGAAACTTTGAATGCAGTTACTGGATTTAAAAAACAAAGAAATGTGGAGTTCGAAATTTGAACGTCTTTGTGCTGATATAGAAATATTGGAGAGAAACAAATGTGAACTTAGTTCACAGCACAAGTGGTCTGCTTTGAAAGATCTGTAGAAGGACGATATGATTTTTGACACCTAGAATAGTATTGCTGACTCATATAATCAGCTGGAAAAACTAGTGTTTGCTGTTCTTTCTTATTCGAGTCTACATATTCATACGATTAATCATTTTCAAGAATGAACCTTATCAAGAGTAAATTGAGAAGTCATTTTATTGATGAGAACCTCGAATCGTGCCTAAAATATAAAACAACATGCAAACTTGACTTACAACCCACATTCAACCAACATTCCCATTACAACCAACATTCCCACACAACCTTGGAAAGTTTGGGATCCAAGCTTTCCAAGGAGATGCGAAGCCATTGTTCATATTACTGTTTGTCTGTCATTGTCATGATTTAATTTTATGGATACTTTACAATTTAATTTTATCAATAAATAATATCGATATTAAGTATGATATCAAGTTTTATTCAACTTACCTATAGTTTAACTTAAACTTAAAAAAAAACTTTAAGTACAGTTTATTAAATTAATGTTAGTGAGCGCTATAGAGTGATAGAAGATGTAGTGTCGAGGATTGAGAAAGGTATGTTGAGATGGTTTGGACATACAGAGAGGATGAAAGAAAGGAGATAGACGAAATAAATATACAAGACGAGTGTGGATGGAAGAGTTGGAAGGGTCGACTTCAGCGAACGTACCTTATTCAGATTGAGGACGTTTTTAGCAAAGGTCAGCTTTGGAGTATCCTAATTAAATTAATAACAATGCACCTACCTATATAGTTTAAGTTAAAAAAATTTGGCTCTCAAAAGATATTTCAGTCGTTGTACTTTTGACATTTGGCTCTGTTGACAAATGAGTTTGCCGACCACTGCCATAACCGATTCTGCTAAGGTCATTTACAGCGAACAACGACGGAACGACCGACACAGTTTACGTAGGCCATCGTAGCGGTCCGCCTCCATGAGATTTATAACGCTGTCACCTTAATCTTGCATCTGGTGTATAATGAGCCGTGAAGTTGTCACATCGTTCATTCAGTGATCCTCTGGAAGCATTCAGCGACCTCCAACAAGTCGACTTTTTATGCGGGGGATTTCCAAATAATTGAATTTATTGCAAAAAATAGTCCCAGTGACAATAGATATAAAGAGAGAAAAATGTGATATTCATTTGGTAGAATTTTCCTTCAAACTTTGAAATTAATCTACCACTATTCCGCTTTTACTATTTATGCATGAAAAATTCTCTTCCATCTTCCATCTGGTCTGCGTGGAGTTTCTGTCGTCTTATAAAGAAATGGTCTTGATCCTTTACTCCTCGGACATTATTTCGAGCAAGTCAAGGCTCATGGATAAGCAATAATCTGAGCAGTATTTCTAAAGCAAACAGCTAAAATTTTTAACCAGCGATATAAATTTCCTTTAGTATGTCCATTGCAGATATGAAATTCTGATTTTATATCTCTAAATTACTATTTGAAACTAATCTTTTTCTAAAATAGTGTGATTTCTTTAGAGGCACGAACATTTTAATAATCATCGTACGGAAAAAAAATACATATCTCCGGACGGAATAAAATATACAATATAGGCGAAATATAATTTATAGACGGAATAAAATATTCAGTAGACAAAATTATATCTTATATCAGAGAGCGTTTAATTACGTTTTGATGAAAACCCTGGAATTTTAGTCTGAAATGTATATTGCTTATGGTGATTAAAATTTCAAGAAAAATGTTACTTCTGAAAATTAAATGTTCGTAACTGACCTGTCTATTAAAAATAGTGTCATTTTCAAGGTTAAAAATTTGTACATAAACTTGCTTGAAACGTATTTTAAAAGTGAAGTTAAAAATTCCATTCACTTTTTATTACTTCAAATGGAACAGCAAAGTATTTAATGATAAATAATATTTTTCTTCGCATCAAGTTGGTACTTAAAATGTTTTTCTGAAAGTCTTCCCACAACTTAGCTTCGTCACTCCATGAATCAGCTTGGAAAAAAAAATTTCTCCCAAAGCTAGAGCACACAAGTTATCTTATGGTTGAAAATGTAGTTCAGACAAGATCTTTTATTTTAAAATTACTCAGCGTAATATAGCCTTGATCCTCTTTGGTCATGGAGTTGAAGTATTAAAAAAATTCTCTTATTTATGTAAAATAACTTACATATTATTAATTACTTGGAAGTTGTATGATATTGTTTATTGACCAATTCCTCGCTCAGCTTGAAAGCCAACAAAGGAAAATTATTCTCAGTGAGAATTATTTATTATTTGTTTAGCATGTCAAGTGGTAACTTGGGTTGATTATGCCACAAGAAGTTTGTTTAAATAATTAATAAATGGCCGGAGGTGGTATAGCCCATAAGAGAATCGGACTCAAGAAGCCATCTTCCTAGAATTTCGACTACTTTCTCCTTATTAGGGTAAAACCGTACTCCCCGTCAGTCAACATAATTCTTCTAAACGAAAGCATAGAAAAAACATTTTGACAAAGAGTATAGAAAAATTTTAATTTCTCATTATTTTTTTCGCTTTATTTTCCTTATCTATCTCTTTATATAATTTATTCTTCACCACTCTCCCGCATGGAAGAGACAGGACGTAAACACTCCTTAAATAAAGTCTCACTGACAGCTAAGGATGTTTATACGCGTAGGCTACCGCCAACAATAGTTTCCTCATTGTCAGCGGTTGCTCAAGGCTGGTGAGAGAGTTACACTCACGTAAAAAATATCTGATTGTATAACAGAAATAAGTATATTTCTTTCATAACACTGTCAACAAAATTTTTAAAATAAAAGATGGAGCACTATTATTATTACTATAATTATATACATAAGGGGATAAACGATGATTCGATCTAGCATACTTCATTTGAAACCGCAAAAATTATAAATTCAAACTGAAAAGAACTGATAAAATATTGAATCTGTATGATACAAAATCTTGCCTTAAACGCAAATCAGTTCTGAGAGAGAAAAATGCCTAAAAGAAACGGGGCAAAATTTCTGACGCAAATATAATTGAGGGATGATTTTTGTTAATATATTTTAATTATTTCCAATTTCCAATGCATCAGAAAGCCCGACATGGCAACTAAAGCCTTCCAGAATTAAATCCCTGTCGGTGAATAGGCTGCCAACACATCTTAGACCGAGCACCTCCAGGGGCGACATCTGGTGGCCTCATACCTTCTCCCACCTCATGGTAGGACTTTCCGGTCTATATATTTAACGTGTCTATACTCGACACAGACAAGAACATTTTAATTATTTATGAAGAACCTAAATTTCGAGTCCCTGTGCCCTGAACTTTTAAGGTATGCTGTATGGCATACATCAAATATTCTTTTATCATGCCATCTCATACCTCCAACGATTTTTTTCTCGGTGTCATACGCTCAATTTTTTCTTTATATCATCTTCTATAATTCTCTCTCCCTTTCATTTATTATAATTCTTACCTAGCAATCTCTTTTGTTCCAACTCTAGGAAAATGGTAATCTCAGTGATGCTCATGAAGAACACAGTAAATGAACGGTAGGATTGTTTCCAGTTGATCATAGATACCATGGTGGTGCTAATTCCCGACCGTACTTGACTCGGATGTTGATATCGCTCATGGGTACGTCACTTCTTCAGGACTGAGTTTTTGCGAATGCTCAAGGAAGGCAAAGTTTGTTTCTGTTGCAGTTTCTGCCACTCATGTATTGTGAATTCCATGCTAACTATAGCAATTATTGAAACTGTGAAGAAATTATAAAGTGACAAATTCTTAAGGGCATATGACGAAACTGTTTCTATTTTTGAGAATAAAAACAAGGGCATTGTTTGATCTCTTATCTTTAGCCAGGAATCAACAGTTATTTGCTGGATTAAGTAGGAAGATATTACCTGATATCATAATCTACGACGTCTCTCTTTTCTGACAGATTGCGTTACCACAAATAAACACTATTAATATTACCAATAGACTAAAAAGAACAATGGCCTGTGTTCTTGGAAAAACAACGAAGGGCATTTTATTTTAGAGACTATCTAAGAAAAACAGGAATTGTCGCACATGAAACAGCGAAACATTTTTTATTCAAAGAAAGACTGCAAATTTGGAGAAAAAAAGAGCTAAACCGTAAAAAAAAAATCTTAGATTATATTTCTCAAAACAAAAGTACCATTTTCATACGTAGATATATTCAAGCATGTTTTCCACATTATTTTTAGAAAATGGAACTATGTACAGCTTTAATTTTTAAAACATAATAAGGAATTAATGAATGTTAGAGGGAATTTAATTCGAGGCTTAAAAAGATAATAGTAAATATCTCATTATTTCGGTTTCAAAGACAAAAATTCGCTAAACTGACATTAATTCTTATATCAGGGTATTTATAACTATAGACAAAGTAAATGTTTTCCTCTCTTTGATATAACTTCTTGAGAAAGTTTTGCTTAACATTTAAGTGTTATTCATTGCATGCATACATGCATATATATATATATATATATATATATATATATATATATATATATATATATATATATATATATATATATATATATATATATATATATATATATATATATATATATGTGTGTGTGTGTGTGTGTGTGTGTGTGTGTGTGTGTGTACGTGTACAACAAAAGTCATCATTTTAAGATATTACGCTAAGGACGGCTTAAACTGTTTTGCCAGGAAGTTTGAGTACTTATTCTCGAAAGACTATCAGTAAATAGAATGCAAATCAAGCGACACAAAGCATTAGTTTTCTAGAGTAATGGTTGGTTGATAAAAAAAAAAGTAGGTCATGAATTGCTTCTCGAGGCTTAAACTGAGGTTTACATATTAAAGCTGATCCCTAACGGATGTAAACGCCCATGACAAAGGAAGGTCGTTTAAACCCATAGACTCAGAACCAAGTTCGACAGGCCTCTCAAAGTAATGGCGATTACAGGAAGAGATAAAAACTAAGCACCGAAGAATAGAAAGAGATGAATCTGTTAAAAGTGGAGACATAGATTCAAGATGCAATTTTAGATCAGGTATACATATAAAAAAATATAATTAGTAATTTAAGAACTAAGGTAAATTATTTAAGGATAATTGTTTTAAAAATTGAAAGGTGAATGAAATTAAGGCGTTTAGAAGGAATACCATTACTTGTAAGAGCGCTGACCGCTTTAATGCATAATAAAATAAAAAAGGTGTTGTTATAAAAGCCAGTTCACTAACTCACAAAAGAAAATAATTTTTCTGAATATATACAGATTCTATCCTCAGACTGCCGGTAACAATAAACTTAAAGATTACTGTCGTCATTTGGTTATGATCACTATTAACGATAGCTTCCGCCTCGTAACTTTTTCTTATTTATTTATGCTGCGTGTGAGTGTTCGAGCACCTTTTATTTAACTTTTATGAAACTCAAACATCCTTTCGTTAATATTTTTATGTATTCATGCAAAGTTGAAAAAAATAGAATACAATACATAAATTATATCCGGAAAGTATTCAATAAGCATCTCACCCGGTTGCCAAATGTGTTTACATATCTCTTCCCAGTTTTCATGTTTGGTTTCAAACAGAAAAATTTTCAGGAACGTCCTCTATAAATTAACCACTACAATAGAACCGAAATACCCGTTTTCATGAAATTTCACAGCCGACAAAGTTTTACTGCTCAATGCAAGCGAAATATGCAAACGAAAATGACAGGTGTTTGGTTTTTATCCTTCAAAGGATTAAGGTTTGTCCAAGCAGCAGGACACTAATTGGTTTCCTGTTTGTTTTTTGCGCCACAAAGAGACGTCGACATTTGTTTTCCCACGTCTCGCGCCGCACGCGACAGAAGAGCCTCTAATAACAGATCTCTTCACTATCACCCCCTCCCCCTTCCCTCCCCAGGAACGACAGGAGTAAAAAACGATTAAGTTCTCTTTATTACGTCTGGCTCTCTCGTTTCGTCTGCGCATCCGCGAAGGACTTGTGAGTCACAGCTGTCGTATTGCCTACGTCACGTTGCGATGACTCAACTCGGTTTGTGTGCACTCTGAAGATCGTTGAACTTGCAAAGACACCACAAACATAAAAATCTAACGCAAAACAGAGGTTAAGATAGCCCTACATGCCCCGCCAGAGCGAGATCAGCTCGACACAATGTAATGAATGAGTTAACGAGCGGCAGTGAAGGCTACTTAAAAGCAGTCGAGGGATCTGGACAATAGCTTGTCACGGTGAGACCTTGATCCGCTGTTTGCGTCCTCCATAATCAGTCCCGACGAGATGCGGAGAGGAGAGGGGTAGTATGGACCGGATTGGGATGCAGGTGCCCAGCGTAAGACTAAGTGCCCGACTAGAATTTTTTCTCTGGCACGCCTTCTGTTTTCGACGCCACTGTAAATAAACACCCGTTTTGGAGAAAAAAAATCCAAACGATATAGAACGTTGTAAATGTTTCAGTTGCATCCCACACTCATTTTCTTGTTATGTATATGTATATCAATAATTCCTCTAACGACATGTTGCATTAAGAACATGTACATTTGAGAGTTCTGATGACAATATTAAATTGCCGGTAGTCCAATAAAAAAATTGAAATTTTGGGAATTTTAAACAAGCATGTCATTAACAGAGGTTGATTTTTGTTCAAAATGAAGTTTACTAAGAGGAAGATGCAAATACCAGTCATTAAGATTGTGTAAAACTCAGTGGGATGATACCATGGTAGATCGTTCCGTATGTAGTGAGAGCAGAAATAAGAGCATCAATATACATTCACTGACCACAATTGGTACATTATGTGCTTCCTACCACGTAGCGAACATTTAGTAGAGTATTTAGCAAAGACATGATTTTAAGTCGCCAGTCATCAAAACATCTACTATTGACGTCTCGTTATTGGAAGTTCCATCTTGATCGGTACCTTGCCCAACAATCTGGGCAAACATCCGACTGGCAAAGCCTTATATTTTGCGATGAATTCGACATCTCACTAGAAGCATGTGGAAACCTCCTCGGAATTTGTCCCTATAAATGAGGTAACTAACTTTTGTATAGACAGGAATACTCTGAATATCTGGAATAATACCAGGAATAGTACACTGGACTAAAATGAATGGAACACTGATCCATCCATCAACTGCGATACCGGATACTCTCTGAAATCAGTTAATGAATGCCTGACCGGAATGCGATACGTTGATGAGATCTTGCAACTCATTGTACTGTCATTTCTATCTTGACTTCCAGATTCCTCTTTTCTAGGCAACGCATTTCTCAAGCACTGTCTTCGAGTTGTTACGAATCATCTTTGATATATTGTGTCCCATGATGTTTCATCATCAAGCAAATAAAATTATCAGTAACAACAAGTCCAAAACACTAGGTTAAATCTACAACAAATTAATGCCTGAGGAGTAACAAACTAGATGTCAGCCAAAATATTTGCAACTTAACTTCCAGAGTGGGCTTTACTCTACAAATTTTTCGTTTTTTTAATTTGCCATACTGCCGACAACAACAGTGGTTTAAACTTTGCTAGTTACTTTTCTTCGTAGGCTGTGTTTCGAATTTGAGTACTCTTAGCAAAACAACGTTAGTTTCGGAATGTCGTGTCTTTCACTTCCATTTTTCGCTGAAGAATATAAATAAAAACCCTTAGACACGGTTCCATCCAAAAAGATATAGCTACAGCTTGGTAAATTATATGAAAATTGAATTACATGTCACTGAACTTTCCATCCTGATTACGTTCTTTTTATAAATGTTTGGAATATTCGTTAAAAAAATCACTGATTTTAAGACACACAGAACTTCAATGAACTTTTCCCCACAACTATTACATGAATACTAAAAATTTTGTTCTCTTATTTAAATTGCTGTTAATTGAACTTTTATGGTCGAAAAATTATTTTCTAAAAGAATACAAGTTTTCTACTAAAGATATCGCTCACAGGATAAGTTAACATCAAATCATGATATATTAACATCATCCGTCCTCAGTAGTAATACTTTGTTGAAATTATACGACAACAGACACAAACTTTTGAATATATCAAAATGTTTTTGAAGGTATGAGACGTATGCAATCTAAATGCAACATTTTCATAATTTTGAATGTTTTTTTTTTACATGTAATGTTTCAATGTTCTAAGCAGTTTCTATTTAGAGCTACACCCTTTCTAATGCAGGTCTGATTTTCTTAACCTTGTATTCCTTTCCATTCATTGTTAGTCGTGATTTCACCGTGGTAAACCAGCGATTATACTGGATTACAATACGATAAAAGCAGGAGTTGATGTAATCGATCAAATGTGCAGCAATTACACGGTATCCAGCATATGACGAAGATGGAAAATCTCATTGTTTTTAGGTTTTTGGACATGATAGGAATCAATTCGCAAGTTATCCTTCGATCCAATAAACCAGACAGTCTTGAAACAAGGCGATTGTATCTGCATTCTTTGGATTTTAATTAATTATATATATATATATATATATATATATATATCAATATTATCAACATTTTATATCTTGTCATAAAACTCAGAATAATTATTATTAATTTGAAAAAAAAAGTTTATTACAAAAGGAATAATCAAGGATAAAAGAGACGTTGCACTTTGTGCCACGCGCGCCTGCTGGTGTTCCAAAAACTGGCGCACTCGATGAAGGGATAAGAATGAATTCACTTATTTTAAAACTGTTTCAATTGTTTACAAGTTTAAGAGATTAAATTATATAAATATAATAAATCGAAAAAAAAGCTTTAGATAAATATTAAGAGAGATGTAGTAACGGGAAACGCCAACAGTTTAAGTCGGGACTCTTCTGACAAGGAAGAGGTGGATGCTTTTTGTGTAGATAATTCTAAATATTTGAATTTTATTCTTTTAATTCTCATTATAATTTTAATTTTACTTATTTGAAGAGGGCTTAATTTTTATATTTTTATTTACTGCTGAGAACATATTTTCTGATTCACATATCTTGCTACTGGAGGTAAAGTCGTTCGACCATGGCACTCCAAGAATCTTTATATACCTCGCTACCATGCACCCTCCAGGCGACCTTTCCCTCTCTTTCTCTTTCTCTCTGTCTCTTTCTATTATATACGGTTGTATGTGTGTGTGTGCGTGTGTTCGTGTGAGTATCGAGATTCGAGCAGCAAACATTGTGCACGGTCACCTGTATAACCTCAATTCTAAACACGTGTAAATATTATTCAAACTTATTTATCCATCGATCGTTGTTAGAATAAAGTGAGAAAGGTTCTAAATTCCTTAACCAAAATTTTCATAAACTTCCATTCATATTGGCTGGAGACTTCAACGTTAACTTCAATGATAAAGAAAAAAAAGCTCACATCTTTTTTATCAGGTATATTTGAGTATTAATAATGACCCAGCGCAGTTCACAACGAAATACTGTACAACCGTTGATGCTGATTTCTCGAGATACTTGGATAAAATTGAATCTCAAACATATGCATTATATATATAATAGCCGTTGTCTCTGTATAACACTTCCGGGCTGTACTCATCATTCAATTGAAGCCCTCAGTAAACAAACAGCCGGTTAGGCTTAATTTCAATTTCAGATGTGGATCAGAATTTTTTCTTACCTGAAAACTAATATCTTCTCCATCAAATCACGTTTGTTCAGCCTATTTTTCTATAAAATATTCAGAACTACAAAAATGGATGCTTTTAGCTGTATATTTAACAGTTTTTAAAAATCTGTTTACTTTTGCGATGAATTCTGAAAGTAAACAAACTTGAATATGAATGAATCAAGTAGCTGAAGTATTCATATCGCGTAGTGAGCTGTAAAAAACTGAATGGCAGTCTACTACTCCAATCGCATGAAAAACTAAATAAATAAAAAATAATGAAAGGGTTTGCTTTTACAAGAAATGGATTTAATGCAATATTGTTAGATAATTCGGGATATTTTTTAACTTTCATATACTTTTTCCATTATGACGTCATTATTAGTATTATGACGTCAAAATGACGGGTTGGATGGCAGTCTACTACTCTAATCGCATGAAAAAATAAATAAATAAAAAATAATGAAAGGGTTTGCTTTTACAAGGTGTGGATTAAATACAATATTGTTAGATAATTCGGGATATTTTTTAACTTTCATATACTTTTTCCATTATGACGTCATTATTAGTATTATGACGTCAAAATTACGCGTTACATTCTAGTCTTATTATAGTTACCATAAGCCAATAATTACTACAGAGGCTGTTCGCACATTTTTTAGACGATTTTGGTAAGCGGTAATAAAAAATCGTTTGCTGCAAAAGAAATAATTGCAATTGTACTATGTTTTTAAAAGTCAAAATTATCGTCTGCGGCTTGAAAGTTTTGTTTTTATTCAAAATGGCGTTTTTAACAAAGCAGTGGTTCGAAGGCTGCATTTATGCTCTTTCCGAAGAGAAATATGCATACTCCGTTATCCAAAAACGATGTGAGAGTCATGGTTTTGTGATATCTAAAGCGTCGATAGGTAATATCATCAACAAGAAAGGAAAAAAACGTCAAATTGGAGCCTCAAGTGGGACAAATATTCCAAACAAGTATCCAAGGAAAAAACGGACATCTTTGACTATTGCAAAAATACGTTGGTTAATGTTAACAGAAAATCCCCCTAGTCAAAGGACAGTTGCAAAATCATTAAAATGCTCGGTGTCCACTGTAAACAAAATGATAAACGTTGATTTAAATCTTAAGAAAGCGAAAAAACGCAATGTGCATCGTCTTCTTCCAAATCATATCGCTGAACGCAGGACACGCTGCAGAATTCTATATGAGAAACACTTATCCAAAGAAAAATGGAAAACAATTGTCACAATAGATGAATCATGGGTGTATTTAAATGATTGCAACAAAAAAAGAGCCATTTATTATCATAAAAGGGGAGAAAAAAATTTAAGTACATGGTTCAAAGAATCGAAAGAAAGTTTTTCTAAGGGATCCATGATTGTTGCTGGTTTTTCTTATAATGACAAGTTAAAAATAAAGAGAGTGGAAAAAAATGTCAAGATTAACTCCAAATACTATCAGGAACATATTTTATCGCCAATTTTTCTGAATGAAATACCATCGCTTTACCCACAGTGCCATCAATCTGTGAGACTCCATCAGGACAAAGCTAGCAGTCACACATCAAAATTCACTGTAAATTTCCTAAGAGAAATGGAACAAAAAACTGGTATCAAGGCCATACCCTTCACTGATATCCCTACTAAATCTCCCGATGTATCACCTATGGATTTTTGTGCTTTCGGACTTTTAAAATCTGCATTATCCAAACGTCGTCCCAAAACCCTTACAGGACTCTGGAAAGCTGTTCAGGAGGAATGGGATAGAATACCTCTTCTGACACTTCAAAAGGCATTATTATCCTGGAAATTGCGGTGTCGAAAGATAGTTCAGAATAAGGGATGTCAAATGGAACATTTAAAACACAAGAATTTTATGTAATTTAGTTTTGTGAATACAATATACATCGTCTAAAAAATGTGTTAACAGCCTCTGTATGATACAATATAATGATAAAATTTAAAAAGAATTTTTTCTTATTTGAAATTTTTTATATATAATTTATAATTCACTATTTTTATTTAATTTTTAATAAATGACTATTTTTCCTAAAATATTAAATGAAATTTATTGATTTAAATCCTTACTTTACATTTTTGCTTTGAAAAAATTATAAAAAATAAAAATAAAATATGCAAATTAGAGAGAGAGAGAGAGTTGAATAAAAGAGGGCTGCGTTTTTTGGCGTGACAAAAATAAACTAATATAATCAATAGAAATCTATATATTAAATCACGTTTAGAGTGGAAAAAATAACGTAAGGAACTTCGTTCCTGACGGGGGTTCCCCGACCACACAATTTATTTTGTAAATGTTAAGGATCGGGAATTATTTAAAAACACTTTTCTTTTAGGAATGGTGCAGTCTTAAGATATCTTAGTAAATTAGTAATTATTGTATGTCTTAATTTTTTTTCTCTCCCATCATCTGAACCATTTTTATATCAACAATGCATTTTACAAATGTATATTTTTTAAAGAAAAGTGACTCGGTATAATCATAGACGGATTTTGATGTGTTTGAACTAAATTTGAAAACGTGTATTTTGATACAATTTCTCTAATTCTACTGTTTTGGGGTTAAAGTACCTTTCGTAAGCCTATGAGTTATTCTACTCACACATTTTAGATTGAAACTTATCTTGTGGTAATGGAAAATCTCCTGTAATTTTCTCTAAGAGAGAATAGCGAAGGATCTTTGATTCACAAGACACGAGCTCTCCAGGAAGCAAGTTTTGAACTTAAAAGGCATTGTATTCGTTGATTCCTGATTTTTCATCTGTAATTGAGAATGAAATGAAATTCTTCCTGAATTGTGAAAAGAAGAAGGAAGTGGTGTGCTTCTATGCCAGATGTAAACACCATGAAATTTCTAGTTATTTGAGCTGTATAAGTAAAATTTGTATTCAGTGTAATAATACGCGTATATACGTAAGGCAATGGGCATGTGTTTCTTCGTTTTTTATACTAATGATATTTCTGCTGCTTCTATTCAAATCGAAAATTCAAATATTTCATATTTTTGTGGTTGTTTTCTTTATTAATTACTTGTAAGAATTGCTCAAAATAAACGTACCGTGTTGCTTTCCTCTCAACGGCGTGATTCGTTAATTAATACTGCTGCTTACTGAAATAACAAGATTTCTTGCGAAATGCATCATTCAAAACCCTTAAGCATTTTTTGGCGCTTCTAAGAGTCCGTTTTCAAGAGACAGTCGAGGCGGTTACCACGGAAGAGAAAAATAACTCAATTTTATTTTATTTACCGTTATTGAATTCAGGATTTGGACAAACAAGGATGATGGATGAGAACGGCTCAAAACACGTCAAAATATGGAAAACATACACTCTACAAGAGGTCAGTTATGACGATGTTTTCCATTTCCGTGTTTTTTTGGTCGCATGTAGCTCCAGCTGAATGTAAGGTTATACTTTTAGTTCAAACGAATTACTATCCTAAATCGCCCAAACGCAGAGAAGGCACTCTTCCCATGAGTTCTTCTACCTTCTGTTTTAGCAATTTGATGTGTTTTTTGCTTGACTATTGAAACATAACGATAATATTTTTTTATGTTGTTGTTTCAGATTGCAATGCAAAAAAAGACAGTATGCAATATAGAAATATAATTAACTCTTCCAGCTCTAATTTGGTGACGATGATGACTTTATCTCTTATTGAAGAGTATTTCTCGGCATCTAAATATCTCGGGCCTTGGAAATTTAATTTATTGTAATTGTAGACCATTAAGAAAACTTGGTTAAGTTGCTCTCCTTGTCTGACTAGAAAGCTTGGACGCACTCATCACTATCCGTCCTCTTTGTTCAGTCTCTCAAGGAAACCTATATTCGATTGAACAAATATCCAAGATCACAAGCAGTGATTTCTGAGAGTATAAAATCAACTTACACACCCACACACAGTGTATACATCTTAAGTAGTGTATTCATGATTTAACAAGAAATCTTTACTAAAGCTACTGTATACTCAGTACAAGACTACTGTAAATGTATAGGACAAGCCCGAGCATACATGCTGATAGTACAGTCGAACCCCGTTATAACGAACTTCAAGGGACCAAAGGTTTTGTTCGCTTTATCCGATGGTTTGGTATGATCGAACCGTTAAGAAAAATGCTAGAGTTCACAAAAGGTATAACTCATTAGTTTCAATGTGTATTCAATAATCATTCCCCTAATAGTTGCCGTGTTCTGTGTATGCCTCTGTCAAGTAACGCTTCCGGAGCGACCGCATCACAAATATATCAGCCTAAATTAATCTCACGTGCAAAAATACAATAATAAATAGAAATTAAAAACACCAAAATCGTTTGTTTAACAAATTTGTAGGTTAAATTAAATGTTATTTAATGCACGTGTATACAGGTTTAAAATTCATGAAAATAAAAAAAAATTCTGAAACGCGATTGCAGCGCTGCCTACCGGATCCAATTATTGAATGCACGTGTATACATCATTAAAATTCATGAAAATAAAAAAATTCTGAAACGCGATTGCAGCGCTGCCTAAATACAAGACTGCAAAAATTTTTTGCACGTGAGTAATTTGTATGATTTTTTAATCTGATTTTCTTTAGTTTATATATTTTATTTTTGCTTAATATATTTATACATAGCATATTTATAGCATATTAGTTAGATTGTATACATAGCATATTAGTTAGATTGGGCTAGCCGGATTGAAAAATCAGCGGTAAGCATGCTTTTTTTTCCAAGAAGACGTTTTTCTAAATTATAAACTCGGATTTTTACAACATTTTTAATTATAACATCGGATAGAAAAACAGCTAATATTCTGTAAAAATTTCTAATATTTTAACAAGGTTATGAATATTTTTTTTATTGGAACTGTTCAATTATTTACCGTCAAGTTTTGACGGGTACTATCTAGTGATATATTAAAAAATGATAAAATCTATTAAAAATGACCATTAATGAATTAAATCGACTAAAATCAATTACATTAAACTGACACAATACTAATAAAATTACGTACAATAGGAAAACGGCGGGACCAAAATTTTCGTTCGTTATATCCGTGAGTTCTCTATACACCGGGTTCGCTATAACGGGGTTCGACTGTATATATAAAGCCACAGATGTATAGCCCGTTTAAATCTTAACGTCTAAGAGATCATCTCAAATATTTGAGTGCTCATTCTCAACAAAGCTATGTATGTATAAATGTGTCATACGGAAAAGGTAAGGACGACATCAGCATGATGAACGGCGGACAAAATTTTACAAACCTAAATGTTTTACAAATTGTATACAAATTCTGAAACATAGCATGTGAACAGCAAACGCAGCTTTTGAAAAATATTGGAGATACGCAGACAGACCAACTGGAGTCAGTACTGTCTGGTACGGAGTACGGTGGTCTAAATCCCCCGCTGAGGACATTTTTCTACGGAGCGTTAGGTTTAATGTATACTTAGCGTACCCATAAAAACGTACCCATTAAATTTCAAGAAAGTTAGACGGATTTAATTCAAATTTATCTCTATTTCTTAATGATATTTTTTTTTCTTTTTAATTTACAAGCAGACGAACGGCTTGATGGATTTATCACTCCCTAAAACAGTTTATTTTAAAATCTTCTGGCGAATCGTATGGATATTAACCGTCGAATTGCATGTAAACCAATTTCTTTGAGGTTTGTGAACCTCACAACCAAATATGACTTGTTTTAATTTTAGTTTCAGTATAATTAGACGAAAGGGGATATCTATCGTAGTCAGATCGTCGTCCGAAGGAAACTCAGCACTAAAGTAATCTCTTTCCTTAACTATCATAGTTTCCTTTACCAATAGAGAGACAGCAGACTGATACCTTCTACATTAGTTTTCCTATTACTTGTGTCACCTCTATTAACAATAATAAATAAAAACAGAACACTTAGCTCCGATTCACGAGTACTTTGGGGAACTTTGTTACGATGGAGAAGCTTGAGCAAACTGCAGATATTCACAAAACGTTTATAACGTAACATAATGTTATAAAGCATAGCATGTGTCTTTGGTCTTTAATTTTTTATTCAATTAAAATGTATTCTTCAAGTGGGATTTATAAAAAGTTTAGCGGCATAAAAAAGTCCTAACACAAAAACATGAGATCTCATAACTTTTGCGATAGTTCGTGTTTTTGAGCTATATTTTATATTTTATTTGAATATTTACTTATCTTCTGCCGCCTTTTGGAAAAAAATACATGACTTAAGAGGTTGATTTGGAGTTTCCTCTCAGAAAAACCTCATAGGACAAACTTCTACGTAGCACGGGAAAATAAACATCTGCCACTAAGAACCGACGGCTATCACGACACGGCAAAGAAATATAATTGTGTTATATTTAAAAAAAACCTCTGATATGTGTATTATTTTTTTAAAAAATAATGTTACAAGCATATACACTCTGTAATCTAGTAAAAAGACTCTTTTGGCGCACATTAATATAAAATACTAACAAGCATCTATTGCACATTTATCTGGAAGTTATCCTCCGACATAAAGTCTGGAGAGTCTTAACTCTTCTCATTAACACTACGAAAAGCAGAAGAAAAAAAACTCGGTAGAAAATAACCTTAACATCTGCAAACAGCATATGGAGTCAGCACGCTTAAGAAGAGAGCAAAAAGCATAAACGGAAGGAGGAAAAAAAATAATGCGTGGATTTCTCTTACAAACAGAAGTCAGAATAAAATCTTATTTCAGGGAACACAATAAGTTCATTTCACTAAGAGCAACGTATTTACGGTTGATAGTCATTTCAAATAATTCGCCACATATGTGAGACTAGCTGAAAACCAGCACTTCGCTACGGAATACATTTAAATTAAATACAACGGTCAATGTATGCAATTAATGCCAATACACACACACACACACACACACACACACACACACACACACACACATATATATATATATATATATATATATATATATATATATATATATATATATATATATGTATGTATATATTTATAATAAATAC
Source organism: Dolomedes plantarius (assembly GCA_907164885.2). Taxonomy (NCBI): domain Eukaryota; kingdom Metazoa; phylum Arthropoda; class Arachnida; order Araneae; family Dolomedidae; genus Dolomedes; species Dolomedes plantarius. Next base: position 32,010,795 of record OU015492.1, on the reverse strand, counting down.
AACGATCAATGTATGCAATTGATGTAAAAGAAATATACTCGTATATATATATATATATATATATATATATATATATATATATATATATATATATATATATATATATATATATATATATATATATATATATATATATATAAATCGTAAGGGATACTCGTAAGAGATAATCGTAAGGGATACTTTTATAGAGAAAATAATGTAGAAGAAAATATTCAAATTAAATCTAATAGAACATACTATAGAATATAGTACAGTTAATAAAATACAGTTTGAGGTACATATCTTTTACTGTATTTTAATATTTTTTTGGATAATGTCCAATCGTCTGCCGCATTAGAAAAAAAAATATTTTTTTGTCTATTTCGTTTTTATGCACTTGACGCAAAATTAGTTTAAAGTATCACAAAAAGAAAAGAAACCACGTGATCTGCATTTAATAAATTAAATTCTAAAAATTAATCTTTAAAAATTTACCAAAAATCAGAAAATGGAGGTAAAGATTTGAAAAAGATTTTATTTTAAAGGAATTTTTATGATCTTTCTCGTGATATAAATTTTATAACCCTTAAATTATTATTTTAAATGCAAACTTAAAAAAAGTTACTAAAACAGCTTGAAAATTTAATTTAAAAAAATCTAAGAAGAATTTTTCAAAACTCTTTCTTAGTGCACCCCTACACTATAAGAAGAATCGCCATGCAAAATTTCAGCCCTTTATGTCCAGCAGTTTGGTCTGTGCGTTATATATCAGTCAGTCAATCAGTCAGTTACGGAACTGCTTTATATATATAGATTATGTAATCAGAATCAACCTCGAGAAGAGAGAAGTTTTCATGAGTTTCAAGCTATTAAGTAATGTAATAAAGTACCAAAAATTAAAATTTTTCTCTTTGTAATTACAATTTCTCATATATGTGAATGTACTTAGCAAAGTTATAAATTTACCCATGTATAAACTAAAACTAAAGTTAAACGGATGTAAAAAGTCGCAACTTCTGGATATAGTAATTTTTAAGAATATATGTGAATACTCTATGTAAGTAACACAATTTACCCAAATGATATTGCAGCCAGATTTATAAACAAATAGTAAAATCATTATAATCACACTGGAGGTCACCGTTTTCATTCTTTGAACATGCAAAATAATGGAAGAATGATCTAGAATAGTCATACTCAACCTTTTCTTCTCTCGGGCCACATGCATACGCTTGCTACGCTACGCAGGTCTCAACTTAGTACACTATACCTCATAATACAATAACGTATGAAATGAAACTCAAAATCTAAATGTATTCAAAAATGAATGTCATTTTTTTATGTTGAGAAAAACTTTTGACTCTTTTAGACGAATCAGGTTTATACTTGCTACATGCTACTTACTCTCTGTACGTCATCAAGGTATGGATCAGTAAGCCAATTTCCATATACGTTCTTTTGGAATAGGATGATTCCCAATTTCATTTTAGAATAGGTTGATTCCCAATTTCATTTTGGAATAGGATGATTCACAAACATACGTTGATGCGAATATCGTGACCAGCAGAAAGTACATTTTTTGTAATTTTCAGACACTATTTTCCAAAATTATGTTTACAAGAGCACCTGCCTGATAATGAATGTGAGTGTTTCGGGCGTCACATAAAAGCTACGTGGGCCGCAGTTGGACTACCCCTGATCTAGAAAGTTTAACTAGACATTTTATCAGTCACCAATAAAAATTTAGAGAAAGTCTGCATTTAGAATTATTCTCCCTCCTGTGTACTTGTCGCTAGGCCTTGCTAAGGAGCTCATAAGAAGGTCGGAACTTAGGTCCAAGGCTGCCTGGTGCACTGGAGGTGTACAAATTTTCAATACGATCTCTGTCTCGATTACATTGTGATTTTATTGATCGGCAATGATATATCGATATGCTCTTTAGTTCAAAAATGCAGGAACATATTGCTGCAACAGGTGATGACTTCGTTTAAGTTTAACCTTTTTTTTATAAGCTGAAAGTTTCACTCTAAAAGTTTGTGCAGACCTTCAGAATTTATATTTGGAATTCCGCAGCCCGCAAGGAATATGCTTTGCAGGTGCGGTGAGAAAAGCTGAGATGTAAAAAGTCGTCAGAAGTTACTTTGTGAGAATAGAGTATCAAGGAGGGTATGCGTAGCTCTATGAAACAGATCCTAGGTAGTTTTAACAATGTTTTACGTGAGTAGCTGTGTAATTTATTGATAGACAGTAATGAAAATAAAGCTCTGTATGGAACTATGCATTTTCAGTTAATGGTGATATTAAAAAATATATCCAAAACTGAGAGGCCGTTCACGCCTTATTTTAAAACACAGATCTAGTATTCTGATGCATAACGGGTTAAATCGGCCGCATTAATCCATGAATCTGAATTTGAAAAGATTAGTTTTCAACAAATAAACTGAAACAACACGGTGGATAAATTGCAGAGTCATATACCAGACATTTCCACATCCGACAACAGTGAGAAAAAATATTTAGTTACAAATTAGATATTAATTTAACCTTTTAACATGTGCTTCTTATCAGACATGACAGCTTCAAGCGTTTAGAGGGATATGACAGAAATGTTCCTTTTACAGCAAAATACATATGACCTAAGAGAGCCGATATGACAGCTCGAACCGTAAAACTTAACAGTATGTTCCATGATAAGCAGTATATCAAATAGAAATAACGGCATGTAAAAAATTAATAAAAGAAATATACGATACACGCACGCAAGCGCGCACACACACACACATACATATATATATATATATATATATATATATATATATATATATATATATATATATATATATATATATATATATATATATATATATATACATATATATATATATATATATATATATATATATATATATATATATGTGTGTGTGTGTGTATGTGTGTGTGTGTGTGTGTGTGTGTGTGTGTGTGTGTGTGTTTGTTTGTGTGTGCGCGCGCGTGCGTGTGTAAATGTACATATTTATATACGTGTGTATGTAGGCCATTACGTAACCTTAAGTTGATTTTAATCAAAACTGCGAGGAAGTATTTAATAATAGTTAAAGTTGATATTGCTGTGAAAAAAAAAGAGTTGTCTACCCCCCTCCCCCCCAAAAAAATCGAAGACACAAGCATGATTGATTTTTTGCCTTAATATGCCCTAAAAATGGAACGGAATTAAAATTTATGTAAATACCAATACACTCTAGGACATAAGCCCAACAGAGAACATTTGTTAATGGAATATATAAGAAATACTGAGTTTTATTTTCAAATTCAGGGTAGTTATTGTGATTTATTTAAATACAAATTTTGTGTTATTACAATAATTTTTCAACGTAATTCACATTGAGTTACGTGAATACATACATTCAATGAATAGACAGATCATCTGATTAAAACTGATTAATAAAAGAAATCATCATTGTGGAGGAAATTTCTTTGAAAAATCTAAAGACATTAATTTATTAATTCATAGCAATTTATTAGTAACTTGTTATAAATTAAAGGTACGGGTTAAATGAACAGACAAGTTTTTCTGTTATCCGATATTATTCCAAACAATCATCATCGTTTAAGAAATAATTTTTTTCTTGCTAATATAAGATTTCTTGGCTAGTATCTTGTTACAACATCTGGAGACGCCTGCCTCTCCTCCTTTTTTAAGCTCTATACCCATTAATTAGTGATTGAAATATAAAACAATCCCCCAACAGCAAGTCTATATAAAATATTTTTTTCACAGTTATCCTGAATAACGGAATTTAAAATAATATTCACAGTTTTGCCGGGGTTAATAGCAGATTTATAGTAAAGTGTCAAAAATGAGACAACTTATTTCACAAGAGGTCATTCAGCAACAAACTTTACCTAACTTAACTGCGACGGCATTACTACATTCCTCAGACTTCCACGGTACAAAAGGACAGATTTTGTAGCTAGTACGGTATCCACCCTAGCTTTCCGATTAGATTTCAAAGCGCTTACTAATTACCGCTTGTTGCTTTCATCTCTCTCTTAGTATGCGACGTTAAACGCCCAAAACTGTGACTAATTGAAGACAAAAGAATGAATTACATAAATTGTAACTGTTACAGAAAAACACAAAGCACAAATAAACGTGAGCCATTGTCGTCACTCTATTATTTTCTGTCAATGTTCTTGTAACCAGAGGCAAAGCCACAATCCATTTCTAAGGATGTTTAGAGATGAGTTGAGGATTGTTAGAAGAAAGGTATTCGAAGATTCATTTGTTTCAAATGATCTTTTAACTCCTGGGATGGGTTGATTTTGCAATCACCCCATTAACGATCGGGGAGGGGGGGGGGTCCCCTAGTTTGGTCTAAGGTTACGTCATAAATATTGCATATGCCTTTTGTTTCAGTTACTACGAGAAAAACTATTACAGTATACTCCATTTTTTGCAGCTGCATCTAAAACAATCTATGCTGCTAATTTAATATTAAAAACCTAAAACTATTACTAGTATAGTATTCTTTGTGTAGCTGTGTCTGAAACATTTTATTTGTTCTTAATGAATAGTATAACTATACATCTAGGTATACTATACAACACTTTTTATGTTTAAAAATTTAAATTTTAGGCATAGAAAATTGATTAAATTGAAATAATTAATTTGCAGTTGCTTCTACGTCAAGTTTTTAATAGATCCAAACAAATCTCGAGTCGTGGGGAGACGCGTTTCTAACATCTCTTATTGAGAACGTTCGTCATTGAAAACATTATCCAAAATGGCTAAGAACTATCAGCTAATGTACCAAGCCATAGAAAACATTTTATTCAGTTTACGAAAGAAAAATAAATACCTCTGCTTCCTATCCCTTTGTGATTAATATTACATTTCTTCATTCTCCCCATAAAGACTTTCTTTATAGTCTTTGAACATAGAAAAGCTGCGCTTTGCATAGTTCATTGTCTATGAGAAATGTTTCTTTGATTCATTGTACACAACCATGCCCCATCGTCGAGGAACAAAGATGTAATCATTTCCTCAACAAAGTCTATGTCCGTTTTTGTATCCTTGATATTTATCAGGCATCGTTCTCAGTGAATTAAATTATTATGCTGTGAACGTAAACACAAAACATTAGTTCAGCTTATAACTAGGAGTTATGTTCTTAAATTTCAAAGTAATTAAAAAAGGAATTCTTTTTTTATTTAAAGTTTCTGTCACATGCATGGCGATTTAAATTTATTAAAAAGATCAAAATGTAGAAGATATATTAAATTGAAGACTCATACAAAGGTTTGATTGCGTTTTACGGTTTTGCAACCCTGGAGAGTGGTATAAGGGTCCATGTCCTAAATTCAGATGAAAAAACCATTTTAGTCATTTGGTTTGAAATAAGCTCGAGCAAATGAACGTCACTGACATGTACATCTATAGCGAATATAAAGATATCAATAAAAATCGATTTTATATTTTGCGTGTGTTTACATGGATCATATTATTAAATAGACGGATCCTAAAGTAATCCTTAGAGGTTATGGTAACTGGGTGAAATTGAACAATCAAAACTACACTGTATGGTTAAATAGTTCTCATATTACGTTGTCAACAATGAACTAAACCAGCTATTATCAATTTCACATGACAATAAAAGGTTCTGCTATATTTAGCTACTTTTTTACCTCTAGAATTTATAGTGTCTGTCCAACTACGACTTTGATAGTAAATGATATGTTTTGCAGTGGTGAAACCAGGATTTCCGTCTAAGATTTCCAAGGGTAGGTGACCTTCATATATTCGGCTGCAAATGAAGAAACTAGGTTACCTTACTGTAGATATATATGAACAGTATTAGGGCCCCCTTTTTCTTTGGGGGGGGGGGGGCTGCTGGTGGAGGGATTAAACCCAAAATACGCTCTCTCGCTGCGATGGTTACTACCATGTTTTTGTAATATTTACTCGTCACTAGGATCTTAAACATTAAACCTCAGCCCGTGATGTTTCACGGGAGAAAAAGACTCGCTCCCCATTGTCCCTATGCAGCTTAGTCATTGTCTCCCCGAATTAGACAGTGGAGGCCCCGGACCGGAAACAGTTCGCAGCAAAATTCGTAAGAATGGAGGTGTCTGAAAGAAACTGTTGATTGTGGTGCCCCCGTTAAAGCTATAGTTAATGTCGCAACCCGAGTGGTGCGAAAAAATTTATGATGTCTTCTGGTGATAGGTCGTTAAGATAACAACCATTAAGATAAAGATGGCGCCATAAAGAAGCATTCATGTAAGTCACAAGACAAAAGACAGCAATTTAAACATGTAATTTGTTCAGAAGGCTGCTGGGATGGGATAGTTAGCGCTCCTCTCTGTAATAATACATGCATGTGACTCACCATATGAGTTGCCCTGACAGAGAAGAACCAGAGAGGAAGTGTGACAATTAAAAACTGCATCCAATGAACTTCATTTTATGGATTCGGCGAACAGAATAATTGTTCTGACTTTGAGTGACAATAATCCCGCAGGAAAAATTATTATTAAATGATTATATAGGTACGTTCATTAGTTCCAAGGACTCGCAAAATAAAATTAAAATTTGCCAAAATAAAAATCGAAAAATATCAATTTAAATAAATTTCAAATACCTGTCTACACAGCAACAGAACGATTTTTAAAATTTTTTTATAGTTCTTAAACAGTAAGAAACAGTTATGACTACTTGGCTAAAAATTAGAATGGACATTTTAAAAGCGGATATGCATCAAATTATGTTGTACAGAAGATCGTTCGCACTTTATAGAAACGATTTTGTAATTTATTTTTGTCGTTTGCATTTTCAGATAAAAATCTGGCAACTTTAGAATAATTATCTGCCGCTGTTTTGTTTTGATTGGAAAGTAAAATAAAAGATTTATTTTGAAAATGGCTCCTAAAATTGATAGATGGCTCATAAGGTTACGTAACTGCGCTTTTCGAAGAGAAATATTCATATCAACAAATTATAAAGCGGTGTAAAAATCACAGTTATGGTATTTCAAAAAAAGATATTTATAATATATATGAAATTTGAAAGAAAAAAAAAACGTCTGAAAGTACAAATGAAAACATGACAGCGAAACCTCATCCTAAGACTGTCCGAACGCAGGTAAATATCAAGAAAGTGAAGACTGATTTTTAAAAAAATTCCGCTGACTCACAGATCCATTGCATCGAAACTAGGAATGTCTTCTGTCACTGTAAGTAAAGTCATTCATAAAGATTTGAAGTTAAAAAAGATGTTTAAACCTAAAGTTCATCCGCTTTTACCAAAGTATATTGCTAAAAGAAAAACAAATTGTTGAAAATTATCGGAAAATTACCTATCTGCTGAAAAATGGAAATTTGGGGGTAACACTCGATGAGGCATGGGTGTATTTAAGTGACTGTAATAAAAAAAAGATCAATTTTCTATTCTTCAACTGACGGTAATGACCGTACGAAATGGCTTCGCCAGTGTACAGAAAAGTTCCCAAAGGGATTCATGATAGTTGCAAGATTTAGTAACAACGGCAAATGAAAAATAAAAAAATTCTCAAGTAAAACCAAAATTAATTCACTCTACTATCAGCAGAATATTTTAGAACCAATATTTGAAGAAGAAATTCCAGCCTGATATGGAAAGGACATTGATAAAGTTGATAACGCATCTAGTCACACGTCTAAATCAACTGTCGCTTATTTAGCAAAGAAAGAATCAGAAACAGGAATAAAGTGTATCCCATTTAATGAAATACCTGTAAAATCACTTGATGCTTCTCCAATGGGCTTTTGCACTTTTGGTTTATTAAAACGAGCCTTAGGAAAACGGCATCCAAGAACACTGAACGGACTTTGGAAAACGGTTCAAGAGGAATGAGGTAAAATTGACATGACAGTACTAAGAAAAAGTTTACTTTCATGGAAAATTCGAGCTAGAATATATTGTCCAGAACCATGGCTTTCAGACATAATCAAATAGCCGAAAAAAATACGGCATTCATACATAAAACTTAACTATCAAAATCGTTTCCATAAAGTGTGAACGACCTTCTGTATATCGCTTACCCTTACAAACCAGTATCTGAAGGCTAGTTACTTTCAAAACATTGTACGTTACAGCTATCTGATCCCATAATGATTCAGATATTGCTCCAAATGACTTTTTGCTACTTTCCAAGATGAAAATTGTATAAAGATTTAACACTGTGACAACTATACAAAAAGAATCGCCATAAAATTTAATCTTTAAAAGAAGTTGATCTCAAAACCTATTTTTACAACTGGAAAAAAATTTTGGCATGTTACATGGAACTCATTTTCATAAGTATTAATTCATTTTTCCAGGGCTGGTGGCGGTCCAGTGGTACAGCGCGCCTGTTTTCGGAGGGTTCTCAGATCGAATCCCGGCGTTGCGCCACGAAAAATGCCTCCGTTCGTGTTGTCCCTTCATAGGGGGTAATGCTGTCCGCCTATATGGTAACCCCATAATAAAATGGGCAGTAAAACTGCGACGTTGTAAGGGAGAATGTTTGATTACAAGTGCCTCCGCATTAGAAAAAAAATTCATTTTTCCATGCTATATTTCTTCATAAACTTTTCAAGACCAGCAGCAGCAATAAATGACGTTATGTTGTATTAAACAGCTTCGGATAATTAACCAATATATAACAACAGTATGCACATTTTGCTTTGGTTTAAGTAGAATCAAGATAGCTTTTATTTGTATAGATTTTAATTACCTTACTTTGCATTTTATACAGCTAGATCCGTGGTTCTCAAACTGCCTAACGCGTACCCTTTAGAGTACGCTTGGGACTTCCAAGAATTGTGCAAGCTCCGGTGGAAAATTTAGCAAAAGAAAAAAAAATCAGATCGTGGTAAACCAGTTAGTAATTTGATTTTGGGAGTACGCTAGACTTTTAATCTTTGCCAAAGAGTACCATAAATGAATAGTTTTAGAACCACTGAACTCAATAAAAAGCATTTTGCTTTTATTTTGGATTTAGAGATGTTCTAGTAGAAAATAATAAATTTCTAAACTATAGAAAACTGCAGATTCGGGGCCTATGAAAAAGAGAAAGATTGATGTTGATCGTAGATTTTTCCATTACCCATATTTTAATAGAACTTATTTAAAAAAAAGAAAGAAAGAAATCAAAATGCTGAAGTAAAACTGGCTATATTGTTCAACATTTATCTTTTCTAGGTATAAAAAAACTTATTCATATAATTTATTTATAAAAAGTCTAATGATAACTAACACGATGGGGAAAATCCTGCTCAACACAATGGATTGTAAAATAATTTCTCTCGTGTTTTATTTATTAATGTTATTATTGGCTGAGATGTTGCAGGAAATATCGGTAATCTAAAGTGAACGCCATATCAGAGTAGGGATTATCACGCTATGTTTAAACTTTTAGATAGGAATTGTAGCGAAAATATTCATAAAATGTCTGACTATAGCTAAACGAGTTATTCTAATAATCACTTAAAAAATATCTCAGTACTACCTACTTATAACATTCTGACTCTTTTCAGTTGAAATAACAAATTATGTTCTGAAGTTAACACCATTTTTTTCTGGTTTCGAAGTCACTATTTTTAATATTAATTCTATCCTGTTACCTGACTGTCTCTTGGTGGTTTTTTTAATGCTGCGTAGTGATGCCACAATCTAGCACATTAAAAAGGTTGGTGAAAAGAAAAGGAAAAACAGTTAGTTCGACCAACGCTGAGAGATAATTTTTTTTGAAGCTCTGTAACTTAATCGGAGTTGATTAGGTATGACGAGGTATAAGAGTTTGTCAGGCTTCGCTCAGATTGAATACAAGTGTAGTTCATGAGTAGAGATAAGTAGTGATACTGTTCATTCCTGTTTATTAGGGAATTAAAAACTAGTTATGGTTTACTGTGCGGCATTCCTTTCAATTCTAGCCAATAGTGACATTCGATAATATTTTGGGGTGTAGTCAGATATAAGAAGCCTAAATTTTGAAGTTCCAAACCCCGAAAGTCAAAAATTTTGTCATTAAAAATATATTAAATGATTTAGTCACTCAACAATTCTTTTGTTCCCATTGCTTTCGTATTATATTCAGTCCAAATCTAGCGATATTTTAATGTAATATTTATTTATTCAGTTAAGTATCTGATAATTTTGTTCATTACAAGTTGAAAAAGTGTTAGTAAAACTATTTTTTATGCAACTGAAACATACTACAGCGTTTTTAAAAAATTTAAGATTCATAGAAATCTGAAAATTAAAGTAATTACGGTATTATGTACTGATTACATAAAGCACTGCTACTAAAAAGCTTTGAATCGTTTTATAACTGCTTTAAAAAATGTTGAATTATGTGACAATGAATTACGGTCGTATTCACTGAATATGATGTCCTCGTCGAAAAATTTATTCAACGGTACAAATACGTGGTTAATAATGTTTCAAAATTTTCTTGAAATAAAGCATTTATATTCAAAAAAATACAATAAAAATTTTTTGACCTAAAATATTTAACTTTGAAGTAAGTTCACTAACTGCCGATGTATATTGAACATAAATAGAATAACGTTGCTGAGTTAACCCGGGTAACCAAGGTTCAACCAAATCACGTTCATGAGTACCATTGATTTAATCGTGATTTCATAGACAAATGAGTACAAAAGTAGAATATATTTCTATAACTTCACCCGACTTGTGTTATTTTCATTGCAGTCTCGTGCAAACAAAAATTTACCCAATTTTCAAATATTGCTTGAAAATTCTAAAAATGACCTTGCAAATAAAACCATCCTTAGATGGAAAAGGTAACATAAGTTATTTGTGACAGAATGCGAAGCGGAAATATTCGATTCGGCTACATCAGTTTGTTTCCCAGATACCTGAAAATAGCACATCCGATAGAAATGTTATCCTACGTCGTCGTTTCTAGATAATTCTGGGTGCACCTTCATTGCTAATTTCTGAGACCTCGTAATTTTTGAAAAAAAAATATCTATTTTTCAATGGCTTTCAGAAAGTATTTCAATTGTAGCTATTTTCATGAAAGAAGACGTCGAAGCATTTAAAAGGTAAGAAATTTTACTTTAAAATTTAAATATGTTCACATAAAAATGACCTTGCAAATAAAACCATCCTTAGATGAAAAAGGTAACATAAGATATTTGTGACAGAATGCGAAGCGGAAATATTCGATTCGGGCTACATCAGTTTGTTTCCCAGATACCTGAAAATAGCACATCCGATAGAAATGTTTATCCTACGTCGTCGTTTGGAGATAATTCTGGGTGCACCTTCATTGCTAATTTCTGAGACCTCGTAATTTTTGAAAAAAATATCTATTTTTCAATGGCTTTCAGAAAATATTTCAATTGTAGCTATTTTCATGAAAGAAGACGTCGAAGCATTTAAAAGGTAAGAAATTTTACTTTAAAATTTAAATATCTTCACATTAAACCTATGGTGGTGCATTTCTGAAATGTATTTCACTATAGGTGCTTTATCCCGTTATCAATATTAGAAATTTCTTGGCTGACATGTTTCTTACCCTACAAACTCTAAAAATGTTGTCCCACTGCCCAAATTTGCCATAAGTTCATATCAAATAAATAACTTCGCTAACCCTCAAATGGGATCTGTTTTTGAAGACAGGCAGCATAGTTTTACAATCACTCAAAAATAAGTTCAATAACAGCGTAATTTTATTCCAAAGCTTGAATTAATACAAATAACTTCTTTCTTGTGTCAATGTGGACTACACCTGACAGACACATCGATGTCTCACACTACCGGAATCGCTGCGGCTGCGATTAAAAGTTTCCTTGACAACGTTATCGGTTGGACTCACATTTAAAAAGGATTATTTGGAATTAAAAAAACTCAGGCATCCTGCTTTCTTAAGATCTAGAATTTAGACTGATTGCATATGCTGTTATGCGCGCTTGTGCAAAGAAGATTAACAATAAATAATAGTTACAGGAAAACTGCAAGTAGAAAATAAAACAGCATGACGGTATGTTGGCGTCAAAACATTTCACGTATCATGACGTTAAAAGAATTTACGTATCATGTATCGTATTTGAGAAAATGTAGTACGGGGACACTTCTCTAGCCAGCTACTTTTAATCGGCGTCCACCCCCTTAGGTCCTGTTTTGTTCAGAAGACTCCACAGAGCCAATGTTTCGAAAGAAACCTCTTTTCGACGGCCACCTCTCTAAACGATCCCCCCCCCCCTCTCTCTTTAAAAAAAAAATTTTTAATTTTTTTTTTTTTTTTTGGTAACCATTACTGGCTGCCATAGAGTTCCACTGTTTGCACTTTGTGAAAAAAATAAAAGCAAGGAAGTTCAGATGATGATATGACAATAATGACGTACTTAAAATTCTTCGAATTAAGGGGACAGTGGACCTTCAAACCGAACTTTTTTTGTTTAAATGGATTTGCTTGAAATTTGAATATTTCATTAGTACTATACATATGTAAAAGTGGTTAAAATTTAATGATGAAATATTTATAATTTAGGAATTATGAATTATTAATTATGTCAAAAATTGGCCTAATTAAAAATGTTCCATGCGCATTTCTTTTGCATATAATATGGTAATTTTTATTTACAGGATACCTTATAGAACTAATAATGAAACCTTCATTAAAAATATAAATTGAAAATAATAATAATAGTGAAAACACCCTTTTTATCATGCAAAATACCTATAAATCATCTTTTCAAGTACAAAATTTAGAAATTTTGAGCTACGAAACATAATTATTTTCAATAAGATTTATTTGATATACATTTAAGTATATAAAACTTAAATTTCAAAGCAATACGATCATTAGAAATGCGCCTGGAGCAGTTTGAATATTCGTATGACGTGAAAATTTTTATTTTGAGAAAAACACATTTAAAGTTATTACTGTTAGTAACCACATAATATATAAATTAAATGCAAATGCCTATAACTAGGAAAGTAATCACATAAATTAAAAATTCTTTTTGCAACACATTCCTACTTGTCTGTAGTTTCACAATTCAATAAAATTAAAAAAAATCGAGTTTTTGGACAAATTTTACAGTTTTGAAAGTCAACTGTCCCCTTAAAGAGAAAGTTAAGTGTTTAATAATATTTTTGTTTAAGGAAGAATAGAAATAAATTAATAGAATAGTTCACACTTTGTGAACAAAATATATGGGATCTTCATTATTTTCAGCCAACTGGATGTAAAAATAAAAACAATATTCCAACTCTATGTTAATGTAGTTGATTCTGACCAGCGGCGGCGAATTGCAAAGTAACACAGTCAAAGTTCTGAAATTTTGCAGATCAGATGTCCAGTCTATTGTACATCATTTTCCCTGCACAAGAATTTCTCGTTAACAACAGTTTTAGAATTATGTAGACTTGTATGATAGCATTTCATTGAAAATTTTTTCAAAGTTTAATAAGTAAAATCACAGAAAAAACACTTTCAATGCTGTTAAACCTAAACAAATCACTATTTTACAAGAAATCTATCTTTTGGCGCATATATTTTTTTGTTAAATATTTATCGGTTGATTTAACGTTTTACCCCCATCATACGAAAAAAATTAAACAATAAGCTCAAAACAAATATACCATATAATTAATAAATAATAATCGTTATAGTGAAGCCACAGAAGATATTATATTTGGATGTTTAAGGTACACAATCTTCAAAGTACCATTAAAACGACGATGACTTCCTCACAGATATTTAAACAAAATATACCGTCAGGAGAACGTCTCGAATTTCTTCTTTTATACTATTTAAAACAAAGAGCAATAAATAAAATGTAATTTGAATTTATGGTCAGTCTAGCAGTTGTTTTCAAGATAGGGACGCCGCCAAAACGTATTTCAGACGATAGAAAATGATCCACGTCATTCAGACTATTATTGAGGCAATATACTAACATTTTCTCGCGTGCATAATATATAAAATGCATCTGAAAACACATATCTTAAGCTTCAGTCGCCTCGGGCGGCTTTGTTTTACGACCATCTCGTTAAGTTCCAGCAAGCTGGTGTTTCCTCTAAAAAATGGTGCAGATGAAAGCTATATTTGCACAGATGACACAGGTGGCGCAAACAAGAGATAAATGAAAGGACCGACAGAAACGTGAAAACCAGATTACAAATAAATTTTTTCCTACAGGAGACTCATAATTCCGGATATATCAACTAAATATACATTGATTGTTACATTATACTTATCTCTCAAAATGAGAGCCTTTCACATGAGTTCTAGAAATAATACTTATGAGAGTTTTAAACCCGTTCTTCAATTCTGAACTTTCACTAACTTATGGTAACATCACTTACTGTTACGAGTAAGTTAAACTCAACATTTATCTCCTCAGTACTCAGGTCATATACACTGCTGGCCACTGTAAATGCAACACCCTGAAGGAAACATGCAAATAACATGAAATTTACAACATGCATTAGCGGAGGTGAGATATGCAAATGATTAGAATTTCAGCGCAGACGCACATCACGCACACCTGTGGCGCCACTTCAAAGCGCTATTTAAGGCTTGGAGATTTTGACGATTTCAAGTTCGGCAATTGTGTTTTTCTTGTGGTTTTTTCAAAAAAACGATCAATTATGCCTCGTCGAAAACAGCGATCATCTTTTGATCAAGTATCCGAGTTCGACTGAGGAAGGATAGTGGCCTGTCGAGATTGTGGATTATCTTTCAGGGAAATCGGTAGTCGTGTTGGGACGAAACCAAACAACTGTAATGCGGATATGTGATCATTGGATGCAGGAGGGTACGACGGACCGGCGTGTTCGATCGCATCCACCTCAGCGCACCACTTCACGAGATGACAGGCAAATTGTGCTCATGGCAGTGACGGATCACTCAGTCACATCACGAACCATAGCACAGCACATGCAGTCTGTAACGCATCATCCAGTGTCTTCGCGTACCATTCGACGCCGTTTTCAGCAGAGTGGTCTGTCCGCAAGACGTCCATTGCTTTGTCTACCCATGACGCAGAACCACAGACGTCTCTGCCGCCAATGGTGCGATGACAGAAGGATGTGGACGGCAGAATGGAATGAAATTGTCTTTACTGACGAGTCACGCTTCTGTCTGCAACACCACGATGGTCGCATTCGAGTCTGGAGACACCGTGAAGAGAGGATGCTGAACAGCTGCGTTATGCACCGCCACGCTGGTCCTGCACCGGGTATTATGGTATGGGGCGGTATTGGATATCACTCTCGCACACCTCTAGTACGCATTGCCGGTACTTTAAACAGCCAGCGCTACATCTCCGAGGTGTTGGAGCCAGTTGTCCTTCCTTACCTTCAGAGCTTGCCCACAGCCATGTTTCAACAGGATAATGCGCGACCACACGTGGCACGCATTGTCCAACGGTTCTTCGTCAATCGCTAGATTGAATTGCTTCCCTGGCCGCCTCGCTCTCCGGATCTTTCACCGATAGAAAACATGTAGTCCATGGTTGCTCTACGATTGACCCAGATTCCATCCCCAGCTGCCACAGCAGATCAACTTTGGCAACGTGTGGAAGCTGCTTGGTCTGCTGTACCCCAAGAACTCATCCAAAGTCTTTTTGAATCAATGCCGAGGCGTGTGGCAGCGGTGATCTCCAACAATGGCGGCTACTCTGGCTACTGATTTTGGCAGGAACCACACTTCACAGAAGTCTATAAATTTAATCATTTGATACTTGGTCAACATGTTATCTACAAAATAAATTTTGTTGCGATATCTCTTGTCTTTCTTGGTGTTGCAATTTGGATGGCCAGCAGTGTACATAGTTTTTATAGCCAAACTAGAGCAAAAAGACTTTAGCAGACAGTAGACTTTAGCTTCAGACTTTAGCATCATCTGATCGTGGACTGCTCACCGTGTCTACGTTGAATATGGGCAATGTAGGCAGGAAAGTCCTTCCGCGTAGATTGTAGGGATGGTAGGAGGGTACGAGACTCCCTTGAGGGTGCTTTGTCTAAATTGTGGTAGCACCAGCGCATTTTGATGCCCAATAGCAAGTGCTAAAGCTGATTATATATATATATATATATATATGTGTGTGTGTGTGTGTGTGTGTGTGTAAGTAAGTAAGTGCAATATCTTAAATATTGTGCAATCCATTCTAGTCTTTAAATTCCCTTTCCTAAACATAATCCCTCAGTAATATTAATTTATCTCTTAAAAACTTTTAGCCACAGATCTTGCCATAAGTACAAGGCCTTTAAATCGCATGCCTTTGCATTTCTAGATGTGTATATGTCCGAATTTTGGAAGGGGGTTAGCTTCGCGAGCCCCCTAAATCTGCTGACCCTACATATATTAGTCACATGTCTACTTCGCCCTCTCGCGTTCAATGTTGAAACGGGATATTTTACCGAGCCGTTCTTCTGGAATGGACGGATGTATTTTCGCTATAGTAAACTATGTACTAAGAAGTTTGGTCCGATTTCATTTAAATCTAATTTTTATTCCTTTAAGGCTGAGTCTAGCTCCAGCCATGTAAATATGAGCTAGTTTTCCCTTTCAGGTTATAATTTAAGGAAGTGACGTAATGGAGATATTATACACACACACACACATATATATATATGTATATATATATCGTATGCCCGTTAAACGGTTGAATTGATGCGGCTCCAGCTTTGAAACATGAAGGTAAATCAAATCAAGAAACCTAAATTTGATTCTTTAATGATAGCATCTCTTTGTCAATGATACCGACATTATCATTAAACGAAGGATTGTTTCTAAAAGTTGCGATCTTCAAGATAAACACAACCTGGCACTGGTAAAGCTTTCCAAAAAATCAGCCAGGAATAAAATCCAAAAGACAGATGAATTAAGGAACACGTGAGCTTTCCGACAAAGCACATGGAACAGCAGGCGAGGTCACATCATAGAAATCAAGCTAATGAGATCAAACATGGAGTGTAACTCAAATATTTCAAAAACATAGCCAAGACATACAACATTTCAAAAATGTCTGAGGTAAAGCTGTTGACATATTTTATTGATTTGGTTCACCTTTATTGTTCGGTTCCTTGTATTCATTTTTTATATTTTCTTCCTTACATAGGAGGCTGCCTTACTATACAAGTATTTATATTAATTTACAATTCTTAATTTTAGGCATTAATTATTTTTTTCTTTCTAATTTAATATATACATTTACATAGATATCCCTACCTACACACACACACACACACACACATATATATAGATAATATATATAATATTATAATATTATATAGTGTATATATGTATATATATACTCCATATATATAGATATAGATATCTATATTATATATAGATATATATAACATACATATATATATATTAGTATATATATATATATATATATATAATATATATATATATATAAATATATATATATATATATAATAATATACATACATAATATATATAATATATATATACATACATAGATATATATATATATATATATATATATATATAATATTAATATTTAATATACATAAATATATTATATATATATATATATTATATATAGATATATATAAATATATATATAATTATATATATATATCTAGTATAATTATAGACTACATACATACATACATATAAACTATTATTATATATATATATATAATATATATAATAAATATATATATATATATTATATAATATATCTATATATTAATATTAATGGGTTCCTGAGCCTACATAGACGTGATACCTGCATATTCACAAATGACGCTATTATCGTTTGCGCCGCTTCAGCTCATCAAAAGAAGAAGAGATCTAGCAACCCCAGTCAGTCAGACGATGGACGGTGATGAGCTATGACGCGTTTGTCTGTTTAGCAGTAGACGACTGCTCCTTCATTAGCCTAGTATGTTACCAATTAACGACGTAGCTTTGTACATAATATTTGTAAATAAGTTATATTCATTAAATGTTTATAATAATTTAATTATTTTAATCACCGCATGGTTATCCTGATCCACCCACACACACACACACACACACACACACACACATATATATATATATATATATATATATATATATATATATATATATATATATATATATATTTATTTATTTATATATCGTCGGTGTTCTGTAAAAAGGGCGAATACCCATAGAGATTTTTCATACATATTCCACCTTTTTACAAAACACTGACGATATATATATATGTGTGTGTGTGTGTGTGTGTGTGTGTGTATGTATGTACACTTTCAAGTTAAATTTCCAAATTCGAGAAAATTTTATCTATTAGTCAAATAATTCAGTATTCCTACCTGCTATTGAAACTTTGAAACTACAATGAAATTAACATAACATAGATAAATTAACTGCAAACAAAAAATTTTAAAACTTTTATTAAACATTTGATTTTGCAACCTTGTTTACCGATTATTTCTTTTAAAAATAATTTATAAAAATTTCAGCCATCATAAATATATATTTTTTTAATTTGACCAACTCACAATATTTATTGTCGTTTCTTTCTAAACCGATGTACAAGTACTATATCGAAAATTTTAATTGTAATACAGGGAAACATTTCAAACCCATTTTCATGGGTGATCAAAACTAATTTCCACACAAAAAATGCACTGAAATTAAATATTTGTTGGTGTCTTACTGACAGGCAAAGGACATCAGTGCGGTTTCCAGATATTTTATCGAATTACCAGCAGCTAGAAATAACGGATATGAAAGACTTGTTCTGCTCCTACATCATGACAACCGCAGGTAATCCGAAATCAATATGTCCGAGGCCATTTACCTGACATTGGTGGCAACTCTGATGTCGCTAGTGGAGCAAAATTTTTTACTTACGTCATCGAAACGTTAAATCCTAAAATCGGAAATTGCATACTAAAAGCAGTTCTTAAAGTGTGTTTACCTAAAGCAGGGGTTCCCAACCTTTTTCATACATCGACCCCTTTTAAAAGAATGATTTTCTTCATCGACCCCCTAACATTTTTCTCTATAATATGCAGCATACAGCATAATTATAATACTAATAATTGCATATAAAAGACTTAAAGATAATAATTTGACTAAGAATATAAACAAAAAATTAGAAAAAGTGGTTCATTAGGTTTATGTTTTATTATTTTTGTACTATTTTAATTTTTAATTTCACAAATATATATTTCAGAAACACAGATTGTAAATTGCACAAAAGTTCGATTTCAATTAATGTGTGGTCGTGCTTGATGCATTGATGCAATTTTTTTAATGTTTGATCTGAAATTGCTTATCATCGTATAGTCACAATAACTAACATAACGAATACAAATATATATTTTACTAAACAATTTTACTGACTTATATGTAATTATAGCATAATTTCATTCGACACATATACAAAAGCGTCATGACATTCGACTTTAGATGGGTGGATCACTGTATCACCGATCACTGGATGGGTGGATGTATTCGTGAATTTCGGACGTATAAAAAAATGCTTTTTACACATATCTATGCCAATATCTAATCAACTGGAACTCATATATCAACATATTAAGTAGATATAACGTAGATTTAATTATTTAATTTAGATTAAATTTAATTTAGATCTAATTAATGATTTAGACAAATATTAAATTTACAAAATACGTAGAAATACTCTATTACATCTCCTAAACACTTATCGTTGTAAATAGTCCATGGCAATCAGGGATAGCTGATCACGAAATCATCTCAAATCTGTAGTATGCAGCAAACATTACAAGCGATAAAACCGAGAAGAGATAAGACATATGTATCGACCCGTCATAAAACAGGTAAATAAAACACATTATTATTTATTTATTTTGAATGCATGGAGAAAGCATGAGAGTTATTATCATGCAGCTGAGAACTTCCAACCACAAATTGCTGTTCTGTCGCTCCTTACGTTTCAATCGGCACTCAGTTGTCACAAAAACAAAGAAGTGCTTGTCTTAAGCACTGACGGATCGGCATACAGTAAAGTCTATTTAACTCAGCTAGATCTTTCCATTTAGAAATTTCGTTTCAAGGACAATTCGTTTAATAGATATTCAAATTGAAGCATTTTTAATAGTAATAAAATTAAAAAGATTGAAAGCTAAACTAAACTAATATTTATGTTTATAATGGGGTATGAACTGCTCAAGTATGGTCATTCATTTTCAAGGAATTCAAAACTATAGGGAAATAATTATAAACAAACAAATATTAACCTCAAAATTTAGTCTAATTAAATTACTACAATACGTTTCCTAAAATTACTTGAGAATTGAAAAGAATCAGCATACAGATAAATTAAATATACATAAAAAAATCTGCAATAATGAAGGCAGCCTGAAAACTTAAAATATGATAAATTACAAAGTTTAAATGCTTCAAAAAATTTTCTTGGTAGTTAATAAAACAAACAAGAAAAACACCTAATTTTGTTCGATTTCTAACTAAAAGGTTTTTTGTTACTAAACACTTTCCCTTATTTGTGAAGATAAGAACTCTTTATGTACAACGGCCAGTTTACACTGAATCCGGAGCGTTACGTTAAGAATTTTAACTAATCACAGAGCTCAATTCATTGACCACGTGATATGTGAAACCAATCACAGGTCATGTCAACAATCTCGGAGCTGAAGTAGTAACGTGACGCAATGCTCCTGATGCAATGTGAACTGGCCTTTAGACCGTCCTTAAGATTCGGGCGTCTGAAACAAACCTGAAGGACAGTAGATGCGAGAAGAACCACTCCTTTCTTCGTTCAATGCGGACACCAAAAAGAAATCGGACAAAGTATCGTTTTTTTATCTCTACCTGTGTCGCATCTTACCATTCGCGCAAACAACTTTCTAATATGTCTTATCTAAGTGAAGCCATCTGTCGGCGAAATAAAGGAATTAAAAATTGATTGCCAGTTGCTTTTCTGTTGCCGTTTATTTGGTATACGAAAATTATAAAGTTACAAAACTTTTTTTTTTTGTATTTGTTTTCTTTGAATAAAAGACAGTTCCTCGCTTTATGTCTCAACTGCTGTAGAAACAAAGGGTAAGACGTTTGTTGTAAAACACGTAGATTTCTAAAATTCTCATGGAAATGCATGACTAAAGAACTGCGGCAATTGTAAATTGGAGACAACAGAGCTCACAGTGTAAAACGGTTGGCATACGTTTCCTGTCCATCGTTTTCTATGAAGTTATATCAGTGGAGTTGCATCACGCTTACTTATTCATGCTTTTTACAGATAAGAATATATTCTCTGTTACTGAATACTGCTGCAGTTGAATTGCATATATGTATTGAACCTCCCTAAGTCCTTCTATGCTGCCTCATCGTGGCAGGGGATGGCACTGGACGGAATGGATGAAGTACATAGGGAATTTAATTCCTGGTTGGGACATCTTAGGCGTGAAGGCAATTCCGTTATGTCCAGCAAAAGCCAGCAGGCATATGGAGCTAAGTCAGGCTCCTACCTTCGGGTGCTCCTGGTCCTTGACCAACAGAAGCTGTCCCCCTTACATACTGGTCAATTCCTAACTTGCATAAATTTTTCTAGGAAGGACTTTATTACCTATCCTCGCCTATTAATGGACCTACTGACGATATAGGGGCTCATGGATCTGGTCTAGCACAGCGAGACCAAGAGGAATTAGAAACAACAACAACAACATGTGCATTAAAGGTAATAAATACATACAATTGTAATATATTTGGTAATTGCATAGATTGATCATTAATCTTTTATATTTATTTCATATATCTATCTATTGCCTATTTTAACACAAGCCCGATAAAACAACGATGCAGTTCTAATTTACGCTACCTATTTAGTGCTTTACATTGTGGCTCGTTCCATATGTGGATGTTCCTTCAACACCAGCGAAACATGAAACTAGCATAACATTTCGCAGTCCTTACCTCCAGGTGAGATCTTTCTTGGGCCAACTTTGTCCCTGTATGGCATACCTCCGGACTCGTTCTCCAGGAGACAAATCCGGCATGCCGCATCTCTTTCGCTGTAAAAGTTCGAGAGTATTATCGTCCACAACGCCAGTCGCAGGGAGTCCTCCGAACCTCTGCATGCTGCGAATGGCATCGCGTAGTTTGTCTTCAGTTCTTAGATTATCAGCGCCAAAAGGTGACGGATTGAGGTATCCGTATTGATTCAGATAGTTCTGTACAGGTTCCCAGTGCTTTACCAGGTCTTTCTGAGAGTTCTGCAAGAAATTATTTAAATTTCAGATGACATTGTCTAATATATATGTTATCAATATTATGCATATTATCTCATGTATTTTGTAATCATATTTCATAAATAGATGTAAAATTCTGCATAACTTTGTGTAACAGAATTATACAAGCAGACGTTTTTTGGAGTACTCGAAGAAGATAATATTTGTCTCGGAAAATCAACAGTTACAAAAATTTCATCCATAGTATTGCAATAGGTCAGAACAAAATCAATGGTTGGTTAGGAGCAATAGTGTCGTCTTTTGGAAAACGAGGGAAAAAGTCAATTTTACCCTCGGATTTTTGTCCATGGATGTTTGCAGTCGTTAGGGATCGGCTTTCCGATTCCTAACGGCTACAAATATCCCTGCCTATGTGGTATTCGAACCCCTCAGTCTCTAGTTCCTATGACTCACGTCTAATTCATTCAGCCACAGTCCAGCTAGAGAGTAAAATTTCTCTGTAATTCTTAATAAAGAAACTTGTTGGAAGAAATAATCAACAGTTAATAAAGAATTGTGTGAAATAAAGAATTAACTGAGAAATAAATTAACGACAACAGTTAGTACAAAGTACTCTAACAAGAATTGTTTGAAACGCGCAGTCGGTATTGGCCAACGAAGATAATTAAAAATATGATCAAGTAAAAAAAATATATATATATATATTTGTGCAACGATATTAACAAATAAGTAAACCAAAATATCTTTCTTGTGAAATAAAAGATATTCAGTTACTATCAGGCCTTAGACATGGATAAAGCTGATAGAGATATTTGTCCCAAATTCTCGACGATTTGGCTCTCATAATCAATGACATTTCAGCGCTTATAATAGACGCTTATCTTTGCAAATATTTCCAAAGTAATATACTCCAAGTAATATACGATAAAAGTCTTTTTCTGTAACCTCCACTTAGTTAGAGCTTTCCATTTACATGTGGGTATGTTTAGCCCTCGTATTGCAAAAGATGATTGCAGTGCTCCCGACTAATCAACCAACCACTCACTTGTGAGACTCGAGACGAAAAGAAAGGTGAGTCTGACAGAAAAGCAGTTAGCGATATAAATTGTGAATGACGCAGTACTTCTTCCAAAACGTTTTGAGGAGAAAGTTCGACATAGTTTGTACACCTATATTGTGAACCCACGACTAGCTTTAGACACTGCATGTTACAGATGGTTCTTTTTGGGACGGTCTAACTCCCGGTTAAACTACGCACACAGAAAAAAAAAAATCATTTTTCGCTCGTAATTATTCGACGTTTTTATCTCGTAAACAAAATTTAGTATTTTAGACAGAAATATATGCAAAACAAGAGTCGATTAAATAAATCAGGCTAATAAGTATCAGAATGCTCTCAAATGGAGAAAACAACAAAATGCTCAATATATATAAGATTATAATTTTTATAACAAAATTATTTTTCTAACTTCTTGAAAATAACGTAACAGTCATGTTTACAATTCTGGTTTGAATAGAAGATAAGTGTGTAAATAAAATGATGCCAAATAATTCCCTTCAAATATTTTAAGTGCTTTAAATAACAATTTTAAAAACAATAAAATTATTAAAACTTAATTATAATTATGCCTGTGGGTTTTTAAGTAGATATTAGTTTAATATTTGCAAATCCTGCGAATAAATGGAGTGCGCATATATATATATATATATATATATATATATATATATATATATGTGTGTGTGTGTGTGTGTGTGTTTGTGTGTGTGTGTGTGTGTGTGTGTGTTTGTTTGTGTGTGTGTGTGTGTGTTTGTTTGTGTGTGTGTGTGTGTGTGTGTGTGTGCGTGTGTATTGGTTTCTAACGAGAATTAAAACATCCGTGTGAAGGCTAATCGTATAGACAAATTTATACGTATATAATTTATCTATCCCATTTCAGTCTGTATGTATTTAGAAACTTAGTGACAGGCAGAAATATTAAACCTCGGTTTTTTTTGTTGTTGTTTGTTTTAAAACTCTAAAATCATTCTGTCTTTTACACATTACATATCATAGTGAAATTCTCATTGCTGTTACGATCCAAGGTTTGTAATAATATACATATTTAGATTTTGCAAAGTAAAATTTATTGTATTTGTATTTTAATAAAACTTCACACATCTAGCGATATAGATAATGTAATTTTTCCTTGGTTGGTATCTATTTCTTAAACTGATTACTACATTTTCGATGTTGTGCATTGCCATTGGATACGAATCTTAATTTCCACGCATAACATGCATATTTTGTGACCACAGTTACTTTTCAGAGGACACAATTATCAAGCAGAATTTTACATCACTCAACTGTTCCCAAACGTAATTTGGTATTCAAACTCATTTCCTTTTTTCTTGTGTCTGACAATGGAAAACACACAAGTGGAACTAAACTACGTGACTGCTGAGTGCTTTGTGTGGGGCGTCTAACGCTTGCACATACCTGGGGTAAGACGACAGTTAAATTTAGACATTTAACCGCAGAGAAGAAGAATTAGCTGTGATGCGAATACATTTAGCAGATATTCTACGTATGGTTCTTAAAACGAGGCTAAATTTTGAAAGAAAAAATTTAAACGAGTAACTTTTAAAGTAGCATCTTACTTTTGCAGATAAGATGGCACCTGGATGGAAAAATAAACATCATTTTTCAACGTGTACAATTTGTAGGAGTAGCTGTGCAAAGTATAGAGAAGTATCCATTTCACACATATACATATATACATTATATATATATATATATATATATATATATATATATATATATATATATATATATATATATATATATATATATATATATATATATATACAGAGAGAGAGAGAGAGAGGTGTGTGTGTGTGGATGTATATGGGTGTAAAATGAAAATAAAATTGATATTCACGTCATAAAGTGGAATAATTCAATATAACTCCTAATTGTACTACAACATTATTTTATGTATTTTAAATTTAAATACAATCACGTATACTAATTTTTTCTTTTTATTTAAGCTATAACGCTTTTTTGATTCAGTAATATATATTTACCACATTAAATATTCCGAATACAAAATGAAATCTTGTTATATGCAGACTTTAATTTCTGGATGAAAGTAGACATAATATAGATTTCCTCTATTGTTTATGAAATTAGTTAAAATTGTCCATCCTGTTAAACTCCTGTAGGTGTGTGTGTGTGTGTTTGTTTGTTTGTATTTTTAATAAAACTTTAATGAAATTATTATATTATTAAACCATCTTAACCTGATGTTTTCAGCCGAAACTAACAAACTTAGGTAAAAAAAAAATTATACTAGTTAAGGATTAGAAATAAAATTTAAAATATCATATTTTAAGGTTTTTCTAATCCCTGTCTTGTTTTACTAGTTTGGCTGCGTTATTTGCTATTACTTTGCTAGTTATATTACAGAGTTAGGAAAAACTGCTACTTATTTTCAAACACCTTTTTTCTAATAATTGTAAGAATGCAGAGCATTAAAGTTATTATTATTTTCAAAATGATTTCCGTATCAATAATTTATATATACAGTGAAATTTCTCTATAGCAGCCAGTAATGGTTCTGATAAAGAGTGGCCGTTTTGACGGGTAGCCGTCGAAAAGAGATTACTTCAATAACATTGGATCTATGGAGTCTTGAATCGGTTCTGAATTAAACATGGCCTTTAAAGGGATGACCTGATGGAGAGGTTTCTTACATACGCACACACGCACGCACACACACACACACACACACACACATATATATATATATATATATTAGCTGAAAACCCACACTTCGCTACGGAGTACATTCAAATTTAATACAATGGTCAATGTATGCAATTGATGTATATATATATATATATTTACAAAAAAATCGTAAGGGATATTTTTAAATAAAAAATAATGTAGAAGAAAATATTCAAATTAAATCTAATAGGACATACTAAAGAATATAGTACAGTTTGAGGAACATATCTTTTACTGTATTGTAATATTTTTTTTGGATAATGTCCAATCATCTGCCGCATTAGGAAAAAAACGTCTATTTTGTTGTTATCACGTGACGATAAATTTATTTAAAGTACCAGAAAAAGAAATCACGTGATCAGCATTTAAAAATTAAATTCTAAAAATTAATCTTTGAAAATTCACCAAAAATCAGAAAATGGAGGTAAAGATTCGAAAAAGATTTCATTTTAAAGGGATTTTTATGATCTTTTTTGTGATATAAATTTTATAACCCTCAAATTATTATTTTAAATGCAAACTTAAAAAAATTGCTAAAACAGCTTAAAAATTTAATTTTAAAAATTCTAAGAAGAATTTTTCTAAAATCTTTCTTAGTGCACCTCTACACCATAAGAAGAATCGCCATGCAAAATTTCAGTCTTTTAGGTCCAGTGGTTTGGTCTGTGCATTGTATGTCAGTCAGTGAGTCAGTCAGTTACGGAACTGTTTTATATATATAGATATAATATATATATGTATATATATATATATATATATATATATATATATATATATATATATATATAATATTTGAATCTTTAATCGGTTCTGAAAAAAAATAAGCCCATTTAGAGAAGTGGTTCCCAACCCGTAGAAGTCTGCGGACCACTAAGCCAGGAATTGAACCATGTACGAACCACTACATCCCCCACCAAGTTGAGGGGGGGGGACCTTCCGGGGGTATGGAGGGTTAAGAATATCCCTCAGGCAAAAGGAATACAGGATTAACGTATTCACATTCTAACGTATCACACTCTAATAATAAAATAATTATGTTAAACTTTTAAGAAATTTTAATTCAACACCTGATAGTCATCGGATATATTCAGCCCATCTAGTTCAGCGAACATTGCTTTCAAAATCCCTATTTATTTGGCAACGTTTTTATATAAGGCGCCGGACCACTCCCGAGGCTCTCGTGGACCACCGGTTGGGAATCACTGATTTAGAGGGTTGGCCGTCTAGAGAAGTTTCACTGTACTAGTAAAAAAAAAAAACTATTCACACTTTGAACCTGTTAAAATGTAGATGCGCATTTACAATTAAAAAAAAATTGCAAAGGAATCAGAAATTAGGACTTTGGGTTTTATGACCAAGAACAACGTTATGCGAACAACAAAGGAGGTGTGATAGTACGCATTTTCTGATATTTCTTTCTCATAAATTTATCGACACAGGTCTAAAATGCTTAAAATACTCTTAATTACAGGTCTAAAATGCTTAAAAATATGACACACATGCACAATTATTTCTCGTTAATACACAGATGTGTAAATTTATATGATTATATGAATTCATTCAAATAAATCATGCGGAGGTTTTTAAAAAATGCTTTTAACAATACATAAGTGTTTGTATGCAATAATTGAAAAATATATTTCTGAGTAAAATGCATTTCTTTTACCAACTTATTTAAATTTCTATGGATGGCAACATAAAAATTTTCTGTTATATTCCTTGACTAATATCACCAACAATTTTTCACTGGTTAAAATTGAAAATTAAAGTGTTTTTTTAACCAAAGGGCCTAATTTTCGTAGTTTCATTATCATTCCATGTGTTAAATACATGGTATTATTCTCGTTTACATGACCTACTAAAGTTTGTAAATAAATGTCCCGTTTCTTTCAAATTTTGATAATATCAGAAAAAAAAATTGCCCGCACAGCAACACTAAAGTCAAACGAGGTAATTACCCTCAATGTTTCAAAGAAATAAAAAAAATGTAGGAGACCTATTCATACAGCAGCTTTCGAAGAATTTAAATCCGCTTTGTGGAACGAATTTCTTTAAAAAACGACCCATACAACGAAAAGAAACTACCTGGATTCTGTCCAAGTAACGCAGTATGTTTTCACCTGAAATCTTGAAAAAACTATGCCTGAATTCTTCCGCGGTGATAAACCATGCTTTAAACACCATTCATTTCTAACTTCAAAACATTCTCCCTGTGGGAAATAAAATGACTCTCTCTGTTAAAAAACGATAGTCTCTTTGAATAAGTCAAGATTTAATTAGACGAGTAGTTCTCTTCTCTTTGTGGATGGAACCTAGCCGTAGAGCTATTTCCAAAGATTGTATTTTTAATAGATTTGCTTTTCGTTATTCAGAGATATATTCCCGTTACGTGTATATTACCTCAAATAAATTAAGCATCTATCAGCTATAGGGCCGTTCAAGTGTAACGTAAGCACATTATTAGTCATTTTAGACCCCCTCCCTCCCCTTGTAAGCAAAAATAAGCAATTATCTGACCACC
This sequence comes from Dolomedes plantarius, assembly GCA_907164885.2. Classification (NCBI taxonomy): domain Eukaryota; kingdom Metazoa; phylum Arthropoda; class Arachnida; order Araneae; family Dolomedidae; genus Dolomedes; species Dolomedes plantarius. The sequence continues at coordinate 31,982,310 of OU015492.1, read as the reverse complement.
CCCAGCCCCATTGCATACGTAAGAATTGGCAAATTTCTTGTTTCTATTTCTTAGACCAAATGATATTTTCAATCGTTAAATTCATCGTACTTTTCTAAGAAAAAGTGTGTGGATATTAAATCATTAACAGTAAATATATTGAACAATAAATAAAAACAATCAGAATTACATCAACGTTCTAAAGGTTTCGTTAATTCTTTGAAGGTAAATAGTATGATATAAAAGTAAGTAAATAAAGATGGCAGGGTAGTTGATGGGATCAGGAGTACATCGCATTGCTCTCTCTTGCGTGCATGTTTTCTATCTTCCGTAAGCATTGCTATGACCCCCCCCCCCCTTCCTCCTTGTCAGCAAAAACAATCAAAGCTTGACCCCGCCCCTCTAATTGCTTACTTAATACTTGAACGGCACCTGTATTTTCCATCAAAATCTGCAACAATTTAAAATTCACTGACAGTTTTAAATTTTGCAGTCTTATCTGCATTTAGTACAAAGGTGTCCTGTGACCGATAGATGTGAAATTTTATTAGCTTGCCGAATAAGTACAAAAACTCAAGTGAAATAAACAAATATTACTATATCTTTAATAGTTTATATATTTATAAGCTATAATATTTTCCTTAGTTCAAGATTGAAAACCTCACTTGATGATTCTCAATTTTGTGGTATCTTTCGGAATTTCTGCCGGTGAAAAATCTTGACCTTCGAAATCATCCACGTATAACTATAATATTTAAATTTCCTCCCACCTTTTCAATCGGAATTTTCCAAGCAGTTTGAGATCTTTTTTTTTTTTTGCATCTTTCAAAGTAAGAATTATGTAAAGATCGTTTTTCTTGAGATGCTTTTTGTTACCGTAAAATCTTGACTATAATACGCACACGTGTAAAATACGCATGCTTGATTTTGCACGAAGTTTTCGGAAAAAATTAAAATTCGACTATAATACGCACCCTTTCAATATTTTATTTAAAAAGTGCACAAATACTTATTAATATAAATAAAATTTTTAATAAAAATAAACGAAAACGTCAAATTCGGTAGGAAAAAAAACTTATATTTTTAATTCAAAACAAACAATACTGTCATATTATCAGTCTTAATCACATTAAATAGAATGCATCTCATCTATTGTTTGTCATTTATTTAATGTTTAAAACTACGTTTTTTTTAAAAAATTATTTATTTATTTATTTATTTTGTACACGAGTATAATACGCACCCTCATTTTAACAGACTAAAATGTGAAAAAAAGTACGTGTTATACTCAAGATTTTACGGTAATTATTGTAGCGGTCTAAAGCTATAAATATTCATTTTACGCTTAAAACGAAACTTAAAAATCTCTCTAAAATATCACAGGTTTCCTCTAAGCTTGTTTACTTAAAACAACATTAATAAAGATTCCAGAAACAATGTTCAAAATTGTATCATAATGAAGTAAGCGAGAGTATATATACTACTGAAAACGTGAAAATGTTGACATTCCACTGCAAAGGGTTAAATATACTACTTTCCAAAATTGAGAGCCTGAGGTAGCCGATTGGTAGCGCGTCGGCTTTCAGCACCGAGGGTACTCAGTTCAAATCCCGATGACTCTGTTTAATACTTTCGTGTCTAGGCCGGATATTGGCACGTTAAATCTGTAGACCTTAAAGTCCTATGAGGTCAGAGAGGGTGGGAGAAGATGCGATTCCCCTAGATGTCACCCCTAGGGGTGCTCGGTGAAAATTGTGGTGTCACCTGGCTAAGTCGGACTCCGACTCTTGTGGTGAGCTAAAAATCGGAGCCGTATTCTTCCGCTCGCTGCAATATATGGATCTAGTCTGGAGTTTTTCGGGCAAGGGGGCATATTAAAAAAAAAAAATAAAATAAAATAAAATAAAACGTCCAAGAAATTCAACTTGCATTGCTTGACTTTATATAAATTCTTTCAGCCAAGAATGCTTGCGTACATATGACCTCATATGCATATTATTTCCCGGTGATGTATATTATTACAACAGTTATGTTGTATCTAGGAAATTATTAAAACGTACATGATCAACACCGAGATTAATGGGGTTAGTTTGCTGAATTTACTATCTTTCAACCAAACCAGCGAATGGCAGTTCCTCTTTCACAATCCTTGTGTAAATGTTAGATTTAATTTCAAGAATCCTAACCCTTATGATGATAAATATTTCTTTAAATGAGTAAGATTTGTTTGTTTGATTAAGAAATAAATGAAAGGGTTTGAAATGTCGTCAAGGATTGCAATCTCAGATTGCATTGTAGCTTATATTAAAAAAAATGCAACTGTGTTGTTGCCAGCTGGCACACATCATACAAACCTTCATGAATGAAACTTAAAACACAACGACTTTATCTGGCACCAAACACCTAAACTGCTCGGAATTAACCTCCAAGGTTACATCACTCTATAGAAATTTCTAACGATCTTCCTAATCTTGGAATTTGGCATCTCATATTGAAAATCTACAGACGAAAGGATTCCATTATAATTGTTAAGAGACTGTAAAAGAATTTCTTTACTGTTACCGTCATATTGATACGCCAAATCTTTTTTGAAAGGAAAAAAATAAATAATTTAAAGTATTACAACACAAGATACAACACAATTTTTACCATGGAAAATGTGTGAGTAAAGTAAAATTATTTTATTTTAATCACACTTAATTGTATTTTATTCTTTTCCTGCATTGCATTTCAAGTACTTTTTGTGAAATTAAACAAGTTTCCCGTTAATTTTACCCGACAATTTTCCGTTAATTTAACCATTTCGAAAGACTTAACAAAGAAAGATATGCACTGTAGATTTCCTTATATAACCTTGGGTAAATTTAAAATGTTTTAATTTCACAACTAAAGAAAATTGTAAGAGTGATTTAGCAATTATGATATTTTAATAATGGTATTCTGCATATCATTTATTATATGAAATCAAGCCAGTGCTGAAAATGACAGATATAATGCTTCAGCTTTTTAAAATTTTTATTTCAGAGACAATACTGAGGCTAAATAAAATATTTTGGGATTAAGTAACGTCAGAGGAAAGTCCAAATAATATTGAGAGAATTAGTACGTCTTAGTAATATTAGAGGAAAAACTGAAAACAATAGTTTTCAGTTTTTCCTAATATTGCGTAGACGAAACGAGATTTTAAAAAGAAAGCAAAAGTATGACAAATATTAGAAAACAAAATTAACACGAAGAAAAGATTGTAATTTCATATTTTATTTTCAGAGATTTCTAAATAACATAACGATACAACATTTCTACTTATTTTATTCAAAGAGATTAGTCAAATGCGATTGATTGTTGAATTTATTATAGAAGTAACAAATTATCGTATTGCTATTCCAGGCTTTTTCTTCGGTCAAAAATACTAAATTATCGATCAATTCGGAGAAATTTAAAAAGTTCTTTAAAAAAATGAACTTATACAAAAATGGCTTCCAAACACACGCTCGCCGTACAAGTGTATACCATACAGAATACATTTACATGAGCACCTTTTTTTTTACCCCTGACACGGGAAAAACGAACATCTGAAAGGGAGAGGGGAGGCTGTTGGTCATACACCACTGATTTTCGTTTCACTGATGGGGCTAATTTATGAATCATATTCCAAAAGGTCGGTGTAAGGGTTCATATGAAATGTGTGGTTACACAAGTTCGAAATATTTCTGTGTTCTCGTTTCATATAGGCATTTTAATATAGAGATATAATCGTTCAAAACCATAGCATTTATACAAAATTTTGACTAAAATATCACAAAGCATGTTGAGTTTGAATATCTTGCATAAAACATGGATTACAAAAAGATTAAAACTCCGTTTCATATGACAATTTTGTTCGAAATCATGCCTCCTCGAATAATAACGAAGTAAAAGAAACTTAAGGAGAACTCAGATTGTATACGACTAACTCATATTATATATTTTCAAGATTATATATATATATATATATATATATATATATATACATACACACACACACACACACACACATATATATATATATATATATATATATATATATATGTGTGTGTGTGTGTGTGTGTGTGCGTGTGTGTATGCTTGACAATAATTATATATTGATTACATTGTAATTGATTACATGATTGCATATATTGATTACATTGTAAGCAATCGTTACATGTTGTTGATGCCAATGGCTATGTTGGCAATCGCCAAACGCGCTCTTAAAAGAATACAAATATAGGTACTGTCCGACCACGAAAGCAAGGTCCCTGGAAGCTGTTGCGCATGCGCGAGAAAAGCTAGTCTACTTAGAAAATAGGGGAAAACGTCATATTTTCGGATGTGTTTGTTTATGAAATACGGAATGCATGTCAGACTGCTTTTTGTCCGCAATTTTAAAGTTATTTTTTAAAACTTTATTTTTGATCGAATATGTGAATAATAATTTCAAAATAATAAAAAGAAAGAAGCAAATCTATTTAAAAAATAGGAGTTTTATAGGAGTGGATATTTTCGGATTACATCACAATCAAAATTATCTAAAGCTACGTTTTCGGTGGTTCATTTTTTCTAACGTTTCCTCGGAGATTCAAATTTTGGAGTTTCTTCACACTTTGCTTCTCTACGTATTCTTTTTACACTGGCCATTGATATCCCGGTCATTTTACTAGCTCTCTTTGGGGATTGCGAAACTGGAACAATAACATTTCCTTCTAGTGCTTCTTTATCACACAATTTAATTACATTGTGTATTATACGTTTACAATCACTACGGAACGGCTTATTCCGAGCAGTCGTGTTGGGTAAAGGATGCATTAATTTTAATATAATAATCAAAATAACATACGAAGAAAAAGCAAGCAAGCGCAGTTAGTAGCCGATTCTAAAGAATGTCGAGAGAATACGAGACTTTTCCCCCTCCTTCCTAAGCAGCCTTACCTACAGAGTGAATAGAATCGTCTTGGCACTATGCCAACCGTGGTTCTTCGTACTGTGGTCGGACTGTATCATAGTTTTTATTTCTTATGTTGGCATCGTAAACTAAAAGATATTAGAATTTGTTTGAAATCGCTTGTTGCATAAAAAAGTTTGTTAGGCTCGCACATCGTATGGTCGATGTTTCATGTATTGATTTTGTTCATACATTAGTATTGTAGATAATTCGTTTAAGTAAATAAAATTGTTATTAATTCGTGTGTCTTATGGTCGACAATGGTTTTGATATAATTTATTAGTCTACAGTCCATTCGAATACAACAAATTTGGGACCAGTGCAACGCGCTATTGGCGTCAACACATGTTTTTAACTTTCCTTTTTACTCTGTCTGGAACAAATTATCCAAATGCAGTAAAAGAAATTATTATTTAGAACAAAAAAAAATTATTTGATATTTATGCCCTTTAATTTTAGTGTCAATGCAGGGGGGAAAAGAAAGAGTTTACTCGTATTTTATTTGAGTACTCATTTTCCTAAATATCCAGGACGTAGTTTCTCTAAGCCTCTAAAGAATTTCATTCCCTAAAGAATTATCACGTAAATAAAGTACACTGTGGTGTTACTGTAGGGCTCGTTATGCTTTTAAAAGATAAAAATTATTATTTATATAATCATTTTTAAGTTAAATTTAAGTTTAATAAGAGAGACTTTTTCTCAGCGATCCAGGTTAAAAAAAAAGCATGATTTATTATAAACAAAAAAACAATAATTTCGAGCAACGTGATATCCATTTTTTTTACTTTCCGACTCTTAAGTTGTAAATAAAGACTATAAAATCCCTTTATAATTGACAAAAACATTTTTTATGTAGGGAATTTGATTTCTATCTTTTATTTAAACGTCAGGAATATATCAGTTATGTAATACTATTCGCATTTGACGAGTAAATGAACCTAAAAGAACTTTATTTATACACAAACAGACAAATAAACAAACAAACATACACGAAGAAGGAAGGGTATTCTCACATCCTGACACGTCATCCAAGAAAAAGAAATAAATAAATAAAAAAGAGAGCTGCAAGGTTAATTTTTAAACTAGCTAACCCACCCACACGGAGTCAAATCTTATTTCAAGTGACTTCTCTCCATCAGGCTATCTCTTTAAGACAATATCGCTCTACATGCAAAATTGATATCATTTGAAACGCGATAAATAGGATGCCCTTTAAGGCGTCCCTCAGAATTAGTATTTTTAATTTTTTTAAACTTGATATATAGATTTGCGCAAGGATATGGAATACTTTAAAAAGCCTCGGTAGTTATTTATAGATAGATTATACGATTAAAATGGCCTAGCAGCCCAATTAGAAAAAACTGTTTATCATTCCTTCAGACATCTTTGAATGATTCACGAAATACATCGGAAGTTTCTAATGCACTCACACACACACACACACACACACACATATATATATATACAGTGGAATCTCGATCTATCGTTTTCCAAGGGACCGACTGAACCGAACGATAAATGCGGGAAAACGATAGATCCGGGAAAATAACAAAGCAATATGATCGTCGGGACTCAGTGTAATAAACGATACATACGGGAAAACGATGATTCCGAAAACGATCGATCGAGATTCCACTGTATATATATATATATATATATATATATATATATATATATATATATATGCACAGTTGAACACCGTTATAACGAACTTCAAGGGACCAAAGGTTTTGTTCGCTTTATCCGGGGGTTCACTGTATCCGAATCGTTTAGAAAAATGCTAGAGTTCACAAAATGTATAACTCATTAGTTGCAATGTGTATTCAATAATGATGTATTAAAAATGATAAAATCTTTTTTAAATGATCCTTAATGAATTAAATCGACTAAAATTGATTACATTAAACTGACACAAGAATAATTAAATTACGTACAATAGGAAAACGGCGGGACCAAAATTTTCGTTAAATTTAAAATTTGAAAACGGAAACTTGAAAGAATTATTTCAAAAGCCAAAAACCGAAATTTGAAAAAGAGAATTTTAAATAATTATTTCGGTTTTTAAAAATTCTAACATATTTTTAAAAGTGGTTAAACATTTTTTAATCTTTAAGAAATAAAACCATTTCACTTTAAATCGAAAAAGCAACACATCGGGTTGCCACTCAGCTAGTATATATATATATATATATATATATAATGATTCCACTTATCTATAAAACAATAGTCTCCAATTGTATAATTGATTAACATATTACAACAGCATCTCTATATGTACCTAAAATCCCGATATCTGATGAGAGTAATAAATACATAAATAAATGGTTGTCATATAAAGTCTAAATCCACTGAAAAATGCAAAATAGTCACATACTTCCGCGGCCGATATTTCGTACATCCCAACAACAATTTTTTCGAAATGTCATTAATAACCGACATGGCAAGTAACTTCTCAACTGAAAGCTGAATAAACGGACCTGAATGGGAGCCATTAGAAGATAAAAAAAAAACACTTAATCTTTCTATTCGAGCAAGCTGGGTTGGATGTAAAAGAAGATACTTCAACAAAAATTGTGAATTCTGTCCTTCGGAGGAAAAAAAATAAAACCCGCCTAAAATCCCTTTTCTTCGTAGACGACTAAATGGGGAAGAAGTTAACTTTTCAGTTTTTTCCCTGCACGAAAGAAGGCAATTTTTTACTCATATCTTATAAGGAATACTTTAACACCATACGCGGTTTAAGTATTATCTACGAGAAAAAAAGAGTCTGAAGAATAGAAAAATTGCGGGGGGGGGGGGGCGACAACCATCTGTTGAACAAAACCTCAAACACTACTTTTATAGCGAACAGTCACGAAAAAAAACGCTGTAAAGAGTAATAGAATGGAAATATTCTATATTTGTATGTATGTATGTACAATGCAATCTCGATCTATCGTTTATCAAGGGACCGACTGAGCTAAATGATAAATGCGGGAACATAACAAAGCAATATGCTCGTCGGGACTGGGTGAAAAAAAACGGCACATACGGGAAAACGATGATTTGGGGAAAGATCGATCGGGATTCCACTATATATATACATATATATATATATATATATATATATATATATATATATCCTCTGCATATATATATCCAAATATGCACAATGACACACATGTATACATATATTCTTTATATATGCCTTGTGTGTCATTACTCTAAGAACTAACAGATATTTTTAACTAGAATTATATAATTATTTTTTTACACTTTTCTAATTATATTTTACACTTTTTATCATGGCCGTAACGTGTCATTCAATAACAAAATGAATTTTTTGAAACTTCTATCCCAACATCAATTTCGTTCGAGTATTCCTTTCCATTAATATCGCAATGTGACAGAAGTGTCTTGGTTAAAAACAATTGCCCGCTCTGCGCCATTTATCACTCTCTAACGAAAAAGCGTTTCACCAGAAACTTGTTTGCTTCACTGGATTGGGAGTTGTCAACAAATAAGAACCATCATGGGATCCCTTTTCTTGGCACGCCTTTGCCATTAGCTTTTTCTTCCGTAGGAACTCTCTTACTGTTCTTTTGACGCAACCAGCAAGCAGAAAAAAATATCAGACCTCTAGAAAAGTTTGGATTACGGTGTCCCAGCAAATTTGCTTTCCATACGGATCAAATCAAAGTAATGAGTTGAAAAATGATATCTAAGTACATGATAGGTCCATCAGCCATCATTCGGTTTTCCGGTAAACCTTATATACATACATACATATATATATATATATATATATATATATATATATATATATATATATATATATATATATATATATATATATATATATATATATATATATTAACACGGGTGTTTTTCCTAGGGATATTTGCCTGAACAACCCAAGTAAAAGTTGACAACTCTACCATTGGATCATATTAAACATGGATTATCATTACTGTGAGGACGATGATCTTTCGGATTGAAATTATTATATAAATCCGGTCTTTCATTTCTTATTACTTCTAATAGTAAAAAGAAAAGACTTTTTTATCTTTTCAATTTAATTTACAACCTAAATACCTCTAAATAAACATTTTATACAGACATATTTTTAAATAAAACCATTTAAATAGTAATAAGAATAATATTACTTACTGAAACAGTCAAGGATAGACACAAAATTACACCAATGAACAGAATGTGAGACATTATTCGAAGAATTTATTTTCCCTCTGTTGTCAAGCGTGACTATCTCGATGTCCTATTTTCATATATTGAATTATATCACGTAGATAAGTAATGCCTAGTTAGGGCAAATCTTACAGTATTTGCATTGGCTATTAGCAATAAGCTCATAGACAATTATCCAGGTTGTAATTCCAAAAGCACCGAGTACACCAAAAATATCGCAAGTAACTTAGTAGTGAGTGCCATCACAACTTCGGATGCAGCAGCTTTTAACAAATATTTTCCATTGCAGTGTTTAACAGAAATAAATGGCAATAGCGATTTCTTTCTCTGGCCCTCAGCAATCTGACAAAACAGATTCCCTTCGAGATGGAGACGTGCCTTTTCAATCAACAAATAAATCTTTATACAACTGCTGTCAACTGGCGAGAGAAACTGAAACATTTAGCTTTTACGAGACAGATTATGAAAACCAGACCACTGCAGGTTATGATGTCCGTACGTCAAGAAAATTTGATAAGAATAATTAATATGGTAAACAAGAGAGTATACTATTGTTCAGAATAAATATTTCACTCTCTTCTGCAGCCAGCACCCTATCAGAATATAACAAAATAATTGCCAGACCCCATTCTGTGACAGTCTAATCTCATTCTTATCTTCCAGATAAAGACATTTAACCCATTATCTATGTCCTTTGCATCTTTGAGGATAAAATTTTTTCCTCTCAGTCTATAGTCTCGCACTATCTCCCCCCTGCCACCTATCTTTATTCGTGACAACCTTCCGTGGGAACTTTTGAATCCATCAATTCTAAATAACAAAAGTCCTTGATTCCGCGTTTTAAAAAATCCCACAGAACATGGTGTCACAAAGCTCTCCTTGTTGGCACCCACACTTTTCAATACCGTTTCCGATTTCGCCGGGGCACGGACCCGAGCTTTTGTGCAGAGATGTCGCTCTTCTTTTCTTGATTTGCTTTTTCTCTGGCTCAGTCCTTTCATCCATGGTTCTTAAAAAGTGACGCACATTTAGATGAGAACAATGGAGCAGTCAGACGACAATGTACAAAGTGTTATGGACCTCACGACAACGGAAATTTCCGAGTGACGTCACAGGCCACTTTCTTTGATTTCTTTTATTCAATTTCATAAAATTTCAATTAGTCACCGAGGAATGAAGGTGTGGCGTAAGAATGAGAAATATCAAAAGCGTTTCTAAATAATTCTTGCCACAAATGTGGTTAACTAGGAAAACTTTTTTTGCTGTTATTTTTCAGCAACATTGCTAATGAGTCGGTAATACGTTTCCCGCGAAGCAACATTTTTTTTTTCTCCTCTATTGGGGATTCTGGAGCAAATATTTAAATAACTTTGGACGCATTAGAATAACAAAGGTATGCTCGTGGTGTTTCGGAACTATAATATAGAGTAATAGTACAAACGCCTGATAAATTTAATGAAGAATTGTACAGCAGATAGAATTGTGATAAAAGTGGTAAAATATTTGAGTAATTTTTTAAAAAATAATTCGTGTGTATCTAAATACGTTTATAGGTAATATGTTACTATTATATATACATATATATATATATATATATATATATATATATATATATGTGTGTGTGTGTGTGTATACAAGAGAGATTTATCTTGTAAAGCTCATTTAGTGGGCAATATCATAATCACATGATCTGGCCGTGTAATGTTGCATTTAATATATCAGGTCTAGAGTTCGAGTCACCTCAAAGTCATAAGTATTTTAATTATGAGAAAAATGCGATAAAATGTATTGAAAGTTGGAACAGTTATCATCATCATACTATCTAATATTATAAATGTTTTCATACAGCATGAAAATTATCACATCAACAATATTTTTAAGGACTAGGGGATACTGTGGAGAAATCTATGGTGGCCGGTATAAAGGGCTTAAGTCAAAAAAAGGGATTTTTAGATATTTGTTAGTATTGATAAAAAAAAACTTTTGACTTGTATAAAAGGCTTGAGTGTATCAATTTTATATACAAAAGTACATTACTTTGTACAAAAGACTCAAGTCGAAATTATATTTCTGCGATTAGTATAAAAGCCAATAACGTGGCATATTTAAATCACTGTTTTTGATTACAGCCCTTTATACCGGGCACCATAGAAATATTTCAATTAACGCCAAAAGCACATCAAACAAATACAATAAAGGTTTCCTCACATTTCTACTGTATACTTTTAATTGTTCTTTTCATTTATATAATGCCTTAAAAAGGCTGTTTTTCGACTGCCAAAATATAAGAAATGCAGCAGTACAAGAGATAAAATATTCTTTATTAACGTAACTGAATACTCGTTAACGAAACATTTATTTAAATCAGTAAACAAAAGCATAATTTTTGGAAAGGTTATCTATTTTCTGCAACAAATTTCTGATTATATTTATATTTATATTAATTTTTTAAAGTTACACTTTTTAGATTATATCAATTTAAAAACCTTTAGCAATTGTCTAAACGTCATCTCTAAGAATGATTTCCATACAATAAAATCTTCTCTTTCATTATAAAAGCAAAAGGCTCCTGCTTTAAATACATCTTGAGGGCATTTCTCTTCCTCTCTCTTTTTTTTAATCATTTGGGCACAGAGGTCACACCGGACATTTCATTCTGCAGTTCGCGCTCGCTGAAAAAGTGAATGAGGCAGAATCGTGACAGATGGGCCAAATGTAAGGTGGGAATACGAATGTGCCCTTATTAAGATGAATTATTCTGCCGACCAGCTGCCTCGCTGCCAATGTTGACTTAGAGATACCTATACCTCTCTCCTTATAACAAGCTAATGTCCTAGAACTTTTCTACGAGAGATCTTCGGGGAAATTATGCAGACAGCTATAAAACGTAATAAGAAATTATGTTTTTGATGAAGAGAAAGTAATAAATATTTATTTCTTCGGGCGTCACGGACGCATTCTGGGTGATAAATAATAAATAATGTTTTAATTTAGGAACTACTTCTATTCAGTCGCTAGAAATACGCGTAACAAAGTCTTTCCTAAAATTCTGCAAAGACATCAAGAACTTTAGAAAATTCTGAGTTGGATTCGTTGAGTTCATTTGTTAATTTGAACTTCGCACAAACTGTTCTTCCATATTATTTTATAAAATACTAGGTGAATACCCGTGCTTCGCTACGGAGTACATTCAAATTAAATACAACGGTCAATGTATACAATTAATGCCAAAAATATGTTATATATATATATATTTATAATAAATACAACGATCAATGTGTGCAATTAATGTCAAAAAACAAACAAAAAATATATCTATAAAAAATCGTAATGGATATTTTTATAGACAAAATAATGTAGAAGAAAATATTCGGTAAGTTAAATCTAATAGAACATACAAAAGAATATAGTACAGTTAAAATAGTACAGTTTCAGGAACATATCTTGTACTGTATTTTAATATTTTTTTGGATAATGTCCAATCGTCTGCCACATTAGAAAGAAAAAAAAATATTTAAATTGTGCATAAAATTGTACATAAATTCAAAAACATAAAATTTATAACTTAAATAAAGTTCTGCAATTTTATACCAATAAATTTCCAGTTGATAGCAAATAAATTGTAAATCTTTTTTTTTACCTTAAATGTCCAATAAATAGCGTAGTTTCAAATGTAATTTTCTTGTATAAACCCTTAAGCGTTGCCAATTTCAAAAATCCATTTTGCATTATTAATATCTCCTCCACTTGAATCTTAAATGCTTTACTGATATGCTTTACTAAATATTAAATGCTTTAAAGATAATAAATGAAAATGTAGTTTGATGTGTTGCTTTGGTTACTTGACTATGGTCGACAAAGAAAATTCAAATGTTGAATGTTTTACTGATTATAAATGAAAATATCGTTTGATGTGTTGCTATGGCTACTTGACTATGGTTGACAAAGGGAAAGCTGTAAAGGTGAAGCATCAGCTCAACATTTAGGCCCCTAACTTTCTTTCTACTGATCAGATATACATAATATATAGCCTATGTCAATCTGGAATAATGTGCCTTTCAAATAGTGAAAGAATTTTTCAAATAGGTGCAGTGGTTCCGGAGATTACCCTCCACATACAAAATCCGCTCTCTCTCTTTATATATCAGTATAGATTTCAGTAGTTCTGTTTTCCTACCGTGTGGTTCATTAAAACTTTTCGATTATGCGTTTCCTTCATATTTTTGCATCTTATAAATTACAATATCTAAAAAATTTAAGTTTCTCCAAAACTACGAACGTCTTTGCTCTTTTTTACTCTAAATATAATTCGGTTTTACAATTATATTCAATCATTCAGTTCTGAGGGAATCTGAGAAGTAATTCGGCTTTAACTATAGAGCAATTATGTAACTGCATCGTTTCCAGTGTATTTGGGGTCGTGTGGTTGAGAAGGGACTAGCTCCTCGGGACCATCTCTGAGTTGCTCCCTATAATTTTCAGCATAAAGTTCAAAGCCTTGTTCAGTTGGTTGGTTTAGAGCGCTACTGTCAAGTTTTACTACACAAGGGATAGTTATTGGAAGGGGACCTAGAACTAAAGCTGATTCCGAATGGCTACAAACAGCCATGCCAACGGTGGGACTCAAACCCACAGACTCTGGACCGAATGCCAGCATCTTAGCCCTTTGGCTAGCGTCAGAAAAAATGCCTTGTTTGGTTATTGTTGCTTATGCCACTTGACCGACAGCAACATCAGATCAAGTCCCCAAGGCTATGGGCGATGAAGGTGCGGCTCCTGTTTGAACTCGCACCACAAGGGTCGGAATCTGACTTCGCCAAAGGAAATGTCCCGTAATTTTGAACCCAGTAAAGTGATGAGACCAGAACACTTGACCCCGTATCTTTAGAGGTAATTTTGAGAACTTGGAATACATTGCAGCCACGACAGATTTTACGTGCACCAGCCGCCATTAGTGTTCACGACAGTGGATTTCTCAGCAGCGAGCATAGAACCAGTGACTTTCAGATCACTAATCCTCAGCCCTTGCTAACTGGACCACTACGCCCACATAGCCTTGTTTGGAATATTACCCATCGTTTGGAGCTTTACCCGCTTATCTGGTGACTCCTTGGACTTACGCCCGGATACAAGAGTTCACTCCCCATTTAAGATGCTTCCATCTCTACGCCTCTGTTGGCGACTATATAATACTAGCTGAAAACCCGCACTTCGCTACGGAGTACATTCAAATTAAATACAGCGGTCAATGTATGCAATTAATGCAAAAAAAATTATATATATATATATATATAATGTGTGTGTGTGTGTATGAATAATAAATACGACGATCAATGTATACAATTGATGTAAATATATATATATATATATATATATATATATATATATATATATATATATATATTTATAAAAAAATCGTAAGGGATATTTTTATAGACAAAATAATGTAGAAGAAAATATTCAAATTAAATCTAATATACATACTAAAGAATATAGTACAGTTAATATAGTACAATTCGAGGAACATATCTTTTACTGTATTTTAATATTTTTTGGATAATGTCCAATCGTCTGCCGCATTAGCAAGGGAAAAAATATTTTTTGTCTATTTCATTGTTATGGACGTGACGATAAATTTGAAGTACCAGAAAAAGAAATCACGTGATCGGCATTTAATAAATTAAATTCTAAAATTTAATCTTTAAAAATTCACCGAATATCAGAAAATGCAGGTAAAGATTCGAAAAGGATTTCATTTTAAAGGAATTTTTATGATATTTCTCGTGATATAAATTTTATAACCCTCAAATTATTATTTTAAATGCAAACTTAAAAAAGTTACTAAAACAGCTTAAAAATTTAATTTTAAAAAATCTAAGAAGAATTTTTCAAAAATCTTTCTTAGTGTACCCCTACACCATAAGAAGAATCGCCATGCAAAATGTCAGCGCTTTAGGTCCAGCGGTTTGGTCTGTGCGTTGTATGTCAGTGAGTCAGTGAGTCAGTCAGTTACGGAACTGTTTTATATATATAGATAAGGGTTACGCATTATTTTAGTTAGCTATTTATATTACTCTATTTTTTTTCATTTTTATTTTTGTTAAGGTATAGGAAGGAAAACAGGATGCTTTGTACCAAGTAAAACAACAAACAGGATACCCCACCCTCTGCAAGAACGAAAATATATATATATATATATATCAGATGTAAACACAACTGCGATGTTCCCAAGTTCCTAATAAAATTCCTGTCGGCTCGCTTTCCAAGCAGAACGACAGAGCTCTCAATTTCCAGTTTTAATCCTGAAACAGGCCTGGTCCGTAGACTTTTTCTTGAAAGCAGGTTATAGATATATCTCTCCGCTCGGGCAACATAAATAATATAAATGATAACGTCACGGCCGCTAAAACCCTTGACATCGGCCGACTCCCTCCAGGCGGTGCCTGCGTCCCGTCTCCATCGCAACGGCGATCGATGTGCGCTAGCCCGGCGCCCCGCTCAGACGTACATGAATGGCGAGCAACCGCCATTCACTTTTAGAGGGGCTACGATGCATCAGCTGATAAAACCCCTCTGCGCCCCAGGAATATAATAAAAGAAGACGCGCGGCAATAAAACCCGTCCCAGATCAATGGAAGAACCGAGGTTACTGGGAGTGAAGATTTCGTTGTCTGTATACCCCAGTTATTTAATCAGGCATTCTGCGGATGTGTTTGTGGTAATAAAAAGGGAGAGAAATGTGCGCTTGTCACTCACTGGGAGTGACGTCACGACGAATGATCAATCACGCTGAGTTCCCATTCGTTTTACCGGGTTAAAAATTAGGGTGGTTTTTAAACCTTTCATGCTTTAAAGCTAAAAGATAGTACTATCCTCAGTCATTCTACCAGCGGTTAGCGCGTAGGGATCCGGCAGAGGGCGCCACTGAATGTTCTCGTACCTAGGCCGAGTATGGGAACGTGAAATCCGTACGCCAGAGAGTCCTTCCGTGGGGTTTGTAAGAGTGGGAGGAGGTGGCAAGCACTTAAATGTCCCTTCCTCGGGGTGCTCGGTCGAATTTGTGGTGACACCAGGTCAGGAGTCGGATGCCGATCCCAAGATTTCAAATATTTTGAATAATAAACTATGCATCGTTCAATTACACATGAGTTAGCTTTCGGTACCAAAGTCTGTGGGTTCGATTCCCACTCTTGGCATGGACATTTGTAACCGTTTGGAATCAGCTTTAAGCAGTAGCTTCTGGTCTAATTAGCCCTCGTGTAGCAAAAAATTGACTGCAGCGCAACAATCCAAACCAAACCATCAATTACACATGAATGCATATTCTATAGCATAGTAAAGTGATGTACTATGTGAATTTGTAAAATACGTATAACTATGAATCAATTTCAATGACTGTCCCGTATTCAAAAAATGTTAATGATCTGTATTTAAGAAGCCCATATAACGTCAAAGCTAGTACTTCCATAAATCGAAATTTTATTCGGTTGGTTTTCTTTTCTTTTTCGTAAGATGGAAATGGGATTTTATGTGTCTAAATACAGTCCCCTTGGTTACAAAATCTCCCTCTTACTACCCCCCAAAATATATTTTTACGATTTTTTATGTATTACATGAAATTTTATAAAAATTATTTTTCATGGTCGTTGTAAGTTCTAATGATAATTTCCTTCTAAAATTATACGTACAATAAGGGGAAATAACAATAGGTTAAAAATACTCAATCCTAGACATATTCGAAACAATTAACGGAACAAGTATTGCGAACACTAAATATATGTTTTATTTTAAATTTTCTAATAGAAAAACTCACGGACACATAAAATACGCCAATAAATTATGCAGTTATTTATATGAATTTTCTACTCGATCTCGACTACATAAATAACATAGAAAAATAATTAGGAGATGATTGATATAATCTCTTAAAGGATGTTATCAAACCTGCTGTTTAATAAAAACAGCGAAATAGCGCTAATAACCTATATTATCAAGAATAAACTAATCAAGCATTCATTTTTATTCTCGTGAAATTTGATATCCACCATTACAGCCCGGAACGTTCAAACTATTGCATTTCCATTCGTTAACTTCATACGCTCTGGCAAACAGTTAATGCTAATGAAATGATTAATTCTTTTAATGACAATCTTATTCATGAAACTAGAAATGACAGCTAAAACGTTTCTCCAGCGCAGAGAAAGAAATTGTCATCAGAGACGAATCTCGGCTGTTTCTCCAAATGTCAGTCTCTTTTTCCACCTTGTGACTGGGTCATTATTTGTGTTCTCGGGCATGTTTTGATGTTATCATTTCTTGTGGTGTCTTTCCTTCCTCATGGCTGGCGCCGAGTAATAACGGTTTTCAGTGGTTAGTAATATATAATTTTCTTTTACCTCATAGTCATGCATTCATAGGTCTCTGTCTGTCTGCCAGCGAGTTACCGACATCTACAGTTTACAAATAAGGTGTTAATTGCGTAAACAATAATAAGGCTGTATGCCACACCCTCTGCTATAGTTTCTTTGAAAGAAGTCAAGGGAAAGTTTAAGTACTTGGGTAAGCTTCAAAGATCCATCGATGCAGAAGAAATGAAAATTATTTTTAATGTAACCACTTTAGTTTGGCTTGGTGAACTATGGTCAACTTTTGCTACACGAGGGTTAATTAGACCGGAACCTACTGCTTAAAGTCGATAACGAACGGCGACAAACATCCATGCCAAAAGTGGGACTCGAACAACCAAACTCTGGTACTGATTGCCAGCGCAATAGCCATTCGGCCATCATCCGGTGTAACTACTTTAAGAGGAAATCCTCTAGAAATGTATATTTAAGGTATTTTCTTCAGTAAAAGGTAAGAAAAATGTATATCGATAATTAGCTAAGACTCAGATCTCATATATTTTACCGGAAGAAATGCCTTTATAAACATTTTGAAGCAGAAATTTAAGTATTCATTAGTGAAAAAGACATAACTCATGTAAAACTATGCTGAACAGTTTCCTGTTTTAAGATTTGGAGTAAATTATATTTGTCGAAATTAGAGATATTGATTATATATCCTTAATCGATCGATGAAGTTCTTCGATTGCTTCAAAGATTCAAAGATGTAAAGGAATGATGTTCTTTGAAGAAAGATGTTCTTTGAAAGATGTTATTCTAAAACAGATGTTCTTTGAAGCTTACATCTTTGAAGCTTCAAAGATGTAAGCTTCAAAGATTCATCAGTGAAGGAGAAATGGAAACCATTGTTAATGTAACCATTTGAGGAAGAAATCCTCTAGAAATGCATAGTTATGGTATTTTCTTCAAGAAAATTCAACAAAAATTCATATCCATAATTGTATAAGACTATAGATTTCACATATTTTACCAGAATAAGTGACTAAATAAACATTTTGTAGTAGAAATTTATGTATTCATAGGTGAAAAGACTTAATTCCTGTAAAACTATTCAGAACAGTTTCCTGTTTTGTGATTTACAGTAAATTATATAAGTCGTAATTAGAGATATCGATCATAGATATCGATGTCATATTCTTAATCGATCGATTAAGTACTTTGGAAAGCTTTAAAGATTCATCAATGCAGAAGAAATGAAAATCATTTTTAATATAACCGCTTAAGGAGGAAATCTTCTAGAAAAACATGTCAAAGGTATTTTCTTCGGGAAAATTCAACAAAAATGCACATAACTGAATAAGACTGTACATTTCATATATTTTACCAGGAGAAATGACTAAATAGACATTTTGTAGTAGAAATTTATGTATCCATTGGTGAATACGACATTATTCATTCAATAAGCTTCTTTGGATTCAGAAATACTTTGGTAAGCTTCAAAGATTCATCAATGAAGAAGAAATCAAAAACATTGTTAATGTAACCACTTGAGGAGGAAATCCTCCAGAAAAGCATATTTAAGGTATTTTTCTTCAGGAAAATTCAATAAAAATGTACATCGGTACTTAGCTAAGACTGCAGATGTCATATATTTTACAGGAAGAAATGCCTACATAAAC
The DNA here is from genome assembly GCA_907164885.2 of Dolomedes plantarius. Classification (NCBI taxonomy): domain Eukaryota; kingdom Metazoa; phylum Arthropoda; class Arachnida; order Araneae; family Dolomedidae; genus Dolomedes; species Dolomedes plantarius. The sequence continues at coordinate 31,963,162 of OU015492.1, read as the reverse complement.
ATTTTGTAACAGAAATTTATGCAGTTATTGTTGAAGAAGACATAATAGAAAGTTTCATAAAATGTAAAATTCTACGGGAAAACAATTAGATAATATTAAACATACATGAAAAGAAAAACCAGGACAGTTTCCAATTTTAATATTCAGAGTAAATTGTATGTATGGTAATTAGATATATAGATTATTTTTTACCATCATATTTATGTTTTCGTGTGTGTGCGGACAGAGAAAGGTGCACAATGAATGAAATATTAGTGTGAATTACTGAGGGAACATCTTAACAAGTGTGTTGACAACAGCTCTGAAAAGAAAAATTAACTAATAAAACCACTTTTGAAGGATCATCGGCTAACAAAAAGTGTCCTGTTTCGGCTGCTCCAAAAGTAACGATGAGATGAAGCTATAAAAAAGTAACCTCAAAAGAAAGCGATGCCACGTAGTAATTTGTTATGGCAGCTGTTAGTATATATTTTATTTCCAGTGATACCTAAATACACATCTTAAAATAGACATTTATGCAATCACTTATGAATGAGATTTCTTAGGCGTTAAAGTATAAAGAACAAGTACGTACATTTTACATTTTTATACTCTAAATTAATATTTAAAAAAAATACGTATTTATAAATACATAATGTTAAAACAATTGTTTATACTAGTCCAAGTGGCATCTCTTTCCGTAAATTTTTAATTTTTAATTTTTATTGTCTCCTCAACGACATTTAAAATTATTGTAACTAAACAACATTGTTCTATCCTTTACTTTGAACACATTTAATTGTATTTAGTTGTGCTTTTATTTTTACATTAGTTCTCCAATAGAACTATGCATTTATTAAACTTTTACACAAAGGATTTCGTTAAGAATAAAAATGCTTAATCTGTCAAAACTTTATATTTTTTTAATCGCCAACTTTGACGTTTTTTTTTTCCTTTTTTATTTTCCTACTTTCATTAAAGAAGGCCTTTTCAACAGGATGTGATGAGTTTATATTTATTTTTATTAAACATAACTTATAGAGAAATATCGCCGAATTAACGTTAAAAATAAACTGCCGGTTTCTCCCAAAATCGACACCCACTGAGACCTCCCACATTCAGATTTACTTTTTTTCCTCATTAATCTAAGACGGGCTCTTAGACGCAAAGTGAGCGGCTTTCATTCTGCTGCATTTTTTTTTCGGGGCCTTTTTCCCCCTTTTTTCCCCTCCTTATTCACAAGTGATATTTGTATTCCCTCTTTTTCGCTCGAATTTTTTCTGCTAAAGGTATATGCATCTAGTAGTATAAGGATGCTAAGGGCATAATAATGCAGCTAAAGAATAATGACATGCTTTTACATGGGGTTGGAAATCGTACCTATCAAGAGAAAAGAAGACAGTGGGAAGAAAAACTATAAAAACCGACTGGGTTTGCGGTTATTTATAACGTTTATTCAAGATTTTGCTCCTCCAGCTCAAAAATTTTCACGCTTTATCCGCTGTCGTTACAGTTGTGTTATTTATAAAGTTTCCTCTCTTCGTCTTTAAAACGAGACCATTCGTTCAGACATCCACCATTCATGGGGTAAAAATTTTAATAAATTTAAAAATTCATATATATATATATATGTGTGTGTGTGTGTGTGTGTGTGTGTGCGTGTGAGAGTGTGTGTCTTATATATATATATATATATATATATGTGTGTGTGTGTGTGTATATATATATATATATATATATATAGAGAGAGAGAGAGAGAGATGAATGGATAGATATACATAGATACCCATGCAGTAGACGCTAATCATTACGCAATGTGAGCGGCAAATGAAGAGTATGAAAACTGTCAATACACTTAAATTCTTAATAATTACTAAGATAAAGATAATTAAATTAAGTTTAATGCATTTTCTTTAACAAAATACGAGATTCGTAATTTCTTTTTTTTATTCCAAGTTTTAACTATCTTGTAATGGAAAGTAATGACCAATCTAGTCCAGAGCTTTACTGAAACAAGAATACTGAAAATAAAAGATTCCCCTTTCAGTCGACAGATGGCAGCAATGAACATAGAAGGGTTTTTTTCCGGCATTACGGTTTAAAGTGCCTGATGAAGATAGTTAATTAAAAATCTATATTAACGTGAACCTGATAATCATGACCTAGCTTTAACGAAACTTCTTCTATTCTACTTTTGCTCACTTCAGGGGTACCGTACTCTCACAAATACTTTTGATGTACTGAATTATAGACAAACAAATTCAGAGTTTTAGCGAAGCCCAAAAAAAAAGAAAAATTTTTATTGTCATAGGTACATGACAACAGTGTCACGGCCAGGGGCAGAAGAATTGAAAATTACAGGACGAAGTAAAATAATTGCTAAATGTAAGAAAGAAACATGGCAAATGACGGGCAATAAAAAGAGAAGGGGAGAAAGCCAACAATATAGCGAAACTAAATATAAAGATTGTGCTTGTAGCAAGAAGTATAAGATAAAAGTTCAAGAGAGTGAGTTGCAAAGAAATAGAAGAAAAGAAGAAGGGGAAGACTAAATTTATGATGGCTATAAAACAGGCCACCCTGCTTGATGCCGAAGCATGGGAAAAAGTTAAGTTAGAAAGGAGAATTTTATAAATCCCGCCCTCGATGCGCATTGGTGAAAAGAGGATTGAGAAGAGGCAGCCACGGACGAATGGCGATGGCATGGTAATAATATGACCAATGGAAATTGTAAGAGGTGGAGTCAGCATTAATAAGAGAAAATAATATGAAATAAGATAGGGAGGCACATAAGAAGGAGAGTTAGTGAGAAGTTTAAAAAGTAGTAGTGTCAATCTGATGAATATGTACGAAGAACCCCCGATGATATAAATATAAGTCGTGGCCCATGCAAAGGAGCCCTAATACCTAGGAAGAGAGCGCCCCAGTGTCCCGTGCAGAGGATCTGCAAGGAGTGACGGAGTCATATAACCTGTGATGAGACTGCTCCAGTGTCCCGTGTTGAATGTCTGCCATGATTGAAGGAGCCCATTGTACCAGACGAAGAAAGTGCCCTAGTTCCGTGCGATGATAATACAACGAACTTCGTCCTTACGAGTGCCAGCTGCCCATCATAGTGATCCAACAGTCATCTTTCGAGGTACCGACTTTTGCGTTTCCTTTTTATATTACCGTCATTGCTTCTCAGTGTGTAGCCTTAATAACTAATATAGAGCGCGATGAGGATGTTATTTGAGTATAAAATGTTAAGGAGATGACCGATAATTCGTAAAAAACAATTTAATTAATATGATGTTATGCTTATATAAGAGTAAATAGTGGTAGTAATGGAACATGGTTATATGAGTGATTATGTTTATAAAATATTATCGTAATAAGTGAATGAATTAAATATATGAGTCGTAGTGAATTAATTTTGTAGTAATGAAGTTGAGAGTAATATGTGTAGATGAAGTACGAAATAGTGTCATAATAATTGAATGAATTAAATATATGTGTCGTGGTGAATAAACTTAGTAGTAATGAAGTTGTGAGTAATGTGTAAATGAATGATGAAATATTTAGTAGGATGTTATCGTATTGTTTAATATTCAATAAATTGATTTGTCAGTGCAAACCAGAGTTGTTTCCATCATTTGGGAATCACAATTAATCAATGTACTAACCACAATCTTAAGCAATGAATTCAAAATCATAATTATTATTATAGTATAATTAATATATAATACTATACCCCAATTAATTATTGCACTTTTCACCGCCACAGTTATGGTTAAATTACAGAGTATGCCCTATCTAAGACTCCATATCAGAAAATATTCGTTTACGTTTACTGCAATCAAATAACGTCGTTAAGGAATTATCTTTTGAATTATTGAAACATATTACTTACGTTTAACATACAAGAAGTTTTTTAAAGATACTCCCCTTTAGCTTTTTAGCTTTGTTTATACGAATTTTATCTGTTATAATTAATTCTCATTCCAGTATACATCGCGAGTTAATAACTAATACCATTGGCTTTATAATGAGTTAAAACAGGGAGAAACCAGACCATATGGTTTCGACAATACTAGTCCATTTTCTCCAGTTACATCTCTATCTACTGGAAAGTGTTTTGCAGTAGACACATAGTAAAAAAACAAGTGTTTTACAATTTTATCTTACATTAGATTTTTGCAGCATGTACCCCATGATTAATTTCCTAGGTCTTTTAATTTGAATTTCTACTTTACGACAACTAACTGAAGGGTAGTCAGATCATATTGCTATGATATAACCGAAAGAATCTTATCTTTTAGATTTTTTAATTGCATTTCAATGCCTATATTGCATCGTTCCCTGTGTACGAGTTGGATAGTTTTGGAATCGGATTGTTAGCAAAGGAGGTTTTAAAAAAAAGTGATAATAGTTACAAACAACATAATAAGCATCTAAGTAAATCGGAAAATCTGTTAATCGTATCCCTAAAACATATTTTGACCATATTTAGTCCCATCGCGCGGTTCCAGACCTTGACCCAACGTTGAAAGCAGAAAGACTTCTCCAGAGAAATACTGAAAATCTGCTTCATACAAGAACTCAGTATAATCGATTTCGAATAGCTCAAAGAATATAACGAAAGCGAGATATTTTGAAATGCATTAGCAGAATATAAAAAAAGAATTTAATCGTTCCAAATAACTGATCTCACTCAAAATATAATAACATGTTTCAGAATGACAGAGAGGTAAAAAAATAAAAGAATTATACACGCGCCCTAAACTCTTTTTTTCCGGTCAAATGTGCAAACGTCGAGCTTCTTTCAATAAACGTCGTTGATAGCATTTAAATACAGTGAGTTTTCTGTGAATGATAGGAGACGTAATCATTATGTTTTAAACTTGCAGTAAACGTATAAAGAGTTGACATGCTTTAATGATAACAACCCATATACTGAAGGGTGTTTAAAGTAAAAATCGAATTCAAAAAAGGTCAATAACATATGATAGCGTCGTAAAGCTTTTTTATATTTCTTTTCGTTCCTTTTTGAAAATTTAAATGAATGACTGCATTGTTGGAATTATCATACACAATTATCGTGCTCAAGAGCAACACATAAAACTGTACTTTGATAGGGATATAAATATATCTTTTTATTACCAACTAAATGGGTATTAAAATTGAACCTCTGCCAACAGAATTTAATGCACTTAAAAACGATCTTAATAACCTCTTTTTACAATGTTTCAAAATTATGCGTATCAATTCGCATAGATAAAATTCTCAAATAGTACATGATGGATACTTCTCAAGCTCTCGAAGTAATGTAAATGTCTGTTGCGAGGTAAGACTTTAATCTTGAGTTATAAGAAGCAACACACATTTCTTCAGAGGGACTTGAGTTGAAATCTAACTATCCTGCATTAATTGCCTCAGCCTGAAGTGATCATGTTAGTACGTAGAAGTTAATGTAAAAAACTTAGTGTCAGTTAAAATAATTGATGAAGACAAACTGGAAAGGAGAGAAGCTTTTCAACATGGCAATAGGCAATTTGCTGTGCGTTATGGAGAAAAGCTTCTTCGATAATGTCTCTCAAAAGTGGTGACACTTTTATTTACGATGCATGCTGCCAAAACTATGAAAAAGATAACAGGGTCCATTTGATCAAAATAAAAATGTACCAACTTTTTTTAATAAGAGTTTGCCATGTGGGTGAATATAGTGAAACTTCTCTTCTAAGGCGGACAGTCATGGTTCCGAAAAAAATTGGTCCTTTTGTGGGGTGGCCGTTTACTAGGGGTGGATTTCTCTAAGGCAGCCAGTAACTGTTCCGAAAAAAAAATTCAGATAGTCTCTTCTAACGAAACTACCGCGGTTTATTAAAGTCGGATTACTTATCGTTGCTTACCTCTTTTGTATGTGTATATGTATGTATGTGTTATGTGTATATATATATATATATATATATATATATATATATATATATATATATATATATATATATATATGCCAAAATTCTGACGCATTTTGGTACTTTTCTGTTTAACTGTTTATTGCTTGCCCAAGCGATACAGACTGGGTTTGGAGCACTAACAAAATTATAACGCGCGACGACGGTCGGTTTTAGCGTCTGAAATTTTGCTTTCTGGAGGACTGTTATGGAGGAACGTAATCCTACGTTAAAAAGTGGCCATTTTGAGGGATGATCGTCAAATAGGGGTGGCAGGCTAAAGAAGTTTCACTCTTCTTTGTTAAATAATAGACATTCGGTATATTATGACAATGCGCTGTGCTTAACATTTCAGATAAAACTTTTAATATAAACAAAATTAAATACCTTCCTAAATGTTATGATATTACTGATATAAAATACGAAATTTATCTTCACGTCAACTTTCTACATGTATTACACATTTGCTCATGAGGAATATGTAGGAATTATCAAGAATATGGGATTTAAAGAACGTAACTTATCAGGTATGTGGATGAGTAGGGAGAGAATCGATGTTGTTGTGCAATGACTACTATATCGATCAATACATTTATAGACTAAGGCGGTTCACAATACTGTTGTAGAGAGAATATGAAAATCATTGAAACTATTCATTTCATTCTCCTTTCAGATTTATTAGAAATGTTTAATATAGTCGTGTAGCTTTGATTTTAAGCGGTTTTTTCTGAAACATCTATTAAGTAATGAAACATTTTAATCCGTGCATTGACTTGTTCCATTCGAAAAAAATTAATAGAATTTCTTAATAATGCAATATTCCATTCCTACTCTCTGAAATTTACCTGATACACTATAGGTCACGCCAAATAATTTATGACAGTAAATACGAGTTGTATAAAAATAGTTGAGTATTTATTAAAATAAATACCAGCTGGAATATTGAAAGTCATAATTTTAGCGGATATTTTTAGCTCTTATTAATTATATTTGAACAGCTAGAACATAGAACATTTTTTTCCCTGGTGTTCAGGCTTAACAAGAAATAATCCCCTATATTGTTTGTAATCCTGTTCAACTGAATTTTCAAAAATTTTTAATACTTCAAATACTTTATAAGAGTTTACCTTTCTATATATACTAGATTTAATTCCCGGCTTCGCTGGGGATTCAGTTTCTGTTATTATTTTTTTTCAATGACAAGCCTTATGTTATGATGTTCTAAATTTATAACAACTCTTAAACAAATTAATTTCATTTTTTCTACTAATAAAAAATTCATTTATTAACTAATTTGTTGTTATTTTAATACTTGCCAGTACACAACGTTTTATGTTTCTTTTTTATCATCTGCAACAATGCATAATTCTGATTGATTCCTTGCTCTAGACATTCCCCCATATAGCTGACCATCCGAAAAAAATACTTCTGTCAAACCCAGTCCAGTTCTTTTTGTGCATTTTAAAGCATTAATTTACAGCTAGTTAATAATGTTTGAATGGATTGGGAACACATTCAGCAAATCTGATAATTATTATAGAAAAAGTACATACTCATATTTCATGCTCGGAATTATTTCTCAAAACTAAATCGTCTGCTACGTTTCAATGCCACTTTCAGACTTTCTTAATTAGAATATACACGTATTTCACGATATGAATAAATCACGTTTTTAATTCATGTCTATTTATTTTTACGCAAATGTTATAATTTAATTGGCAACAATGAAATGTTACAATGGCTTTGAACAAAAATATTCTTTGATACAGCGCAAACTTGTTCTAACATAATTCGGGAATGGAACGTCGTAGCAGGATGAAAATAGTCACATTCATCTTGATTTTCCAAGCACATTAAACCGTGTAAATTTCATCATGTAAGGGCTCACGGTTCTTGAGATTTTGTGACTTACACATACAGACACGACCCATTTACCGTTTCTGCTTTGTATATAAGATATATATGTATGTATGTATGTATGTGTGTGTATGTATATATATATATATATATATATATATATATATATATATATATATATATATATATATATATATATATACACACACATTGAACATTTTATGGCATTAAATACCAGTTCTATAAAAGTATTTAAATTGCTTGTGTCGATAAATGCTAGTCGTATAAAGGTAGTTGGATAGTGTTTACTAACACAAAATATTTAAAGTATTCGTACATCCCTCAGTGGTATTTCACGCGACCTCTTGAACTTATTGTATCGGGAATTCTTAATTGAATAAGTACTTCCATCTAAAAATAAATGGAACCATTCAGCTACCGTCTGTTGTAAGAAGAAAATATGTCTTCGACTTACTGCTGATAAAACTTCTAAGGCACGAGCCTCTCTCTTCAATGACACTCGAGTGCACGCCTGGTGTCTTATCTCGGCGGTCGTGTGCAGTTTTAGGAGATCTTGCGGCGGATATTCGTTTTGGTTCGGCTAAAAGTCTTCAGACACGCACGAGATCAAAGTTGGAAAAAGTTAATACCTTTAACCTTTACAGAACTAATATGATTTTTGTTCTCTCCTTAGTTACAACTGAGTCGCTCACTTGCTAAATCGATTAACTCCATAAAACAAAAACTGGAGAAAAGTGATAAAATAATATACATTGCCTTCTAAAATTCTTTTTAAAATATAAATTCAAATACACATTGTATCATTGCAGACGTAGCTATTTACTGACGACATACAAAATGTGTAAGACAGAATAGCAATAGATTTTATTGTTACAATTTTTGCGTGACTAAAATATAAATTCGAATACACATTGTATCATTGCAGGAGTAGCTTTTAACTGACGACATATGAAATGTATAGACAGAATATCCTTGGGGTAATAGATATTATTGTTACGATTTTTGCGTGACTAAAATACAAATTCAAATACACATTGTATCACTGCAGAAGTAGCTTTTAACTGACGACATATAAAATGTATAAAACAGAATATCCTTGGAATAAAAGATATTATTGTTACAATTTTTACGTGACTAAACTATAAATTCAAATGCACATTTCAAAATTTCAGAGGTAGTTTTTAACTGACGACATGCAAAATGTATCGACAGAATATCCTTGGAGTAATAGATATTATTATTACGCTTTTTGACGAGACTAAAATATAAATTCAAATACATATTGTATCATTGCAGAAGTAGCTTTTAACTGACGACATATAAAATGTTTAAGACAGAATATCCTTGGGGTAATAAATATTATTGTTACAATTTTTGCGTGACTAAAATATAAATTCAAATACACATTGTATCATTGCAGAAGTAGATTTTAACTGACGACATATAAAATGCATAAGACAGAATATCTTTGGGGTAATAGATATTATTGTTACAAATTTTGCGTGACTAAAATCTAAATTCAATTACACATTGTATCATTTCAGAAGTAGCTTTTAACTGACGACATATAAAATGTATAAGACAAAATATCCTTGGGGTAATAGATATTATTGTTACAATTTTTGCGTGACTAAAACATAAATTTAAATACACATTGTATCATTGCAGAAGTAGATTTTAACTGACGACATATAAAATGTATAAGACAGAATATCTTTGGGGTAATAGATATTATTGTTACAATTTTTGCGTGACTAAAATATAAATTCAAATACACATTGTATCATTGCAGAAGTAGCTTTAACTGACGACATATAAAATGTATAAGGCAGAATATCCTTGGAGAAATAATATTATTGTTACAATTTTTGCGTCACTAAAGGAGTTAATCGATTTGGAAAGTGTAAAAAACATCTTCAAATTATTTTTTTATTACAAAAAATATTGAAATAATTGTTTAATAACTGACAAGTACTAACTTCTGCGGCAGTTATACTGTAACTGATTTATTTATTTTAGTTTTTTGTGATGAAACAACAGTAAAGGATTTTCCGTTATCATCAAGTATTCGCTTCAGCGTTTGAACTGCATTATTGCAACGATTTACATTAGAGTATGGAGTTACTTGGATTGTCTTCTGAAATAAATTATTTATTATAAAAAATTTTGTCATTGAGTTATGTTAATCCTTCTTATATGGAAAATTTATTATGAATATGAAAAGTTAGGAGTTCATCAAGTGCTTTGGATACTAAAATTTTAAAAAATTCAAAAAGTGGAGTTAATCGATTTGGCTTATGAATGGCTCATTTGTCATTTGTGGGTATGGCGAATGCGCTGCCGGAGATCTCTGTATCATGAACAGTTAGAAAAGTTCAATAGTATATTTTAAATATTGTCAATAATATTAGAAAAGGTAATTATTAATATTAAATAATTAACAGAAAATACGATAAATATTAATAGACTCAAAATCCATATTAAATACTAATGTATAAAATACGAATACTCTTATATTAGTAATTATGCTGTTATATCAGTAAATGCTTATATCATAAATAACAATACAGTTTAAAAATTAATAGAAAATATAATAAATTCTGATCTCCATGATCTAGATTCTTCTATGAAGAATCTAGATCATGAATATTTGAAGATCATCGATGAGAACAATAATAAAGGAAAAAGCTATATTTCGGTTCAATCGTTTAGCTAACAAAGAAAGTATAGTGGCTTACCAAAAATATTGCAGACATGTACTTATAAATATTACTCGTGGCTTAGCTACAAGGCAAGATAGAACAATACGCAAAAACTTATTTCATCGGTTCGAATAATGAATGTCATAATTTTAGCTGATATTTTTAGCCCTTAATAATATATTTAGCTGGAACATAGACCATTTTTTTTTCTGGTAGGCAGGCTTAACAGGAAATATTCCTCTCCATTGTTTATTATCATGTTCAGCTAAATTTTCAACAACGCTGATACTTCCAAAACAACAAGAGTTTTAAAAGACACACACACACACATATATGCATGTATATATGTATATGTGTGTGTGTGTTCGTGTTCGTGTTCGTTCGTTCGTTCATAATCTCTTATAAAAAAGTTCAAGCAAAAGCAACATAATACAAAAAAAAAATTGACATTGGTATAAATAATGCAATTTTCCTCTCATTTTCTGAGTATTCTGAAAAATCTAAGCACACTTTGAAACAGATAATCAGTTTTAAAGAATATAAAATTTAGTTATTTATTTTTATGTATTTAAAAGCAATTAAATGCAAAACAACTTTTATAAAAGTTTTTTTTATTTTTAAAAATAAAATTCAAAACGCAACGAAGAGAAATTTAAACCCTAGGAGCTACTTTTGGATATACAGCGAAACTTAGAGAAAGCCATCTCTGTCATCATTCATCCTACTTTAATAAAATAGTCGAAGATGCAGTAATCGAAGTTACATTAGTCGATGATAAAATAGTCGAAAAATATGGGATTTTAGTTGAGTGCGGCACCGAAACATAGCAAAATACTGGTTATAGAAATCTTAACAATAAACGTCAAGTAATATTATACAAAATTTGGTGCCGAAAAGACAATACCTAGGTGTTTAGAGCAGAGGTGTTTAAGGGGCAGTTATATTTGAAGATTAAAGTTCATTATTTTCAACAGGATTAGATGTTTTGGAAATGTAACAGATGATTGCTAGGCATGAAAAGTGCTCAGAAGTTAAGAGTAAATCGCAAAATACCCTGAGTAAAGGGTTAACGCAGAGTATCATGAATTTTCTTGTAGATTATTCACATACCGAAGAACCTCTGAGGTCACGCAAATTTTATTACACAAACAAAAGGCGCAGATCGCAACCCCATAAATACAGCTTACCATGAAGTGCATGTCTAATTCCAGTTCATAGCAATCCCCGAGAACAGTGATGTTGTCATTTTTAAGCGAGAACTGGTTATGATAGAAAGACGTCAAAAAATAGACCTTTTTTTTTTGCAGGGTGAAATCAGGATAAACTCAGTCACAGAATTCCAGAGCGCTGAAAGTACCTCAATGTGTGACCTCTATACTGCGGAGGCAATATAACAGATGTTATTTACCTGCAATTCTTTCTTCAGTTCCTTTATAAAAATAAAGTACAAATTGGAAGAGAAAATTTTATGGATTTATTAATAATGTCTGAATATACTATTTTTTTTCTTCTTGAATAAAAATACAAGCTTGTCGAGTTGTCTCTATTGTTCTTTATGCCTTGGGTGCAATATATCTTTTAGCCGGCCCTGCTGTAGCCTAGTTCAGTTTAAAACTTAACCTTCAGCTTACGGGACCCATTTTTCCGATTTCCTCTTTGGAACGGGAAATTTCATACCCCCTCTGTATGATTGGCCATTACGGGAGTTTTATATATATATATATATATATATATATATATATATATATATATATATATATATATATATATATATATATATATATATATATATATATATATATATATACAGGGTGAATCTGAACAAGTGAGCAAAACTTTACGGGGTAATAGAACGCATCTACACGAGCAATATTCGTCATAGAAACTATGGGCGGAACGCAAACAGCGAGGCGCTAGGTGGCGCTGTAAATGGTACCCGCATGCAACACGTCCGTATTCGTTACAGCGGCGGTTTTCCGTAAATGTTTGGGCAGGGATCCTCCATGACCATTTGGTTGGCCCATACCTCCTGCCACACCGTCTGGATGGCGAATCGTATCACATATTCCTACGAGAAGTTTTGTCGGAGCTGCTGCGTCCGATTCCAACCCCCATCAGTTCAAGAATGTGGTTCCAGCACAACGGTGCGCCTGCACACTTCAGCTTGGATGTGCGGAACAATTTAGGTGCAACATTCCCAGGGCGAATGATTGGTCGAGGTGGTCCCATAGCTTGGCCACTAAGATCGCCGGATCTCTCGTGTTTGGACTTTTTCTTGTGGGGACATATGAAAGGCCTAATCTACGAGTACCCCATTGAAACCAATATGGAACTAGTCGCCAGGATCGCCGTTGTTGCCGGCGATATTCAGGAAATGCCTGGTGTCTTCTCAAAAGTGCGTCAGTCCCTATCCCGCAGGTGTGAAGCCTGCATTACAGCTGGCGGAAGCTCTTTTGAGCAATTTCTTTGACCATGTAAATCAATTACATTCCTGTGAATAAAATGTTTTCTTCAGTATCTCCTCTCATTCTTGTGTTAATTCTTTAAATGTGACAGTGGAAAACTACCTTTTCTCACCGTTTGCGTTCCAACCATACATTCTATGACGAATATTGCTCGTATAGATGCGTTCTATCACCCCGTAAAGTCTTGCCCACTTGTTCAGATTCACCCTGTATATATATATATATATATATATATATATATATATATATATATATATATGAAAAATATAAAATTTAAGTTGATCCCCTGTAAATTTTCTTCCCTTCCCATGCTTAAGATGGCATTACCAAATTCTGTTTTCAAGAACCCAGGAATATTTTTCATAGCGTCAGCAATCCCTGGGCAAGCCACACTTTTCTATGCCCAAATAAGGCAATCGTCCTGCACAACTGATGCAGCTTGCAAGAAACATCTTTGGTCGGCAAATTCTTCAACCGCAGATACCTCTATACGCAAACCCCGGGAATCACTCGGGTGTTGGCTTTCCTTTAGATAAGATGTCTGTTTCGCCACTCGGAAATAAATTTCTTATTCTAAAAGTTCTGTAATTTGATCTTATTTCATTACATATATATATATATATATATATATATATATATATATATAAAATTAACAAGGTTTTGAAATTGACCACACGTTAGAGTATAGGCTTAAAAGCCAAAACATAGATGAACTTAAAACAATTAGTATTGGACATTAAAACATATTACTTTCATGTAAGGCGCTGAATGCTGCTCTTTTAATGAAAGAAAATAAATAAATAAGAATAAGATGAAAGAGAAAACCAGTAATAGCTCTAAAGCTACAAGCAGCCAGGAACATCCAACATGTAAAGATAAGTATGAATACGGTTTTTGACAGCATTTCTTCATCAGCGGTGTCAATACTGTCTAAAAACCAATGGATTGTTTCTGATGAGTATGATCTATTAAATAAACACACTCAGACACCGTACAATCCATTATTAACAGAAGAATTGAATAATAAATGAATTTGTATTAAAGTACTTAACCAAACACCAAGCCTGGCGCTAATCAGAGTGGAAGTTAAGAACTTGTAACCGCAAGATGACTGACGTCATAACTTGCAACCATAATAGGTTAAAATAAAAATAATAACTACTAAAAACAAAAATAAAACATAAGAATAATAAAAAATATTTAACTTATAGTAGTAACAATAATAAAACTAAATAAATAATGGAATAATATTCTTAAAATAAGTTACCTTAGTAAGTATGTAACTAAGTATCCACTACCTCAATGGTTGCAAGTTATGACGTCAGTCATCTTGCGGTTACAAGTTCTTAACTTCCACTCTGATTAGCGCCAGGCTTGGTGTTTGGTTAAGTACTTTAATACAAATTCATTTATTATTCAATTCTTCTGTTAATAATGGATTGTACGGTGTCTGAGTGTGTTTATTTAATAGATCATACTCATCAGAAACAATCCATTGGTTTTTAGACAGTATTGACACCGCTGATGAAGAAATGCTGTCAAAAACCGTATTCATACTTATCTTTACATGTTGGATGTTCCTGGCTGCTTGTAGCTTTAGAGCTATTACTGGTTTTCTCTTTCATCTTATTCTTATTTATATATATATATATATATATATATATATATATATATATAAGACCTTGTCTCTGCTTGTTTGTCCGCTATAGATTCATAGACTGTTTCACCCACCGGGACCAAATTCGGCACAGTTAATGTTTAGGTCCCGAGAAACTTAAATCAGGAAAAACGAAATTTGAGGCTCAATTAGTTTTTTAAATTAATTTTTAAATGATTTTTGTGCCCCTAAGCGCACCTCTTAAATATGGATACAGCCCCTTCACCACAACCAGTATAATTCGATACGCGGGGGAAAAGAGGTTTTTTCTGAGGGGTGGTTTGAGAGTTGGTCTGGGGGTGATGAGGGGAGGGGAGGGCGAAGTATTTATTTTGCGGGGGGTGCAGCCCAGTATTTTTTGATGGAATGCATGAAAAATTTTATATTTATATATCTACCCGGGCAACGCCGGGCAATAATGCTATCTATATACATAAAAGAGCTTGTCTGTTTGTTTGTCCGCTATAGAATCATAGACTGTTTCACCTACCTGGACCAAATTCGGCACAGTTAATGTTTAGGACCCGAGAAACTTAAATCAGGAAAAACGAAATTTGGGGCTCAATTAGTTTTTTTTAATTAATTTTTTAATGATTTTTGTGCCCCTAAGCGCACCTCTTAAATATGGATACAGCCCCTTCACCACAACCAGTCTAATTCGATACGCGGGGGAAAAGAGGTTTGTTCTGAGAGGTAGTTTGAGAGTTGGTCTGGGGGTGACGGGCAGAGGGGAGGGCGAAGTGTTTATTCTGCGAGGGGTGCAGCCCAGTATTTTTTTGATGGAATGCATGAAAAATCTTATATCTATATATCTACCCGGGCAACGCCGGGCAATAATGCTAGTATATATATATATATATATATATATATATATATATATATATATATATATATATATATATATATATATATATATATATATATATATATATATATATTCATTCTTGAACCGGTATTTTTGGTGTTATATGCTATCCCACCCCGTAAGGAAAAGGTTAAACACTAGGATACCCAGTTAGTGAATGAATTTATTGCACTAAAAGATTGGTCCTAAATTATTTCCTTACGCGCTAGTGTATGGTGCTTGAATGATGCCTAGGAGGAGCATTTCACTTCGCTTGATGCCTTCGAGGGAGCATTTCACTTCGCTTCAAAGAGGTATGTGCAGGATAGAGTGGGGGTGGGGAAACAGGTTGAGATGAGTAATCGGGGGAATCCACCGTGACCTCCGAGGTCGGGCGGTCTGGGGTTGAAAAGCCGCGGACAGGAGAGCAGGCGGAAATGGCAAATCTTCGGCGTGAAGCGAGCCGCTGATACGAGAATCCTCCCCGGGTACACTTACAGACTCCCGCGCCCTTCCTCCCACGCCTGAGGGGGTATTTTCAATCTCATAAAAGGACCCGCTGACGATTTCTCAAATAGTAGACTTGAACACTCCAGGAAATGATATAGTCTCCCTGTCCTTCAAAGTTAAAACGCTTTTGTAGTAAGAGAAATACTTTTATGAATTCCATAAACGTTGCTTGGCTAAATGTTTTCCTGCATTACTTTTCAATTTACTTTATATTGGCGCTGACTGGTTTAATTATATCTAGATCGTCAGTTCTTGAGGAACGTGAAAATCAGACAATGACTTGCAGATTTTAAAGTATGGCAAGCAATATATTTGACCTTAATAAACACAGTCATGTGACAAAAAGTAATGTCGAGAGAACAATTTATAAGTAAAAAATTTAATATTACGACCCCGAAACGTTAAAGATATGGAAATAGGGGAAGGGGTGGATAATTGTCTTCAAGGTAACCCGTATTTTACAAAATCTTGTAAGTTTACGCAAAGGTTTAGGAATGTATAAAGAACAAAAAGAATTTACTTTTATTTATACGGATTGTGAAGTTATTTGAATAATACTTTCCCCATTTAGAGACATCTGGGTACATAATGATATAGTCATTTATAAACTTTATTAATATTATAATTTGTTATACTGAATATTTTCTTCTTATTATTTATTTTACTTTACGTAGTAAGTTATTTATAAAATACGGTAGAATCTCACTACAAAAATACCACAGGGACGAGAGGAAATAATGCTGATAACAAAGCTATTGTTACAGAGAGTATTTTAAGAGCAGAAATATATTTAAGCATTTTGAAGTTAATTTGCAATAGATATACAATGCATTCCTCTCTGTTTTGAGACTATTAGCACAATTGTCTTCTCCCAAATTAATCTCTAGTACACGAAATATTGATTGTAATAAAAGTATGCACATATTGTTGTACTGAATGCCCTTTCACTTTAAAATAAAGGTAAATTTGCCAAGACCTTTAGAAAAAAAATTTTTGTTCACAGATTTATCATTAACTTAGGAAACTATTTTGGTGAGATTTTATACAGTATTAATTATCAATTTCCAACGTATTATGTGTATGAACTGGATTATGTAGCCACCAATAAAAAACTTTATCCTAATTTAGAGGAGCCCCCAGGAGTTGTCTTTGCTGAAAAACAGTATGACAGTAGAAATTTTATATCAAAGAATCAAATGTCCATAAATTTCATAAATTATCACTCAAGGTATTCAATTAAGAGTATAATATACAGGATTTAAGGCTGATGAACTCCACTTCCTCAACCACACACAATAACTATGTCAGAAAAAATAAAATTTAATTAGTTAATGGCATAGAATGATTCCTTCAATGACATTGTGACCTTCAAGTAGAAGATGCCCGCAATGCATTTAAACATTTTTACTTTAACTTTTTTTAATTGACAATATGGATTCAATTTTTATAGCGCTGATGTTTGGTTTTTCGCAAGGTTCAAGAGCATCAAAGAATTTATCAGAGCGGTTTTCTTTATTCTTTAAACTACCTTTTTATTTGACTTATGAACCATATATTTCAGGCAGTTTTGTTGAATTAAGAGGTCCGAAAGTAGAATGAAAGACATTTTCTCTCTCATATTCCACGTCCTGATCAGTGTTAGTACAAGAAACACCTCCATGAATGAAATCCGTATAATATATAGGAGAAAATGAGGAAAAGCGAGACAGGAAAGACCTTTGTGATGGGGAGGAATCAGTTCATTCATTCTTCTACAGGTAAATTATGATCAAATATACCGGACAGTGGTTGAACTACTTTAAGACTGCAGTTTCTCGTTTATTTACTTTCTGATTCTCAATTACTTCTCTCGTTTAATGAATTTCTAATTCCAAATTTCCAGCATAAATCGATGTAATAAAGTTTTGGCCACATCAACCAATTAAAACTTTTAGATACGCGATCTGTGCCATTTTTTTATACTTGATTGAGATAATCCGTATAATACATTTTTAAGTAAACGTGAAACATGTCTTATACCAAAAGTCGTCCCGTAGGAGGGGTTCATTGAGAGGCCGGCGTGATCTGATTTCGAAACAGCGGGTTGTGCACATCTCCCTGATCCCTCGCCTTTTTTTATTTTTGTGTACGCGTGTGTGTTCTTCACTTAATTCGCTCGTCATTATCTTGTACACGTAGGAGGTCGAGTCCTCTGCTAATGGTTTCTCTATCGACCGGCACGCTGTCCCACTCGCAACGCCTTACTGCCAATTAAGACATTGAGAAACAAAGCTGATACAAAAAAAGAAATATACTTTCCATTAGGGACAATGAGGCATCAGCTTTTATTTGTTACCATTTATGATGGCTGTGACTTCCTATGACGAAGGACTGAAGCATTTAAACAATTTATTAGAGAAGTAGTATGTTACTAATTTTAGGCTCTGAAGGCATTAAATTTGGCGAGAAATTCGCTCTTTTCATGCAATAATATTTTTTTTAAATCTCGGCTAGAATTAATAAGTAAATAATTATCCTCTTAAATTATATAAATATAATAAACGTTTCTAATATTTTACAGTGAACTTAATAGTAGAAAAGTTTTCTCAGTTTCCCGTAGAATATTTTACTTTCCATTTCGTTTTCGGTAATTGAGAGATACTTACATTAACAGTAATACATCTGAATGGGATTTCAACTTTTGCTAAGATGGCTGAAAAGAAAAATATCGTACAACGTAGCCGGTTTGGATAACAGTGTCTCCCTCATGCCTTCATGAATTAAGGACGCCGATGAAATTTTAACATATGACTCTCTTCCTCTTGCCCCATTATCCAATTACCTCCAGCCAACCTAATCTCATTTCTGCAGTTACTGATTTAATGTAGTCTCATATGATATATATGATATATGTCATATGATATATATTAATTTTCACTGGAAGGGAATATCCTTAATCTCATAAAAAAAGTTCTCTTGGATAATTTCCTTATTCGTAACATTAGTGATTTAAATTATTTCTAACGAGTAGTTTTCGTCCATTTTTAAAGCAAATACGTCCAGAGCAATCATTTCACGCGACATAATACAAACCAGACTATGAAAAAGTGTGATAGTTAGACGCAATAATATAAATAACTCGGTCTGGAGTCAGTTGGGTTAGAGGTCAGTCTCTCTAACGTAATCTTTAGTCACAGAAATAGCTTGATCTAGCACCGACAAAGGCTCCCGAACTTCTAGCTTTTAATCCAAATACTTCCTTATTAACGCACAGGCATTAGGAAATTTTTTTGCCTGATATCTAACAAGGAAATCATAGAAGCCCTAATATTGCCAGAACAATGGAAATTACCAGGAGCAACACCTTTAAATCAAGGAACATGATCTCATCCCGCGCTTTGAGTCTGACAGTATGTTGATTGACAAAAATGTGATGAAATTTCCTTTGTACTTTAGGGCGTATGAGACTCTTGAGAGAGGCGTATGATTAGTTAAGTAATATAACATTTTTTCGCTTTATTTTGGGAGATAAACCTGAATGGGAAATATATGAGTTGGGATATCTGGCAGAGATTACAATTTGTGTTTACAAAAATTTTGTTAGTCATATTTTTAAAAAATAATTAAACAGCTTTTTCTATTGGGTAGAACTTTTGATTGTGTAATTAATTATCATGTGTTATAAAAAATAATTATCCCTGTCTACTCGAAAACTGATAGCATAATAAAATGCAGGATGCCATATTTCAGCAAATTTATGATTATAAATAAATGACTATAGAATGAAGATAAATTCCGATAAAATCCAGGTGCTACTGATAAATTTTGCTTGAGGTGAATTTTCAATTTTATTATAATATTCTGAAGAATAGAGTTGAAAAAATGAGAGTACTTCACATCACCGGAAGGGTTTAGAGGGTAGAACACCTAACCTGGGGTTAAAAGAGAATAGGGTTTGACCCAAGTCTTGAAAAACGGTCTTTATAGTAGTATCGACGTTAGAAAGATCAATTATGGATCGATTATTTATATTTAACCACACATATGACAAAAATTAAGCTTCTTTGTGAACAGTCAGTAAAATATATACAGTGAAACTTCTCTATGGCGGCGAAGTAATAGTTTCGAAAAAAAGGGACCATTTTGAGGGGTAGCCGTCGAAAAGAGGTTTCTTCCACAACATTAACTCTATGGAGTTTTTAATTGGTTCTGAACGAAATATGGCTGTTTAGAGGGGTGGTCGACTAGAGAAGTTTCACTATAAATATGTACAAATAAAAATACTAGAAAACGTTTATTTTAAGCATATTCTCATAATGTTGAATATTTATGATAATTTTGACCTCTATCTTCTATTCAACCTCATTTGGGATTATTTAAATTTATGGTAGGACGGGATGAACCACCGACTAAAAATAAATAACTTTCAGACATTTTGTGTCGCCTGAAATGTAGGGGGTAAGATATTACCAACTTCATTAATTCGTGCTGTCGCATATGAAAGACGTGTCTATCTGCCGCATACCCCAGGAATCCCGTGGAGTAAAAATTTATAACCGAGGGTCTTGAAAATGAATTTCCAAGAGACTAATCAGTTTGTCACTGAACTCTGATTACCGCACACATTTACATCTAATGGACCTCAACAGTAAAAAGGCTTGCTCTGTTAATTCATTGCTCAGGTCGCGGTGTCTCATCCCATTCAAACAAAAGTGCAAGGTCAGTGCTCGTTAGAAACGATCTTGGGAAAGTGGGCAATTTCTTCAACTTCGAGTATAATGACTCCTTAAATCACTTTGATCTTATGAATGGTACATTCACACATCCTCTGATATATTCAACAATTCAGAACTGACTTGTTACAGGAGGGACATTTTGTTAACAGACGTCCCTACGTTTTTAAAGTACTGTTAATTATATATTTACGCCTGCGCAACTCCCTCTCTTGCACAAAATGTATTATATTTACGTATTATTGTTTGTATTCTACGCATTATTATTTTTCCCTGCATGATTCAACTTGTACTTCAACTTCATATTTCATAAGTTAGAAAAGAGAGAGAACATTTTATTTGTGCCTCCATATTTTAGGTCATTCTCCTATCTTGACTTACGCCCATATAGAAAAAGTAGATATGTTTTTGAATTGTGATCTCCATAAGTGATGTTTCTGAACAAAGTAAATAATGTACAGTCTGCCAGGACAGGAATTCGAACGCGAGCGTCCTAAATTCGAGCCGGTTTTCTAACAATTGAGCTGTTTGAACCAAAAAGGGATGTGAGATATTCTAAATTTTATTTAAAATTCTGTTCCTTATAATAATTATCCCTTTCTAGGCCAGACTCAGGATGTTAGCCTATAAATATTTTACCATTTATTTTTAATTATTTATTATTAAATATATTTAATTAACCTATTTATTTTTAATTATTTTTCCAATGATGCTGCCTTCTTTCTCCATTACGAGTATTTTGTCATTTGCTTTCTTACAGTGCATTACCGATCTTTATAATAATCAAGCGGCGATAGAAGTATTTTCTACCAGGACCGGGAACTAATAGGGTCACCTAACCTCCAGGGTAGTGACCAACTGACCTATCCCATTGAGATAAAGTGTTATCATCTTTATACCTAACCAGCTCCATCCTTTCCATATGTAACATGCTTGAAAAGGCGTATAGAAATCGTAAAGTTATTTCCTCGTGTATAGGTCGGTGTGTCATCTGCTAAAGCATCGTATCTTGTGTTGAAAAATTTTATTTGGTTAATGTGGTCAATTCCTTTTGGTTAATGTGGTCAATACCTTATTGCGCTTATTCATGTTGAAATTTGTCCATCTAACTGGGTGTGGACTTCGCTCTGCCAGCAAATCCTATACCTCATCCTCCTTGTTCCTCTTTTTTTTCGGCCGTAAATTCCTCCGTGTATTGCTCATCCTCTTATACACATAGAACGAAGTCGTGGAAATAAACAAAAATTTACAATCTCGAAATCACCCTCTAGTGAAAGAAACTGTTTATGAGACGCAAGCATTAAATTGCAATACGATCTCAGAAGGGTATCTTATTTTGTTATTACGCGTATATCAGGGCCAGTCGAAAAGCAGGTGTTACGGATTAAAATTAATGTGGGAGGAGATGTCAACAAAATCAGATTTCAAGATCTGTTTTATTTTGTTTCATGTCTATTTAAACAGCTTTTCAAAACGGAGATTATCTAAACGTTTCTGAAATTTATGAATGCCGAAATACGATACTGAGTGAATTTCGTTTGAAATCCAACGAAGTCATGACTATGAATTGTAGTATACATAATTTTCTTTACGTCTATTTCTTCTTATCTTTCCTTTCTTTTTCTTAAACTTCTTTAAACTGCACTTGTTCAGTTAAAAGATTTTCACTTTCTTCACCTTTTGTACATTATAAGTGATCGATACCGTATATTCTGCCCACGGAAATAGACGCGTAATATGAAAGTTGTTAAATTTCTTGATCTAATATAATTTGGCTAACTCCAAAGATTACGTGTATCTCTTCATTTGGAAGTATATTTTCAATTTAAGATACAACCCGCAACCTCGACACTGTTTCTAGCGCAAAGGTCAAATGAGGTGCCCTGATTACTATTCACTCGGGATTGCATAGTTGAACATACACCAAAATATTTTTGCTTTGCGTGTGCCTTTCTTAGCTCGGCCATGCGTTTAAATCAGCCTCGTTCTTCTTTCAGAATGCTGTAAAATTGATTTAAATTCTTGTTTAGTTCTTTTAAATCGTAGTCTTAAACCATGCAATATTGTTACAATGTATTTTTAAAGCTTTATGAATATAATATATGACAGTATTAAGTAATTATACGGTTATATACATCATATACGTATATGTATGTTTGTATGTAAATACATATGCTCAGTATAACTTCTCTATGACGGCTAGTACTGGTTTTGAAAAAAATGGACGTTTTGAGGGGGGGGCGGAGCTAGGGAAAAAGGGTTTCTTCCATAACATTGCCTCTATAGAGTCTTTAATTGGTTCTGAACAAAATACGGCCTTTTACAGAGGTGGCAATCGAATAGGGTTTGCCGGCTAGGGAAGTTTCACTGAATATATATATATATATATATATATATATATATATATATATATATATATATATATATATATATATAT
The DNA here is from genome assembly GCA_907164885.2 of Dolomedes plantarius. Classification (NCBI taxonomy): domain Eukaryota; kingdom Metazoa; phylum Arthropoda; class Arachnida; order Araneae; family Dolomedidae; genus Dolomedes; species Dolomedes plantarius. Next base: position 31,940,045 of record OU015492.1, on the reverse strand, counting down.
ATATATATATATATATAGGGTAAGTATGCCGAATATGAGACCTTGCCTAATAGGAGAACCCAGCTTACAGGACGTATCAAGTACTGTCGTCTGACGACTGGAGCGTAAAACAGTAGTCTATTGCATCATTCTTAACCGGTGAGTCAGTCGAGTGTTTGCAAACGCACACAAAGGTTCAGTATGGTTTTTCCTAAATATGTGCTCATCAACTCTTTTGTAACACCATTTTCATTGGTTTTTTTCACCTTGAAGGTAAGACTCTTATTAAAACTGTTAGTATTGGATAGGTAGCTATAAATGTGGAGTGTAAACACGCCTGTTTGTTTTTAAGCTAACGTCAATCGAAACCTAAAAAATTCGTTGGCGTATTCAACAACATGGTCGTGCACCATATTGAGACCCCAAAACATGCCTAATATGAGATAGGGTCTCATATTTGGCATTTTAGTTTTCACTCTCACAGCCTTGTTTCCTCTGAAGCTGCAGATGCAATGACGCCCAGGCGAAATCCACAACCATGTAGCAGTAGTGACAATGTGGAAGATATTGATCAAACAAGTTCAAACCAGTTCTTAGTGACTCCTGGAGAAATAAATCCCTTGCCTACGTTACCTGAGAAAAACACCTCGAAACCAATTAGGGCCCGTAAATTCGATATTATCACATCATCGCCCTATGAAAATAAATTGATTGATAGATAGCATTAATAAAAGAACTGCAGCATATTCGAAAAAACATTGTTTCCTACAAAAAACAGGAATAGAACTAAAAGTTAAGAAATCAAAGGATATATATATATATATATATATATATATATATATATATATATATATATATATATATATATATATAACAAGGAAAATGAAATTAAGATAAAAAAATAAAAGGATAAGGAAACAATAAAGTGAAAAGGGAAAGGAAAAGGGGTCCCAACAGGAAGGGGGAAATTAAGGATGGATGAAAATACAACACTAGTTAAAAAACAGAGAACGAATAAGCCTAATTATAGCTATGATCTCAACTCAATTGAAGATGATGAAAAACTTTCTCTCTATTACAGCAGTGATGATAATAGCATTGATGAAAACGACGCTGAATGCCTGTTTTGTGGTTGTTTATTTTCAGAAGACAAACAGGGAGAGCAGTGGTGTCAATGTAAAAGGTGTTTCAGGTGGGCCCATGAAGATTGTGGAGTTGACGAAATTTTTATTTGTAAACAATGTGAAAAGTTTGAATCTAAACACAAAAAGTAAACATAACCCGTAGTGTAAACCAACTAATTTGTTTAAAATGTCACTTTTTTTCACCTATTAGTGTATATAGGTTATATAGGTAACTGTTATCTAATTATTGTGTACAGTTTTGTTTTTTACGAACTTTTCAGTAATTCTAATTCATTTTTAGAGTTTTAGAATGGGGAAATTATATTAGGACTACTTTTTTCAGACCCCAAAAAATGTAACACATATGTTTATAATTTCATACAAGAAATTGTAAGGTTGTTTTCATTTTCTGTCATTGTTATATGTAGTAAAATATATGCATTAAAAGGATATCAAGTTGGTACTATAATACCTCACTTACTTTCCTAGCTATATATGAAAATCAAAAGGGATCTTATATACGGCATACTCACCCTATATACAGTATATACACACACATACATACATACATATGTATATAGATAGATAAATAGATATAATGGTATAATATAAAAGTTATATTATAATACATTATAAGAAAGTTGAAAAGAGTATATATATATATATATATATATATATATATATACTCGAACCTCCATATATCGAAGTAGCAAAATGCCGGAAAAAAATTCGATGTATAGAAATTCCGATATATAGAATTGATCTTAGTTTTATCTAAATTCTCCTAAAACATTAAAATTAAAGCTAATTTTCGTATACGAAACTCCATTTCTAATTTATATGCGAATCACATTAAGTGAAAGTTAATAACTGAAAAATGAATTAATATGAAAGATTTATTGAGTACTATATACCTTTAAAGAAAACAATAATCCAGACAGTGGTTACAGTGATCACAGTTACATTCTTTTAAAATAACTACGAATATCTTGCTGAACAGCCAGTTTTGCGGAAAGTTCAACAAAGAAATGCTCGCATTTATTCAGTCCACTAAAAACTTCATCAGGGACATTTTCCGTGAATTGAAGTCCACGACGTATTGTTTCAAACGTCAAAAATTGGGAGATTTTATTCTAAAGTGGAATAAAATCTCCCAATATGTCGTGAAAAAAAATTTCGATATATAGAGATTATTTCGATATATAGAAACAGTTTTTCTATGTAATGAACATGGAGATTTGCTAAGAGTTCGATATATAGAAAATTTCGATATGGGGAAGTTCGATATATGGAGGTTCGACTGTATATATATATATATATATATATATATATATATATATATATATATATATATATATATATATATATATATATATATATATATATTTATTTATTTATTTATGTATATAAATGGAAAGTTGGATTATAGCCATAAAAATGTCCATATCGAAAAAATGCTTGCTTCGGTAAGTTTTATTATTTTTTAAATTTTTAATAACAATATAATTTTTCGTTGTTGAATAAACAAAGATTAAGCTGAATGCATGTAAGAGTTTAACTATGAATGCAGATAAATCTCTAGAATGACAGTAATTCAACATGTATCGCTCCCAACCAATTAAGTCTGTCTCCCTAGGTCTAAAGCTCTTATTTTGCTTTTTTATTTCTTACCTGCGAATATAGAAATATTTTTTCCCATCGACATGTTGCCTATGCTTTAAATATAATACTCAGGGTAAAGAAACCTTAATTAATTACTAATAATTAACAGTAAAACAGGCAAGAATTTAAGAATAAAATAGGATACAAAGCAAATTCAGCACGAGGCAGGAAGGACTTACTACGAAACAGACAATTTGGGAAAGATGCAAAATAATACAACCCAGGAAGTGTGAAAAAAATAACTAGTATACAAACAAATACTATTTGATTACATAGAAGGATGCTTAGCGCATTCCGCTATACATACTTCCGGACGAAGAGACGGAGTTTTCTGAACTCAGGAAATAACAGGAAAATGCGAGAAAAACATCTTGGATAAGAAAAAGGGAAGTTACGTACGAGATAACATTTTATGATAATGCATTTAATGTGGTTTTAGTAAATTTGAAAGAAATTTCTCATTTAAGCAGTAATAAGGAAAAGGGAATTTACGTACGAGATTACATTGTATGATAATGCATTTAATGTGGTTTTGGTAAATTTGAAAGAAATTTCTCATTTAAGCGGTGATAAGAAAAATTGAAAATTCCATATTTTTCACGTGCACTGTATTGCTCTTATGTCCTTCCACAAGTATATTAGCCAGTAAAGTATTATGAAATCAAGCATTGCTAAACACCATTTTAATCTCAGTCTCCCTTACTCTTTTTGAGTGTGATGCCCTTTACCAGAACAGATTAACTTCAGGAACTAATCAGTAATTTGGCACGGTAAAATTCTTAAACAATCCAATTCAGTTCTAAACTCAATTTCAAGAACTCTAGGCTTTGTGTTTATCTCGTCTCATCATAACCATTAAAACAAATCAAGATATCGATTCTCACTTTTATACGATTTTAACAAAATTTATCAGATTTTATGAAGATTGTCTTGTAAGTTAAGTTGTACACATCCAACGCAAAACCTTTTAAACTCTGTCACATAGAATAATATTTCACCATAAATATTCAGGATGGTTTTATTAATTTCGCGGACAGGTCCTACAGAAGATTATAACCTTTGAAAAAAATTTATCATTCTTCAGAGCAAGTTCTCATTTCTTCAATACAGCGTGTCCATCTCTTTTTGCAATTAGAAAACAAGATTCAGTATCATCCATCTAGAAAGGAGTTTATTTTCACTTAGTATCAATAGCGTAAAATCTTGTAACGTCCAGTATGTCTATCGTCAAATTTTTCGACCTCACATCGTCATGTATGTCGCATTAGGGTGGTCCATGACATAATGTTAAAAAATAAAAGTTTAAGAATCTTCCTTCCACAAGCCATATTTTGTGCCACTGTATTCAAAATGTATGTAAATAAAATTTCAGGCCGATCCGATAATATTAAGAGGTCGCTCAACATTTGTATTTTCAAAGAACATGTAACATAGCAACAAAGAAGACAAAGAATTTTTTCAAAAGCAGAAGGAAGATGTTTTTCGTTGTTCTATGATTTTACATGAAAACTACACAGAAAGAAATAAGAAACAGAAAACGGGAAGATAATAAAGTGTTAACGAAAGAACGATATGAAGAAAGAGAAGGAAAATTACAAATTAGGGTACAAAAAATTATGTCAGAATTATCAGACTCAGAAACTTCACATTCGATAGAACTTGAAAGTGAAGTAGAGTACCTGCCGCTGACATCTACATCCCAATCCGATCTCAATACTACAACTACCGTTCCAGAAGTTTCTGAAAAGAAATATATAAAAAATATATTTAAGACTCCTGAAGTTGTAGGTGCACTAGATCGTGTTAATATTTCTGATCGGAAAGCTCCATTCGTGGCTGGAGCTGTTGCACGTGCACTTGGGAACGATATTTCTCCAAAACTCTTTCTCGAAGCTCAATAAGGAGTCATAGAAGAAAAGGGAGGCAACAAGTTGCAGAAAAAGAAAAAAATGTCTCTATATGAACTGCTATTATTACACTGGGATGGTAAGATGTTACCAGATATTGATGGATCAAAAACAAAAGTTGATCGAGTTGCCATTATTGTTTCAGGAAATGGTCAAGAGAAGCTCCTTGGAATTCCGAAGACTGAAAGAGGAACTGTAGACAAGCAAACCACCAAAAGAGCTTTCCCACGACTTCCAAGAAATCTTTGTTAATCTGAATCATATATTTTAGTAAGAATTTTTTAAAGTTAAAACATACGTCTGCAATAACTTTATAAATATTGTGATGTTTGAATACTGTTAAAAGAATACTTTTAAAAATTATTCTATAACTGGACAGTTCATGTATTTAAATAAATATTTGCATAGACTCTTCCTCATTTTATACTTTTAGAATGAGTATCAAAAATTAATAAATGTATCGTGGATATTTATATACTAAGACCTTTTTCTTTCTACAACATGGTAGACACTTATCCTGTAGGACATTTACCTATTATACACTGCCATTCGTAGGCGTATCGTCGGAGGGGGGGCACGGGGGGCACGTGTCCCCCCAAATTAACTTGAAATATATTAAAATGCTAATAGAAGTTCAGTTAAAATCGGAAAATTGTAAAAAAAATTTAAGAAAGTTGGTTTTTCCCCGCTTTTTCAAAATGTGAAACTGAAGATTCCGATTATGCATTTAGCCTTAACATAGTTTTTAAGAATGATATGATCCATGACAAAAATTCGATGCTATATTTTTTTCTCATTTTATTTATATTATATTTATGTTTCTCATTGTATAACTTTTGAATACTACTCAAACATCAATTCTATTGTTATTCAATTTAAAAAAATCATAATACTTCATATTTTAAGGACCGTCCGGCAGTCAGTGCGCTGAGGGGATAATCCCTAACTGGATTCAACTCGTGCCCCTCCCCAAAAGTTAGAAGCACGCTACGCCTATGCTGCCATTTTACTAATCGGTTAATGCATTTAAGAAAAGGAAAAAATTCCCTGTGCAGACATTACATCTAATTAGACGGACACAGAAGTAGATCACTTGACAGCCAGTTTCGTTTCAAACTTTTTTGCATCGCACCTGGAATGCATCTCGTAAGCTCATCCCAGTTAGTTTCGAAATCATATCGCAGGTGATTTGTAGAATGTGAATGAGATGTCACGCGCTCTCTCGCCTCCATCTGAAATGGTAGACCGTTTATTTTAAGGCACGTAAGTTTCTCCTCGGAAGATGTCTACCCAAAATAATGAGCTCTGTTCCGAATAAAAAGTCCTTCCTGTCGGTTAACTTCCCGTTCATTTCCTCGTAAGAACCAGGATGATGGAAAGCAGTAAGTCCACCTTGTGACACTCGCAAGATCAACAAGGAGTTACATGCGGGGTTTTTCAGTGTTCGGGCCCCACATTCAACACGGGGGAGAGAAAGAGCGGGTGACATTTTCGTGTGAAGTGTATCTTTTCAGTCCCCCGTCCCCGAGGATTTTATCTCGAAGAGCGAGCGATTCAACCCGAATTTGCACTCTTTTTTTTCTCTCTACGGCATACATGTCCCTTCAGAAAAAGTAAAGAGAAGCTTTTTTATGTAGTAAAAAAGTTTTAGGGTTTGTTTATTTTTTAAATTGCGTTTTCTTTTTAAGGGACATTCCATACAAATCATTTCTGAGGGGATAACGAATTACGTTTACAAAATAGCTAAAGAAAGCATTTTTTTTAAGTAAATAAAGATTATGACTTTTTTATACATGTATCAGAAAACTTAATTAAAGGGGAAGGGATTTGTTTAAACGTCAAAAAGTCAGACAGGATAGAAAATTTTTATGTTTCGAACCAGCTTAACGTAAAAGGAAAATTTATGCACATATTCTTGTTTCTTTAAAAGAATTTGTTTACTTTTCAACAGGAAATTAAAAATTTATCCAATAAATAAAAAATTTCAATTCTTTTCATGTCCTTTTCTTAGAAAAAGGATATTAAGTCACTAATCAATCGCTTCTATACCCCACACAGACAGGAGGTTATACACGTATATATGTTTTGAATTTTGGTTCAGAGCAAATTCAAAAATCTTCAAATTACTCTATGCCAAGAAAATCGCCTGAAGCAGTTTATACCCAGACCAATTTTCAGATGTACCGAATTGATGCTTTGTCTTATTTTTATTTCCTCTAAGAGCAGTTGGTTTAAAATAAAAACTATACGAAGATTGTCTAAAGGTTTTTTTTTTTTCCAAGATGTTGATTTTTCTTAATCTAGTATAAAGGAGAATTTCAAGAGTTTTAAGGAAGTCCAAATAGTTTTATTCTTAAAAACGTCTTTAAGGTCCATTTTTATTTAGGGTATTATAAAAACAAATATATGTTAACATAGAGAGATTTGATAAATCAATTTATTCCTTATTTCATCTCCATAAAGATATTTGAATTTTAAAATTGTTTAAAAATCTGTACACGCGAGTAATGCATTTATCTTAAATTTTTAATATAGCATTATATTATTATTATTATAGTATTGAATTGCATGTAAAATAATTAAATGTTATTTGCCATGATGTGTTTATTTTATCCCCAGCATAGCAATGAAATATTTAATATTTAAAATTTGAGAGGTCCTTTCATCGATCTATCTGTTGTTTCCATGTTGAAACCGAGTTCAGAACAAAATTATAAAAAAATGGTCTATATAAGGGATGAATTTAATCGGTGAGCTGTTGACTGCATTTTATAAAATCTTATCACATTAACGAAATTTCAAGATATCGGATTTCACTTACGTGGATGAAAAATTATAAATAGTTTGCCTTGATTAACGGAAAATAAGATTGTGTTACCTAGCTTGATTTCTAAGCCTACTGTTAGATGGCTAAAGCGTTAGTCATCTAATTATAGTCCATTACAACCTAATTTCCTACAAAATGTCCTGCTTACGTAAAGAAAAAAATACGTTCTAGTTTGTTTGTTTTTTAATTTTTAAAACAGTGTGTTTGTTCTCGTCCTTATTACTGTTGTCTTTTGAGTTTATCTTAGTCCTTCTTTGGTCGTCCAATATCTTGAGAAACTGGAACTTCTAAATGGAGACTTACAACCAGTTTAATAACAATAACACAGTTTTGTTTCTCTCCCGTCTTATTAAAAACTCGTTAGAAGAAGTCGAATCTCCAGGGCAAACACTCACCTACAGCGCAATCTTGATTTTTCACCTTTAATTTCGTTTCGTGCGTACCTCGTCTGAGAACGAACAACTGGCGCTTTTAACTGAATTAAAACTCCATTTAGTTTATTTTGAAGACTGATTTTAATATTTTAACTGAGTGTAAAAGAATGAAAGAATTGATGATTAAATTGCATGTTGAACTATGTCCAAAGGCATAACGTGTTATTATCCTTGCGAATGAATTTTGTTTGGGAACACGTTCTAAAGAACTTTAGAAATTTCGGAAGGAAAGCTGGGCACTACCTTTGAGGGATACTAATTAAATAAAAGTTAAAATTGTTGTTTTGCTAGCTTCTCCTTTAATAATTCTATTTTTTAGAATGTATTCTAAAGTCGAAAGACGTATTATTAGACTTTACTGCTTGTTAAGCGAAACTTCAAAGGAAACCAAAACAAAATTAAAACTTCATACCGAAGGTATTCTGGACATGCATTTTCAAACACCTTTATCTTACGCCTGAAACGAAGTTAGATTATCCAGGACCTTCTGTTTTCCCCATATATGTATCAATTTGTGCAACATCAAACATTTTCATGGCCCTTTCGAATTAATCTAATTTTCTCTTCGGTGAGCATATTGAGTTAATTCACGCCTGAGAAAATTACGGAGACCCCTAGCCCTCACTCTCTTACGAGAGAAGTTTCATCACTAATTTTTGTAACGGACACACCATAACGACATCTGCTCAGGCAGTTGTGGTAGAATCTTTAGGATCAGCCTCATAATATCTCGGTAGAGAATATGAGGCTCAATCCTGCTAAAAAGAGACCGGGGGATACCAAGGAGTTTGAGATAGATTGGGGGCTCCTAACCTCCTACCTATTTCAGGTTGGGTGTTAAATCACTGGATTTTGTTCAAGCATCTTCATGATCAAGAAGACACGCGTCAGTTAACATTTTTATCTCACGTGAGAAAAACAGAACAAAATTCCTGGGCCTTGACTATCCCAGGAATTCACCCCGGAACATACTTTTTTTCGGTTTGAGGAGCTAATCTCTTTACCACCAGTCCGTCTCATGATTCTTCCTTATAACTTTGGCGTGACTTTATAACTTATAACTTTGGCGTGACCTTATTACTTTGGCGTATCTTAACCTTATCACTTTGGCGTGACAAAAATAAATTTATAAGACTCTAACTCTTACATTATAACATTACTACGTCCGTATTAACTCGGAACACGGTGATTTTCTCTAAGGTTTCCACAATTTTCCCGGATTTGATATTTCAGGGAAGGGGTCACGACTCAAGCTGCCACTTATAAAACACCCAATAAAATGACAGTGGCAAGATGGAGGTCTTTTGTATTGCATACCCAAAGTCAAACCAAACTAAACCTTTATCTCTAAGATAATCATCATCAAAATCCTCATCTATTATAGAACTGTTAAACACGCGTGTGTCTTCTCTCTTAAGGCTGGTGTGTTTTAGCCATATTGTATTCTCTCAGCTCGGTGTTAACCCGTGGATAAAAAATTTCCAAAAATTGTAGACTTGATTAAAAGTTTTTTCTTAAAAACAGAAATGTTTAACTCTGCTCATTTAAGAAATTTCATCCAATAAGGAAAATTAAAACACAGTATACCACATTTTTTTTTCTCAGAATAATTCAAATTTAAAAATATTATTTTCGTTTCTTTTTCAGAGAATAAAAAATTACCCGAGCAAAAAATTTATTTCTCTACTACGGAGTACAATTAAAAAAAAATCTTTAAATCTAAGTCGACAATTATTGGAGAAATTTTCTTCATAGGTTACCATTAAACTGAACCAATCCAGTACGGCTATTACCAGTGGTGGCATTCAGCCGGTTCTCACCGGTTAGCCAGTGGTAGGTTCAGCCGGTAGCGGTTCTACCGACTGAACCTACCGGCTGAACCTCAGAACTGATACCTACCTTATGTAGGTATCAGTTCTGAGAACCGATTGCTGATGAGCGACAGCTGCATCGTTCACAGGACAAACATTTTTTTTAAAATAAACCTACCCTACACCGTGCAGCCGGTCCAGTCTAATCGCAAAGGAATGGAATCCTACTTCTACAGTGCAAAGATTGTTAAGAATAAATCACGTAGCCTGTGATAAAAGCAAAAAAAATTGCAAGTGAGGACGCCAATCAAACAGCAATATGAAAATATCTTCAATAACAGTTTGTCAGGCATTTTATATTTTAAAACTCTTTCTTAAAACATAATCTAGTTTTGTGTACCTCTTTTATTGTTTTTATTTGAGTAATTAACGCATTAATTATACCTTTAATTATACGCTTTAATTATACCCTTTAATTATACGCATTAAGTATACCAACAGATATACCTTTCGGTATATCTGTTGGTATACTTAAAATGGTCATTAGGACATAGAACCTTTTGTTAATTTATTTGAATCGCACCACTGGCAACCCAGCAATCTTAAATCTATCAATATGCCATCAAGGTCCAGACCAAAACTAAGCAAATATTGGAATCATTATTCGTTTATTTTTTTTCGGTGCGGTAGCTAAGCGAATTTCTTTCGTGCAGTTTTCGGTAAAGAAAAAAGTATATATATCAACCAACTAATTTTTGCATACGTGAAAGGAATGCTACATGGTAACTATTTGCGGTATAATGATTCCAGAACGCATTCATTCGAACGATTAATAATATTTCGTTACACGGAAGGGTAAAAAAGTGATTCATGAAGTGGAGGCGATTCTTTGGGGTGTAGGCACTGATTCATTATGCATGCGACTTTCACGGCCGAGAAAGGAAAAAAAAAAAAAAGAAATGTTTGAAGCTTTGTATTAATATTTTCATTCCGAGTTTCTTTCTGGTTACATAAATATTTTAAGCATTTTCAATGCATTCCAACTGTTTGGGATCGTCGGTTTCTCAGAACGTTTTTAACTGACTCAGTCTTTTTTCACTCACGTGGGGATATGTTCAACTTATTTCTGTTTCAAGTTAACTGACGGATAAATCTCGTTATTGGAGCTCATCGTTCCTGCATAACTGCAGATACTTCTATAAACAAACTTATGTACAATGACATACAGTATAACAGGATGCCTCACAAGTAACAGAAATGCACTCTAGTATAGTCAACTAGCTGAAAACCTGCCCTTCGCTACGGAGTACATTCAAATTAAATACAACGGTCAATGTATACAATTAATGCCAATATATATATATATATATATATATATATATATATATATATATATATATATATATATATAATAAATACGACGATCAATGTATACAATTAATGTAAAAAAAATTGTATATTTATAAAAAAATCGTGAGGGATATTTTTATAGACAAAATAATGTAGAAGAAAATATTCAAATTAAATCTAATAGAACATACTAAAGAATATAGTACGGTTAATATAGTACAGTTTGAGGAACATATCTTTTACTGTATTTTAATATTTCTTTGGATAATGTCCAATCGTCTGCCGCATTAGCAAGAAAAAAAAATATTTTTTGTCTTTTTAGTTGCTATGAACGTGACGATAAATTAATTTAAAGTACCAGAAAAAGAAATCACGTGATCAGCATTTAATAAATTAAACTCTAAAAATTAATCTTTGAAAATTCACCAAAAATCAGAAAAGGGAGGTAAAAATTCGAAAAAGATTTCATTTTAAAGGAATTTTTATGATCTTTCTCGTGATATAAATTTTATAACCCTCGAATTATTATTTTAAATGCAAACTTAAAAAAAGTTACTAAAACAGCTTAAAAATTTAATTTAAAAAAATCTAAGAAGAATTTTTCAAAAATCTTTCTTAGTGCACCCCTACACTATAAGAAGAATCGCCATGCAAAATTTCAGCCCTTTAGGTCCAGCAGTTTGGTCTGTGCGTTGTATGTCAGTCAGTCAGTCAGTTACGGAACTGTTTTATATCTATAGATAACGTATAACAGGATGCCTCACAGGTAACAGAAATGCACTCTATTATAGTCAATTACAGCTGAATGTCCTGTATTAGAAAAAATAGTGTTTAAAATGGTAACATTTGGAGCTTAAAACAGAACCATAAAATGACTCACTAGGACTCATTATTCAAATCTTATGATCTTGAAGAACCTGTGGGAAATAGAATTTAGCATTCAATATAAAAAATTTTGAAGGAGGTAAACAGAAATAAGTCTTTTTAACAACGCCGCGATAGCTGAACAAGAAAAGTGTCACTCTGGAGTGAAAAGCTCCAGGTTCGACTCCCAATTATGTCATAAATCATTCCAGAGTGCCTACTTGTTGTTAATGAATCCTGTTTAGAATAATATACACACACACACACACATATATATATGTATGTGTGTGTGTATACAATTTTATTGCTTTTCAAAATTGTTCTATAATTGCAAACTAGTTGGGAGCGAAAGTAAGGCAAAGAGTGCGCCTCTAGAACGTTACCTCTTGATTTTTATACTGGTATAAAAGGGAATGCATAGCCTTTGTTCGATCAGTAGGTAGCAAGACACGGCAATTTATAATTTTTCATTTTTATAGAATTCATTTGGTATAACCTGTTATATAAAATTGATCGTACGATAAAAGGCTTAAACCATTACGGGAGCTGGTTAGTACACGTAATCAACACTTCTTTAATTCACCAATAAATTACTGGGGAATTTTAGAAGTGTTGATTACGTGAGAGTTTTCCACAAGTTTCCTGTGTGTCATAACTGGTTAGTAATCGAAAGTGGATTTGAAAGAGAGATACTGCATTAAGAACTCTGGTTTGGGCAGGTTAGAATTCCATGAAGAGAGAATAAAAAAAAAAAAACCAGTGAAACTTGAGTTTGCTGTTCATCGTTAGAAAACCAACTGAAATTGAATATTAGCAGGGCACGTTCAAAAAATATTTTACAGCTATTGTAGTAGTACGAATTTTCCCTTTTTCAGTGATTTTTTTTTTCCTGTTTTCTTTACTCATATTTTTAAACCGTCTCTTGAGTACTTTTACAGTCTCTGACGACCAGTTACCATAAGGAAAAATAAAATAATAAACTAAGTATACTTTATTTAAAATAGCTGTTTTCATTTACTCATGTGTTTTAAATTTTCAAGTTCCTAGAACTTCGTGAAAACTAATTTAACCGAAATTTAGAACTGACGATAAAATAAAAAATTGTGAATCTGAACTAATGCAAGGTAGAAAAGGAAATTCCTTTAAAAAATATATCTAGCACTACTTTTCTTCAGCCCTCTTGAGATATTGATGACCAATAATCTCAATGTCTGGATATGAAATTATGACGTCAGCCACGTCAGAACAGGTTCTTCCACTTAGACAATGCATCATATTTCGTCCGAAAGTATCCTTTCGCTGTGCCTCTGTCTGTTGAAAGAACGGAATCCCTTTATTTACGATACACCCACAGTTACCCACATAGGTCCTGTTTGCATATGTTTGGGATTCATTAAACCTTCTGTAAGTAGCCTGAAGAATATTAATGCCGCTTGATTAGGAAATTACACACGAAAAGAAAGCAAGCCTACTCAAACTGACACCTTGTAAGCGGTAAATAGTTATTAAAACTTCACGTTTTTCTGAGCCGAGAAAGGTTAGATTCGCTTTAATGGGTTGCATCCAAAAGAAAAAAAAATCTTTAATTTTATCAAAAAAACTGAATTTTACTAATGGCATTGCATGTATTGGTGCATTATCAAAATTAAAAAAAACCTTCTTAATTCTAAAGACATTGAAATTTTTTTTAATATGAATTATATAGAGAAGCAAATAAAGATGAAGGTAGAAATGAATAATTCATCTTTTTTAGTTTTCTTTAAATAAAATCTTTTCCGTTATTTAATATTCAATTAAATATTTTCTTTAGATCTTTTAGAGAGGAAAAACGACCTTGTAGTCCTGTTTATTTCTCCACTAAGCGTAAGATGGTAAATGATAAATAAAGTAAGTTTTAAAAAATGTAAGAACTACAAATTTTTTTAGTTTAAATTAATTTCAATCAATGAAGTATTCGAATGAAATTTTTAAAAAAGTTATCACAACCATATCGTAATATCTGTGGAAAGTAGGAAATTGAGATAAAAAATTTTCGGCTTATCGACATAGCTATAAATAATATAAGTGTCGGTAAAATAATTATAGATTTATTGTCTTACGGAGAGGTATATTTATGATCTATTCTCGGAGAAACTATTGAAATAGTGATAATGTTCAAGATTTTTTCTCTTTTCTTTCAAGTTAGTTAAACTCAGTTCATGTTATACAACTTTTCCTCAAGTTTATATTAACACTTGAGTCCACGACTTGCAGTAAATTTGTGGAAAATTCCCACGTAATAAACACTTCTTCAAATCCACAATTAATAAAAAAGATGACTGCATGTTATGAACGAATTAAAAGTTCATCTTCAGGCAGAGAAGCATTATGTGTGACTGTCCCTATGAACAATTCACAAATACATTTGTGAATATTTCATGGCGACTGTCACACATAATGCTCCGGCTACATGTTTCGGACTAATTAATAGTTCATCGTCAGGCCGAGGGTCATTAGGTGTGATTGTCGCTACGAACAACTCACAAATGCATTTTTCCAGTTTATTGTGGATTTGAAGCAGTGTTTATTACTTCGTTTTAATGACTGTTTCAACATCGTTTTCATGAAAACATCTCTTTCGCGATCAAACTTTCACTATAAAGTTGAGCTTATTATCATACCTGTGTGATCGAGCGTCAGATAAGTGTATGTTTCATCGCAACATATTTGCTAAGTTCATTTGGAGAAATTCCAACAGCCTCCTATTCTATAGTAATATGATATTTTTACATTATTTTAGTCGTCGTGGCTTGAACTGGTTAAAAGCTTCCTAGGATATTGTTCATCGCTGACGTAAAAATTCCTCCGTCATTTGTATGAATTTAACACCAAATTCAAATTTATCAAACAGTAATTTTTCATCTAAATTTTTTTTTTCAGATTATCCGAGATATTGATTTCTACATATTAACAGAGATGCGGATGTTCTCTTATTTTCGAAACGCAGGGTCGGATATGATGCCTATGCCGGAACTGGCCCTCTTCCTCTTCCGGAATGTATATTGCCCCAGAGTCAATAATTGACCACAAACATCCCTTCCACCGAGCTTAACGGAGGACGTTGACACTGCTCCGATTGAAAGATTCAGTCTGGGATACTTACTATGGCTATTAGGGTAAGGGGCTAACGCGGGAAAGGAAGATTTATTAGATGTCTCATGAACACAGAGATAAAACTTTGACCAGACAATTGCATCTGTCATCAAAATTTCACGAGAATCAGGATTCCGAATAATGTATTTAACGCTCTTATTTTAAGCCTCAATTTTGTTTCAATCACTAAAAGCGTAAACTGCAAAGTATTGTTAATAAATGTTCGGCTACTGGATTTATCAGCGAAGGAGATAAATACGAAAAAATTATTGCCAAGCATTACACGGCACCTGACTTCATTAATTTCACGTTAATGATCGGTTAAAATTCACGTACGTAATTAGATATTTTTCGTAACATGCATGGCTGTCCAGAGAATTCAGCCTGGAACCTTTTGCTATCCGAACGGATGTGCTGACCACTACGCCACTAAGCCATGTCATAATTTTGGTATTCACAGATGAGTCTCACTTTTTACTTCGCCTGAGAGACCTTGTGAAGACACCGTTAACCATAGTCAAAAATTACATAATTTTTCTGTTGCCACTCTCAAAACTAGTAACTCAGCCACAGATTTATACTCATTTATTTCAATTCGATACAACTAGGTTGACCTTCTTCTTTTCTGACAAGTATGTTCCCCATAAAGCGCACAGTCAAGTTTTCCTTTACAATCCTCACATTCTTAACTCTGAAGGACGAATGGCATGTTCACATAGAATCCGTCAGCGTCAGTTTTAAAGATTCCGTTGGTTAAATGGGTCAATGATTGGTATATGATTGGTTGAAAATTTTAAAGCTGACGCTGTCGGATTCTATGCCCTAAGGCCCTAAAGTATCCCATTGCGTCCGTCAGCGTCAGCGTTACTCGCATACAAATATGTTTAACCAATCTCAGACCTTAACAGTTTCGTGGCTAATCATTTGGAGGTACGAGATTGGTTAAAAAAATTTCGATGAGAGTAAAGCTAATACTAACAGACGCACTAGGAACAAAGGAATTATCACTTTAGCTTCCGCTGTACGCCATTGCAGCAAGGAATCTCTATGCATTCTTAAAAATACACCCTCAGGCAATTTTTTAATTACACAACTGGCTATTTTCTTAAAAATACAACTGGCTAGCTTCGCAGTTTACCTTAAAACCTTCGCTTTTCCGTACAGAAGTGATGACTTACATGCTTAAGTCACGTCATGACCTTCACTATGATCTTCACTCGAGTAATATGCGTGTCATCAAAATGTTTCTCTGATTACGGAGCATACTCGGAATGAACCACTTTAGAGAGCTTCTAGAAACAATTTTAAAGTGTCCGCCGTTTAAATATCTGAATTTTAGATATTTGAAAAACAAATGCTCGTAGTTGTTGCTCGTTCCCATTGTTGAGAAAATATGCTCTGAATCTGAACTCTCTTTGCGCGTCGACATATACTTGTGAATCTTTGTTTTCCATTATGAAATACTTAAAATCAAAGTACCGATCAAGCCTCACTGACCACTGACCAACGCCTAAGATCTGCGAATTGAACTTATTATTCCACATAAAAACGAACTGGCAGCAGATTTGCACTGTCAAATGTCGCATTAATTATCAATTTTAAGATTGTTTTATTTAAACTAAAATTTGAATTTATGTATTAAAAATTTATGTCTCATTCATATTTTCATGTTTAAATATTACTCCCTCTCCCCTCTTTATCCAGCGGTGCCCGCCGAACCACCGCATTTCTCAAATATGCCCTCCTAATAAAAAAGGTTGCCGACCCCTGTTCTATAAGAATTTCTAAAAATACCCACAATTTAAAATATTCTTTGCTATATAGTTAATACCGCTTTTCTTTCCTTTAGCCTCGACATTTTAAATAGCATTGAAATGGTTAAAGAAATTATTTGCATAAACCACAAATATTTTTTAACATCATATAAATAGTTATAAATGTGTAATAACTTCACGGAAATATAGTTTTGAAATTTTAATCATGCACGCATTCTTCAATATAAACGTACACATGGGAGTCGGGAACGTATTCTAGATATGAGAATTTTTTAAATTTATTTGTCTTATTAAAAATTTAACATCATGAATGAATATATCGCGTGATATTTTGTTCGTCTGAAACCCTTTATTAATATGTATAGAATTCGCGTAAATATATTTAAGTAACATCATTTAAAACTTAAAATATACATGTGTTTTTAATGCGAACACATGCGTATGTTTCTGGAATATATCATAAAGACCTTTTTTTTGCTTACAATGTTATTAAATATGTAATATCGTTAATAAATGTCATGTTTCATTCTATTCTTCAAGCCCTGATAGAAAAAAAAATAAAATACAACAGAAAAATATCTTAGAAACACATGAAGGTCAGCGAAATTATTTGATAAAATTATTTATCAAAATATTATTGATGAATTATTTTTGTTGGCTACCTTTCCCAACACTCCTTATTTGCTTTTCTTTATATCTTAGTCACTTCTATAAGATTTCCATCAACACTTCACCTTGTCATTCCTAACTTAATTGATTTTGTTGCTCGATTAAAAACAAACAAAAAAAATGGAGCTCTAACTCTCTTGAAGTAAAATTAAAAATTTCGCTTGAGATCCTCTAGATAACAACCTTAAGGAAACTATCTTCAAGCTCCATCGAAAATATATTGTCGAAAAACCGGGTAAAAAAAAAGTTACCAATTATAATTCGCCCAAACCCGTTCTCTCGAGGAAGGAAAAGTAGCTGTGAAGGTTAAGCATTCATCCTCTCAAGTAGCGCCAAGCACTCCAAAAAACAACGGAAACAAAGCTAAGCGATATTTCATTAGGCTATCTCAATTAACAATTAGCTAATCTCATTTGGTCCGAGGGCTACACCCAGAGTTTGGCTATTTTGAGATCGGTGAGAGACTGTTATTAATTTGAAGAAGAATGGAGGCAAACAGAAACTGTATATTATTTGTTTTATACTAGAAGGCGAAACGAATGAAGCACTTGACATGAAGGCATGACAAGAAGTGTTAAGATATACTTTTACAAAAGGATTTAAGTCCACTCATGTCGCAGCAGAAACACTTTATCGGAGGCGTTATCGTACTACGTCTAATGGGAGGTTGTAGTATCATTCATCTTCAGTGTGACTGAGGTGTAGAATGCCCACCCTTAAATGTTTTCCTTTTACAACTACTGTCAAACGACCTCGACCTTCACGGGTTTAATTAACGTGGATCTGACTATTCGTAAGTTTCACGTGAGAAAAAAAAACACTGTTTTTTTTCTTCATTTTTTTTATTTATTTATCTAATTTTTAAGCTTTAGGACAGTTTACCGCTACACTAAAATCGTTAAATAAAGTATATTACAACTTGCTGCTGTTATTAGCTCATATCCGGCAAAAAAAAAGCTTTGATTTGTTCCTTATTGTCTGTATACCTATTTTCCATTTCTCCTTGGTCATCTACAAGTCAGTTAGAGGTAGGATGTAAGTAATTCGCTACAGTTGTTTTAACTTTAGTGGTAGTTATGTTGTTGCTGAAGCAGAGGCACTTGTTCGGAGACATTGAGCACTATTAACTGTCGTAATTTTTTGACTACTTTTATCTGGGTGCACCACACAGGTGAGTTAACGCACGTGAGGAGGTCCTTGGTGCCACCTCAATTTTGACCGAGCATCCTCAGGGGGTGACATCTGGTGGGTTCGTACCTTCACCTACCCACTTAAAACATGGAAGGACCTTTCCGTCTAACGGATTTAAAGTGCTCATACCCGGCGTAGACACAAAGACATTCAGTTGCGTTTATCGGGATTCGAATCAAAACTCCCCTGGTCCGAATTCCAAATTCCAACATGCTAACAACTCGGCTGCCTCGGCAGTAGTCAAATATTTATAAAGAGTTAAACAGTACTAAAAGTTGAGAGAATAGAGGTATGATATCATACACCCTTAACCTTCGAGAGGAAAGACTGACTGCATATTAATAGAAATCACCATTTTCAAGATGTAGTACTTTAAAATTAGCCGAGATAAAGAGAGAGGGATATTTTTTAAAACATAAGTTTTAAACATGAAGGAGGATCTCTTAGTTTCGTGAAAATTTTCTGATCTTGAAATTTACTGTGCTGAGATATACAGACATGGGTGGTTTACAAATATGGAACTCAAAACCAGAAATTTTCGCCAAAACGCCTCCAAAATATTGAATTTGACCTAAAGCTAATTATCCTTATCTCTGAAATCGCTGAAATCAATTATGATGTCGCAATTATTGATAGTTTATTCATAAATTATTTTAGTAGATTCATAGCGACTCAATCTGGCTCACACTCTCGCTTGCAGTTAAATTTTTTTGCCTTGAAATAACTTGTCTAGGTCAGAAAGCGTCCACTTTCAGAGATGATGTGTTAAATACATCCCAATCAAGATACATTATGATCCTTTCGAAAGATCCTCATACGTACCCAATTTTCTCGGTGTACTGTATTTGGATGCAGTTGGGAATATATGCATGGTTCATAGTAGATATCACTGCCGTTTTATGCTGTAATGCCTTAAAATTTACCATGGAAAAGAGAAATGTATTTTTGAAATTAAGTGTTAAACTGTTTGGAAGATTCCTAAACAATCCATATACGTATACCCCAGTCAAAATAGACCCGATTTTGACGAATGGCTAAAAAAAATATGAAAGTTTTGAAATTTGGTGGAGATGTTTGTTTAGGCATGCTAATGAACATACTAAAAGTCCCCACCGATCAGACTTGAGCTTTCGCCGCCATCTTGGAAAATGTGTACACTTTTTTGGTTCTTTGGAAATATCTTTAAAAATATTGATTTTATAAAAAATAATTAAATACAAAAATTAAAGACCATTAAATTATGAACAAAATCGTTCATAACACTTTTTTATATGTCTAACAGGAACAAAGATAATTGACTTTGAAAAGAGCGCACTATCACACCTGACACGCGCAAGCGCGGTTCCCCATCGCGGTGGGGGGAGATACCCGTGCATGTGCATACCATAATTAGCCAAATTAGTTTTACACTAAATGGGAAGGTTTTTTGTATTTTTTCAAATAACTAGGGAAATATTAACTTTACGTAAAAAAAGTTTATTTAAAAAATTAAAAAACATTAAATTATGTACAAAAACGATTTTATACATTTTTGTCGTAAACCTAACAGGAACGAAGATATTGACTATAAAATGCGCGTTGAGAATGGAGGTAGCTTCTACAAAAAACAATGCACAAAAAACATATATTATATTTTTTTAAGTCTAACACGAACAAAGATAATTGACTTTGGAAAGAGCGCACTATTACACCAGGGACGCGCATGCGTGGGTGCCCATCGCGATGGCTGGAAGATACGTGCATGTGCGTACCGTAAGGTGCCAAATCGGTCTTACCCTAGTATTTTCCTAAAAAGTTAATAGTTAGTCACCGTTCCGTGTGCGTCTGTGAACAATGGCTGATACAGAACTATGTTTTATAAGTAAAAAATTAATGTCAAATGATGATTTCGTGAATGTAGGAGAAAAGGGGATCGACGCTTTAAAGAGAGCTAGTGTCCAAAGAAAAGACAATAAGCATGAACAGTTGGAACATTTAAAATCTGTTTCGGTTCATTCGTTGTGTCGGAGAAATTACACCAGACCAGGAAATATAAAAGTTAATTTAAAAAGAAATGCAGAAATCGCGTCAACATCCCAAAGTGAAGAGAGCGCGGTAAGTTTACGATCTTTTTTACCTCAGTCCGATTTTCGAACAAAATGTTTCTTTTGTACGGCAGTGATAGACGAAGAATTCAAAGCAAGACAAAAGAAAAAACCAACTGACAGACGAAGAACTATATATGAAGTTAGGAGTCTCGTATTGAAACACAAAGTTCTTGAAGCTGCAGAGAATAGACATGACCAGTGGGGAGAGGAAGTTCAGTGTTGTATAATAAACGTTGCTGAGTTAGTTGCAGCTGATGCGATTTATCACCAAGATTACTTCATGACTTTTTTTCTACACACTGCACCAATCAGAAAGAGAGGGCGGCCTGAGTCGGATTACGCCTCAGCAGCTGTAGACGAAATATACTTCTTCCTTGATAATAATGACGACTGTCAATTCTCACTACCTGAACTCAAATCTCAAATTACAGGGCTAGTTCCAGACAACATCCCTTTGAGAAATAAGTTGAAACAAAAATAAGGGGATGGCATTATTTTTGCTTCAAACTCCAAAAAAGTTACTGTCATATGTTTACGTAATACTGGAATGAAAGTCTTATCAGACTCTTGGTACGACAAAAGGATACGAAATGATCGTGAGGAGCGTCTACGAATAGTACAAACTGCTGCAGCCATAATAAAAGAAGATATCCAGACACCAGTTTATGACACTCATTGCTACCCTCCAAGTGATAATTTTTTCAGAGATGTGAACAAGGGAATTCCAGAAAGCCTAAAATCTTTTTTGGAGCACTTGATTATTAAAAAAAGACTGCTAAGGCGGAAAAAATGTCACTTCAATAGCTCACGACATTATATCAGCGCTAAGGCCACGATCATTTATGTCTCCTCTGCTCAATGGTCTTGATTTATTTTTGTACAAAAAGTTCTGTTCCAAGAATTTAATAACAATGCTCTCGAATTTGAGATTTTGTTCTTCTTACTATGAAGCCCAAACACTTGAGATGTCAGCCATAAATCATCCGCAACCCCAAATGCGCGAGGGATCATTCTGCCAATTCGTATTTGACAATGCAGATTTCAATGTGTCAACAATCGATGGCCTGAATACGTTTTATAGCATGGAGGGCAATGCTTGTTTTACTCCAGCGTCAGCAGTGGAACCCGGGACGAAGATAAAAAAATTAACCGAACTTACACCGTAGGCAAAATGGGAATCATTCCTCTAGAAACGTTTGAAAATTTTCGACGGCCTGGGTTACAAACAATTGCTATCGAAGATTTGAACGTCTTAAATCCTTTAGCGGAAGATTTACCACTGCCTAAACCATCTGATATCTACTGGATGTGTGCTAAGTGGTTAGGTCTTCCACAGATACCTGAATGGAAAGGATTTTTCCATTGTATAACCAGAAATCAGCCTTGTGAAAAGACCAAAGTAATACCCCTTCCTTTTGTTAATTTACCACCAAGCAAGTATGACACCATATTCACTGTGCTGAAATATGCTGCCCAGCAGTGTGTTAAAATGCACCAAAAGTCTTGCATACTCACGTTTGACCAACTACTGTATATTAAAGCTCCAGAGATTGTCGCAGCAACATCCAATCCATTATTATCAAGTTGTATTGTGAGGCTTGGTGGATTCCATCTTTTAATGTCATTATTAGGCTGCATTGGGTACATAATGGCTGGAAGTGGGTTGAAAGAAATACTAACTTTGATTTATGCACCTACGTCAGTAGAAAAAATGTTGCCTGGCCATGCATACGCTAGGGCAGTCCAAGCTCATTTATTTGCCCAAACAGCTTTAGCAAAAATAATTTTTGACGGCTTGGACATATTGGATTTGGAATGTAAAAATCTCCGTGAGTTGTTTCGAGATTTTGCTATTGAACCACCATCGCAAAAAACCTTAAACGCACACACTCAAATACGAGCCAT
Source organism: Dolomedes plantarius (assembly GCA_907164885.2). Taxonomy (NCBI): domain Eukaryota; kingdom Metazoa; phylum Arthropoda; class Arachnida; order Araneae; family Dolomedidae; genus Dolomedes; species Dolomedes plantarius. Next base: position 31,917,328 of record OU015492.1, on the reverse strand, counting down.
CGAAATTAAAATGAGGAAGACTTTGGAGCACCTGAAAAAGAAAGACCCAACTGCCTGTGGGGCTGGAAGCGTCAAGAGAAAATTCTTGTTCCCATCACAACTATGGATGCAGTAGCTCCCGATTCAGTTTTAAACATGGTGTTTTGCAACTGTAAGACTGACAATGGAGTAAGATGCGAATGTCGGAAAGCAGGCATCAACTGCACAACGGCCTGCAATAATTGCAATGGGGTATGTCAGAATGACATCAGCCCTGTTGATGATGACGATCGAATGAAAGAAGTTGATGAATGGGCCGATGCTAGCGGATCCATAGACGATCTATACATGCCTGACGAAGGGGAGAATCCCGTACCAAAAAAAAAAGTAAATCCTGAAGTAGGTAAGCTTGATCGGTGTGACAATTATTCGCAATGGAAATCTGATAGTGAATACCCCCAAGTTTACTACATTCATGTATAAAATTAATAATGATTAATTATCTACATAGTCAAAAACGTTAAAGTCTATTTTCTTGTGTTTAAAGAATGCCGAAATCTGGGAGAGGTTAGATATTCAAAGAAGAGCGCCTGCAACGAGACTTTAAAGCTACCTCCATTATCAACGCGCATTTTATAGTCAATATCTTCGTTCCTGTTAAGTTTACGACAAAAATGTATAAAATCGTTTTTGTACATAATTTAATGTTTTTTAATTTTTGAAATAAACTTTTTTTACGTTAAGTTAATATTTCCCTAGTTATTTGAAAAAATACAAAAAACCTTCCCATTTAATGTAAAACTAATTTGGCTAATTATGGTATGCACATGCGCGGGTATTTCCCCCCACCGCGATGGCGAACCGCGCTTGCGCGTCCCAGGTGTGATAGTGCGCTCTTTTCAAAGTCAATTATCTTTGTTCCTGTTAGACATATATAAAAATGTTATGAATGATTTTTGTTTATAATTTAATGCTCTTTAATTTTTGTATTTAATTATTTTTTATAAAATCAATATTTTTAAAGTTATTTCCAAAAAACCAAAAAAGTGTACACATTTTCCAAGATGGCGGCGAAAGCTCAAGTCTGATCGGTGGGGACTTTTAGTATGTTCATTAGCATGCCTAAACAAATATCTCCACCAATTTTCAAAACTTTCATATTTTTTTTAGCCATAAAACCTATTTTGACTGGGCTAGTAGTACCCTGTACGGGTGCTACATACAACAATTTTGCTTGCGAAGATAATCTTATCTGACGTTCCTTAATTGACGGAGATTACACATACCAAATCCCTCATTCGTACGAAACAACTGCCTTTATTTCGTGTGCCCGAAGGATTAATATGAGGAATTTATATTTATATATATATATGTGTGTGTGTGTGTGTGTGTGTGTGAAAATAATCACATTTGGAACGCGTAGAACTTATGAGAGATGCAATCGGTACGAGGAGTGATGCAGTCGGACGAAGTGTTCATCCAGGAAAACACTTACGAAATTTAGGAGAGTAACACACGCGGAGCCATAGAAGAGGAACACAGATTTCAGACGATATCCAGGAAATCACCTTTATTAAATTATTAAGCATCGCGAAGGCAGCAGCGGCCACTGGACTTGCCCGGACGGGGCGAGGATTACATACAGGAGCAGACAGCAGGTCCGACAGCAACAAGAGTTAGACACGCAGAGAGAGAAAAGTCTTCTGTTCATGCAATGTTAAATGGGTGTTTTGCGATATTGTCGCCAGAGGGCCTAAACTACATAATTTTTAATTGGGCGACTTTAGATTCGTGGAGTTCACGTGTCCACTTCAGTTTCCCGGGGACTGATAGATCCCGCGCTTGTTAGAGCTGCGACCTATTGACCTGGGTGCAGGATAAGTGGCCATAAAGTTCTTGTAAATTGTGGTTTCGACGTTAAAAAAGGCATAAATCCAGAGTGGATCGAGGGCTCTTCAAGAATTTTGACATTACACTGACATTCGGAATCTCATAAACTTCTAGCACTTATATCTGGGGATGTTATTGAGTTCAGATAGTTCACATGCCTGATCTTCAGGGCTACGATAAATTATCTTATTTTACTTTTAGGTTGAAAAATTTGGAAAAGGGGTCATGCTTTATTAACAGGATAATTTAGAATACGCTGTAAACGTAAATTTAGAGAAGGCCGGGATTTCTTGTTTTATATATATATATATATATATATATATATATATATATATATATATATATATATATATATATATATATATATATATATATATATATATATATATATGCCAGCCTCCCACATTGTATTGTGGTTAGTGTATAGTAAGTGGCCACGCAGTGGGCTTGGGTTCAAATCCCGAATAAGGCTTGGTCGTTTCCTTGTCATCCACCTCATAGAGAGTAATGCTGGTTGACCTAAATGGTACTCCCATAATAAACTAGGCAGCAAACCAGCGGTGAATAACGAAACGCGAATGTCTCCCGACAAAGTGCCTCCGCATTAGGATATATATATGTGTGTGTGTGATGTATCTATGCTATGTATAAAAATTTAGCCAGAGAAGACAGTTTCCATTTACAGTCTCTCAGTCTCTTTGATTAATATATGGAGCTTATATATAAGAAGTCCATATTTCTGTGCTACTCTTCTGCCATCAATTTAGCTTTATGCATGCTTGCTGACTTTAGTTCAAATTTAAAAAAACCAAATACGTCAGGGAAGCTACAAAGACTCGCGTATCACAGCTGGAAGTCTTGTTGTTTATATCTCTCTGTGTCTGACAAAACCAACTTCACAAAGAAAATTTAAACAGCTAAATCTGGCTATTTTCTTTCGAGAATGATGCCCGCCAGATATAGCTCTAATGCGTCGGGAGCTATATCCGGCAGCACCAGCGTCGAGCAACCAACCACGGCGAACCTTCTCGCTCATGACTTTCCATTGTCTCACTGCCCATAATTTTGAAAATCATAAACCCTCACAAAATGCATCGACCTGGAATGTCTTAAGACAGGTCAGTGTATTAGAGAGGTTGGGTCAAAGTTTTGTAAGGTTAAGTCGCTTTATCGGAAAAGTTTGAGATCAGTGATAAAATCTGCTTACATATTTTATTTTAAAGGACAAAATAAGAGGAAAAAAATTAACTTTTTCAGTTTCAGAACTGGAACTATCTATTATAGAGGATGTTCTAACCAGACGCGTAAAAATATTGTTTGGGTTATAATTTCTGACGAAAAATAATTTTAAGTTCGTTTTTTAGTTACTACATTGAAATAATTAATGAAGCATCTATATTTGGGAAGGCGGCCTACATTATGCTTACGTTCCTGTTTATAATCCTTAAAAGCAAATGGATTGCCAAAGTCTTAGTGGAAGATCACGTGAGGAAACGTTCTCGGGTGCATCGCTAAAACTCTAAAATTATCCAACTTAAAGCCCCCATCATAAAACTTGATATAAAGTTCTATAGCAAATTTCCATGGATATCAGAGTTGAATTTTACTACATATATACAAAAACAATATATATATATATAGAGAGAGAGAGGGAGAGGGAGGAAGAGATATGTGTGTGCCTGTGTGTGTGTGTATGCTTGCATTTTTAAGAAAATGTGTCAGAATTTTGTCGCTAATTTGATTTTATAAAATATGAGTTCCGATGAGAATATTATAGAAAAACAGACAACAGTCTTTTCTTCTCAATTTCTCAATTTCTTCTAAGAAAACAATTTTTATCATTTCAATCCTCACTTCTTAAAATGAGAAATATTTTCGATCTTTCTCTAATAAAAATAATTTAACAAAAGAATGAAGCCCTTCACTTAAAGTGCAAAGTGAATTCTAGATTCTTTAATCAACACATCTTTTTGTATAAAATTAACTGTTTCATGTGTTAAAAATAGAGTGTGAACGCTCGTTCCAATTCTCATCGCTTTTTTTAAACGACCCTCTACTAAAACAACTCTTAACGTGACAATTACTTACATTTACGGCTATCTGATTTAAATCCTATATTATTATCTTGGATAGAAAGATATTTAGATTTTTATTTCATATAAGACGTTTAAATAGCGTTCATTTGTACATAAGTGCACCAAAAGCCCGAACTTTGCCCGAATTGCAATAAAAGCATTCGATTTTGTTTTCCTTTTTTTCTCCATTATCTGTTTTTATTTAAATTCAATTTTCTCTGGTTTTATGTACTTTGGATCTCACGAAGCAGTAATCGCAGGTCAAGCACAGAGTAGTATAAACCTCGTTCAGAAGCCATTCTCAGTCTGGGACCTTTAGGTTAACCGTTGTTTTCGTGAATTACGGTGTATTTTCCAATAGAAAAAATTTCGAAACATAACAAAATGCTTTGTTGCTCTGGAGATTGTGACACGTGTATTTTTAATAAATGAATGCCATGTAAATGCTCTTCTATAATATTTTTACAGGAACTCATCTTTTATTAAAACTAATTAGTGATAAAATTTGGACACAATTACTTCAAAATGCATATATATATATATATATATATATATATATATATATATATATATATATATATATATATATATATATATATATATATATATATATATATATAAATAATATATATATATATATATATATATATATATATATATATATATATATATATATATACAGAGAGAGAGAGAGTTTGATATGTTTATATAAATATATTTCTTATCTGATAGTGTTTCAAAAATCGATTGGTTCATTTTTGCCGTGGCATGGTTCTGGGTTTTATCTTCATCTCAGATGACCTTTCGGGGCTTATATTCTATATTTTTTCTAGGTGATCAAAATAATACACTGCACCTTAATGTGGAAGTATTTGAACTAATTTTCATTTCTGACATCTTAATGCATGTAAATTTGCGACGATATAACGCTGAGTTTTATCTCTGTATGGCTTTACCTGAGAACATATTTTTTAATAACTTACTGGACTTTCTATTATTTGAGCTCATAACTGCTAATAAAAAAGTACTTGATACAATTTATAAGTTGTACTCTATCAATATAATAATGTTATCATAACCCTTATATTTTTACTATCCATCTTTATCTTTTTAAGCCCTCCTTAGAGGTTTCTGAATATGCGTTCGAAAATTTTAGTACGTCTAAAAGTATTTAAATGTTACGGAAATGTAACACTTTTCCGGTCTATAAACGGATGAGGAGCAGCAACTAGTAGAATTGCATTGATAAAAGCTCTTATATCAGGGAATCTCACCGGGATGGGATAAGTTATCTGCGTAGCTTTAATGCGCAGAGACAGAAGATGGGGGGATGTGGTACTATCGGGGGATGACGAATCCATAAAGAAACCAGCATACGTCGATTTCAAAGGACCATAATCAAAGTCGGTTTGTGAAAGTGGGTGAATTCGTTTGTTACAACTTAGTTAAAATAACGAAAGTTTAGTACAAAGCAGCTTTAAAGTCAGGGAATCTCTTGGTTCACATACGCTAATCACTCATAAATGAGGTTTTCATTAATGTTAAAAAACCCTCTCTCTCTTAGGCATTTAAGCGAATCACTATCATTCAAACAGCAAACAAGTAAAATATTTGTATCCGTTTAAGGGGGAAAATTCATCAATTCGATTCACTACAGGTGAAAATCTGCGGAAACAAACCAAAAATAAATGAAACTTCTCTATTCCGACGCCACACATTCGCAGCATAATTCAATTCCGAACCATGTTATGAGAACCATCTTCTTTTCTCTCGGTCTGTTTAATTTGGTCACGATTTGCGGTTGTTGAACACGATAATACTTCCAAAAGTGAATTCCGTGATGGATGACCCTGAGTTGCGGGCGACCCCAAAACATAAGGTACAAGGCCGAAGAAAGGTCGTATAAGTCAAACCTGAGAGACGAAACCTTTTAGGGAAGAGGTATTTCTCATTGCGTGCTCGAAGTCGCCAAGAAACGAGACAACAATAATAATAATAATAGACTAAAAATACTCAGATTTACATAGACCGATTTACATAAAGAATTTCGTAATCCTCGACTACATTTATTCATCTTTAATTTTCCAAAAAGCATTCTTAGATGTCACTGAATATGTGTGTTAGACAATTTTAGTACTACTGAATGTATGTAAATACAAGGCAATAGATGTTTTGTGATCTATGAATGAAAGAGGAACTGCAAGTGGTAGAACTTTATTGATAAAAGCTTTATATCTCACCGGAATGGGATAAGTTATCTTCGTAGCTTTTATGCGTAGAAAGAGGAGATAAACAGTGGAACTGTGGGGGGATGACGAATCCTTCAAGAAACCTGGCATATGTCGATTTCAAAGGACCAAATTAAGTGTATGAGTGCTTTATAGGAGATGTGAAAATATATTTTCAAAATCGGGTCGAAAAGTGGTCCAGCAAAGTTAATGAATACAATAATTAACATTGTATCGGTTTGTGAAATTCAGCAATTTTTGCAGTAAATATAAATATAGTTCGCAGTAATTTGTGTAAGTGCAGTGTGTATTAGAAAAAATACCGCTCTCTCTCCTTTATCAATGGTTTCAGGTCCGCATTTTAATCCTCTTCAACAGTGTATAAGGTTTCTTGAGGCAAAATGTCGTTGTATGGTTTCTCGCTTTTATTTAGATAACCATAGAATGAATTACATATGTATACTTCCCGATACACCATTTAGCTTGCATTATGATACGATTACTTTATACAGAGTAAGTATAACTTTTTAAAATGTCTGATAACTTTCAGCCCCTGCAACTATCAGGTTGGCCACAAAGTTCTTCGGTTTTTACGTAAAAATAAAAGACACATTTTTCATTTTCACCAGAAACTTCATTGAACAACATGTTCCCCGTTTTGTTCCACCACATTCTGCCATCTTTCAGGCAACTTCATAATTCCATCATCCCTAAACTTACACAGCACAAATATTTTATTGCATTTTCCCTTTTTCTTGAAATAATAAGGCGTAATGTGTTGAACATTTTGCTCATTTTCTCCCTCTTCATCACTAAAATGGCTACAAAAAAATTTCCCCAATTTTCATCGAGTTTTTATTTCAAATTTCGTTGATATGACGGTTGTCGTAGCACATGCAACAAAAATTGTTTCTAATGACGATAAAGACAACTAAGCGCTACTCAAGCCTTCTTACTAAAAACCGAACGAACTTTTTGACCAACCCAATAAATTCTTATACATTGAGTGTCTGTTAAATAGTGGACAAGGAATAAATAGATGTGAACATATCTAGTTATTTTATCCTGCACAGGTCAAAAGATTTAGAAATCCAATAGTGCATTTTACTAATAATAAGTCTTTTTCTCTACGAGTTTACACGGGATATTTTCAGAAAGGTGCTAGGATCAAACCTAAGTGTTAGGGGTTGTTCACACTGCGTCCGTCAGCATCAGAGTTACTCGTATTGAAATATACACTATCTACTAATAAGTATTTGGACACCCATGCAAATGACAATATCTGCGGTCCTGATATACGTCACGCCCGCCGCCGTTAAATATTGTGTAGGAAACAACACTAGCATTAGCCGCATGCAAGATGCCACGAAGTGTAGAGTTATCTGATTTCGAGAAAGTTGTAATCGCCGGGTATCACAGAAATGGCCGATCCTCAAGGGACATATCTAGCGAGCAAAATTACCCAAAATCGACAGTGGCCTATGTGAGTCAGAAGTGGAAGGTGAGCGGTGATTGCTAGAATGTGCCTTGAGTCGGCAGACCCACAAAACTGAGAGATAGAGCCCAGACTTAAACCCTATCGAGAACCTCTGGGACGAGTTTGATCGCCGAATTAAGGGTTACAACAACCGTCCAAAATCAGTGACGGGACTTAAATGTCTTCTCCAAGCCGAATGGAAGAAAATACCACTAACGTCATACAAGGACTTGTGGAAAGCATGCCTCGGAGGGTTGAGGCTGTAATTGCCTCTCGTGGAGGCTCTACCAACTATTGAATATGAATAAATCTTTTTTTTTTTCTTTTCTACCACAGGTGTCCAAATACTTATTGGTAGATAGCATATTTAACCAATTGCAAAACTTGATCCTCCATGGTTAAGGTCTGTGATTGGTTTAAAATACAATACGAGTATACAATACGAGATATCAATACGAGTAACGCTGGCGCTGACGAACGCAGTGTGAACAGGCCCTTACAATCACAAAGGATTACAGCACAAAGATTTTTGAATCAGGATTAGTATTTAAAACAAGATGCTCACTTGGTAACATGAGAAATTTGCCAATTTATGATTAGCAAAAGTTTTTTGTTTTTTTTTAAACGAAACCAGAACTTAACCTCTTTAGATACAAATTTGTCAGCAATAAACTGATATGTTTTCCAGCTTTCTTACTTGCATTTCCTTTTTTATAGTTTTAAGTCTTATTTTCTAAGGCAAGGCTGACGAACACGCATTTCCCAGATAAAGCACTCTATGCATATAGGTTTTTTTTTTGTTTTTTTTAATGATGTGAGCAGCTGAATATATTTCTAAGAAGTTTTTTAAAGAATAGGTGGATGATTATTATCGAAATTACAGACTACTCGTGAAGGCCAGGAAAGATGATCTATTGCACAATTAGTTGATACTAATTATTCTGACCTTTATCTCTCGCTTAATGATATTTAAAATAGCTGTTGGCAGCTTGTTTAATCATTAGTGAAGGTTACTAAGGTTTAATCCAGAATATAATTTGTTTTTATTTCCCCAGTAATGCACTGTATGCAAATACAAAAATGCGATTATGAAAATTTTTAAAATTAAATTAAATTTTAATGTATTGCCCCGTTTCTGATGCTTATAAAATGGCTGCTGGCAATTCGTTTAATCGTAACTGAAGGTTACTAGAGTTTAATCCGCAATTTCTAATTGTTTCTTAGTTTTCCAGTAATGCATTGTATGCGAATACAGAAATGCGACAAAGAAATATATGAAAATTAAATTAAATTTTAATGAGTTGTAAAGTTTTTAATGGGAGGCAAATGTTAGTTTTCTTAGAAGTAAAATATAATGAAGTAAAAACTTAGAAGTAAAATTGTAAGGTATACACAAGATTCGATTCACAAGAATCGAACTTTTGAATTAATGAATTAAAGAAGCTGCTTCAGATATGCTAATTTCGGCATACGCTCTTAGTATAAATACCACGCAGCGTCATTAAGAAAAAAGGGGAGGTTGTTAAGGTTAAAAAGGTGTTATCCTGCGCTAGTGCTTAGCGGGCCAGAAGTTTACGTGGCAGTACTGCTGGTTTGACTTACTGTTCGTGAGTATAAAAATATATTGTTCTTGAAAGCTGCGTTTATACATTCCGTACAAGTAGTACGCATGCTTATTGCTGTAGAAGCCAATTATATGTGCAACGAATTCAATAAACATTGTTTCATGTATAAACTGTGTTTGCTTCAAATTCAAATAGAGTGCCACTTCAAATTATATACACCCAAGTTTGGGTAGAAGTGAGCAAAGAAACTCTATAAAATATAATGATCTTAGAAGTAAAATCTCTGTAAAAAATTGTCGGCGGGAATTTGTCTAGAACTTCGTAAAACATGACCAAGCAATAAATGTATCTTAAAATCTAAATAAACCTAAATAAAATGAAAAAATATATACAGTTTCATTTTTTTTAATGGGAGATAAGAAGCGCAAAGTTATAGAGATAAAAGAGAAAAGTGAAAAGCGAAAGGTTCTGCATTCATTTGTTGGAGACACTAGTATTTTAAAACTGCTACTTAGTAAGTTGAAATTCATAGATTCGAAATGTACAATATAAATCTCATTCTATCGTTACTAATATCCCCAAGGCTTGCCCCTGCACATGAGAATACCTCATATTTTTAAAAACCGCTAGACAATGTTAATGCAATAAAAAAAATTAAGCTGACCACTGCTTTTGTCAAAAGACACTTAAACCACATTTGTTTGATTGGTTGGTTAACGGGATTTCATTTTATAAACTCGATATCTTCAACAGACATACATTAAGAACTGCAGATGATGTTAGATAAATACTAATAATCAAAAGCTTTTTTTCCGCAAAAACGAAGAGAGGGAATTTTCATAACAGTTGTCTTCATTTAAATTCTATTAGTCTTCCTTTAACAGGCGTATGCAATCGCCTCTTTACGTTCGGGGGGAAGCGAGGGGTCCCGCCGAAAAAAAAAATACGAATACCTCTGGACACCAAGTCTTATACATTTATGTAGTTGATCTTATTTAAAACATAAAAGAGAAAAAAGATAAATTGCTCTGCGACACAGTATGTTTCATAAATTTATAATTCCGTTTAGATTAGAGAGTTTGTAAGCGAACACACAAATGTTCGTGAACAGAGGGGAAGATGAGCATAGATGCCCATGTTCGGCTTGTAATGCAATAAATGTTTAGTATTTTGATAGCAATCGAGTTTATGAAACGCAGTCATCTTCAGTACGGCGCTGAGTCATCAATTTTAAGAACATTTCTATTGCTGTAGACTGCAAAATTCGATAAAAGTTCATGGATGGTAGCTATGGATGGTAAACTTGTTAATTATTAATTACGGGAAGTTCCATATATATATATATATATATATATATATATGCGTGCGTGTATGTGTGTGTGCGTGTATCTGTCTCTAAATATGAAGTTTTGCTTAGATTCTCTGACTCGGCCATGCCTGATGGGAAATGGTTATTTTTCATCAGTCGCAGTAGGTTAATATTAACTTTCGATTGGAAAAATATCGTAATAATATTTCATGACATATATTACGGAGTGGACATTTAGACATTATTTCACCAGAATACGGCAAATATTTCTTCGATATCATCCAACAAGATACAACTAATATTGGTTTTTCATATAAAGAATTCTATGAACTCCTTATCAATATTTGAATTTGTTTCATCGAAAATATTTTGAAATAATATCTTACACATTCTCGATATTAACAAGATAATATTCAAGTAAATTTCGCTCGATCTTTTGAAAGAGGGATAAAGGCCCGTTAAGAAACTTAAAACAAATAATCAAGGTGTAAAAAGTATTAACATGATTGGAAAAATATAAATAACTGAAAAAAATATCTAGAGCCGCTCATCTGAAAAAGAAAGGGATAAATTAAAGGAATAATAATCGAAAAGTTGTAGTTCCTTACATCAACAAGATAATACAACTGGTAGAAAACAACCCTTACAATTTATTGACCAGGATTCGAATGTCGTCCTGGCAGACAGTCTAGATCAGGGGTTCTCAAACTTTCAGGTTCTGTGCCCCCCTTTGAACACTGATGTGAGGTCAAGCCTCCCTCACCACCACCACCATATGTGGCCAATACAAGTAGTACAATCGGAATTGGAAACTGAAGCTGATTATTAAATGAAAATATAGAATAGATAATTTTATACACAAACTTTAATATTACTACACATATCTTAATTCGGAACATTATTGTTAGAACATATGAAATCAAAGAATTAAATACAGATCAAATATATTTAAGGTAATCAAGGATCTATTTGAGGTTGGCATGTAATACCACTCACTTTCACAACATTAATAAGAGGGCTGGCACTGTTTGCCCTTGACAAGATTTTGAATATTAGGTTGTAATTGTGACAAAGCACACCTCAGGTCACTTTCAACGTCCAGACGTACAACAATTATCGTGTTTTTAAAATTACGACAATTATCGTGTACGACAATTGTGTTCGTGTTCGTATGTCGAAAATAAGTTATGGTTACATTGTGACCGCAAAATTGAGTACCGTAAATTACAGTTAGTTTTACTTTTTATTTTACATTTTTTTAAACTCACGCCTCCCTTAAAATTCTTCTGGTCTAGATTACTACTTGTAAACTTTAATAGGAACACACACAGCTTCTATAAATAAGCAATTATTAAATTGTTTTCATTTTGTAGGTCTTACAAATTCTCAACTTTGAAAGCTCCAGTATTATCCGTACATGCTTTATTTTTTATGTGGCTACGTTTTTAATAAGGTTACAGATGCGATTAGTAGTTGCCTTTGTTGCGTATATCATTTTATACCGAACGCTTAGCGGTATTTCTACGTACAGAATACAATGCATTTTTTTATAATATTAAGTTTATTTGTAATCATTCAACTTGACTTATTAATGCACTTCTAAAGGCGCAGCAAGTGGTTGTTATCGAAAGATGATGCAAATATTGCGCCCCCAACGTTGAAAGCCATTTTATGAGGAGGGTAGAGTTGGTTATCTGAAGTTATCTGGACGGGCGATACTGCGGCCGTATGTGTGTGTGTTAGCTTTATCATACTAGCTTCCTTCACCTCAGCACTAGATTTTATTTTATCTTAGCTCATGCATCAACAACAGAACTCGCATCGTTTTATTCAACAACTAAGAAATCTGTTTAATGTTTTGCTTGTGAACAAACACAATCTGTTTTATGTTTCCGTTGCGAGCAAAATTTGCTTTATGTGATTTCCTTCAGTTATATTTTACGTGTTTCTTCCTAAAATAAAGTTCATTTGGATGAGAAAATGAATCCTCTGTGAATAAGTCAATATTTATTCCATTACTAGCTGAATACCCGCACTTCGCAACGGAGTACATTCAAATTAAATACAACGGTCAATGTATGCAATTGGTGTAAATATATATATATATATATATATATATATATATATATATATATATATATATATATATATATATATAAATCGTAACGGATATTTTAATAGACAAAATAATGTAGAAGAAAATATTCAAATTAAATCTAATAGGACATACTAAAGAATATAGTACAGTTTGAGAAACATATAATTTACCGTATTTTAATTTTTTTTTTTGGGGGGGGAGGGGGGATTATGTCCAATCGTATGCCGCATTAGCAAGGAAAACAATATATATTTTTTGTCTATTTCGTTGCTATGCACGTGACGATAAATTAGTTTAAATTATTACAAAAAGAAAAGAAACCACGTGATCAGCATTTAATAAATTAAATTCTAAAAATTAATCTTTAAAAATTCACCAGTGTTCAGAAAATGGAGGTAAAGATTCGAAAAAGATTTCGTGTTAAAGCAATTTTTATGATCTTTCTCGTGATATAAATGTTATAACCCTCAGATTATTATTTTAAATTCAAACTTGAAAAAAGTTACAAAAACAGCTTAAAAATTTAATTTTAAAAAATCTAAAAAGAATTTTTAAAAAAACTTTCTTAATGCACCCCTACACTATAAGAAGAATAGCCATGCAAAATTTCAGCCCTTTAGGTCCAGCGGTTTGGTCTGTGTGTTATATGTCAGTCAGTCAGTCAGTCAGTTACGGAACTGTTTTATATATAGAGACCATTTAATTTCTATTTTCTGTTGATGAAGTTTTTAATAGATTAAAAATGGGTGATTAGAAGAACGTAATACCTTTTCCAGAATATAATTCAATATATTAATCTATTTAATTTTAAAAAACTTGTAAATTTTAAAGAAGTAAATAAACTTGAATTTTGGGGTTTAGAAAAGGCTGCATTTCTGGTATTTCTGTATATAAATCTAGTAGATGAAAAAGAGATCAGATATTTTTCAATTTCTCTTTGTAAATTGTAACAGAGAAAGAATTATTCCATGTTAACTTAATTCTAGCTTAAGATTTTCAGTATCTATTAAAACATCAGCTTTCAAAGGCCAGCACTCCTCTAGACCATAATGCACTAAATATACCTAAAATAATGGAAATTTTAAGCATTGTTTTATTTTAACTGTTATGTTTATAAGATCTTGAGATAGTATGCGTGAAGAATAAAAATTTTCGAATTTACTGGTGTAAAATTTTTAATAAAGGTAGATTTTAGGATAATATGGGAGACGCTCAATACTATCTTTCAAATACTGATATTGCCTCTTAAGTGGAAGAATCATGTTTTAAGTCCAAGGGATAGCTATAATAAATGCTTATTTATAAAAATAAAACAAAAAATATTCTAATACGTGGCATTTTTGCTAGAATGTGGGAATATTACCCTCAGTTTTCCTTGGCATTGTTTCTATACGAAAAAAAAAAGGCTGAAAGACTGAACACAACAGCTCTATTTCATTTTTTTTTTGGCTTAATATGTTTAATATCTCTTTAGCTATTTTTAAATTAACATGTTAGTTAAAAAACATGTTATTTAAATTAATCACTTCGCATCTCTTGGAGCTTTCAT
>OU015492.1:31765658-31893158 GCA_907164885.2 Dolomedes plantarius | reverse complement strand
ATATATATATATATATAAAAATATATATATATATATATACATACATATATATGTATATATATATATATATATATATATATATATATATATATATATATATATATATATATATATATATATATACCGGGTGGCCATAATTAAACTGACAGTGCTCACAGTGTTCTGTAGCGCGATCTATTTGCGAGAATGACGCCACATTTTGTAGGAAGATTAAACAAGACGGGGGACGAAGGATTCCGCGAAAAAATAAATTAGTTCCAAAAGTCACCGCTAGGGGAATATTTGGCGCTGTGTAATAGAAAATAGAGTGTTAACAAATGCAAATTAATACGGAATAAAATTACCTTTTATTATGCACATTTTCTTATTTAGTTCAAGTGCAATATGGCAACACTTTTAAAAAAGCGTAAAATCTACATAAACACCGATAAAGTCTCGTGATCTGCAATATCACGTACGCTGAGCAAAAGAAGTTCTTTATTCAAATTTCACGTTACATCCATTGGCACAGTGCTAGCTGCTTAGGTTTTAAAAGGCAATGTGTTACGTTTCGAATCAATCGGATTGAAAGTTTATGTGCAATGTCTCCTTCTTTAGTCGAGCGTGCGTTACTAGTCAAATTCTTTTACCTCAACCAGTGCAACGCATCAGCCGCTCTTCGTGCTTTTAGAACGCACAAAAAAATGCGTAAAGGTAACGGTCCTGTGTCAGTTAATAGGCTAGAAGCAATGGTTGCGATGTTTGAGAAAACAGGTTCTCTGAAGGTTCAGTCACCTGTACCACAGGATACAATCGATTTGTTAATACTCCATTTTCTATTACACAGCGCCAAATATTCACCTAGCGGTGACTTTTGGAACTAATTTATTTTTTCGCGGAATCCTTCGTCCCCAGTCTTTTTTAATCTTCCTACAAAATGTGGCGTCATTCTCGCAAATAGATCGCGGTACAGAACACTGTGAGCACTGTAAGTTTAATTATGGCCACCCGGTACATACACGTGTATAATAATATCTTTCAGCAGTGTGATTACGAAGATTTGTATCACTAGATCCCAGGCTGGCATATTGATTCTCAAGCCTTTTTAAGCTTTCAGTCGGTTTGATTGTTTCTTATTAATAGGTAGCAACATGAACAAAGTTCTCTTAAGCAGAAAAATAACTACTTCAATGCTGATAACTGTCGATTTTTTCTAATAGATAATTAAAATCAAGGAGATATTTATAAAACTATTCACAAGGGACTTTCACCCTACAGTTTCTGAAGATTATCCTATTCGGATATCATCGAACTTATTACTTCATTAATACAATGAAACTCCTCCAGACAGGGAAATTAATACGGCGAAACTCCTCCGGCTGCCCCTCTAGACGGCCATATTTTATTCAGAACCGATTCAAGACTCCCTAGAGCCAATTTTATGGAAAGAAACCTCTTTTCGACAGCCACCCCTAGAAACAGCGACTTTTTTTCGGAACCATTACTGACCATCATAGAGAAGTTTCACTGTATATCTTTATCTAAATGAGTTACTAACCTAATTTATATGTGATTCTGTTTCAGGAAGATAACGTTTGTTCTTTTAGATCAGCTTTACAAGTATGCCGTTAAACATTGCAACCACGGCCTCTAACCTTTAATCTAACCATAGTTTCTAAACGCTTAATCCGAGATCAAACATTTTATTTAAAGCTTTTAGACTGACGTAGATGTAGTTTCAGTTCGTGATCATTTCAGAGTTACACCGATCGGAAAAACTTTCCAACTAAAGATAACATTTATCCCATTATTCCTTCAATACCTAAATTTAGCAACTAAGGAAAACTATTGGCTTTTGTAGCTAATAACAATTCTTATTTTTCCGATTATTTAATCCTCAAAGATCAAAATTAACATTTTGAATTCAACTTTTAAGAAGATAGGGCAGACTTATTTTATCGAAAATATTTATATTTAGAATGGCCTGTAATACTATTTGTATATTATTTGATAACCTTGCGCTATCACTCTAGGCCACAAGTTTTTACAATCAAAATAGTCAATCTTTTGTATATATATATATATATATATATATATATATATATATATATATATATATACAGAGGCTGTTCACACATTTTTTAGACGATGTATATTGTATTCACAAAACTAAATTACATAAAATTCTTGTGTTTTAAATGTTCTATTTGACATCCCTTATTCTGAACTATCTTTCGACACCGCAATTTCCAGGATAATAATGCCTTTTGAAGTGTCAGAAGAGGTATTCTATCCCATTCCTCCTGAACAGCTTTCCAGAGTCCTGTAAGGGTTTTGGGACGACGTTTGGATAATGCAGATTTTAAAAGTCCGAAAGCACAAAAATCCATAAATGATACATCGGGAGATTTAGTAGGGATATCAGTGAAGGGTATGGCCTTGATACCAGTTTTTTGTTCTATTTCTTTTAGGAAATTTACAGTGGATTTTGATGTGTGACTGCTAGCTTTGTCCTGATGGAGTCTCACAGATTGATGGCACTGTGGGTAAAGCGATGGTATTTCATTCAGAAAAATTGGCGATAAAATATGTTCCTGATAGTATTTGGAGTTAATCTTGACATTTTTTCCCACTCTCTTTATTTTTAACTTGCCATTATAAGAAAAACCAGCAACAATCATGAATCCCTTAGAAAAACTTTCTTTCGATTCTTTGAACCATGTACTTAAATTTTTTTCTCCAATTTTATGATAATAAATGGCTCTTTTTTTGTTGCAATCATTTAAATACACCCATGATTCATCTATTGTGACAATTGTTTTCCATTTTTCTTTGGATAAGTGTTTCTCATATAGAATTCTGCAGCGTGTCCTGCGTTCAGCGATATGATTTGGAAGAAGACGATGCACATTGCGTTTTTTCGTTTTCTTAAGATTTAAATCAACGTTTATCATTTTGTTTACAGTGGACACCGAGCATTTTAATGATTTTGCAACTGTCCTTTGACTAGGGGGATTTTCTGTTAACATTAAACAACGTACTTTTGCAATAGTCAAAGATGTCCGTTTTTTCCTTGGATACTTGTTTGGAATTTTTGTCCAACTTAAGGCTCCAATTTGACGTTTTTTTCCTTTCTTGTTGACGATATTACCTATCGATGCTTTAGATATCACAAAACCATGACTCTCACATCGTTTTTGGATAACAGAGTATGCATATTTTTCTTCGGAAAGAGCATGAATGTAGCCTTCGAACCACTGCTTTGTTAAAAACGCCATTTTGAATAAAAACAAAACTTTCAAGCCGCAGATGATAATTTTGACTTTTAAAAACATAGTATAATTGCAATTATTTCTTTTGCAGCAAGCGATTTTTTATTACCGCTTACCAAAATCGTCTAAAAAATGTGCGAACAGCCTCTGTATATATATTATCATATACTGGGTGCAATTTGTCTTCACTGCCCAGTCTATTTCGATAGCGCGCCGAACTATGGCTAATTCCTAGCCACCCGGTTCCTTCAAAAATCACCCAGAATACGCTGGATTAAGGAACGTAAAACAAGCACCTTTATTCTTTAACGTATTACACATTTACATTAACTCCATATGAGTTTTGCACCTCCAGTGCATGCATGGCCTCCAGCCAATTCAATTCATTCACCAAACAAATCGCAATCACCTCCACGTGGCTTCTCCGCACACGTAAACTCTGGTCCGAGACAAAAAACGACATCCACGCCGGACCCCTGTCTCTCTCTGTCTCCCTTGTCACCACCCTAGCTGGCTCTCTCCTGCACAGACCAACACCAGTCCAAAACCGGTTCTCCTCCAGCTGCATACCTCCGGAACCCGTTGTCCAGTAAACTATTAGCACATCCGGTCCTGGTTGTCATCTGTTTACCAGAGAGCTGGCACGCCTCTTGACTGATTACCTGAACTCGCCTCTGGTAAACATTCAAAACTGAAAAGAAACTTCACCAAATTTTATATATAATATACCGGGGGTTAAGCAGAGGGCCCGCCGCCATCACAGCTCCTCCCCCCTTTAAAGGCTTTTTTATACATAAAAAAGTCTAATGGAAAGTTCGGTAGGTCCCTTTAGGTATGCCCACCCGAAACATTTCCAAAGAGGTCAATACCATTTGGCTTTCTTCAGCCCTAACTTCCTAGAGTCAATTTCCGCCTACTTTTGAAATTTCCCTCGAAAATGCCCTAAACTGCACTCAGTCTGGGACACATCATTCCTAAACCTGCACTCCGAATACTTTTCGAGAGTGAAAAACATCAATTCAATTTCCAGTAAGAGATGCAGATAATCATTACACTGATATTACATTAGCTAAACACATAATAAATTCATACATGATTAAGACAAACAAAATACTCATAATGCACTAAAATCTTACGTTAACAATTTCATACTGAAAACAACAAAAACATAGCCTCAAGGCCATTCTATCTGCAGATAACCTTCTCGGTTCCATTGTACACTTAAGGGCGGTTAGCACCCGTACCTTTCGGCCAGTCATAGCCGACAACGTACCCTAACACGTTTAGCTTCTATTCGCCAACCCATTAAGCACATTCATTTAACATATTTTAGCATAGGTACTACAACAATACATTACTCTAATCTTAACCTAATTACAAACATTACCACAATTTTGACCATATTTCAATTATCGACCTATATCTTAACCTAGTTGCAATAACATGAAACAAAATATTACTCAAAGACACATTAAACAAAGAACCATTACTCAAATAAACACAGTTAACACAACATACATTGATCACAACGTTAACCAATTAAAAATTTCACAATTGCTCTGTAAACTTCTCTTAAAGCAAAAACACATCATCGTGGATAACGATTACCAAATATAGTGGACAAAATTAAACTTATATTTCTTACTAAATATTAGTTATGCAATTCTTACTATTTCATTAAACATTCGGCATTACAAGATCATTAACTATTCGACATTCAGTTGGTCCTGTAACCCACGGAACATAATTTCTCCTATCCAAACGCGCGACTCAATCGGCCTCTTTCCACTCGATTGGCCAGGAAACCGAAACTCACAGTTGAGCCCACATTTATTTCTACACTAGGATTCCACAATTCCATTAGGTGTTTTTAACGTCATTTCCTGACATAGAGTCATAACAAATTAACTCGTTTGGTTCCTTTTCTAACAATAACAAAATTGTATTGCAGTATATTAATGACAGTCTTTCTGAGGCCTTCCACCGGCTTACACAAAAAGCGTCTTAGGACCTTTCGCCAAAACAAAATCATTATGCTAATTGATCACAAACGTTATACTAATTGAACATAATGAAATATACCTAATTTGCCTAAATCCATTCTCAAACTATGTGGTCATGATTTACCAACATATATACACTTTAAATTTCACAAAAATCATCACATAAAATATTATACACTTCAATTTACTCAATTCGACTTTCTGGTGTAAAATCATACAAAAAAACAATACACATAATTATTACACATACATTTCTGGGTCACTGTTTCACGCAGCATTAAATTCTCCCTTGACCCGTCAAAATCTCATCTGAGAATTTAAATTTTCCCAACCTGGATTCCTTTTAATTTTGGAGTTAACCCTCCTCGTAGCATCCCGCTTACGCTGAATTTTCGTGGAAACCCTGTCACACGACCCCCTAAATTCATCCTGTCTATTAATCTTCGCCCTCGCGAATATTTGCAACTTTCGGTTTTTCCTCGGTCTCCCGAAATTGCTAGGCTGCCCTTCTGAGTATTTCGTACCCATTTTCATTTTGAATTTAACAGAATGTCGTCTTCCCCTAAACTTCTTCTTGAACTTGACAAAACCCTGGCGTCCCGTCTTTTGACTATGCTTTACGCAATTCGGTTTCTTTCTAGACAACGGACCTTTCCCCCTAGTTTTGCTCAAGCCCCAAAACATTTTAAACTTTGCTTTCTTGCACTTTATTCCACTCGCCTTTTCGCGACGCTGTTTAGTCCTTATCACTACCGGATGTAATTTCCCTTTGAACTCTTTACAATGGAGTATCCCAATCTTAGGTAACCTCCCTCTCAAAATGTTTCTACTCGGAAACCCTGTCCTTCTATTTTCTACAGGGATTCTCTCCCCCTCAGCCGCATTGTTTAGGTTTCCCCTAAATTCCGTCAAAATCTTACCATCCATTTTAGACGAACTTTCGACCCTTTCGCAGTCCGTGTTTTCCCGAATGCCATTGTCTAATCCCTGGGGAGCAATTTCTAAACCGTCTCTCGGCTCAACTTTTTCGACTACATTCATCAAACCCTGACACGCACTTATAGTCCCTTCCCCTTGAAAAGAACCTGATGAATAGACTCTCGGACAAAGGTCCATCCCCCTGTGTGTGCGGTCAGTTACACAAAACGCGAGATTCAAATCCCCTAAAACATCGGCTGACTCAACGAAACTAACTTTTCTCACTTCGAGCTCACAAATGTTAGAGTCGCTTTGAGACAATATTTCTCTTTTATCTAGGCTACTTTCTTCACACAAATCTACATTCATTTTCCCACATGTCTCTACATGCGTCAATTTGCAGAGCGAGTTATCTATTTCCCTCCTATCTGGGCTAGTTTCCTCACACAAATCTACATTCATTTTCCCCACTGTCTCTACATTCACGGATTTGCAGAGCGAGTTATCTATTTCACTTCGATTTCCTACACCCGAATTTAAGCTTGCTTGCTCAATTACAACGATTTCCTTATTTTCCCACACTTCCCTCGAACTGCTCAAAGTATCTCCGGCAACCAACTGGCTACAGAATTCCTTATTTTTAATTTTGCCTCGAGTACTCGCGCTTCCGAAATTCCCAGCTTCCACCTTGCTGAAATTTCCCAACACATTCTCTACATTTTTTTCTCTACCCAGAGATTTAACCTTTTGCTCTACGCAAATTTTTCCCTCAATTTGACTTTCGACACTTTTCTCAATTTTAGTGACTCCGGCCTTCCTTATTAAACCTCTACTTTCTCTATAGGAATTTACAGCCTGTAATTTTACCCTCAGGTACTCCAATTCCCTCGCTTTAATAAATCTAGTTGATTGATCGAAAGCATATTTCGCCTCACAGTCTAGGTCGTATTCTAGTCTCTCGAAGATTCCTTTATCATGTCTCACAAAGAATTCTTTATTCGACTCGAAAACCTCGAAAATATTGTCTATTATGGCTTTCTGACTAACGTCTAAACTTTCTCTCTTTCTTATCAAAGCTAATTCATAGGCCCTATTCATCTGCTTATCCTTCTCTTCCCGATCTAATTTAATCTGTTCTAGAATTCCTTCTAGACCCGCCTTAGTCCTTACTTCACTGTAATTTTCTGCTCCAATGATTCGTCGGACAATTACTATTTTTTTATCATTTATCGACGCCTCAACGTCCAAATTATCGGCCAAAGCCACAAGAACAATTTTAGTCTGTCTAATTAGAAGAACTTCCATTTTCCCAAACTAAAAGATTTACCACAGTATTCACAGAAATCACAATAACTTATTTCTAACCCAATGCCGTACACTCAATACACTCACAGAAATACACATGTAATTTCACTTGCCCTACTTAACACAGAAATATAGGACAGGTACTAGATATAACGACACTAAATATTGTCACCTTTGAGCTTTCACTTATACACATAAACTGGTACAATTAATTATAAGCAATCCTATCAAATTACATAACAATAGCTAGAACATATATCACAATATATTATCAAACATTTAAAAGAAACACATATGTATCACATTATCTTATAGCATAAAACACTCAAATTGCTTATACACTTCTAGAATAACACTAATACAAATATACTATTTCAAATCAGCGTTTTGTCCCACACTGAGTACTTTCCTGTGCACCAAGGCACTGTGCTGTTTCCTACAAACACTCGCACAAATTCAATTCATTAAACACTTTCTATTTAATAAACCCAAAAGCAAACACTTTTCTCTTTTTTCCGCACAACACGTGCCCGTGAGATTCCCTGTGGATTTACTCACAAAGTTTTGAATAACCAAAATCACTTTTAGAAAAAACTAACTACTAATGTCTACTAAGACTACTACATTTACCCGATCTCTATCAGGATTTCACACCTGTTCTTCTCGAACAAATTTTCACTAAACCTTCACTGGTTTAACTTTCGGACTTCTCAAAGAAGCGTTGAAATTATCTTTCTAAATCCCCTGAATTATTAGACTAATTCCAACCCCACAATTTACTGCCCCTCGACAATTATCGCGCAGACCTCTTTGGAAGATTTCAAATGAGCTTACCTTTCCTGTTGTCGCATCCAGCTGTACACGCTGATCGAATTTTCTTGCACAGGTTCCACTCCTTCTGAACAAATTCCGTCTGGCTACACGTCTCGGCTGCTAGTATTTTCCGCAGGTTCTAGTTGACTGCTTGCATCGGCGGATTCCCTTGGCTATCCTCGCCAGTACCGCCACAGCTTCACCTCCTCCGTGGATCCTCACGTATTTCACAAACACATACGTAGAATTCCTCCGCTGCCACCAGCTATCATATACTGGGTGCAATTTGTCTTCACTGCCCAGTCTATTTCGATAGCGCGCCGAACTATGGCTAATTCCTAGCCACCCGGTTCCTTCAAAAATCACCCAGAATACGCTGGATTAAGGAACGTAAAACAAGCACCTTTATTCTTTAACGTATTACACATTTACATTAACTCCATATGAGTTTTGCACCTCCAGTGCATGCATGGCCTCCAGCCAATTCAATTCATTCACCAAACAAATCGCAATCACCTCCACGTGGCTTCTCCGCACACGTAAACTCTGGTCCGAGACAAAAAACGACATCCACGCCGGACCCCTGTCTCTCTCTGTCTCCCTTGTCACCACCCTAGCTGGCTCTCTCCTGCACAGACCAACACCAGTCCAAAACCGGTTCTCCTCCAGCTGCATACCTCCGGAACCCGTTGTCCAGTAAACTATTAGCACATCCGGTCCTGGTTGTCATCTGTTTACCAGAGAGCTGGCACGCCTCTTGACTGATTACCTGAACTCGCCTCTGGTAAACATTCAAAACTGAAAAGAAACTTCACCAAATTTTATATATAATATACCGGGGGTTAAGCAGAGGGCCCGCCGCCATCACAATATATATATACACACACACACACATATATATATATATATATATATATATATATATATATATATATATATATATATATATATATATATATACATATATATATATATATTATATTCATGTATGCAGGAATATATATATATATACACGCACAAAATTGGCTGTTACTCCATCTTATTGAGTAATTTTGAAGGTTACATCATCGCCCATTTCTTCCGTCAATTTGTAACATTATAAAGGATGCACTGGATTATCTAATAAACCGCCTATCGTTACACCAATTAACGCGCAGCATCAATTTCTGCAGAGGTGAACGTACCGGAGATGTGCTTATCCTAAGATTTGTGAAACAGATTAGAATCCGATTATACAGAACAAAAGCTAAAAATAATTCAGGGCCCCCTTCCTTCCTTGTTATAACATATAAGAACTCTTTTATTACTTTTAAATTTCGAGCAGTGTTTTATATCTGAACGAATTAACTTTCATACCACATCATGTATGCAGGAATTAGTTTATGAAATATGAATATTATCCATTATTTCCATTTTTTTATTGGCAATAACATCCAGATCTACAATCAGCATCGATATCGCTCCCATTACCTAGTTAACCATTTATGAGTCTATAACAAATTTTATCAAATAAATCTTATTAATAAAAGCAAGTGTTTGCGTGTGTGTGTTTGTGTGTATGTATGCGGCCCCCAGGCGAATCTGTGAGACTTACAGCCGTGAAATTTGGCATACGGGTAGTGCAGACTTTGGGAAGATGCACCTCGAAGCCCGAATTTTACATTTCATTCTAGAAAATTTTTTATTTTATGTTTTTTTAACTTCAGATTACGATATCTCGGCAAAAAATGATCGTAGAATTTTGATCTTTTTACAATCTAAGACTACAGACATTTCTCCTTCAAACAAGACCTCATTTGTTTAAAAATAATTTAAAACAGACTAATATTTTCATCAAAATATTAAATGCACTTTTTCGAGAAATTTAAGCACTTTTTTGCATCTACGGTCGATGCTCTTCGTATTTTTATCTTACAAAGAAAATATTTACATCATCTGGAAGATGAAAGCTTTCTCATTCATATAAACCTCATTTCAAGACTCTATCTTAAAATTTCGATTTTTAATTGAATTTTAAAGAACGATACTGCAACACAAATTTCCTGCTTCGTTCTTGAAACGCGTAAATGATTGAGTCATAACAAAGCGTGATTCTCACTAAAAAATGAATCACTGAAAAGATGTGTCATTGTGTGTCTAATTTTTTATTCTTTTTAATTCAAACTTTTTAATCATAAATAGATCAGTTTTTTTATTTCGAGTTACAAACTGACCTTTTGAAATTCGGCCATGTTTTTTTCGATATAATTTTTTTTCAGCCTTAAAAAATTTTAATTCAAATTTTTTAATCATAATTAGATCATTTCAAGATGTACTGATTTTTGGGGGGATATTTTGCAAGTTAAAAGTGAAAAGAAATTTTAATTCAAGTAACTGTCATTCGAATATGAATCGATTCGGTTTAGGTAAATTTTTCGCACCATTTTCGAAAATAGTTGTGAATACCTTTCGTTTCGTAAGTTTGAATTTTTATTTGAAACTCATATTTTTAATATAATTGCATACTATTTAATAAGAAATATAAAATTATGATTTCAACAATTATATTAACGAAGTAATAAGTATTTTCATTATTGAAACATACTATTTAATAAGAAATCTATATTAATAAAAGCGAATGTTTGCGTGTGTGTTTACTTACGTGTGTTATAATCCATTACTTCAGAACAGAGTTAAAGATAAGACTGAGAAACCCAACACCAATGATTTTAAAAATTACATCAAACAAACACTTGAAAACAATTATATTAAAAAATAATAGTTTTGGATCATATTATTGTTAAAAACTATGTGAAGACTAAAGACATAATCAGAATCTTCAAATTCACAGTTTGAAAAAGCGTAAAAACCCAACTTTCTTAAAAGTTGTCTAAAATTTTCCGATTTTAAAAAATAGTTATGTGAAACGATACGAAAATATTAATTACTGTAAACATAAGAAATTAATTAACGTCATTTAAAACTGTAGACATTTAAACTCTAAATTTCTTTCATTTCTCAAGCAATATAATAATATGTCAATTTAGCAATCATTATAACACACGTAAGTAAACACACACACAAACAAACACTTGAAAACAATTATATACCACCCTAACTGAATTCAATTCGTGTATTGTTTTAATGTGTTTATTTTATCAATAATTTTTTTGCATATATAAGGATAAATAGTTATGTGAAACGATACGAAGTTTAACAAAGAAATTTTTGTTAGAAGTTTGTTAGGAAAACATGAAAAAATATTATGTAGGCTAGGGAAGTTGTTCAGCCCAACACAACCCCACTTATTGGTAGTGGCTCCGCAACACTATTCATTGAATGACTATTCATTGAAACACTATTCATTGTAACACTGCAGTAAAATATCATTTTTACTGATTCATAATATATAAACTTCATAATGTAAAAAGTGAGAATCAAACCACGTGCAACGGGTTTGATATTATTGTAAACATCAGTACACTAGTATTATAAAAATTTGTAACTGTCTCATTAGGAAATGAAGTGTTGACGTAGATAATGAGGAAAATTAAATTAAATAAATGAGTTACAATATGAAATAGTCGGGTAATATGGAATAGGTGGTTTAAACCATCGAAAAACTAATTTGACTTCATAAAACATAGTTATTTTTAAGTATAAAAACTATATTTTTAAGATTATGTACATGTCATTTCTGCTTCTAGTCTATTTACAAGAGTCACAGATATAATCTTCTTTCTCTGTTCAGGTACAGTCAAGGTGAGCCCACAAATTTCCCCTCGTTGATCTTAGGAGAATTTTCCGTTACATATGATATATTCAGCGTCTTTGTTTTCCGATTCTTTAGTTGATGGCATGAACTCCATTACAGATGATACATCAGAATGGAACGATTCATCGCTGCTAACACAGGAGTCATCTCTAGTAGGTTTAGGTCTAGAAGGTCGGTTCTAAGTTTAATTTTTAACAGGGGTCTTTGAATGTTCGGTTTCTTTTGTTGTTTTGAAGCTTCTGGTTCCTTCTTTATGTCCTTTTCTTTCAGTTCATCCTCTAACTCTTTTTTTATATGGGGAGTAGGTTATTACAGAAGATCCAGCTTTCCTGCCTCTAAGGGGATTATGGAATACCTAGTATTCAATAATACCCGACACGCCATCATGGAAAATAAACCTTTAAACTGATGTACAAAACATTGTCAGCTAAAAAACGACCACAGTATAACAAACTACAATTCTTTTAGTGTATATTATGCTTAACATCAATGTTCAAGTCACATGTGTACTAGTAGGTCAAAATGTTTGAAAACTTACCGGCAAACCTCTTGAAAATCACAAAACACACTTTGTTCTGTAGCGAGTGATAGACAACAACAAGCGGTCAACTCTCAGTGCACTGCATCATGGGAGTCTTTCTTGAGTAGTTCATGGTATTCCCACATGATAGCAGCACCAAACAGAGCCGAAACCTCGGTATTCCATATTACCCGACTATTCCATAATACCCTCCTCTCCTCTATTACTAAAACTTACAGCTTAAATTTTATACTTATCCTATCTTTCATACTCTTGAACTACTTTTCCGAATCGGCCAAGAGGAACGAGAAGTGTAGTTTAATCGCAATCGTAATGGAATTTCTAATTTACTGTCAAGCCAGACATATAAAAGGAAAAGAGAATTACAGATCGAAAACGTATATGTTCTGGCATAGCGTTAGGTAGAGTAAATTTGCTATTTCTAGAGTGAAAATAATACAAGCAAAGGATACTCCTATTTCTGTTATGGTACTGGAGGTGGAAAAGCCAAGTAACGGTGGATAGTGTTGCTTTGACTGATTAATATGGAATTTCCAATCTAAGCCAAGTTTAGTACTGAAGTATCAAGTGTTTGCACCATGGGGATGTTTATGTTGGTAGTAAAAACCATTTTTAAAGACAATAAATTATTTGTAATCGATTATGAGAATCATTAATATCCACTTCGTGGAGGCTTTCCCAGCCATAGGAATCTTAAAAATGAATATTCTCATTTACCAACAATGGTTTTTAATATATAATGTAATCCATGCGAACAAATAGTTGTATTCAGCATGGTGAGTATTCAAATAATCAAGGATCGGCTCTTGGCATGCTAATGAATCGCCACAAATGCTATAATCGATTGTCTCCTACATTATTCTACAGTTCATTTGAAATGTTTGTTTTAGAGTTCAGCTTAGAGACCTATTAAAATATTTGCTAAAACATTTAGCGACTAACCGGTTTAGGTTTTCTTCTTTGTCTCAAGTTTAACCTCCCTCAAAGCTTGTGAGGTATGAAATTTGAAAAATGAAAGCTCCTTAGGTCATCGGGGCTGTTCAGTTGGAAGAATAGTGGCCTCGAGGTTAGAGAGCTGAGTTCTATTCTTCTGCTCTTGCAGCTTGATAAAACAATTATGAACTTTCAGTAAAATCCCCAGTCAAACACATGACAAAATTTAACTGCGAAAAATCTACAGCGTTCGTCGAAAAAGAGTATCAATTAATTTAATGGAATAATTATGTAAACATTCTGGATGTCTGTACTAAAGGGAGGAAAAAAAGGAAGAATGTGGGAGGAATGGTATTCCAGAAATGAGAGTCTCTCACGTCACCAAGAGGGTACAACTAGCAGAGTCTTGAGGCAATGAGACCCAAGCTCATAGCATGGTCTTGGCTGATGGTCAATACAAACCCCATATCCTGTCGAGCTCATAAAGTAGAAAGCTGCGTGCAAATAAGAAGCAAGTACATATAAAGCTAGCAGTGAACAAAAGGAGGAGTTCCAGTGAGAAAATCAATTCCTTTCGCAGACGAAGCAAGCCCAAACTTTTCGTCGACTACTCTGTTCTTGATGCTTCGATCCTGCCCAAACTGACCGAAAAACTAGTAAGCTAAGATGAATAAGTTATAGAAAAGGAATAAAATTAGGATTCGTTCTGTACTCCTCAAAGAAATTCGAGCCATTTTCCTCACCTTAACTGCGAAAATCTACTTGCAAACTCGAGTTCAGTCTAAATGAATTGTTTTCTTCACTGTTTCACGACGACGCGGAGCTTCAGCGTATTTAGGCGATGTTCAACAAGGCAAAAACCAATTTACAGTAATAGTACCCCGTTCGCTGTGCATAAGCGTTTATTCATTGCCACAATGAATATCTCGAACTAACAGAAACTTATGCAACTCAGTTATACGCAAAAAACACGATTTTTGTTATTATTTAATTTGTTGTCATTTCTTTAGCAAATAAATTATGAAAATAATTATATATACTAGCAAAAATTATTTTGAAAAATTTTAAGAAAGTGTGGAAACAAAAAAATATATATAATCTATTTAAGAAACATAAAATACTCATATATTGTTACCTAGAAACTAGATGGTGTAAAAGGGATTAATGTTTAAGCTTACTGCATTTACGTATATCATATTGCCCAAAAAAAAATTGAAACCTGTTAAGACGTGAGTATTAATCTCCGATATTTCTAATATCAACTTCCTTCAATCATTCAGGTTATTTATTAAGTATTTTCAGTACGTAAAGCTTGGGGACACCTTATAAAGGATCATAAAGATCAGCAGAGATTAATTTCAACAAAGCCAGGACAGTTTAGGAAAAGAGCGTTAGTTGTATTTATGAGTCTGGTTGTATATATAGTCACAGTTTGCGTTCAGGGGCTCGAATTTTTCTATGGCCAAATTGTAAAGAGTAAAGAAAAGTAAAAGTTTCCCTTTTTATTGGCAAATAAATCCTGTGGTGCATAAGAGAAAGGGGGGAATTTCGAGATACTTAATTAACAAAAATTAAATTAAGTTATACTAATTTTAGTATCACGGAATATAGACTATGAAGAAGTATTGTTAAAACGGAAATCATGGTGCAGGAAATGTTTGGAATAGATTTGTAGTAATAGAATGAAACTAAAAAATTACTGCACTAAGGTAAAACGCATTGTTGGCAGATTTAAGCAATTCAGAGATCGCATCCCGTTATTAAAGCAGGCTACGATTTAAAATAAATAAATCCAATGATCAAACATTGATATGACAAAAGTTTATATAACACATGCATAGACTTATATGTGTACATATGTAGTATAAACATTTGTACCATACGTACCACACGCACACGTGTGGTGAGTGTAAAAGATGACATGAAAATTATATCGAAATAATGGTGTCGAT
This sequence comes from Dolomedes plantarius, assembly GCA_907164885.2. Classification (NCBI taxonomy): domain Eukaryota; kingdom Metazoa; phylum Arthropoda; class Arachnida; order Araneae; family Dolomedidae; genus Dolomedes; species Dolomedes plantarius. The sequence goes on along the minus strand of OU015492.1, from coordinate 31,877,688 downwards.
ACGAAACTAAGAAAGGATATAACAGGTTTTTTGACATCTTAATCTTCATACTTCACTTCGTAGAAGGGAAGGATTTGAAAAATTCCTTTAACCTAAAATCCTTAAAATGTTCTAAAGCATTCACTGTAGTGAATACTGATTGGCATGATACTCCTATGTACACCTAAACTTGACAGTGTTCTGCAACAAGGAACCAACGCACAAAAGTTCAAAAGTTGAATCAAATAGCTGTTAGAGTGCGCCATATGTATATCTAACAGAGAGAAAAAAATAAAGTTATTTTAGGCCGAGAAATAGTCTTTTTATTAACTGGAGGAGCAACCATCATCAACTGGTTTTTTTAATTTGATGCTTTATCAAACCTTTCAGCGTAGTGGGGATTAGTGTCTTGTTGCATAACACTGTCAAATTATTCGCTTTCTTTTCTGCAGCGGGAATAATAGACCTGACCTTAATGTAATTAATATACATCAATACTAAAATCAGAATTCTATCAAAAAGCACGCTGAAAAAATCCGAAAATAATTATTTTTTATAGCTCCTCCTTTTCTGTGACTTATATTAATTCTTCAAATATTTTGATTTATGAAGTTTTAATTATCGTCTTAAAGAAACTTCTCTTTATCTATAAATCGAACCTCATTCAACATGTTTTGTTACTTCCTGACCGATTTCATCATATGCTACACAAGTTTGACGTTAGGAGAAAAGGCAGGGAAAGTTTCTGACGTTGACCTGCGGTATGAGGTCAAAGATGCTACCTATGTTATTACTCATACTGACCACTTCTGAGAGAATGGGATTTTTCAACAATTTGCCCTTGACCTCCGACAGAGGGCGAGAAATCCCTAACCCGTAATCACAAGTAGCATCATCTCGTTCGCAGCTGACCGCATGAGTAAACAGCCCGCGTTGTGGGTGAATATACTGTGATCCCACTATGACGCATCGTCACAATACCTTGTAATGAGTAGATCTTATCCCTTGTTTCCGTTATTGCAGTCGCTGTTATCAATCACTTAACATTAAAAACTCAAACCATCGAAATTTAATATCTTAACCTCATGTAATCCACTGCGATGATTTTGTAACATTTGTGATAACAATAAATATTTCAAAAATTTTAATAGAAACATAAAAAATTAATCATCTAAAAATTAAAACTGAATTTTGATCTGATAAACCAAAATTAAACTGTATTTAAAAAAATAAATAAAACTGATTTATTTTAAGGGTTATATAAACAATAGTCAGGAAATGTCGGGTTATATCGAATTAGTTCTGTATAGGAATAATATAGGACAAAATATGAATTTTAAAGGTGTTAAAAATGGCGACATTTTCAAGAAAACACAAAAATTACATGATTGTTATAAGGTCTGTATTCCACACATATCGCACTGCTATCGATTGAAAATGGTTAAGTCGTTAAAACATATTATATTAGGATGTTTTGACAATACTGCCATTTAAATAAAGTTCTGTATTATTACTTCTTATTGGGGACTAAAGTAATTTATAAAAGTTCCTTACTGGTATTTTTGCTTGACTTGACCAAAAAGCTTTGGACCATTTTATTTTTCTCACATTCCTTTTGCTCAAGTGGAATATCCTTCTGACCAGGGAGTAGAACCCTATAGAACTCCTGTTGACTAGACTGTTAGAGTGAATCGATAAATCACCAGGACTTGCCCTCTGAACCTTACAGTCTGCAATGAGAAAATTATCCCGAAAAATAGCGAAACAAGTCAAAAAATAGATTTAAAAACTTAATGAATTCACTACAAATGACTACAAATTAAGCTCAGTTTGCATTGAGGTTAATTTACACTTAATAATAGTGAATTTTTTAAGGTTATGCTATTCTCTTATATTCTGTACAGAGAAAGGAGACCAAAGGAGAAAGTCCAAAATTACGTTTTTATGCTATACCTTGACAATCTAGAGTTAGTAATCAGGCCTAAATTTAAAAATGAATTGAACTATGTGAAAAAGTTGAGATCACGATTCCTTTATACATGGCATAAAAAATGCAGCAAGACGCCAGAGTCGAAGAGCAGTTTCAACAGACAACTTCACAAGAACACTGTATAGTGAAGTAGAATAGTTAGTATTCTTGTGAAATTTATAGGATCACTTTCAGAGTACTGCTGGCTCACCTATATGGTGCTCCCATAATAAATAGCCCATTTGCTGGCTTCGCTGTCCCATGAAGATCCTCGAAGCCAGCAAAACTTCGCCGATCTTCATTGGACAATGTCAAGAAGTATGTATCGTCGGAGACAAGTGCCTGCCTCATTGAAAAAAAAATACAATATATTTTCAGAGTTCTAGAGGTGGACTAATATGGTACATAAAAGGACTGAATCGGGATTCAGTATCATCGTTTTAGCGTGACGTCTGACTCTGAAGAAATCCGGAACTGATTTAATCATGCTAAAATTTTTAAAATGTCTTAGTGTGGATGTAGACTTTATTTCATCCGTCTTTCATCTTAAAGGAAGTATTTTTTTGCGATATGAGATAGTCAAGTGTGTGGGAATTATTTAAAAGTAAAATCTAAGAATCATCTTTGAGGTTTTATCCGCAAAACCTCAAAGAACAGATCAACGTAAAATTGTCGTCATCCTTGCCCAATACTCAAATTTTTCAAACTCGACCCAGGAATTCATGTATGCATCCTGACAGAAAAATATCTTGGTAAAGAAACTGAGGCAGACTATACTGTTTTAAAACCACAAAAAACAGAGCAACGTAAGATCGTCGTCACCCTTGCACAATACTCAAATTTTCCAAACTTAATCCAGGAATTCATTTATGCACCCTGTCAGAAAAATCTCTCGGTACAGAAACTGATACAGGCGATAGTGTTTAGGGTCATTAAATCTACTTAAAAGTCTGTGACAACACCCAAATTAGCCCCATGGTAACGCAAAGCAGACCCCCAATTTACGTCGGCGTGATCTACGGGACACCGCGCTTTGCTGTTACTTATATCTCAAACTGGTCATGCCCAGTAATAGACGAAAATTCATTTTTATACCCGAGAAATATTTGTGCTGTGATGTCAAAGTAGCTTGTAACTCTAGCCCTCGAAAACAGAATGTCTTCTCTGAGTCAGAGCGAAGCAGACATATCTCTGCTCTTTCTTTATTATTTCATGCTATAATTTAGAATACAGTAGAACTACTGACGCACCAGAAGTGAAATTTCCTCCAACTTTACGGTACCAAGAAAAGAAAAATAAAATAAAAGAACTGTAATTCATCATAAAGCAAAGAACAAACATTTTCTTGAAATACGGCTTTTAGAATGTTTGAAATTAAAATTGGAGGACTAGACCATTAAACAATTATGTGAGTAAGCGACGCTTACGCTATAATCGCTTTAAATAATGATGCATCACTTGTTAGAAAATCTCTTTGTATGAAATTTGCTTGGACAAATGAATGGATAATCCTGAAATTTATAGGGATTAATTTGGAAGTTTCAAGCTTTATATACTAAGCAGCTTACGTATAACGCTTTCGCAATAATCTCTTTTAATAATGATGTTTATGTCCAACTCTTGATACAAAATCTCCTTGTTTGAAATTTTCTTGGATCAAATGACTAGTTAATTCTGAAAATTATGAGGATTAATCTTAAAGTTTCGCGCTTTATATATTTAGCACTTTATGCACATTAACCAAGCATTATCTGGAAGAAAATTTTGAACTGATTTTAGAATAGAAATTGTCTTAACAATCTAAATTAAATGTTCTCAAACTATGGTACCGTGTAAAAAGAGGGGGTAAAATGACAAGAGATCCAAGTTTGACGGTTGCCATCTGTTACTTTTCTTTCGAATGAATGCTTAGTCATTAACATTTTTATTTTATTGTTTTAGAACTTATTATTTTTTAAGTGTTCAATGAAGCCCTAATAATATACATTTCACAATAAAAAATTAACAAACCGAAACAGTTTGACAACATGTACACTACCTCTAAGTTTCTGTTAGTCTTTGTTGAACATTTTTAAAAAGCATTAAAATTAATAATTTTAATACATTAAAAACTGCCCAAGTAATTTGCTAGAAAGTCTTTAAGTATTCAACACTCATCATGACTTTGAGAAATTTTATCTTGAAAATACATTAGATTTTTATCTTAGAGTACAATTTACAAAAATTTTGAGAACCACTGACGTTGACAACTGATTTTAAAAATATTCTGCATGACAAAATATTAAAGTATTAGTTTTTAGGCATAGGGAAATAAATTAACTAGATGACAAATGATAGTATAAGTGTGCGCTTCGTAAAGACAATGCAAACTTTGTAAGATACGAGTAACTTTATAATTTTAACAATGTTAACATTTTAAGCTTTGTAAGGAGAACGTTGAAAAGAAAGTTTTAACAAAATTTCATGCGTAAAATTACAAAATTTTTAAAAATTACCCATTTATTTAAAGTAAAATTCATGGTAATAAAAATTACGAGCATTTACATCTCTGTTAATTACAGAAAAATGTTGTTGAATGGAAACCAAACATTATTAAACGTGTTTAAAGTGTATTTAATGACTGATATCATTGTGCTCAGATTCCTTTGAGTTTACATTTCTTTAATGATAAAAAATCAGAACAACACATATGTTTGGAATAGTGACATATACGAAATTTTACTATCGAATCACTGGTCTAAATTTATTATACACCCCAGTATATTTCTGATTAACTTTTTTGCATTGAATACACAGTCTGAATCTGCTCTCCTCAGAACAGGAAATCTAAAGTTTTAAAAATCATTCAAATAATTATTTTTTTTTTCAAAGTACAGTGAAATTTCACTGGCTGGACCACCCCCATTCGACGGCTACTCTCAAAAAGACCACTATTCGACTGCCCTATTTTGTTCAGGGCAGGTTAAAGACTCCATAGAGCCAATATTATGGAAGAGGCTTCTTTTCCCCGGTCACCCCTCAAAACGGCCATTTTTTTTATCGGAACCATGACTGGTCTCCATAGAGAAGTTTCGCTGTATTTCCTCTTCTGGTATGTCATTTAACTGTTAGTATGGGTTTTTTTTCCGGTTGGAGAGTGATGTATACATCTCTCTCGGAAATGTCGCACCATGCGGATGAAAAAGCAGAGCGAATTGCGTGCTGCGTATTGTCGTTTTAATTATTCTAATGAAATAACGGATACAGAATATAGGGAAACTGAAATATGCAGCCTCCGTTTCCTAATATTTCACGTATTCTCGCCGAACTGTTAACGCACAAATCATAAAATATTGTAGAAATAGATAAGAACGGGGGATTTTGGCAATGAGTGAGAAAAAAAATTATTGAACGTGAAAAAATTATTGAACGATTTTTTCTTGTGAGCAAGCATAGTTTGGTAAAACTGTTTCATTTATTCAGTGCTGGATGTCAGAAAATCCGTATAGATATGCATAGGTACATACATACACAAATATATATATATATATATATATATATATATATATGTGTGTGTGTGTGTGTGTGTGTGTGTGTGTGTGTGTGTGTGTGTAAGTAACAATAACGCCCCGCTATTATTAATTGTTTTAAATCTAACGCGTATTCCAAATTATCCTTGTTTCGGCCTCAATAAAGTACAGCCCTATTTCAAAAATGAAATAACCAAATATTCTATTATCTTCAATGCACGCGCGGTAAAGTTATTTTTAGACGTGATTCAGAATCCCATGGTCTCAATCCCCTTTTGAAAAATCATACGACTTTCGACTCATATACCACATGATCGGGGTCGGCCAATTAAAAGAATTTTAGATACCTAGCGGTAGGGTCATGAACCCTTGGTATATAATGTCGAACAACGATGCTCCCGCACTATTTCTGTCTGTTTCCTTGACCTGTCCTGATGTCATCCTTGCTTTTCTTAACTTCGGGAGATATATGCCACCGCTGTCCCATTACCTACCTTATAGTGATGTGCTGGAATAATGGCCTCTTACTGCTGAATAAAATAAGTTACACAGTGTAAGTCGTGTACTTCTGGCTATATGAGTGTGCTTCTCTCATCAAATACTCACAAATACATATTCAACATCGACTGCCTTCTATATGTGTTTCCATGTCGTCAAATTCATTGTATGCATGTGATTACCATCTCTCTCACACACACGCACATATATATATATATATATATATATATATGTGTGTGTGTGTGTGTGTGTGTGTGTGTGTGTGTGTGTGTATGTGTGTGTGTGTATGTATGTATGTATGTGTGTGTGTGTGTGTGTGTGTACCTTGGAACAAAAAGGGCTGAAGGCCATCTTAATCAAATGTCAGAGAACATCAATTTCACTTTACAAATCTTGCTAATTTTTTGCAAATCTGGCTAAGGATTTGTGTATATATATTTTTCCAAGTATTATTTTTCAATTTTATTCATTCTTTTTGCCTAAATTCTAGTATTATACTTATTTCAATTTCTTTTTCATTTGTCACTCAAAGTTCAAAGTTTTGGATATTGGCCCTTTTTGTTCCAAGGTACAGATATAAATGCACACAAGTGGAAAGAATAGGTAGGGCACAAGTGTTGTAAAGAAGACCACAGAAAATATTTTTAGGTGAGCCCCTAAACACTTTAAAAACAAATTTGATGAAGAGCTCATATCAGCTCCTTCTTTTAGTTATGAGTTCAAATGGTGTCAGATAACATGTTCAATATCAATACTTGCAATTGAGAATGCAGAAAAATATTTTCTATGTGATGACATGCTCTCATGCCCGTATTTTTAATAAACGGGTAGCCTTTTCTTTATCTGCACTAAAATAACACTTTCTTTTTGTAGCCACCATAAAAACAAAAAGGTGAGTCGCAAACTAAATAATACGTGAACTTTTAAAAGCATAAAGTTTATAATTGGTTCGTTAACATCACTACGCCAGCAAAGTTAAATTTTATTTCTTTAGGTGGTGCTACCAACAGTTCCGATGCAAGATTTTAGGAAATCCATTAGTAGTTATTGGACATACTTCTGCCAGCATTTTCTAATGCTTATCTTAGAAGGGAAGCATTGACTGTGGGGAAAAAATCTTATAGCACGATTGTAATAAGTTCTCTGCCTCATCAAAGAAGATTTTTAATAATTAAACTATATGACTCTTTTCTAAAGCAACCTTTAACATACTGATGGGACGCTATTGTGTTTACGCTAGACTATACGGTAACAATAAACAATGCACGATTCCATGCCAGATATAAAATGCCATAGTAAATTATATTCTACATCATCCATTTGAATACGTTTAGGGGCCACTAGAAGTATACACTAGTATACTTCTAGTGGTCCCTCAACGTACTCAAATGGATGATCTAGAATATAATTTACTATTGTATTTTAAATCTGGCATGGAAGTATACGCTAGTATACTTCTAGTAGTCTCTCAGTGGACCACACGAAGTATACTAGAGGGACACACGACACACGTAAATGGCTGTCTTCTGTTAAAACCAATATACGAGTTATCTCGAAGTTGGCTTCAGGATAAATATTTTTATGTCAGATGCTAACTACGAGGTGACACGGAACATTTTTTATAAACAAATCATAATAAACAATTTTAATTTTTATATAATATGGCTATACTCACACCTAACTATTAAAAAAGTAACTATCTAATAGGTTTGCATCAGGGGTCGATTTCCAAAAGCAACGTGGCTATCGACGAGTTAAAAAGAATCTACATGGTCGTAACTGATACACCGTGGATACAGACATGCGTCCACAAAAGTTTTTGGCAAGATTAAGTTTCGAATTCATTTACTTCAAAACTTCTGATTATTTTCATTTTTTGAGACGGTACATCATTTTACATTGTCAGACCTTATGCGCTGGGGAGTACCGTCTCATTTTTCTAATCAGTCAATAGCAGATGCCTATTTTTGAAATCTGTTTTATGGATTAAAAAATAATTTTTTAACTGAATTGAGCCGGTATTTCAAAAATCCTTTTATTTCAGTTTAAGGGGAAAAATTATAGTTTTGTAGCGATAGATTTTGTAGCGAGTTTTGTAGAGATAATTTAAATTAATACCTGTAAAAAAATTGCTCTGGAAAACTTTACAATTTTAAAAATTCTGTCTTTATAATTTTAAAACTCTCTGTCTTTTTAATCTCTAAGTTCATGTGAGAAGAATACTTGTATAAAAATATACATTTCCTTTTTTGCGACTGGCAAAATATTGAGAGGAAAATTCTCCATGGCTAAACAAGGCGACTGAAAACTTACAATGTCAAGTGACCGAGTAACACGCATAGCTATTAAAGAAAAATATTTCGCATAAAAATTATTACCACCTTATAATGTACACATTATTAGGTGTATATTATAAGGCCCTGGCTATTTATTACAGGGTGGGCAAAAAGTCCCTTTCCGATTTAAAAATTTAAATAACTTTTTGATTTGTGAATATTTTTTTATATTTTTTTCGTTTAAGACATTATACTCGGGAGATTCCAATATGGAACAATACACCATAATACACCATTGCAGAGCGAACGAAAATAGTCTCATTATTTTGAGGGAAATATTGAGACCATTATTTTTTCCATTATTTTATTATTTTAACCATTATTTTTCTCCAGACTTTTTTTCTGCGATGCTACCCTGAAGGAGAAGGTCACATCAACAAAGCATGGACTTGACGGGAGCTGAAAGACAACATTCGAACAGAAACTGCGCAAATTACATTGGTCACACTTCAAAAAGTGATTCAAAATGCCATGCGAAGAACCGATGCGTGCGTGAATTCTAATGGTGGACACTTAACCGATATCATTTCCACACCTAATGTAAAAAAAAAAATGCATGAATTAAACTTTGATTTGCAATTAATTTTAACGTAGGATTACGTTCCTCCATAACGGTCCTTCGGAAAGCAAAATTTCAGACGCTAAAAACCGTCCCGTCCATCTGTCCTCGCGGGTTATAATTTTGGTAGTGTACCAAACCCAGTCTGTATCGCTTCGACAAGCAGTAAACAGTTAAACAGAAAAGTACCAAAATGCGTTAAAATTTTGACATACATATATGTATATATATATATACATACGTACATATATATATAGAGAGGAGACACACATATATATAGACACATATATACATAACACATACAGACATACACACATATAAAAGAGGTAAGCAACGATAAGTAATCCTACGTTAATAACCCGCGGTAGTTTCGTTAGAAGAGACTACCTGAAATTTTTTTTAAGTTTTTAATCACTTCGTTTAAAAGCTATTAGAGATATAAATAGGAAAGGGACCTTTTTGCCCACCCTGTATCTTGACCTATCTCTTCTGGCGCAACCTAGTAGATAGAGCATCGGGTTTCTGTGCTGAGGGGTGCTCGGTTAGAGTCCCGACAAGCGCCACTGAGCTCTACTGAATGAGCAAGTAAAATCTGTAGGCCGGAAAGTCCCTCCGTGGAATTAGTAGGGTTGGTAGGAGGGTACAAGCCCACCAGATGTGAGCCTTGGGGTTTCTCGGTCTGAATTGAGGTGGTACCAGGGGCGTGATGTTGGTTCACTTACACGGTGCTCCCAACACAAGTAACCAACAATTTCGCGGTGTAGAATGGGCGAATGTAGAAAGACTAAATTGCCTGCCAAATTGGAGGGAAAAAAAGAAAAAACTTTTCGACTTCAGTCTAATTGCGGATACCGTATGCTAGAAAACACCCCACCCACAACACTTCGATACGAATTAGCACAACACACCACTGGCGCCGCAGCAAAAACCGCAATATTTTAGACCGTTCCCCGACGTTTTATTTAACGTGAAAGGAGGTGTTATGCGTCATGAATTCTAGACAGTTCGGAAACACACTATCCGGTTTCCAAACGCCGAATGAAGATTTCATTATAAAGACTTTTTCTCCAATTTTTCCATTACAAATCGTTTATAGGAAGCATTTCCGTTCACCTCTTATTCTGAAATGACGTTTGAAAAAGACTGGGGATTTCACGCATTACGGATGTAACGAATTTTTTGAATCACCTGAAGAAATTTTTAGAAAGGCAAAAGCGAACTGAGATAATGCTGCGTATAAAGTCTGCTTTTAAGTGGATTTGCAATTCTATTTACAGAATAGGAATTTGAATTCAATTTGTGTGAATGGATTAAAATAATTCGTTTTTTTTAAGTTTATACAAGATTCATCCATTTTTTATGGGAATAGGTAAAATTTTATTTTGTCTTGTTAAACAAGTAAACAAGAATTAAAATAATGCGCATTAAATTTTACAATGAATACATAGGCCATTAATATTAACTCGAGAAATTGCGCTCTATAAATATGGAAATTAATAAAATCGATTCAATTCTTAAATTTTACATCAAACATTTCATCCTAAAATAAATTTCTTTAAGGAAACAAAAGAACTAGGCGATAATAGTTAATGAATACTTATATATTTTCAGTAACAGTTAGAAGTGTGATGGAGATGCTATTTCCTAACCATAAATATGTCAAGCCTGGTAACAATAGGGATAATGTATGCATTAGGGTAATGCTTTTATGTCATTAAAACATGGCAGGGGGAATTTCAGTTGTATGTTCAGAATCCATCTTTGACAATGGAAGGATGGTTGGTTGGTGTCGTGTCCATTCTGGAGTCTGGAAGATCCATGAGATGCCAAGACAGTTCTGGCAGTTCTTTCGGAGTTTAAATTTACTCGTGAGTTTTTCATTAGTATTTCGTAATGGAACCAATATCGTAGAGTAAGTGAAATATGTTTTGATGCTGGTTTTATTTCAGGGAAATTTCTGCAATCTAGGTAACTTTTTGAACCGTTCTGGATTGAATTTCATTCCGCTGAGAAGCTGCATTCTTAAGCGTACGTTGATTTTAAGGATACGTCTATTGGAATTGATTTCACATATTTGATGACGTGTCGGGATTGATTTTTCCTTCAGTCTGAATCTCGCCAGCACAATTGCGCCCTGAAGGTAACTAGGACCGGAAGAGTTCTTACTTAGTTGTGTAGCCTACTTTGCCGTTTCCATCAGCAATTTTAATCCCGTCTATACTGACATGTGCTGGTATCCGTTGCACTATGCATTTTTTCTATAATAATCTACACTCATGTCCATAAATTAAGGATAATGCCAGCACCGGCAAATAATGTTTCAGAAACAAAACAAACGTGACTTATTCATAAAGCCCATTTATTAAACAAAAGATAAAGAACAAAAAAGATGGTTATGTAATGATACCATTCATAAAAACTACGATTTTCTGCTCCCTGGAGCAATTGTAAAAAAATATTTCCTTTACAAAAACTTAATATTACATGGTTGTTATAATGGTTTAATAACATTGTATGTCTCCCATGCGATGAAATACAGACCGTACTACGCCCTAGGCATGCTTAGTATCAAATTATCGAGCTGATCTTGGGGAAGATTACTCACTCAGCAAGCATGCTCTCCCAAGTTCCAGTACACATGTAGGAGGTGGTTGACAGGCTGCAACTCGTCGGCCAAGAATGTCCCATACATGCTCTATCGGATTCAAGTCAGGTGAGAATGCTGGCCATTCCATACGGGTGATATCCTCAGATTGAAGGCATTCGTTTACGATGTTTGCCTCGGTGAAGACGGGCGTTGTCATCCATAAAACACAAATTCTGCGCCCATGGTACCCCTAAACAAACGTACATGTTGTTCCAGAATGATGTCCCGATAAATGTGGCCGTTCATGGTTCCGATTTGAACATGGAGATCTGTTCTGGAGCCCAGTATAATTCCACCCCAAACGAGCAATCCTGCACCACCGTAACGGTATCATTCAATGATGTTGTCTTGGTGGTAACGGGTACCTGGCGTTTCTCGCACATGGAAGTCCGACGTGAATCAGACTGCAAGCTAAACCTGGACTCGTCGGAAAACATCACGCAAGCCCACTGTGACGATGTCCACATTGCATGTTCTCTAATCCAGGCTAATCGCTGCCGACAGTGAATTGCCGTGAGCGGAACACATCTGACAAGCCTGCGAGCATATCTATATATTTAAGTTGCTAAGCCGACTTTTTGGGCAGTCCGTGAGAGAAAACTACTGCACCAATTTACTTCATTTTGGGTTTTAATGAAAGATTGTAATCTGTAGATTTGTCAAATTTGGCTTTTGTAACTGCAATTTTTATTAATGAGCTATAATTTACAATTAAAATTTGATTTCTGCACATGCTCAGTGGCATGCTTCAATCTGGCTTTAGAAACTCACTGTTTCTGCGCATGCTCAGAGACATGCTTCAATGCCGAGGCGTCTCTCTAAATCTCTCTCTGCCATTTTTATTTTTATGATAATTATGTTTGTGAAATATAAAGATTAAACCTGTGGAAATTGTTTATTTCGCGCTGTTTAATTAGCGATAATTTACAATTAAAATTTGCTTTCTGCGGCATGCTCAGTGACATTTTAAATCTGGCTTTAGAGACTAAGCACGAGGCCGCTCAAACATTAATTTGTTTCTGCGCAGTATTATGATTTTCAACATTTGGCAATGATGTGTTGAGTATAATTTGTGTATTAGTACATTTATTTACTATCTAGCCGTCATGTTTTGACGGGTACCAACTAGTAGACCAATATTTCCCAAACGTCTGTACACGGTTTGCCTTGAAACTGTGATACCCGTGGCTGCAGATAACTGACGAGACAGGTCCGGATGCTGTGCTCCGTCTGCTTCTTTTGACGGTTACTGCCAAATACCGGTCTTCATTCGGCGTTGTAACTCGGGGGCGACCTGTACTGTACATCTACTGACATTTTCATCTTCTTGGAATCGTTGCCAAGCCTAGAGATGACACTTTGGGCAATTCCAAGTTCCTCGGATACTTCCATCTGAGTACGTCCACATTCAGGCGGCCGATAATTCTACCACGTACAAAATCATCCACATGCGTCCTCTGAGTCATAACTATTCGGTTATGGCACTGAGCGGCTTACAGAACGCTTGTGAACAATTTTACTTCTTTGCCACCATTCCTTATATACATCTCTCTTACACTCTCGTCATTGTGACGTACTATCGGCGTCATCTGGTGGCTTCCTGTAATTTGCATATTATTCTTGAAGATGTGTGTGATAATTCTACAGGTGAAATTTTACTTTAGAGTTTCGATTTCCGTGTGATTCTGAATTATCCTTAATTTATGGCCATGAGTTGTATTTTGACAAGCAGGTGGTGAATATTTTGTGAAGTTTTGAGGTACCCTGCTTTATGGTTTCAAGGGTTGCCGTAGAGTCACAAAAGATTAGTATTCCATCAGCTTTATCACTGTCTCATAGTGAATGTGAAAATTTAAAGTCTCACTGGATTTGTACGGAGGTTCGTACGGAAAATTTGAGGTCATTCGGCCTACATCAAATTTCTGTCGAATTTTTCTCACTGCTGGAGAACAAGAAAGATACCCTCTTCACCCGAAAGGATAGTTTCATCTGAAGATCCATCCAGTATAAACATGGGCAAAATTATAAGATAATGAAGGTTGATCGAGTGGTATAACTAATTTTAGTTCTGGGAAATCTGAAGCAGATGCTGCTTGAGATATTGATCATATAAAATAAAAAGTCTTCGCCTCAAAATTGTGAACTTTAAAAAAGTATTAAAATTCCTTATACCGCCAGAATCAGATGTATTATTTTGATAAATAGAAAGTAAACAATAGAAATAAACAAAATTAAAATTCAAGCATAGACTGCTAAAATCACTATAACATAAAACAAATCCTGCAAAGAAAGCATTTTCAATAAAGGATAGCGCAGAAGCTTCATATCCCCATAATGAAAAAACAATAAATAATCCAACAGATAGATAAAAAATTATACTAAAATAGACAAAAACACAAACAGAAATCAAGCACTCTGGGCATCCACGCACCAACGGCAAGATTCTGTATAAGTGCCGGAACTGAACCAGAAAAACGACAGAGGTAATCGACAGGTCTCGTCATCAGGGAGCCTAACCATGTCAATTACCTCAAGGGGAACTTTCTGAATAGGATGCAGGTAAGCCCAAAAGACATCCCAAGGCCCCGAGTCCCCCAAAGAAGCAATTAGTCAAGAAGAAAATGAAAGACAAACACAACTTACTGTATGGGCTCAACGCACCTTACAATCAAGCACACAAAAATCCTAATGCAAAGAAATCGGAGCCTACGCACCCCCATTCCGTAAGTGACGGTTATGCGAAACAGCAGCCAGTTCTATCCTAAAGGTTACGTCATTGTAACATTACATAGCTCCACCCCCATTACGACTTAACCAAAGTGAAAACACAAATAATGTAAATTAATCCCTTACACTTACAGAACAAATCGTGATTGTTCAAATTTGTGAACTTTAAAATTGTGAAAAATTGTGAAAATCAAAATTGTGAACTTTAAAAAGTATTAAAATTCCTTATACCGCCAGAATCAGATGTATTATTTTGATAAATAGAAATAATAAAAGTTTGTAAAGATTGACATAAAAATGGGAATGTTCACATCATCGGGATAGTTCAGTTGGTAGAAAACGCCGTGTTTCCTAACATCGAGTTCGATCACCGGTTCTCGTAAACGGTCTTTATAGTGACGTTAACCATTGGAAAGGAGAGAGGATAGTTAAAAAATATGACAAAATTTCATAGTGAAGAAAATTCCGTATCTTTAAAAATATGGCGTAAATTAATTAAATAAAATGTTGATTTCAAAGAGGAAGGAGGTACATGTGAAGAATGGAATCAAAAACTACGAATTCCGGGATAGGTAGGTTGGTAAAACACATTGAGATTAGGAGGCCGCGAATGATTCCGGTCCTAGCAAACAATTGTCACAAACTTATTTAAAATATATGATGCTCACATTCACAGTAAATAGCTGAACTCGGGATCTTTCCCTTTTCGGACAGTCGTGCTAATCTCTCCTCTTTATCTATATCCTGAGTTGAGGCGGAGTTGGTTGGAGCGCTACGGTCCATTTTTTTTTGCTACTCGAAGACTAATTAGTCTGAGACCTACTGTTTAAGCCAATTCTGAGAGGCTACAAACATCCATACAACAGTGGGACTCGAACTCAGGTACCGAATGCGAGCGTCCTAACCATTCGGCAAATTATCCGGGTATCTGCATCATGATCCTTTCGAAGTAAGATCTTAATGCACACTTTAGGGAATAAAATATCAATTTAAACAACATTGAATATTCATTTGAACAAGTACAAATCTTAGAAATCCGTTTCTTTCAGTTTCCCTTTGATTTTTTTTTCTTTATTGTACGCTAGCAAATCAGTTGAACGAACAATCATTAACGCTTTCAAAACACAGACCCTTGCGGGGAAAAGCCTTTCCTAAAAAAAAAGAAATTTTTTCTTTTTTGATTCCCTTACATGATGAAAAATAGTTTATGATATTTTCCAACACAGATATGAAAATAAAATTGGAAAAAAAAAGTTTAAAGGAAGGACCCCGCTCCTCGCAAAGCTCTTTTTTCAGAATGAGTTTTATGCGTCGTTTTAACATTTGCTTTGAGTTTTAATACGTCGATCTTGATTACAAATTAAAATCTTATTGTTTGAAAGCAGTATTTTTAATGCCTTTATCGGGCAGACTTTGTGAAAATTCATCGATTCAACTTTATGGTACTGTCTATTGTACGAGAGCTATGTAAGATATCAATGCACCTACTGGTTAAAACCTATTTGTAAAGCTGTCTTTGTTTGGCAGCAGAGTAACTCGTCAATGGTGCTTTTGTGACAATTGTAATCATTATTTTCCGCTATTATTCTATGAAAAACTTGCAATTTTGAGTTTTGCAATTATAGTGAAACTTTTCAATGGCGGCTAGTAATGGTTCCGAAAAAAAAGTGGCCGTTGAAAAGGGATTTCTTCCATAACATTGGCACTATAGGCCTTCATTTTTTCTGAACAAAATATGGCCATCTAGAGGGATGGCTGTCAAATAGAGGTGGCCAGCTAAAAAAGTTTTACTGTACTTTTAAGGCATTGTTCATACTGCGTCTGTCAGCTTCGTACTTAATCGCATTTTTTAACCAATCACAAACCTCCAAACGATTAGCCACTAAATTGTTATTGTCTAAGATTGGTTTAAAACATTTCGATACCCACACTTACACTGACACTGACGGACGCAATGTGAACAAGGCCGAAGGGTTGCGAGTATTATTTTCAAATTTTGTTTACTTTTTCATTACCAAGTTTTATGAAATGATGAGTAAATCAATTTTTTTTTCCAATTGGATACAACCAGTGTGACAATTTTCTGCCTTGCTTAACAGGACCTTTTATTCCGTGAAAGGTATTAAAGGTTTTCGAGAAATGCAGCTTGCATTTACAAATTCTATGTTTGTTTCTTTGTTGTCGTGTTTACGAATAGTGCATATGCACTATCCAGAGAAGAGGGGTGTCATTGCCTCAAGAGAGGTTGGACTTCTATCTGGTCCGCGAATTTTGAACCGAGTCAAGTGACGAGACTGGTCCACTTGACTCCGCACCTCCACAGGTATTATTTGGGAACTTGGGGGACATTGCAGCTACGACAGATTTTTCCCGTGCACCAGCCGCCATTAGTGTACACGTTGGCGGTTTTTTTGACGCGGATATCGAACCAGCAACTTGCAGATCACTGGCCCTTCGCCTTTGCCCACCGGGCCACCGCACCCTACAAATTCTATAATTTACAAGTACTCTATATTTACAAATTCTATTCTTATCATTTCACCTATCTCTGATCATCTACCATCAATAAGGACTGGTGTTTTAAAATTGGGTAGAATCGGCTGCTTGAGGTATATAAAATCTTGAAAAACACCAATTTTCTCTTCAAGGGGTGATGCTAAAATGAATACAATAATATTGACATAACTATGGCGGAAGATTTTTAAGCTGTTCTAAAATTAGGAAGGGAGAAATTTTTGTCTTAAAAGTGGGGTTGTTCTAAGACATCTTCGGAAGCTACCCATTTTTCCCTCCAAGGAAAAATAGAAAGGGCTTTGTACGTTCACCCGGGTGGTGCGTCAGTAATGGGTTTTAAATGAGAATCCGGAAAACCGAAGATTCGGTTTATTTATCAAATACACAGCTGCACTTTACATTCAATAAATACTGTTGAATACCAAATTAAAAAAACTATACAACTGATAAACCTTGTCCTCATTTTTTCCTTAGGTATAAACTTTATTTCGTTTTTTTTCCCCGAGTAATCCATAGTGAATATTTTAACATGTATTAAACAGAGAAATAGTTATATTTCTGTATTATGCAATAATAATAATTTCATTCTATCCTGAGTCTTTAAAAGTAATTTGGAATTAGATTTCAAAAAGAGATATTGCAACTAAATTTTGCTGTGTCATAATTTATTCAGAATTTGTATTGGTAAGAGATGAAAGAATTAGTATGAAACGTTAGAAAAAAAGTACTGAAAGCATACATTCTAAAGGTCACATCATTCAGAGAAAAAATTAACCGTTTCATACACATTATCCAATTTTTGTAATGTTTTAAAAGCATTGAACTAAAATTAAACAAATCTGCCGTGATTATATATACGTAATATATATATATATAGAGAGAGAGATAGATAGATAGATATAGATATAGATAGATAGATAGATAGATAAATAGATTTATGCAGTCGGTGCTCGTTAAAACGACCTCCCGCGTCCCATAGAAAAATGTCATTATAACGAGTGGTCGCTATAGAGAAAATTGAAATAAAAAAATAATAAACTCTCATCACTCGCGTGAAAATTAAGATTTGAAAAGAAATTACACGTTAGTACATTATTATATTGTGTATATTACTGTTCACTTTGTTATCATATGACCACTGGAAATGAAAATTTATTTATGCGTGGGCAAAATTAGGAGAACAATAAGTTCTAAATTAAAATTTTAAAGTAAAAATTGATGAAATTACAAAAAAATGGCTCTTATTTTCTATAAAATAATCAGAAATGATTGTTTTTCTTTTGTGCATTTGAGATGCTTTTAAAAATGTAATTTTCCATCTCAGTTAAGATCGTGTCACGGGAGAAAACGGAACGCTGAATTTGGATTAAATGATCTGCAGGGTCGTTGTATGGAATGTAAAATAACATATCATTAAGGTGAATTCTATTTAGGACTTTTTGCCCCGGTCGTTGTATTGAAACGGTCACTATATCGTACGGTCGTTATAATGAGCGTCGATTGTGTATATATATATATATGAGATAGAGAGAAAAATAGGCCAAAATCTGCAACGTTTTTATGAAACGACTTGAGTTTTCAGCGCAGTGGCGCCATCTCTGTTTACAAAATATAAATAAAATTTGTTTATTAAAGAAAGTATAAAAGGCTCCCCCGCGGTTGCGCAGCTGAAATTCGCTTTGACGAGGCAGCAGCAAAGAACTGAGGTGGGGGGGAAGGGTAGGCCAGGTGCCGAAGGTTGACGCATGTTATTATTTCTTACTGAAATTTTTTATTTCCGTGATTTCAAAAATAATACTCTTCCCTTTTAGAGGAGACCTGAAAAAATTGTCATTTTAAGTAACACTTCTATCATCAGTGACCTTTTATGAAGATGCTGTTTTTCCTTTCTTTCTTGGATAGCATAGTAAAATATATTTCTTAAACGAATTCCATAGACTTGCTCTCATACAGAAAAAAAGTATTTCAGCAATCATTATTACTTCAGTATATTGCTCATTACATTGCAGATGTATTCAGGTGATGTTTTCACAGCATGTTTCCTAACCTTCATGTATAATTACAATCACGGCATGCGTATGATCTGATTAGGAGTTTTACAATAATTGTATGTCTAATATTAATAGTAAAAATGCTCACTTACTGGCTTATTTAAAGACCCCTGTATGGACTGAATCAAAAGTATGAAAATTTTGACTGTTGTACGTTTACGAAATTCGATTTGTTGTATCTTCATATTCTAACCAACAGGTAATTATGAAAGAAAGAAGAATAGAGAAGTTGATGGTGTTGTTCATGGTTTTGAAATGACGGAGAAATGCCAAAGAAATAGCACTGGTAGTCTTTGAACAGCCAAATAAAACTAGTTTTTCAATAAGTTGTATGTTGCACAGGTTTTCCTCGACTTAAGACCGCTCGCACTTACGACCGAAATTTTTGTTTTTATTCTTACTTATTTTTATTTTTTTACCTCAAAAATATTGTTCCTCGAATGTACAGTACTTACCTATATATATATTACTAATTATTAAAAAATATGATGCAATATTCTGCAATACCGCACAAATTTATGACGCAATAATAAATGTGTATGATACAATAGTTTTGATATCCATACGATAAATCAAATAAACCTTCATTCGCGAGGTAAAAAAAAAAGTGCGCAGTGGTCGTTTCTCATTATTACTACATAAAAATATTACTAACTATTTTGTACTGTTAAATATGCAGTGGTTCGATTTTTATCTGTGAAGTTGAATGCATGCATAACTTTGTTAATTTTATTCCCAGTATGACTGACAATAATAAAAGCGCCACAAAAAGAATAGATGTGTAATAAACTTAGAAATGAAACAACCGAACAAGCTGAAGTTCAATCAAAAACTTTGTTTTAAAAGAAATGGCTTCAGCTTTTCACAATATTAATAATGAAGTACTTCAACAATTACAAGCAATGGATCCAAATTAAGAAAGATACACAAGTGTCAGGAAAATCTGCCTTGCTATTACCAGACAACATACAAGGAGAAGAAGACTCAAACTGTTCAAAAACTTTGTTAAAAAAAACTTGCAACGTATCTTCTGTCGCAAATTCTGAACCAATGGATTGTACAAACATGAGTAACTAGTTAGTACCCGTCAAAACATGACGGCTAGGTAGTAAATAAATGTACTAACACAAAAATTATACTCAACACATCATTTCCAAATGTTAAAAATCATCATAATGCGCATAAACAAATTAATGTGTTTAAGCGGCATCGTGTTTGTGAGTATCTAAAGCCAGATTTAAAAATGTCACTGGGCATGCGCAGGAAGCAATTTTTTTTTAACTAAACTATCGCTAATTAAACAGCTCGAAACAAACAGTTTCCATCAGGTTTAATCTTATATTCACAAACATAATTATCATAAAAATAAAAATGGCAGAGAGAGATCTAGAGAGACTCCTCGGAATAAACGTGTATACCATTAAAACATGTCACTGAGCACGCGCAGAAACAGTGAGTTTCTAAAGCCAGATTTAAACATGTCACTGAGCATGCGCAGAAATCAATTTTTAATTGTAAATTATCGCTAATTAATGGAAATTGCGGTTACAAAAACCAAATTTGACAAATTTACAGATTACAATCTGTCGTTTAAGACCAAATTGAAGTAAATTGATGCAGTAGTTTTCTCTCATGGACTTCCTAAAAAGTCGGCTTAGCAACTTAAATATATAGATGATGGCGAGGAATAATTTATGTCTTCTAAATAAAGTACAATATATTTTAAATTACGTATGTATGTATGTATGAAAGTAAAAAATATATGTATGTACATATGTAAAAAAAAAATTCTTTGAAACTCGACCAATGTCTCGGTCCCTATCTCGATCGTAAGTCGAGGAATATCTGTGCATATCAATTTTTTTTATTAGTTCATAGTATAAGGCACGAAGATTCTTTTACAATCACATTATCCAAAGAATTTTAATTATATAATGCGTTTCCTTGTTCAGGTTGTTTATCTAACATCATTCTTAGTAGTTAGATGATTTTCCTTAAGCCCCAGGAAGCGAAACATGGCTTCCAACTCCATTCCTTAAGAGGAAATTTGATTTGCTTATGAAACACCGAGACCAACCTTGGTAAAAAAACTATTTTAGGATTTCCTTAGGTAAACCAAACAAAGCAAAGACTTCCGTTCTTGTTAATAAATGACTCGTCGTTTATAACGAAATTAAGACTAACATTACTCAGTATTTCGGAACTTTTTCTTTTCCCTGTAAGTTTTATTTATGTTTCATATTGATTTAGCACCAGGGCCAGTCCCATAGGTAAAGCGGCGAGGCGACCGCCTCAGGCGCCGAATTGAAATAGGCGCCAAAATGAGACATAGTGAACATACGAAATGTTTAACGAATAAAGAAAAAAATATATTAATAGTTTAATATATTAAAAAATTCATAAAATATACAAATATAAGCGAATATTTACATTATTTTTTATGATTCCTGAATTTTAGATTATTAAAATTAAAATTTGAATGCATATTTCCAAACGTTGTTGTAGCTCTAAGAATTCTAACTCTACCAGTAATTGAACAGCAACTGAGTGCAGTTTTTCAAAACTGACAATTTTGAAGAATTTTCTATGAACAACAACAACTCAAGGGAGATTGGATGGTCAAGCAGTAATTTCTACAGAAAAGCCGTTATGAAAAAAAAATTATAGGGATGCAATCAAACAATTTTCTGCAATAAAGGATCAAAGAAGGATTTTTAAATTATTTTTAATACTTAACAAATTGTATTCAAATCTATTTACTATTTTTCTTTTGTAAAGTTCTATAATTTTCAAATTTTTTTAAAAATAAATACGTATTTTTTCTAAAACGTCCATCATTCTATTAAACTAGGCTACTTCTAATAGAGATTCTTTTAAGAGTCTCTCCAAATATTTGAAAAGGCGCCGTTTGTAAAATTTGCCTCAGGTGCAATAGTTGACCGACCCGGCTGTGTTTAGTACTTTAGTTTAAAGATTCAAATAAATACAGATAGTTCAAGGATTTTTACATATATATTTGAACTGCTAAATCTAAATATGACATCTATTCTTTACTAACCAAGTATGATCCACGGACGATTTTCATATTTTTTTGTACAAAATCCCTAGCGAATTTTTGTTTCACATAGGTTAAGGCTGCTGTGTACTAACCCTAATTGATTCACTCACCTCAATTTGCCCAAAGATTGCCCAAAGAATTTTTTTTTAATTCTATACTCCGTAATAGAAAAAGAAATTTTACATCTTGGGGCATTATTCTTTTTTTTTTAATGCAAATAATATTTTAAAATTTAAATTATTTGGGGGGGGAATCAGGTATAGTGTGTTTTAAACGCTCCTAAATTCCTTTGGTGGACGAAATTTATTAAATAAATCCTGTTGCAAGGGGCAGACAAGTTCAGGCTATCTGAAAATACCATTTTTATTGGATTATCAACATTTATGTAGCTGTCAATAGTAGACACATTTTCTCCATAGGTTAACATTGAGGTGAGCTAATCCAATAAAGTTAGTACACGGTAGCCTTAATGGTATGGAAATTTAAATGCAATACAAAAATAAATAAATAAATAAATATGTGTAGATAAAAGAAATGTATTTTTATTTATTATCTTGCAGGTAACGCGAATATCCCAATTTACAAAAAGACAGAATAGAATTAAGAAAATAAAGCATTTCCTAGAGGAAGTATTGTCTAGAATGAAACGCATTTCTTAGCATCAATATTTCCTAGAAGTATTATAGTGGGTCAAATAATGTCTTCCTGTATTCAAATACATAGCAAATTCATTCGACGGGAAATAACATTTCCCGCTTTTCTGATTCTCTAGAGAGCAATTTTGGCGTCACCCGTGGCAGGAAGGTTAACAGAGCCAAGAAACTATACGAAGTCAAAACTTTACATAAAAATCTGTGTCTATGCAATATTTAACATTAAAAACACTTTCAATTATGGAATTTCTTGAGCTGATAGTTTTACATAAATTCGATTTTTTAAAAAGTACATTTTTTAAACGTTTTTTTCTCTTGTAGACATCATACGGAGTTATCTCGTTTAATAGTCAGCAAATGTATAATTTTCTACAATACCTCCTCTCGATTAGGGTAATAATTCATGGAGACTTTTCCCCGTACTGTTCATCTTAAATAGCCTCCAAACTTTCTGGGGGAGGGGATCAATGAAGAGAATATATCACCGATTTCTCGCTTTTATGTCCGATGTAACCGTCAGAAATATAAGACAATTAAATTACTCCTTGATCTACAGGAAACAATCTTTCAGACTTGTTAAATAGTCAAAATGGTATCGTAATTAAGATATCTGGGTTTAAAAAAAAGAAAAAGGGGAAAAAAGGGAAGGGGAGGAAAGAAGAGATAAAGAAAGAAAGGAAAAAATCAAATTGATCTACAGAAACTCAAAAACTTTTTATTTTATTTATTTGTTTTTTCTAAACAGATTGAGTCCGTCCCGCCACCTCGGCTTCTTGACCTTGAACCAGTATAAACATGAGGAATATAATAAATAACTCATAATCTACCCCGCGGATTCTCGTCAAACATGCCGGTATTCATAATAAATCGCAATTAACAAATTAACGCCCCAAAAATTTAATTGACTCATGCGGATCGAAAGGGGTTTTTTTTCAACGAAACGGAGCTTCAGGAGCTTCAGGAAGAGTAGTGGTAACTACAGTACGTGGGCCGGGCCCTCAACTGTAGGATGATATAGCAATGCATAAACTTCAGTGATCATTAAAAAACGAAAGTAGGAAGGAAAATAGAAAGTGGGGAAAACAAAAATCTTCGATAGTACAAGTAAAGCTAAAACATGGGGGAAAAGAGACTGAGCGAACAAAGAACAGGACAAACAATTAAAGTTCAACGAGCAAGATCAACGGAACGGCTCCGCCCCACCCATTATAAATATCTCTGAGGGTCAGGAATATACAATGATTATACCCTACCAGGCGAATCGCACCAAACTTACTCGAAATGCATCACTCTGCACGTATTTAACTCCTGGGAATTACGGTCCCGGATGATCTCTCGACGCCCCCTCATCGTCCTCAATCGTCGGGCTTGAGAAATGATAGTTTGGTCACTTCTTGGAATTAACCATAAACGGGAAGATACTCTATCACGATGACGGACAGCCCGCGGCTCCCGCGCAGTGAGCCATGATTCCACCAGTTCATGCAAACGCAGTCAAGACTTGGATATCTTCCTCTTCCTGTTGAATGCATGCATGTTTAAACCTTCGAGGAGTTTCCGTACTCTAGTGCCCTCTACCATTAATCTCAAGCACCATTAGGAGAGAGAGAGACACTGATGATATGTATATCAACATATACTTATCCGCAACGATTAGTTGTGGGTTAATGCCCCACACATTATTTAGGTCCGGTTGTGCTCTTAGGCATCTTCCGCATAATGGATAGACATACAAACATTTTGTTTTTCACTTTACACAAGGCATTCATTGATTAACATGATATATCCTATAGTTTACTGTAAAACAGGCTTTGTAATAGATGCTTGTGCTCACCTGTAAGCTAATGTGAGCTGTTTAAATACATTTCCTGTTAGTCTACACTACAATATCAGGTATACTGAATGTTTTAACTGCAGTTTTGGCTTATGATGAACTTCATAATGTCAACTTAACATGGTCAGGAAAAAAATGTATATCAATACAGAATCTTACTGGTTTTTCAGTAATTTTCGGATGAGTAAAAGGTTTGCTCCTATATCCTAATCAAGTACTCGAGGAACTATCTTTTAAATTTAAATATAAAACTTTACCAAATTCTGTTTTATTATTCTCTAGTTTTCAACATTCAGAAGGGCATATATACCTACCTGAAGAGTACAATAAAATTTGCTGGCTTCAAAACAGTCTTAAATTGCCTACTAAGGGCAACCCTCTCACTGGGTAACCTCCCTCCCTCCCCTTTAACGTTAAATCTTAGTGGGTTTATAAATCTGGTTCATTTCAAAACAGCATCTGAATATTTATAATGAAATATTCGACTTTTTACCTAAATGTTGTTACACACATATTTACTAAACTGCATTTCGCTACAACACTTTTTTTGCAGCGTTTGTTTCTCGTAACTTTCTTTATACACATAGGAGGTATTTGTTTGCGTGTGCGAAGAGAGATTGTAAATATGTACAATGAATACAAAGAAACAAATAGTATAGAAATCTAACAAATCAATGGCGCCCACGTGCCAACAAAGGACAATTGGCTCAAGTGCGATTTAATAACTTTTCTGCTTACAGGTAGTAGGACCCTCAGTAGATCTACAGACGTAATTCACTTGGGATCAGACTTTATTGATATAATTAGAATTAAAATTATATAAATAAAGTCTGATTGCTTATCAGTACTCGAAGGACTATTTCTTAAAATTAATATTTAAATTAACGGAATTTTGTTTTACTATTCTCTAGTTATCGGCAAAGAGAAGGGCATATTCACCTACCCGAAAAATACAATACAATTTGTTAGCTTCAAAACAGTCAGATTGGTCTCAGATTTTAGATTGCAAACATCGCAGGCCTCTCCTTGAAATTCTCACTCTGTCATTCATATACTCTGGAGAGATACGGACGGTCTCTGACACCAAAGGAATCTGCAATCATGCCAAGATCCCTTCGTCTGCCAAAATTTCAAGCGCCACCAGACAAACATCTTTCAACTTTTACTGTGTGCTTAATTTATGCAGCTTTCTGTCTACATCTACGTCTGTAAAAGTCAGTACAATTAAGCGAAGGGAAGAAATGCATATGAAGTACAAAGGAAAAGGATATATCCGGGCAGGAAGCAAGTTTTCCTTTTCCCTTTCCTCAGGGTAGAACGGATGTATAAGCAAAGTGAGTAACCTTCGAGAAATCAGATCAGATCTTTCATTCACAAGAAATTACTACTCCATCTGTCTGGAACGACTACTATTTAACAAGTTACGTTACAACCACATAAAGCATTGTACTGACTACTTTATACGAAGTGTCTCATAGCCATGTGTTTCGAAAAAAATTTCCAATTTGTTACCGACAAATCCGCATGAATATTTTTGCACATACAGAAATTTTCATTTTCCAAAAAATTTTCGCCATTTATCTAAAATGTGATGTAGACTATATTTTATAGCTTAATTAAACATGCAGCTAAGAAGAATAGTTCAAGATATCAACTGCTGCAGCAAACCTTAAAACTAGTTTAAGTACACACAGAAAGTGAGAGCACGCGTCTTTAAAAGGTTGTTGTTGCTTCTTATGTCCCCTGACCGGCGCACATTCTAGTCCAGGACAATAGCGGGCTGTAGGGCGAAGAGCTTGCGGTTCTGGTTTCTTGGCACAAGGCCTTAGGGGGTCGGACTCCGATTTATGATGCCACCACAATTTTGACAGAGTGACCACACGACGACATTTGGTGGATCGTACCTCCAACCCCTAACTTTCCGGCAGACAGAATTAACGTGCCTATAGACTTCACTGACACGAAGGCAATCAGTGAGGCTTTTCGGGGCCCGATCCCAGTACCTTCGGTCCCGAATTCCGACACGCTAACCATTAGCTGCCTCGGGTCCCTTAAATACGCATTTCACGTCGTTTTATTATAAAAGTTCACTTTCCGTCAAATTAACCCCGTCGGTTTAAATTTCTCTTCATTTGCTTATTTATGTACAGGTAGCCCTCCTACAGCACGGTATCTTACAACACGGTTTCGCTCTAACACAATAGGATAAATTGCGGGAACCCTCGTATAACACTGCAATCTGTAACACGGTTTCGCTCTAACATGATAAAAAAGTTGCGAAAACCTATGCACAACTCTGTACTTCTACAGCACTAAAAAACATGATTTTTGTTTCACACTTTTAAAAACTAAATTATCTTAAATGAAAATAATATTTTTTGTTTCTTTTCGTTTTGTGTTATACATACATTTATATTTTTAATAAAAATAAGTTGCTTTTATGGAATTTAAAAAAAAATGTTTTTAATAAGTTTTCGGAACGTAACCCCACTTTTTGTACTGGATCTGGGTCTCATATAACACGGTGTCACACAACACAGCATTTTCTAGGAACCTATCTACCGTGTTTATTGGAGGGTTACCAGTACCATTTTAGTTTCGTAATCAGAGTTGAACAAGATTCATCTGACTCTCTTTTCATTCTATTCAGTGCACCTCATTCTAAAAATTTTACAGAAATTACTGACATCAGTTCATTTTTTCTTCATCATTTGCGAAACCAAAATGCTTGCTTTATAATATTCAGCCATAATTTAATTCTTCTGCTTACTAAGAAGTTTTCGGCCTTCGGGAAAATGTGAAAGTTCTGAATGTTTATTGAAATTTATAATAAACTTCATTAACTGTCGTTGGACATTCAATGTGGCGTTGTAAATACAGTTCTATCACATAGGCGCAAAGAGCTAATATTTTATAGTCCGTTGCATGCTTTAAAATTTTGATTTGTGAGTTTCATTGCTGACGGTGTTAGTAGTTTGAAATTTGACATTTACAACGGTCGCTTGATAAGCCCGTACAAAACCCAGGAGATGGCACCTCTACACTGACATTGTTGGCGCTCTCACATTTAGCTTGTTTGAAAAGTCCTCATGTCAAATTTGTAGGCAGAATCAATGCTCAGTTTCGCTTGTTGATTAAACATTACTTTTTAAGAAGCCAAACGGCTGCAGAAACTAAAACCAGGGTTGATAAATATTGTGACGAGTTTGCACTTTCGCTTAGAATGATGTACGAGTGGTTTCGCGTCGTTTCGTAACAGTTGATGAGAAATAGATCCCTCACTATCAGCCAGAATTTAAAGAGCAGTCAAAATATTGGGTTGAACAATGGGCACCAGCCCCAAAGGAAACACAAATAATTTTATCAGCAGGAAAGTTTACGGCCATTGTTTTTTAGAAACCCCATGGTACAATATTTATTGCCTACTGAAGAGGGCAGAACAATCACTGGGGAGTGCTATGCATCTTTACTGGATCCTTTCAATACTCGTACTGAAATTAAGACACAAAAAAAAAAGCCACATTTAGCAAGAAAAAAAAGGTTATTTTCCATCATGACAATGTTCCGACCCATTCACCTGCGATTGCGAAGACAAAACTGTCAAAATTACGTTACGAAATTGATCTTCATCCTCCATATTCTCCAGATTTGGCTCCCTCGGACTTTCCAAATGTGAAAACAATTCTTAGAGGACAGCAATTTGCATCAAATTCGAAGAGATTAATGAAACAAACACTTATTTTTCTGAGTTGTATAAGTGCTACTTCATAAAGAGGATTAAAAAGGGAGTTTGGGAATCGTGGGACAAAATATATCGACCTCAAGAGAGATTATGTAGAGAAATTAATAAAAACTTTATAAAAAAAATAGTTTTCATCATTTTTGGACTGACTTATCAAAAGACCCTCGTAGGAGGTTAAATTGCTGTGTAAGCATTCTTTGTGAAATTGCGTTACTATTATCTAGACACAATCAAGGGAGATCGAATTGCACCTCAATATATTGTGTTCGAACCTCTTACATTAGCTGAAGTGTTCCTTGTTTTGATCAGGGTAACAAGTAAGATGATTAACAGGTGGTCAGAGGTTCAGAAGCCCAGAGAACTCCTGACATCACAGATATTGCCCTTTCCAGGAGATTTTTTTAAAAATAAAATTTTAATTTTGAAGGCATCTCAGCAAAAAATCTTTCGAAATTTTTCATCCAGTCCTGCCCTTCAATTAACCTCTAAAAAAATTAATAAATAAATAAATAAATAAAAATTGCGTCTGAATATCAGTGTAGATTTTTAGTTATTAAACTACCTGAACTATTATTTATAGATCAGCGATAAATAATAATATTTCTGACTGTATGACATATTCATCTATAAATATTCTCTAATTTAGAGTATAAAATATAAGGAAGTTGGAAAAATCTGTAAATCTTGATGTAGCCAAAATTCGTAAACCTTTAGTGTACAATATACGTGTTGACGTAATAGTAATCATTTTAGTGTGTTTCAGGGTGATTCAAATTTTTTTCTCTTTTTAAGTATTCGGCATTTTGTTTCAGAATAAATTTTACGTACTTTAATTCAATCGAAACTTTCTGCTTTCAACGACGTACTACAGATGGCAGCACTGTTTACCTTATTTCGTTTGTGAGTTATTTTAATATCATCCGTGTTATTAATTTCATATATTCTTCATAAAGCAGATAGAACCATTTTTGAGACTTTTAGGACGTTTCACCTAATATGAGTTTTTGATCAAAAATTACACATGCTAACACATATTATTAGCATGATTGACTCTATCACATTGTTTAAAGTGCATTATGAAGTTAGTTAAATTGAATATACGCCAGAAAACCTTCGGCCGCTTTATACAGGTCAAGTCATAAAGCAAATTTATAATTATTTATGCCCTATTTGCTGGAGAAAAAAAAGTTTTTTAACACAATTTTATTTAAAATCAAAGCGAAGTAAATTTTCTGTTTTCCCAACAGCTAAAAAGCATAATAATCATTATTTTTATTTTTTATGTCGTCATATTTCGAGCTCCCACATAGAATACATTAAAAGAATTTCTTTTATCTGAGGAATGAGCCCGTACTTTTCTCCTTCAACGTCTGGCTATAAGAACGCACTCTTCGCATTTTCTTCTTGCAATCAATCTCTGCTTAAAAAGAACGAAAAATTTAATATTGGCTAAAATTTGTAAAAGTCTGTACAATAAAAATTTTTCACAGATAGCACAATAGAAACTTAAAACTGTTTCGCTAGAGGTTTCCCAGCACAGGTACATTGCTAGGTAACTTATGCTCTTAATTCAATAAATGAGCGGAGCAGCAGACTTTACTAATTTTTTCCAATATACTCTAAGCATAACATACCAACAATTAACGTTGCTAAAATCTCAGTTTAGACTGTAGAGCCTATGGCTTTTCGTAGGGTGATAGTTTCAAATTTAACTCAGAATATTACCATAAATTAAAAACCTACGCCCCTCCTATTAACATAGGACAAATCCATTTCATATCTGAACAGGACACCATAACTATAACGCTGTAACATCGTGGCTTTTTTCTGGGAAAAGGACCACCCAAGTCTAAAGCCCTCTTTTTACGAGGGAGGCCTGGTTCCGAGAAAACCAAGGGGCAGTTTAATTACCAACTGTCACCTCGCTTTTTTTCTTCTACGAGACACCGCTGACAAAAACCCTCCGAGTGAAGCCCTTTGGGGAGAGCTGAAAGCCACCGAGGTGTGAGAGCGGAAATTGACCAGCGCCGGTGGGTTGCAGCGCAGAAAAGCGCGGGAAATTTCTCCCGCCGGACGGAGAGATAAGTAGGGACACCGAAGACTGCCCCTGAGAGTCGGTGTTGAGCCTCGCAGAGTCCTGTCTACAGCAGTGTGCTGTGCGGAGACGAGGTGAAAGCCAGAAGGGCCCACGAACCCCAGAGAGTGTTGAGCTCTGAGAGACCCGCAGTTTCGCGGTGAGAAGAGACCGCTGCTGGTAAACCACATCCACGAAGACGGTCATTTTCCCTCGATTAGAGACTGTTAGAGAGATACCTCTCTCTTGAAAAACTGGGAGACTCTTTGAGAAAGTTTGTTTCTGTTCCTGTAATATCTCTCATATGCAGAAGAGAACGTCTCTCTGCCTTTGTACATACTGTACAGAATTAGTTTTTGCTACAAGCTCTGTGTTGTATGTCTCTCGTGTATTTATTTCAACCACGAAGACGTAACAACGCCATGAAAGAAAATTGAGATATCGGCATTTCTTAACTGAAAACGATAGTATTCGACTCAAATTTCAAAGGCAGCTGGAGGAAAAAGGACCTGTGGTGATTTCTATCGGTTTTTAATACTGCGAAGAAGAAAAGTAAGTATATGAGCAGTTTAAGCATGACTTTCGTTTTTTTTGTTTGTTTGTTGTCTTTTTCAAAGGGGGGGGGGGATATTTTTAGTTTTATTCTCTTTTAACTAAAAAGAAAACTAAAAAAATCTCCCAAAAATCTAAGACTTATAAAGGAAATACAAATAATTCAACTATTTTTTCATCTTAAAATTGATCAGAACCGCTGGTCGAAAGATTAACGGTCCTGATGGAATTAAAAACAGAAATATCTACAGGCACCGTCGAGGATGAAAACAGTAAACATCCATTCAAACAGAACAATTTATTTATTTACAGGAAAACGAAGACATCGTTGAAATGTCATTACTCCGACCATGAGATCCCGAATGGCCAGTAAATGTATTTACTGTAAATCGAACTTGCGCGGGAATGCGCGATAGTTTCTGCGCGTTTGGGCGCGTCGACTCTCTGAGAGAGGGGTGATGGAAAAATTCATTATGCCGATCGCCTCAGTAACCTTTTCCTGGCAGAGCAGTTATTGGAAACTGTTAATTGGTTTATCATATATGTAGAATTCATCAAGCAAAAAAAAACTTGGATAACTTAAGGCTTTAGTAAATTTCAAACATAAAGAAACTGTCCAGCAGTATACATGAAAGCAAATATGGCATCTATCCTGATGCTGACTGCAGCTTGCTGGCTGGCTGGCTGGCTGGTTGGCTTCTCACTGACCAAAACTTGGGCTTTTATATCATTATATGTAAAACAAATCTGCATATTCTGAAAATATGTGCATGTGATGCCGTTTGATCAAAAGAAATTAAAACCCAGGGTTGAGGTGCACCTCCCTTCCAAATACTCAATCACTATTTGATGACCTCATACATGGGAACCAATGAGTAATTAACAGGGTATCAAATGACATCACATGCCTATCATACTTCAACTTCCTCCAAATGAAAACATTTGTTGAGGTAAGTGAACAGCTCTTAACTATGCAACAGAAAAAGGTAATTATCAATTACAATTAAATAATATTTAACAAATTCTATCTTATTTATACATTATATTTTTGGACTGGATGTCAAGCCTGGGGAAAAACCTATTGGGGATAAAAATATACTTTATTTTTAACCCTTGGTGCTAACATATGTCCCCCCCCCCCCGTGGTTAACATCCTGTCCAAATAGCCATTCACTATAAAAACTTAAATTTTCAGAAGACAATGCTTTAGTAAAATGTCCGCTACATTTCGTCTTCCTAATACATGTACTAATTGAAATTTGTCCAAATTTTCATTGACAAATAAAAGTTAGTGTCAATATATTTTGTTCTTTGATTTTGAACATTATTTCAGAAAAACACATGGCACTTTGATTATCACAATATACACGAGGTTTAGTCTTATTTAGGTCGAGAAATGGAAAATTACACAATATTCTTAAAAAACCAAAATAATTCTTTTATAGAATCTGACAAGGCAATTTATTCTGCCTCCATACTTGATAGGGCAGTGCACTTTTGTTTCGCTGAATTCCAAACAATTGGAACCCCTCCCATCAAAATAACATGGCCACTAATTGATTTCCTATCCATTTTATCAGAAGCCCAACTAGCATCTGTGTAAACTATTAACTCAGAATTTTGTATTCTAGATAAATTGATTCCAAAGTCTTTAGTGTTAAACACGCATTGCAAGACTTGACACAAATATTTCTAGTGTGACCATGAGGGTTTATTTGAAAATTGGGAGAGGGCAATTACTGCATACTGAATATCGGGTCTAGTTCTAGAAGTCAAGAACAACAAACATCTAATTTGCTTTCGGTAAGGAAACATTTCAGCCTGCTCCTTCTCTGAAGTTATGTTAAGTACTATACCTGGAGTTATGGTAATTTACACTTAATTTTGGTACATTAAATATATTCATTAATTTTTCAATATAATTTTTCTGATGTATGTACACTTTTCCATTTCTCTCGTGAAATTCTACTCCTAAAAATTGAGTAATCTTTCAAAGTAATTTTAGTTCAAATTTATATTGGATTAACACTATTACATTTTTCAATTTATCATTACTTTTACAAAACACAGCTAAATCATCGACATACACTAAACAACTACATCTAATCCGAATATATAAACACAATTACAATCATTTACTTTAGAAAACCAGTTCTGAAAAGTTTTATCAGTTCTAGAAGCCATTCATCTGTAGCCTGACGAAGGCCATATAAAGCCTTTTTTATTTTAGAACAAAATTCTCTTTTCCTTTTACCAAAAATCCTGCTGGTTGTACCATGTAAATATTTTCCTTTAACTGAGCATGCAGATATGCACTTTAATGTCCAAATGTTGGTTTACCCAACCTTTCAAGACAACCAATATGGTAAAGAAAAACCTTACTAGGGAAAAAGATACAACTGGGGAAAAAGTATCAAAATAATTTATTCCCTCGGTCTGACAGAACCCTTGTGCAACTAGTCTTCCTTTAAATCTTTTATTCTGCATTCGGCATCTTTCTTTGTTGTATATACCCACTTACATCCCAATACTTAAGTTTTTCAGGCCTAGGTACAATTTCGTACACCTCTCTCTCTTTTAGTGTATTGATTTCCTCTATCATAGCGGTTTACCATTTATCCTTTTCAGGCAAATTTTGGGATTCCTGATATACACTCAAGAGCCAAAACATTATGACCACCTGTCAATAACGAGTTGGCCCACCTTTGGCACGCAACACAGCTTCAACCCGCCTTGGCATGGATGCCACAAGTCCTTGGTAGATGGCCGGAGACAGATTGTACCAGATGTTTAAGCAACGGTCACGCAAATCCGAGATATTGCGAATTGGTGGTCTTTGAACTCTGAGCTGCCGTCACATGACATCCCAAATGTGTTCTATCGGATTGAGATCCGGTGAGTTAGGCGGCCAGGACATTAATTGGAATTCAGCATCATGTTCCTAGAACCACTCCAACACAATTTTAGCCTTGTGACACGGAGCGTTGTCCTGTTGAAACATTCCATTTCCAGCTGGAAAAACAGAGGCCATGTAAGGGTGCAACTGGTCTGCAATGATGTTCAGATACCCTGTAGCATTCATGGTCTGCTCTACCACAACCACGGGTCCCGAGACGCCCAAGAGAACGTCCCCCAAAGCATAATACCGCCTCCACCGGCCTGTGTATGACCTATTGTACATTGAGGGAGCAACAGTTCGCCTGGAAGACGGCGTATCCTGACACGGCCATCGGCGTGATGAATGACAAACCGTGATTCATCTGACCAGGCAACTCTCTCCCACTGATCCATGGACCAGTCGCGATGTTCCCGGGCTCAGCGCAGGCGCAGTTGGCGATGACGCTTGGTCAGCAAAGGCACACGAGTGGGACGTTTGCTGCGTAGCCCCATATCCAACAGTGTCCGCTGAACAGTGTGCTGCGATACTATTCTACTTGGCCCTGCATTGTATTAGGCTGTCAGTTGAGCCACTGTCTGGCTCCGGTTTTGCTTCACCATGCGAGACAGTCTCCGACGACCTTTTTCTTTGATAGCGTGTGGACGTCCAACACCATGTCGTCTACTGCTGGTTTCACCGTCATTCATCCACTTTGCATAAGTACTAACAACTGTAGGTCGCGAACAACCCACGTATCGTGCAGTTTCGGAAATACTTGTTCCGAGCCTTCGAGCCATTACAATCTGCCCTCTATCAAAGTCGCTTAGATCCGCAGCCTTTCCCATCACACACAGAAGTAAGTGAAAGAATGATTCTTCAGACTCTCCAGCAGCAGTTAAATACCACTTCCACCTGATCACGTGCCTTCCACGTCATCCAGGCGAATTCATTGCAAAATGTAGGGGTGGTCATAATGGTTTGGCTCTTGAGTGTATATTGGGAATTTTAACTTCAGCACAATGTGCTTCTTTCTGCATCAGACTCTGTTTCTGAGATATTTCCCTCCTCATCGCCATTTTTAGGTGTTTCTACACTGGGCGAGAAATTAAAGTCTTCTACACTATAAGGGATTCCTTTCTGTTCACAATATTTAATTGCATCATTATTACTTCTTAATCTTATTCCCTTTTCTGGATAATAATACACGTCAGTCCGACCTGCAGTCTTCCCCTTTGTCTCTTTTTCTCAACCCTTTCCCACTTAGAGATATCTCGTTGAGTATCCTCAAACCATCTTCTGGCAAAGGATTAACCTTAAAATTACAATCTTGTTTCTCAATTTTAGGTTCATTATCAAAAACATTTTCACAAATTTTAACGTGTTTACTTTCAGTCACTTGGTCTGTTCCAGGGTACCATACTCTATAGCCTAATGTTTTAAAAGCGTATCCCACAATGACCCCCCTTTCTTGATTTACCTTCAAGCTTATTTCTATACCTACTAGGTAAATGAACATATGCAGAGCTCCCAATTACCCTTAAATGTTTTACAGAAAAACCTTTCCCCCTCCACACGTTTAATGGAGCTTTTCCTTTTAATTTCTTATGGGGAAATCTATTTTTAAGGTAATTTTGAGTACAAACTAATTCTGCCCAAAGACTTTTTGGTAGTTTAGCTTGAAGTAAGAGGGACCTTACACCTTCCATCAATGTCCGGTTATACCTCTCGGCAACCCCATTCATTTCTGGCGAATATACATTTGTATATTGATGCTTTATATCGTGTTCTCTAAGAAATTTTTCAAAATACTCAGCAGAGAATTCGTCTCCATTATCAGTTCTGATACATTTTATTCTTTTCCCTGTCTCCTTTTCGACTTTACTTTTAAATTCTTTAAAATAATTAAAAACTTGATTTTTGTGTTTTAAAATATATTTAAAAGAATATCTAGAAAAATCGTCAATAATATAGATAAGAAAAACCTAGCACCTCCCAATGACTGCATAGGGGCTGGTCCCCATACATCTAAATATAAAAGCTGTAGAATTTTTTTAGACTCAGGAAATGACTCGCGTTTACTTTTTGAAAAATTACAAATTTCACAAACATCTAAATTTCCTGATAGTCCGTCAAGTCCAAACACATTATTTGATTTTGAAAATTGAACTAATGCTTTACAGTTAAGATAACCAAACTTACAATGCCATAAGGTTAAATTTTTGTTTGCTAAATGAGCCTCACCAGGTTCTTCTTTTACAACTGATGTTCCCGAAATGACATAAAATTTATATTTTAACGGAACTTTTAAATATATATTTTTAAATTTGTTAATAACAGCATGATCTTTAAGAAATTTTACATTATAATTATCAAGAGCAAGGCATCTTACCGATATTAAATTTTTCACCATCCCTGGAGCAAAATATACATTATACCAAGAAATTTTTTCTCTAATATTACCTTGCTGGATAGACACTTTTACCGTTCCTTTCCCATGGATGTCTGTAGTTCCTTTAGCAATGGCAGCTTGGCTCTTACACTCTTGAAAGTTGTTAAAAAGGGTTCTGTCATTGCAAAAGTGATCTGTCGCCGCAGAGTCCAACACGAAATCAATATCTGTAGATTCACTAATAAGAGCAGATGCATACCTTGCATTATGATAGTCTCTTCTTGAATCTGGTTTCCGGAACTCCTGGGGTGGCAACCTGCAATCTTTAATAAGATGAACAGTCCGTCCACACCGGTAGCAACTTCTAGTTTTTTCTCCTATTCCATTTTTTTTTCTGTTGATGCTGGATGTATTCCTTTCCATACGAGACCAGGGCTTTTGAACTTGCTTTTTCTTGAGATGAGTTCTTGTATTGCACTCTACGAATTCAGCCAGTAGGGATTTTCTTATTACTTCAGTTGTAAACTCCTCATCATCTAATTGATATAGCTGCATTGTTAGGTGATCATACGTTTCAGGTAGATTTTCTAAAATTTGGTATCCCACTTCACTATCTGGCACTTCTATTCCTGATAATTTTAAGTCCTAACCTGCATCTAACACACGACTGGTGTAGCCATTCATTGTATCCAAGCTCTCAAACTTTACGTTCATAAATTTTCTTCTACAAGCTGCTGTTCTTGCACGACTACAGGGCTCAAAAATTGCTTTCAGGGCTTTCCACGCTTCTTGTGGAGTTTCAACTTCATACAAAATATTCTTAAGCTCTTCTTCTATACTCAGGCATATTAATGACAAGGCTTTCTGCTTCCTAGCTTCTATATCTGCCTTCTGAATTTTGGCTGCTTCTTCAGTCACAGTCTCAAATTCTTTTCTGTCCACAAAGTCGCCCAAGTTAACACTTCTAAAATACATACTGTTGTTAAATTTCGAGGCTTTATAATTGTCCCTATTCAGCTTAGGGAAATTAAATGTTCCTTCACCAGTGGCTATTTTCTACTTTAACAACCACGCTCTGCTACCACTTTGTTAATTGGTGGATCATATATGTAGAATTCATCAAGCAAAAAAACTTGGATAACTTAAGGCTTTATTAAATTTCAGACATAAAGAAAATAAAGATACTCTCCAGCAGTATACATGAAAGCAAATATGGCATCTATCCTGATGCTGACTGCAGCTGGCTGGCTGGCTTCTCACTGGCCAAAACTTGGGCTTTTATATCATTATATGTAAAACAAATCTACATATTCTGAAAATATGTGCATGTGATGCCATTTGATCAAAAGAAATTAAAACCCAGGGTTGAAGTGCACCTCCCTTCCAAATACTCAATCACTATTATTTGATGACCTCATACTTGGGGACCAATGAGTAATTAACAGGCTATCAAATGACATCACATGCCTATCATACTTCAACTTCAACTTCCTCCAAATGAAAACATTTGCTGAGGTAAGTGAACAGCTCTTAACTATGCAACAGAAAATAGTAATTATCAATTACAATTAAATAATATTTAACAAATTCTATCTTATTTATACATTATATTTTTGGACTGGATGTCAAGCCTGGGGAAAAAGCTATTGGGAATAAAAAATATACTTTATTTTTAACCCTTGGTGCTAACAGAAACGACGAACTGGAAGGCGAATTTGTCGACCGGAAGCTGTCGTCTTTGTCGTTCCACTTGGGATTTCAGTTCGCAGTGATGTTTTCTCCGAATCAGACATGTTGGCCAAGGAAGTCTTTTTGTTGTCGGGCGCATCTTGTAGAAGAAATGCGGGCTTTACTCGTTCTATGGAGATTACTCTCTATTCTTGATGGGCACTTTAAAGTTTTTTGTCGTGCGGGAAATAACCTTGTATGGTCCCTCATATGGAGGACTTAAAGGTGGGCGTACGGCATCGTGTAACACAAAAACATGCGTACAGGCGTTTAAGTCTTGCGGAACAAATGACATTATCCCTGAATGAATACGATCGGTACTGGAGATAATTGTTGCGTCTGCTCTTGCAGTCGTTGAGCAAATTCAGGAGTTGCAGCACTGACACGTGATGGGTTAAAAAATTCACCCGGAAGTCTTAATGTTGTGCCGTAAACTAACTTTGCTGGTGTAGCTTGTAACTCCTCTTTCTCCTTGCATCTGAGACTAAGCATAATGGTGGGTAACATTTTGGACCAACGTTCAGTCATAGCGACTTTTAAGGCTGTTTTGAAAACGCGGTGCCAGGTTTCAATTAAGCCTTTTGCTTGAGGATGGAAAGGCGAGGAATGCGTTTTTTTATTCCTAGCAATTTTACGAGTGACGAGAACAGGTTCGATTCGAAATTGCGACCTTGATCAGTTGTCACAACAGCAGGCAAGCCATAACGTAAATTCCAAACTACGTAGAATTTATTCGCTATTATCTCAGCGGTAGAGTCTCGTAAAGGAATTGCTTCAACCCAACGGGTTAAGCGATCAATCATCGTTAAACAGTACACATAACCATATGAGGGGGTAAAGGCCCCACAATATCTAAGCGTACGTGATCAAATCTATGGTTTGGTACAGGAATTGTTTGAATAGGACTCTTAGTATGTTTGTGAATTCGCGAACGTTGACATGCGATACAAGATTTAGTTCATAGTCAGATATCTTCGTTTACAGATGGCCAAACAACTCGAGCAACTATTAGTTTTAATTTAGCGTGAATCCAAGGGTGCGCTAAAGTATAGAATTTTAGAAAAACTTCCTTCCTAAGTTCGTTAGGAATGTACGGACGAATATTTTCTGATGGAGTATCGCAGTATAGAGTTTGGCTAGTTTCAGGTTTTTTTTTTTACTTAAACGTAACATGGTTTGATTTTGGAGTAATTCTAAAAGTTCGGAGTCGTTGTTTTGAGCATAAGCTATTTGAACGTAATCGATAGCATCCGGCATAGGTATGGCTTCGATACGTGATAAACTGTCAGCCGGAATATTTTCCGGACCAGCGGCATATCGAATGTCAGTGCTGAATTCCCAGATGAAGTCCAGATGTCTCAACTGTCGTGGGGAACTTTTTCAGGTTTTAAAAAAATGCGTAAGTCAGTAGGAGATGGTCAGTGTACATGGTAAAAGAACGGCCTTCTAGTATAATATCTAAAATGCTTGATAGCGGCATAGATGAATAATGTTCTCTATCGAAAGCGTACCATTTTTGCTGCGCCGGTGATAATTTAGACATTTACAGGGGGGGAAATGCCAGGGGTTCCAATTGATCGGTAATTTGCTTGTTAGAATTGATTTGGTTCAGCGCAGCGCCAGTAGCTTCGTCATTAGCACCTGTATACAGTATTAACTGAGCCTCAGCATTTGGGGAACCAGCAAAGTAGCATTTGCTAATTTATCCTTGCCTTCCTGAAAAGCACTCGTGGCTTCACATGTCCACAGAATAAGAGACTTTTTCCTTTACCTATGAGGCAGTTTGTCAAGACAACCTGTGAGTGGGCTGCATGTGGGACATTACGGCGGTAATAATTAAGTAAGCCAAGGAAACATCTAAATTCGTGAATAGTCTTTGGCAATTGCAGCGTAAATATAGGGTTGACTCATTCTGCGAGTGTCTTAATGCCTTCACTGTTCACTAAATATCCCAAAAAAGGAAGCTCTTTAGCACCGAGAATACATTTTTCAAGATTTATCCGAGTTCCATAATTGGAAAGTTTTAAGAAAAGGGTTTCTAAATGCTG
Source organism: Dolomedes plantarius (assembly GCA_907164885.2). Lineage (NCBI taxonomy): Eukaryota > Metazoa > Arthropoda > Arachnida > Araneae > Dolomedidae > Dolomedes > Dolomedes plantarius. The sequence continues at coordinate 31,837,943 of OU015492.1, read as the reverse complement.
TAAATCAGGGCCCGATTTAGAAAATTCTTGACTATACACAACTCGGCACAACTTGGGATGGGGGGTCCCTAACACTGATGTGGGCATAAAATTTTCAAAATTGACACACACAAAAAATAATCATGAATCATTGTGAAAGTACCATTTTACCAAGAATTGGCTATTTGAAGCGTAGAAGCCTAGAACATTATCAAATAACAAAAAGTAATACAACTTATTAACTTCATCATTAAAACACAAGTGCTTTTCAGGAAGGCAAGGATAAATTAGCAAATGCTACTTTGCTGGTTCCCCAAATGCTGAGGCTCAGTTAATACTGTATACAGGTGCTAATGCCGAAGCTACTGGCGCTGCGCTGAACCAAATCAATTCTAACAAGCAAATAACCGATCAATTGGAACCCCTGGCATTTCCCCCCTGTAAATGTCTAATTTATCACCGCGCAGCAAAAATGGTACGCTTTCGATAGAGAACTTTTATCTATCTATGCCGCTATCAAGCATTTTAGACATTATACTAGAAGGCCGTTCTTTTACCATGTACACTGACCGTCGCCTACTGACTTACGCATTTTTTTAAAAAGCTGAAAAAGTTCCCCACGACAGTTGAGACATCTGGACTTCATCTGGGAATTCAGCACTGACATTCGATATGCCGCTGGTCCGGAAAATATTCCGGCTGACAGTTTATCACGTATCGAAGCCATACCTATGCCGGATGCTATCGATTACTTTCAAATAGCTTATGCTCAAAACAACGACTCCGAACTTTTAGAATTACTCCAAAATCAAACCATGTTACGTTTAAGTAAAAAAAAAAACCTGAAACTAGCCAAACTCTATACTGCGATACTCCATCAGAAAATATTCGTCCGTACATTCCTAACGAACTTAGGAAGGAAGTTTTTCTAAAATTCTATACTTTAGATTCTATACTGGAAATCGCATTGTGCCGCAAGTGACTTCAGACTGAGTTTTTTGAAAAATTATATGGATTTCTGCATTTGTTAGCACTTTCGCTGAATTTGGCATGGTACCAGCATATCCCATGTTCGTGTTCGGACAATTTAGAACGGTACCTAAATTTTCGACTCTGACTTCTACCACGTGTTCGATTTATCTGCGATCGTGACAATATTTCGAAATTTTGGGTAAGCTCAGCGATTCGTGAATTTGTTGGCAAATTAATTGCATGAACAGCTTGATTTGTGGAGGGCGAGATGTCTGCAATTTCGTCAGCCATATTAGCGAGTTTATCTAACCCCTTGTTGGACCCCGAAATTAAGGCTTGCATTTCGTTAAGAAATCTCTGTAACCATAGTGTTTTTAAAAATTCTGAACAAATGTTACTACCGGCTATCTGTTTCATCTTACGCAGTAAGTGAGATGGCTTAAACCAACCTAGGCTAAATTCGGATAGAACAGTTTTTAAACGCTTCTATTCGAAGTCTATGAATTCCGAAATTAGCCTGTTTTTTAGCGTTTAATAAGGATTTACACTAGATGGGTTGATCGCAATATCGCTCACATACGCGACTACGTGGGAATTAAGCACTGAAATTACATAGTGAAATTTCGTAAGTTCTTCAGTTACACCTGCAACAGTAAATTGCGATTCAATATTCGGGAACCATAATTATGGAAATTTATGCCAAAATGGCGGCAACTTAATTGCTACACAGTCAATTGAGGCTTGCGCCGAAGAAACTGGCACGATATTATCTGGGTTACTCATGATAAAAATTACTGTAATAGTATTATAGCTAATAAAGACGGAACGGAAGGTCAAAAGTGTACTTACCCCGTTTGCTGAAAAGATTCACTAAATACGGGTTGTCGGCTGCGTAAACACTAATGTAAAACCACATGTGGTACACTTTGGAGTTTCGTTTTCAGTACTTTGGTTAGCTGGCTATCACATATCCACGAGCGCTCTTGCTGGACAATGTCTTCAATTTATTCACAAAATTGTTGTGACGAGAATTCGTTGCATGTTCACGTATGATCTGGTAATCAAGGATTCACTCTTCTATGCTCGTTGTTTCACACAGGCCACCAATGATCAGAACCGTTGGTCAAAATATTAATGGTCTTGATGCAATTAAAGACAAAAATCTCTACAGGCACCATCTAGGAGGAAAACTAACAGAACACATCCATTCAAACAGAACAACTTATTTATTTACAGAAAAGCGAACACATCGTTGGAGTGTCGTTACTCCATGAGATCCTGAATGGCAAGTAGGAATGCGACATCGACATCGATGTTTTCAAAACATCGATGTTCTAAACATCGATTTATTGAAGCCGATTTTTTTTAAACATCGATGTTTTGTGCTCGATCTTTTACGTTGTCTTTATTCTCTTTTATTTATTTTTTTTAATTAGAAAGTGCCATAATAAAAAAAACTACCACGTAGCATAATTTTCACACTCAATAAATGTACGTCTGAATTCTGAAAAGGACGAATACTAAAGGGGGAACAATACCGCAGCAATGAGATAAACGACCGTCAACAACCAATGAACCTATTAGAGCGTTTGGGATGTTCTCGACACTCCAGAACCTTCCATGGGGTTTTATTTTATAAATAGTATAAACACGGGAGTAAGTTTTTGTTTTGTTCTGGTTTTATATAAGTTAACGTTATTATTATTAGTAAGATGCCTCCCAAAAGTACCGTTTGGAAATATTTTTCCAAAACCTCTGACAAATTAGCGAAATGCAATATTTGCCTTAAGTCCCTCAAAACTTCCTGCAATACCACGAATTTATCTGGACATTTGAAGGCAACACATGGCGATATTTACAACGAGTATTTTGAGTTCTCAATGAAGCCCAAGGCAAAAAGTAAACCACACAATCCAGATGCTGCGACCCCAGCCATTCCAAGCACTTCGGTGACTGAAACGGAACATAGAGAAGAAACCGTATTCCACTATATCTAGATTCCATCAAAAAACTTTGAAAGACAGTTTCACAAATGTTATTTATTTTAAAGATGATGGAGATATGCACAGCAAAGTTTCTCAAGCTATTCTTTAGATGATCTGTAGAGATTCTCAGCTGATTTCAATCATTGAAGACGAGGGTTTTAGGGCCTGTTCACATAGGAGTCCATTGCGTAGCGTTAAGGGAAAGATGACGTTGAGACGAAAATAAACCAATCATAGGCGTTAAAAATTTCATTGCTAAACTTTTTAACGCCTATGATTGGTTTATTTTCATCTCAACGTCATCTTTCCCTTAACGCAACGCAACGGACTCCTATGTGAACAGGCCCTTAAACACTTGTTAAAAGTAACGGTGCCTTTATATACCGTTCCATCACGAAGAACAATAAATTCAATGATAGATCAGAAGTACGAAACAGTGTCATTCATGTTAAAAGAGCGATTGAGTAATGTCTCAAATGTGTATCTCACAACAGATATTTGGACGGATGAGAAACTTATCGGATGAGAAACTTTCTTGGAGTAACAGCTCATTCTATCGAAAATTGGGTACTCGAGTCTGCAATTCTCGGAGCTCATGAGCTACATGAAAACCACACATCCCAAAATCTGGCTGGTATCTCACAGATAGGTGCTCAGAATGGGGATTCACACCAGAGAAAGTTACAGCTGTCGTTACACATGGGGGAAGTAACATTGTAAGTGCTGTGGAAAAAGCATTTGGGAAAAAAAACACAGCTACTGCTTGCCCACTTTCTAAAATTAATGGCACAAAAATCATATGAATACCCACCAGACGCTGTTTCAATTATAGATAGAGTGAAAACCATTGTGAAATGGTTCAAGCATAACGTAGTAGGAAAAGGTGAACTTAGAAATAATAACATAACTGAAGCTGATTCAGAGCGTATCGACAAGGGGGAAATTCCACTTTTTACATGTTAGAAAGATTCCTTCAGTTGAGGGAGGTTGTTGCAAATATTGTTAACTTCAATAAATCGGCTCTGCTAATGCTCTCAGCCACGGACATGGAGTTTTTGCAAGAATTTTGTACATTATTCCAAAATATAAAATTCGTAACAACACAAACACCAAGAGAAAAGTTCATGACATCAAGCTGTGTTTTACCAATAGTAAAAATGATGCGTAATAAAATAAATGCGGTTCAGAGCTAGGAAAAAAAGCTGAAGGAAAGTGTTCTAGCTCATGGACATGGACATGGACAAAAAGTTTTCGTAGGAATCCGAATAGGACTAAGAAAGCCCTTTACCCTCGGTATGGATATGGGAAGCACTGAAGCTTTTCACGCATGATCCAAGAAGGAATGAATCAAGTTAAAATAAATAAATAAATAAATAAATAATAAAGTTAAGTTACAAAATAAATTAAAGAAGTTACAAAAATTAAAATAAAAACATTAGAATTTAGTAAGTTAAAGTTAACACAAAATTAAATCAGCAAGACTTGTCAAAATAAAAAGTTCCAATCAAGATAAAATAAAAAGTAAAATATAAAGATTAAACTCTCAAAAGTCGAAGACGAGCCACATAGGACCGCGAGCAGCAATGATATTAAAAGCTAGGATCAAACCCAGGATGGGAAAGAACTACACTGGTTATCAAAAATTAAGGAAAAGTCACAAAAATACAGCACATACAGCAATGTGTGATGCTTTCAATTAAGCGTTCTATGAGTTCGGTAGGAAATGAGAGCCATTGCTCTTGCAAAGCAGTTGAAAGCGTGGCTAGGGTCCTAGGAGGAGGATTGAGAGCAGCTTTACGTCGTCATAAAGCGTCCCAAACATGCTCTATAGGATTCAGGTCCGGTGATCGAGCTGGCCACTCCATGCGCTGAATTGTTTCCTGCTCAAGATAAGAATCCACGATGCGAGCCCTGTGCGGTCTGCCGTTATCGTCCTATAGCACGAAATCATCAGCTATTGCCCCGGCATAAGGACGCACATAAGCATCAAGGATGCCATCTCTATAAGTGTGAGCATTCACATTTCGACGGGGAAAGACATGGAGGTCTGTGCGTCCACCCAAAGAGATACCACCCCAAACACAGACACTGTCTGATCCGTATGCATTTCTTTCACGGATGTGTGAGGGATGAAAACGAGTTCCAGGTTCTCTCCAAATCAAAATACTCCTACTATCGCTTTGGAGGCTAAACCTGAACTCATCCGTAAAGACAACAGCCCTCCATTGATCACGCGTCCAGTGGATATGTTGGCGTGCCCACTGCAAACGTTCCAGCCTATGGTGTGACGTGAGCGGGACGCAAATGGCTGGTCGTCTCGCAAAAATACCACCTTCGTGAAGCCTTCTACGCATGGTTGACGTTGATACCAACTTTAAAGAGCTTGCAGCGAGGGAGGATCTGCAGACGGAGCTTGCAGACGGAGTTGCGGTTCTATTCCTTCTTGCGCATAATGACAAATATCGGTCGTTGACATTCGTCATAGCGTATGTCCGTCCTTGGCTGAACCTCCTGGATGCCGAATCCGTGGTTAGAAATTGTTGCCAAAGTCTATGAACCACAGACGGACTCACATTTAGCCATCTGGCCACTTCTGTGTGACTTTGTCCTGCCTCTAGTCTCCCAATAGCTCGCAATCGCAGTTCTTCGGTCAAATTATGCCTGGAGGTCATTGTTACAATTTGGCTATGCCAGATGTCTAATCTCAGCCTCGCAGCGACAATTGTCGCCTTGCTGTGAGACATGCATATTCTCCTCGCAAATGACGGATTCCGACTGCAGCGCGACTATTTTGCATAATGTAGTATTGTTCAGCACCTTTTACTTAACAACATATTCAAATTTTAAACAGATTGGCCTAGTTTTGAACGTGTTATCCCTCTTTTTGTAATTTTTCCTTAATTTTTGATAACTAGTGTATCAAGCAACCCGTGCTCGAAAACAGGCCGAAAAAGAAAGCAAGGTGATGAATTTGTATTACAGAGGTTAAAAAAGATCAAGCTTGACTACTGGTCGAGAGCAAAATATGTCCCGCAATCTGATTGGTTGACGAAACAGGATCCAGGAGCTTAGCAGAAGATATTATCAGGGAGGACGGCTCACAAATTGACCATGAGGACTCACAGAGGCATATTACACCAACGAGATGACACACTTAAAACTTTTCTGATACCACTTCAGCCCTACGCCCTGTTAATTCAAAAAAAGTTTTCAAAAAAAGCGTAAGAGGATGTGACTGCATATAATTAGGAAAAAGTTGGGGGTGAAAATTAAGCGGTCTAGAATGAATTTAAGGAAAACGGAATAACATGAAAAAAATTTAAATTATGGGAAAGAAGAGTTGGGAGTAATCCCAGTGTCAAGCACTAGAGTCGCTCTAGGTCTGCGATTAAATTCTCTATTGTCATTATCAGGAAGATTGGCAATTTCTTCATTAGGGATGGAGTAAAGACTATTATAAAATTTAGTGGCGAGATTAATTATAACCAGGCGAATGGGTTCAATATTTAGATTTTGTGAAGGGAGTAGTTAGTTTTATATCAATTGGCTTTAGTGATTAGACGTAAGGTTTTATTTTGTGTGCATTGCAATTTCTGGACATGACTGTTAGACGCTGACCCCCATACAGGTACTGCATAAAGAAGTATAGGTCGAAGTACTGTTTTGTAAAGCAGAAGTTTATTTTCTATCCTCATCTCCTTCTGGAACAGGAGGTGGGTGATATCTTTCCTAGCTTTAAAAAATTTGCAGATAATATTATTAATATTTTTTTCCAAGAAAGCTTACTGTCCATGAAGATACCCAAATATTTCACTTTCCTTTCAAAGTGGATGAGCTGACCATAAACGTTAACTGGGGGTGGGGGAATCCTGTTGTATGAAAAGAAGATATCTTTTGTTTTACTGGGATTTAATTTAATACGCCATTTATCAAACCAGCGCTCAAGAATTTTAATGTGATATTGGAGGTAAGTATGCATATATCTGACATTATGATTTTTAGCGAGAATGGCTGTGTCATCAGCATAGAGGGCAAGCGAAGTGTTCGGGGTGGTGGGGATATCATTTATAAATAAATCAAATAAGACCGGCAGAGTTTCGAACCTTGAGGAACTCCCGCATTAACAGGGCGTAGGGCTGAAGTGGTATCAGAATAGCTTACGGCAAAAGTTCTGTCCGAAAGATAGGAATGTATAAGTTTAATTACGGCAGCTGGCATTTTAAATTTAATGAGTTTATAGATAAGGCCACTGTGCCAGAGAGTATCAAAAGCTTTAAGAATATCAAAGAAGACAGAACCAGTCTGCATTCTGTTCTGTAGTCTATCATGGATGTACTCAGTAACACGAAGCAGATGATGTGTGGTAGAATATTTGGGTGTGTTCTAGCTCAATGCAATAAGAGATTTGGTGGCACTGAGAAGTGTCAATTTTTTGTCAATATTTATTATTTTAAAAATCTTCACTTCCAAGACAAGGCTATATTGGGTACCTCGATCAGAAATCTCAACAATGAGATCAAGGAAGATAGTGAATCATCGGATTCTGAGGGCGGACGATTGTCTCCAAAATCAGCTTCTTCTTGAGGTAAAACAATTTTTCTAAGATTGTGCCAAATAAATTTAAAACTTTACAATATTATTTACATGTATGTATTTATTATTCTGTGCAGAAAATGTTTTTTGGGAGGCTCACCTCAAGATGGTAGAAGATATCTGGGATGTAAGAAAGAGGTTGAAGCTGTTGGAGGAACTTGCACAGGTAGTTTGGCGCCCGAACTTGCAGTTTACTTCAAAGCTCCTGTTTTTAAACTAAAAGACAACCCACTCACATTTTGCTCTGATAATTATAATTATAAGAATTCTACATTGGTTAAAGTTTCGATTAAGTATTTGTCAGTAATGGCGACATCCGTCCCACCAGAAAGAGTTTCTTCCCTAGCTGGTGTGATAGTGAAAAAAGAAGTCGACTTAAAGGGAGAAAAGTTACCAAACTTCTTTTTTTACAAACTGTAAATAATAAATATTGGGGCATATAATAATTATATGCCCCAATAATTGTTATTTACAGTAAAGAAAAAATAAGCTTGTTCAGTTTTCTCCCATACGCTGGTTTTGCATCAGTACTTCAAATTGGTATAAATATGTGTGATTTTCTTTTGTATTATTTAATTTGAAAATAAAAAATTTTTTGATAAATTATTCTTATTAATTTTTTTATATTAAACTCTGTTGAACCAAACTCAAAAATTCTTTTAAATGAGTTTGTCTTATACTCTATTGATATGAAACCAATCCTTTTTTCTTGTGCTACAGCCACGAACTTCAGAATATTTTTTTTATACTAAATTATGTAAGCCTCCTGGAAATAAATTATTCTCCAACTTGTAAATAAATATGACTTGATATTTACAATAATTTTTCACATTCAATCAATTTAAATTAGAAAACATCACGGATTTTTCTCTGTCTTTGGTCCTATCGATTGTTTTTATATCAATAATTTCTTCCTCAATTTTCTCTTAAAAGAAATAAAATGTATCATGGAAAATTCTATGATGTGCGCTGACTCTAGCAACCAAGTTTTTTTTTTTGGGGGGGGGGGGGCGCGATGACCCAGTTGGCAAGAGCAGCGGGCCATTGATCTGAACGACTTTGGTTCGATGGCCATCGCTGAAAATCCACCGCCGTGTACACTAATGGCGGCTGGTGCAAGTAAAATCTGTCGTGGCTACACTGTCCTCCAAGTTCTAAAATTACCACTGGAGGTGCTGGGTCAAGTGCATAGGTTTCGTTCATAGTCGTAGCGTGCCTCTAATTTTTTTTGGGGAGGAGGGGGGAGGGCATGAATTGAATTCAGTTAGGGCCCTCCTCAGCGCATTGACTGCCGGACGGTCCTTAAAATATGAAATATTGTGATTTTTTGAAATTGAACAACAATAGAATTGATGTTTGAGTAGTATTCAAAAGTTATACAATGAGAAAAATAAATATAAAATAAATAAAATGAGAAAAAGAAGTATAGCATCGAATTTTTGTTATGGATCATATCATTGTTAAAAACTATGTTTAGGCTGCTATGTACAAACCCCATTGGATTCGCTCACCTCAATGTTAACCTATGGAGAAAATTTGTCCACGGATTGCCGACTTGGATTCAAAGATTTTTTTAAAAAAATTGTGCTCCGTCATAGAGAAAGAAATTTTACATCTGTGAACATTTTTCGTTTTTTTTTTAAATGCAATTAATATTTTAAAATTTAAATTATTCGGGGAAAAATCTGGTATAGTGTGTTAGAAAATTTCAGGCTATCTGACAATACCAATTTTATTTGATTATCAGCATTTATGTAGCTGTAAATAGTTAACAAAAATATATTTTAAATAAAAATATCTGCTGAGATTTTCGCCTCTTGGGGGGGGGGGGAGAAATTCATAACTTTGACGGGACCGCCCGACGCTGTGAGGGGTAGTGCTCCCGACTTGCCACCCCGCGAGGGAGGCAGGGCCGCCCAGAGAGGGGGGGGGGCAACTGAGGCACTTTGCCCAAGGCCCCCAACTGCTGGAGGGGCCCCAACAAATTTTTTAAAAATTTATTTATTAGATTTCCTCCGAAAGAAAATTCTGAAACTTATACCGTACTTCAAAATTCAAAATAATCTCCTGATAAAAGGGGCCCCCCCCCAAAAAAAAAATTTAAATTATTCGATTAATCAGATTTCTTGGGGCCCCAAAACAGAAGTTTGCCCCAGGCCCCGTAAAGTCTCTGGGCGGCCCTTGAGTGAGGGGATAGTTAACAAACGTTATCATTAGGGTTTCTGAAAACCCGAACTTTGGAAAACAGGATCACGGGACAAACAAACAAAAAATAAAACGCTCTGGGATTAATTTGTGAAATTCTTGACTGAATATCAGAAATAGCTCTCTTCATGTTGACCTCGTTGTCATATCCAGCCATGTCATTTTTATTTATTATTTTTTTTCAGATTCCAAAATAAACTTTCTTTCAAGTTCATCCTTAATTATAAGAAAAATAAAGAACGGATCAATGGTGATTTTAAATGTAAACTTCAAATCATTAAACTGACAAAGTAAAACAAAGAAACAAAACATAGCATTTGAAAATGGATTTTAAAATGAATGAGCTCTTTAAAAACACAATTTAATCGAATGTTACGCGCTGTGACGTATTGATCGAGGTAGCGATCGACTCAACTAATGTTGCAGCCAAGTAATTTGAAAGAGTTACTTTATTTTTAAAAAATAGTTAATGAAACGTTGATGAGAGATGCACCGTAAATAGGCTACAGGAATACTGAAGAGTTAGATAGTCTCTAAGCCCTTTAGGATGAGCTGTCAGAGGAGTTAGCTCACTTATCACATCAATATCAAGTCCAGCAGGGCCCTCGATTACTTTGTCGGCAGAGCGGATGACTGCGAGGTAAATCTCTATTACCAGGATGATCGGGACAGGTATCTCGTCTTCGGATACCTTCCAAAAAAATAGATCACCAAGATTCCTAAGTGAAGCCGAAAAATCTCGTCTTGAGATTAAGACCGCTGACTTCACAAGTCTACGATATAGCTATCTCGACCCTGGGTGGTCAGAGTAGTTCTCTCAGCTCAGCAGATCGCAAACTAACTCTCTTTAGCTCCGTCGTCTAATTTTGGACTTTTGCGCTTCGTCCAGAGAACTCGTCTCTCATTGGATCTTCTAATGGTGATGTCATTTTGAGACTTTTGATTTGCTGGAACGCAAACTGCAATTATCGTGACTTCCCGGTTTTCCCGGGTGGTCTCGCGTCATCAATCTGGCGGGCCGTGGCGAATTCCTGTTCAGCCGAGATGTCACGTTTTGCAAACAGTCTTGTGTTTCTTTCCGTTAGAGCTTACCCTCACCTGCTATACGTATAATGGGGGCGGGTTAGCGGCGCAACGGTGTAATCAGTTGCGGAGAATTTATTTGTGTGATCCCTTTTCGTCCCAGTTTACGCTCACCGGCGACAGGTACAAAGAGTGCAGGTCAGCTGCGACAGGTTCAATGTTTGCAGCGGATATTTTAATTGTGCGAATTATTTTAATTCGTCAAAGCGCATACCTATTCCGAATGTAAACATAATAAAAAGAAATCAAACTACAAATTTCTGTAAAAAGGGTAAAGATTATGAAAGACTAAAAAAAATATGTGACACATATCACCGTGTATACAAAACAATATTTCGAATCCCTATTAAAATTTTGCAAATTTCAAATTATTAAACTAACAAAGTAAAACAAACAAACAAAACAGCATTTGGGAATGATTTTTAATGTGAATGAGCAATTTAAAAACACAATTTAATCGAATGTTACTCGCATACATATTCCGAATGTAAGCATAATAAATAAAAATCAAACTAAGATTCTCAAATTCCTCTGTCATTAAAATAATGTTATAACACATATAAGCTAGAATTATCCACTGTACAAGCACTAAAATTATTCATAATTTAATTTATTACATGAAAAAAATTTAAATTGAAAAAAATCTGTTAAGCTTTTTTTTTTACAAACTTCAAGCTTTTCTTGATTTTTTATTTATATTTCTTTTGTTGTTCAGCCATAATATAAGAAAGATTGCGTATTGGCATTGATCGCAGATATCGTGGATCTATGAGCTCTGGAAGTAAGCAATGGAAATAAAATAATTTAACTTTTGGCTCTATGACAATTTTTTCCAAAAATCATAATTTTTTTCAATTTTTTCAACTTTTGCACCTTGTTTGGTCCACAGCACAAATAGGCAATAGTTTATTTTTGTTATGTGCAGCTGCCCTTGTATTTGATACTAATAAATGTTTTTTATTAATTGGCTTTTTATTTATCTTGCTTTCATTGCCAACACTTCTTTTTTCAAACAACTTCGTTCGTGTTCCTGGACTTCTTCCATGGGAAGCCAGGTATATTTTTCGCTCTGGGGTTTTACTGTTATGAGACAGTACGAGTGCTGCTGCTTTGCACCTAGCTTGGTACGACTGCCTCATGCAAAAGTTTACTCGTTTGCCTCCGATGTACTTGGCAACTCTTGCATTCAGTTCTTTAACAGAATTGTTATTCTCATCGAATAACAGACTTTTTGCATTGTCTGCTAATTGATTAAAAATGTCTATTATTCTGCAAAACAGTCCACATTTTATGAATTCAGGGATGAAATTTCGAGATTGTGTTATTTTACAAAAATGTGTTTAACATCATTTCTGTTCCCTGAACATATGTAGAGGGGCATTTAAAATGTCGTTACGCAAACTTTTCAGAATTTCATGTGAAGATATTTGTGTTTGCCCTTTCCTGTATCGAACAGCACACACAACTGCTTGTCTCATTTTGAGAATTTTACTGCCAAGTTCTTTTCTTATATAACAAGGACCATACTTACTATTTCTACCTACTTCTCTAAGTTTGGAGCACATATTTCTGAGCAAATGATTTTTACATTCAATTTTAACATTGAATTTCAGACAGATTACTTTTAAATTAAAGTAAGGCTCGAGAAACCTGTACATGCCGAGTTTCATTAAAATCGATCATAGTATCACAGATTTCGATATGTACACCTTTTGTAGCACGACAAACGTCTAAATGGTAATCCAGTTCTCCCCAAGTGTTTCGTAGCATATCAGGACTTATTACACGAATTGCTTGAATGACACTTCTTCAACTCATCTACAGTTTCAATATTTTGTTTATACACAACGGATTTAATGAATCCCCAAGCAAAGAAGTCTAATAACTCATGATATGCTACGAAACACTTGGAGAGAACTGGATTACCATTTACACTTTAGTCGTGCTACAAAAGGTCCACACATCGAAATCTATGATACTATTATCGAAATCTATGACTGATATTAAAACTTGGTGAGATGTTCTATTTAAATACTTTTTTAAATTATAACAGGTAGTTCCGTAAAAATAAGTCATAACTTTTGGATACTTTTAGCTCGGACACCCTGTATATAAAAGCCAAATACCACTCACTCACTGATCACTGTATCTCTCGAACCATAAGTACTAGGAAGCTGAAATTTTGTATAGTGGTTGCACCTTGGATCTCACTAACAATAACATTTACGAAATATTTTTTTTTAAATCTAAACTTTTAAGATGTGAAAAGGGACTTAAACCCTCAAAATAAAACACGGACTGACTGATCACTTTATCTCTGGAACCATAAGGCTTAGGAAGTTGAAATTTTGCATGGTGTCTCATCTAAGGGCCTGGGGTCTAGGTGCTCACCAAGAAAGCTAAAAAAATCCAACCATAATTGGGTTAGAAGGGGCACAAGGCCCCCAAAATTAAAAAATAAATCTAAATCTAAAAACCCTTATTTAATGTTGGATCGTGATCACTAAATTATAGGGTGAACGCCTCTAAGAAATGACAACACTTTACTACTAAAGTTAAAGTTAATTTAAATTAAAGGAACCCGATTAAATAATTGGTGGTAGTAATGTATTCCGTAGTGAAGCACGGGTATTTAGCTATAGGTATATATAGGAAAAAAGAAAAAGGTAAGAAAATATATACAGGACAGAGATAAAACTTTCCTTCAAGTTCATCTTAAAAGTATAAGAAATATTAAGAGGGAATCAATGGAGTTTTGAATGTACTATTGTAAAATTTCGTAAAGGCATTAAACACCGTTGTCAGAGGCCTAAACTATATCAATTAGCTTAAAACTAGTTGCTATTATATTTTATCGTTATTTGATGATAATTTCGTATTTTTACTCTGCCTCATTTTGGTGCCTGTATCAATGTCTTATCCGTGGGACCCGCCATGTTTGGAGAAACTTAGAACAAAACAATCTACCTTATTCTAGAATTTCTACATTTGTGTCATGTGAAAACTTTTCAATAATTATGCACAATTATTTTATAGTACTTTTGTATCTTAGACGATTTTCTCAAGATATTGAACCTTTTTCTGAAATTTATGTGCAAGAAGTCAGTGTTTGTTTACTTTAACGCACACAAAGACGACGACAGGAAGAATGGTTTTCAAATATTCTTGTGCCCCCAAAATACATTAAAAAGATTATTCAAATGGCTCAGTTATATCTAAGAAGTTAAGAATTCACGCATTGAAAATACTCTGAATATACTTTATTTATCAAGGACAAGATAGCAAGTCCATTAAAAGGTACATTTTAAAAATTAGAAAAAAAAGTATAGTTTAAGGGCCTATTCACATAGAAGTCCGTTGCGGAGCGTTAAAGTATTGAAATATATTTAACCAATGACAAACCTCCAAACAATTAGCAATGAAATTTTTAACGCCTATGATTAGTTTATTTTCGTCTCAACGTCATCTTTCCCTTAACGCTACGTAACGGACTCCTATGTGAACAAGCCCTAAGTGTTATTTCCGAAGTAGAGAGAACGTAATAATTTTATATCATTTCAAATATATTTTTTTAATCCATAACTTCAGATTTAATACATTAATATCATATCCCTTTTACGTTACTGAATGGAAAGGAAATTTTAAAAAAACTTATTAAGTACGCATAAATTAAAGGGAAAAAATGTAGTTCTTACTATGTTTTGATAAAATACTAACTCAAAATACGATGCAATGGCTCTCAAATTTTCCAAAATACAGATACGTTTATCACATTAAAGTTCCGAATATTGTTATACACAACAGATAAGCAATTTTTTAGATAACAAATTACTAACTTCAGTAAAAGGATTAAGTACGAAGTGGCAGTTTTTGACTTGTATTCACTTGAATTGGAATAGGTTGAAATTTGTGAAAGCTGAACATAAGATATCTAAAATTTTTATTACAGTCATGTATTATAATACAGACACAGGATATTTATTAGCAGCAAATGACTGGTGATTTCCAGATGATTAGATCGAAATTACAATTAAAGATGTCTGCAATATCGCCCCGACGTCCGATATTGCAGATATCTTTAATCTATAATTAACCCCTCCCGCCCCCCGAAGCTGCGCCTATGGTCTCGTCACTTGCCACGGTTCTAAATTACGGGACCGGCCCTCTAGCCAAGTCGGACTCCGATCTTCGCGGTGCTATTAAAAACCGGAGCCGTACCACTCTGCCCTAAAGCCTTAATTGGACTTGAACTGATAGATACAATCAGTCAAGGGGCATCAGCATCAACAACAACAACAACAAGTTTTGGTCATTTGTGTCAGCCCAATCACAGAGTAAAATTAAATCCCCCACGCTCCCCTCTCCAGACTAACCGAAGTAACATTAATGTTAGAGGTTAATAAACCAGTTTTTTTTTAAAATGGATGTTCAAAAGCATCGATGTGAAAAAACATCGATGGTTTTGGGCGATGTTTTATTAGCATCGATGTTTTAATTGAATATCGATGTTTTGCTGTCGATGTCGCTTGGCAAATAAGGGCCTGTTCACATAGGAGTCCGTTGCGTTGCGTTAAGGGAAAGATGACGTTGAGACGAAAATAAACCAATCATAGGCCTCTAAACGATTAGCAATGAAATTTTCAACGCCTATGATTGGTTTATTTTCGTCTCAACGTCATCTTTTCCTTAACGTAACGCAACGGACTCCTATGTGAACAGGCCCTTAATCGAACTTGCGTGGGAATGCGCGATAGTTTCTGCGCATTTGGGCGCGTAGACTCTCTGAGAGAAGGATGATGAAAAAATCCATTACGCCGATCGCCTCAAAATTTATGTATAATCAATTCTTAAATAGTCAGTTAAGAATAAAAAATACAGAAAATTTCTTTTGACCACATGATACAACATATATCTTTACAAGATACATTGATACACGATTCAAATAAAAACCATTTCCGCAAAGGAAAGCACTGAAAGCAGTATCCATTTCCAGCAGTTCTATTTAAATTATATTACAATTCCGAGGAAACAGTTAGATATTTGACATATTTATATTGCTATGTTTTTCGTTAAGAAGAACCTTTGTACGGGGCATGAAACCCGGTATTTTTCATTGAGGATTGCTCATTTCCGTTCCACCTGAACACACGTGAAACCCAGAAGCAATGTGTGCTATAATTTATGATCCAATTTTTATAAGTGATAAATAAAATGTACGTCCAGTAATTGGGATATTAATATACCCGGGAAATGATCACCTTGCCATACATAAAACTGTCAAATAAACGACGGAAATGAATGTTAGAGAAGGAAATTTTTAACAAAAATACATTTCATAAGACTGATTTGCAATCTAATTGAAATATTTAGTGTAACAAAGAATAATAAAAATAAGTATAAAAATTAATTTTTGGAAAGTTTGTTTAATTTATTTTTTGCTTAAAAGAAAAAGTATTCATTAGAATTTATAGTATGAATGATTCTAATCTTCCTCGAGGAGGCTGTAAACTGATTAATAATATTACATAATTTCTAGATGGCAGCAACGTTTTCCGTCTGTACGCTAGCTTGAATAATGGCGTTCAACAACTTCGCCAATTTTAGTGAACGCTCTGTTCTGTAAATGCTTATATAATGTAACATCTTGTGATTTCGTGTAGAGTTTATGATTATAAATTTTATAATACTTCTACTTGTGTAAATGTGATTTGCTGTTGTGTACTTCTACTGTCTGAAATTTTACATCAGCGTTATTTAACTTCGGTATTTCCACTGGGGATTTCAACTTCATTTTGTTCGTAAGATGGATCCAGAAATCAAGGATAAATCTAATAACTGTGAAAATGCGGAAATTCCGGTGGATTCCTCGCCGTTAAATAACAATAATATTCTGAAAGATGGGGTAAGTTACTTGTAGAAATATACTCTATAATATAGCTTACTTTTCATGTAATGTTTACATAATTTGGAGTTTCATTGATTTGGTTTGTTTACAACTAAATTTTAACCGATCATAAAGTGGGAACTCTTAACGTATTATACTTTATAATAGATATGGTGTTTGTTTATAAACAATTGTGACAGTGCTACTTTCAAGCAATGCAATTTCTTATTAATATCAATGCAAAGTTTCCACAATTGTTGATGGATTTTATTATTATAACAGTATATGCAAAAAATTGGTTTCTGACTTTTAGTGTACTTGCGTATAGTTGCTCTGTATGTTTAAGTCAGAGAAAGAAAACTGCAGGCTATTGCTTAAAGATAAGAAAGGAAAAAGTAAGAAATGTACATCATTATTTTTATTAGAATACGTAAATATTCATTTCTTAAATAGTTTTATCTAGAAAATTTTTTCCTTTAAATCATCCATTGCATGATTTTGCTTTTCCTGCGTTTGAAATTTTCTAGTAAACATGAATGATATAATATAATGTTTAGAATACTGCTTTTATTGAACACCTAATGAAATTTAAATTGTATCAGTAGTTTTAGTGCATGTACTAATCTTATTAACTCCTAAATTAATTCTTAGTGAAGTATAGAGCTAATTGTTTTAAATCTAAATGTGTGCATGAATTGCTTCAATCCAAGTTTATAAATACTTTAGCCATTAAATTGCATTTCATATAAATTTCATAAATGCACTAAGCTTTCAGTTGGCTGACCCTGTAAAATCTGGCTATACCAGAAGTGATTTTTAGCAATATGTTCGTCATTAACTGATTAATAGATTGAATATTATTTCTATCCACTAGAAATAATTTCAGTTACATCTTTCTGTGCATATCAACTGCTTTGTAGTTTTATCACGCCACTGCTGATTTTTGATAAAATTCAACAAAATTTGAAACTTATGCTAATATAGTTTTATTAGTATATTTTACGTCATTTGATTTAAAAGTAAGAAGGGGGTTTATCTTGATTTAAACTATGAATGAGAAAATCACTTTAAAAAGAAAATATATACAGTGGCTCCCAAAAGTGTTTGTACTTTTACGATTTTCAATGAAATAGGGGTCTATCCATTAATTAAAATGAATATTTCAGAATGGGTATTTAATAATAAGATCTATAATCTATTCTTAACAAAACTACATGAAATATTTTAAAAACATAGTAAAACTTACTTTTTGATTACTGGTTTCTTAAAAATAAACAAAAACTTTCTCTCTCAAAAGTCATCGTACACTGAAATATTTTCGGATAAATTCATAATTAAAATTATCGTTTGGCTTTAATTTTTGCTTGCCTACTCCATAATATTCTATTTATTATTTAAAAATGGCTCGTAGTCATAATGAAACAACAAACAGCATTCAAAAATTGATTATTTTTCATCATAGTAGTGGTAAATCAGTCCAAAATATTGCTAAATTACTTAATTTATCCCATTCTACTGTGCAGTATGTGATAAAATGCTTTAAAGAAGGAAATCTGATAAAAAACGAGGTAAGTAAAGGCTGTCCGACAAAGTTAACAAAACGTGATCAGAGACTTATAATTAGAAAATTTGTGAAAAATCCACGTTTGAGTGCTGTAAAAGTTTCTGCAGAATTTAATGAAACATTTTCTACTTCAGTTTCACCTGAAACTGTTCGATGAGTTTTCAGAGCAGCTGGATTACAAGGGCGTTCTGCCTATAGAAAAAATTTTTTGAGCTAGAAAAACAGAAAGCTTAGGCTTTCCTTCACACTATCAATGATAAATAAGCCCCAGACGTATTGGAATAATGTCTTATTTGCCGATGAAAGCAAGTTTAACATTTTGGGTTCCGATGAGCGTATAATTATATCGAGAAGAAATAATGAGGAACTTAATCCCAAGATTAATCCTTAGTAGGAGCAGTTAAGCATGGCAGTGGAGATGTCCTTGTTTGGGAGTGCATGTCAGCATCAGGACTAGGTAATTTGGTATTTATTGATGGCATAATGAATCATGCTGTTTATATAAATATTTTAAGTGACAATTTAAAATTATCAGCCCAAAACTTGGGTATTGGAAACCACTTTGAAAAATCCCCTTTGCTATATTTGTAATGTTCATTAATATAACTGATCACATAATATTTTAAGAGAAAATTAACTAAGTATGTATGCAAATTTTCATATAAATACAACAACTTGTTAAAATCTTATTTAGATTCTCACTTACTCCACTTCACCATGTCCCTTTACATTTCAAAGTGACAATGAAATTTCATATAGTTTTATAATAAATAAATAAATATTTTCATTACATATCCACTGAAAAAAAATAAAGTACAAACCCATAAATATTTTTTAAATATATATATATATATATGGTGGTGTTATATTTATATAAAGCTTCTTTTTAATTTCTTTTTATCATAAACTCATGTGTCAAAAAGCTTTTTATCATAAACTCATGTGTCTTTTTATGTTACAATTCAGTGATGGCTAAGCATTAAAAGTATATAATTTTTAAAGTGTATAAGTGGAATCTTGATCTATTGTTTTTCAAGGGACTGACTGAACTGAATAATAAATGTAGGAAAATGATAGATTCAGGAACATAACAAAGCAATATGATCATTGAGACTGGGTGAAACAAACGACACATACGGAAAAATGATGGTTTGGGGGAACGATTGATCGAGATTCCACTGTATATTATAATCCTACCCTTCCTTAAAAACAAGCTACATTTAGTTGTTTTCTTTGGTAAACACATATTTACTAATTAGAAATATTTACCTTTTTTTATATAGGAGCAATGTGTTTTCAATACGAATCAAATTCTATAAATATGGATATTATATATACATACATAAATAAAGAAAAATTTTCTGCATGTAGTTTCTATACTGAAAAATATTGATAATTTTCTTATCAGTTTAAAAAATGGCAAATTAATTTTACCATGCTTTTTACCCAGTTTTTAGAGATTGATTTAAAGGTTTTATTGTATTTTATGTTAATGAATTTGAGTAATAATTACTGAATCTCTTAAGATTTGAAGAGTTTATGATAAAAAGCTATTTAGGGAGACATTTTGCATTGCCAGAAGTCTAAGAAAAGTGCTTAGGTAAAAGAAATTTAAAAGAAGTTTTATATAAATATAACACCACCATATATTTATATATATATATATTTAAAAAATATTTATGGGTTTGTACTTTATTTTTTTTCAGTGGATATGTAATGAAAATATTTATTTATTTATTTATTATAAAACTATATGAAATTTCATTGTCACTTTGAAATGTAAAGGGACATGGTGAAGTGGAGTAAGTGAGAATCTAAATAAGATTTTAACAAGTTGTTGTATTTATATGAAAATTTGCATACATACTTAGTTAATTTTCTCTTAAAATATTATGTGATCAGTTATATTAATGGCCATTACAAATATAGCAAAGGGGATTTTACAAAGTACAAATAAATGGTTTTTCACTTATAAAGAAGTTACTTTAAATTTTAGGGTTTTTTCATAGCCTTGTATAGTAAAACACCAATTATCATCAGAGTTTCATCAAATCCAGTGTTTGGATTCTTCTGGGCCTGTGCAAGATGTTACTAATTTGTCTGGTTTTTCAAATAATTTAATTTATGAAAGTGGTCATTTGTAGTTATGAGGTATTAGATACTGGTAAAATAAGATGATAATTTAAATTTTTGGTGAAAATTTGCTTTAGCCCACTGCTTGGTGATGTTTTGAAAATCGCCAGTTTGGTGCATTTCTGCTCAGTCTCTGTAATTACAACCTCCCCGAAATGCTCTGCTAATATAAACAACATGGCGACCTAGGAAGAATAAATATGTTGTTAAAACAAACTTACCGCGGGCTGTATGAAACTTGTAGGTGCACATGGGATCTTCGCTTCACTCAGATACCCTTGCTCCGCACCAGTCCAAAAACATCACTGAAATGCCTAACCATCGGCTTCATCACGAATATACTGGCTGTAGTGGTCAGTAAAATAAACGGTACTTTCGCATTAAACGGAGGCCACCCATTGGGGGGGAAATGTAAAATTCCATTACGAACACAAACAACAAACTTTATTACAGAAAGTTATAAAAACTTACAATTAATTTCCAGTCGCCACAGACTTTCAGAACTAGGTGATGTCGCTCAGGATCGCGACAAAAGCATTGTTGCCGGCTGCCGATCGCCATATGTATTCCACCAGATATGATTCCTAATGGTGACATGCTGTTCCTCAATGTTTTTTGTTGCGCCACTTGGCTGACCTCCACATCCTCTCAACTTGCTGGGTACTTGCTCCTGTTTCCGGGTTCGTGAAATTGTACTTATATTTCATTAGTAAAGTACAATTTCATTTGGTGGCCATTGACACATAGTTTAGACAATGGTAAACATCCTTTACTTTGCAAAAACGACACTAATTCTTCTTCATTTCTTGGGAATCCCAAAATAATACCACATCAGTCATTGCAACGACAATAAAAAGAAAATAATATAAATCACTAGAAAAAGCGTACGCTAAGAGCCAGTACTAACGAGCTAAACGAACAGATAATCACGTTACGACTTAAAACGTATTCCATCATATTACTGAAGTATCTACCGACATTGCCATCTTCAGTTATTGTAAAGTATCAATAACACAAAATATAGTATCAAGCACGCAGACAATCACAGGTGCAGGAACCAAGCAAATATAATATTACGTCACACTGGTATAAATGTGTATAAACATCACACTGGTATAAATATGTATAAACGTCACACTGGTAGGCTGAATTTCAAACATCACACTGAAAAACTTCATACACACTTCAATAATAGTAAAACAAAACATGGTAAAATAGATCTGGTCAGTGATTCATTTTTTAGTGAGAATCACGCTGTGTTTAGGTTTTGAATGCGCTGTGTTTGCATTTAGAATTGAAATATAAATAAATGGGTGGCCTCCGTTTAATGCGAAAGTACCAAATAAACCTACCATTAGCTGTATGAAACTCATAGACGTAAACGGCAATACACCATTCAATCACTGAGTCATTCCATGTCATATCAACACAGTGATCTGGAATGACCCCCTCAGAATTTGATGATTTTTGGCACACTTGCAGGTTTCACAGACATATGAAAAAATGTCAATTCTTAGTGGTCTTACTTTATCGGTTCAAAAGTTATTAAATATTAAAATTTAAATTTTTTGCAAAAAAACACCACATATGTCAGTCTTAAAATGGCTGTAAAACAATAACCATTTGAGGTACAGACCTGAAATTAGGCTCATTTTAAAGCTCTTTTCCAGGGCTTTCACATGATATGCAACATGATAGCATTTATAAAAAAATATTTTTTTAAAATCAATTTAAAATTTTAAAATTTAAATTTCTCAAAAAGCGACAATTTTAAAATTTTGAAAAAATTCTCAAAATAAGTTTATATTATCATCTAACAGCACCCAAAATCTTATTTTGGATCTCTATGGGATCCTGAGATATAGGAGGTATAAAGTATGTATGGTTAGAGGAAAAATGCCAAATCTACCATATTATAGAGTTATATACAAAGAAATATAATTATAATATATAATTATACAATCATATGTAATTGCATAGTAATATGTTATTAAAAATATATATAAATATAATAATTACATTTATAATCATGTATAATTTTATTATTTAATTCTTAATTTCATCTCCTTTGCACTACTAAAGAGTGAAAAAATTTCAAACAGATTTTAAAAAATCCTTCCCTAAATTATAAGATAGAATATATAACAATCTGAGAATGGAGGAAGCTGATTAGTGATTGACCTCTGATGTATTTCAGTGAAAGACATCACAGGTGCTAAAGTAAGTTTCCAAGAGACTGATGCTGAGTAATTTAAAGGAAGTATACAAATGCTTCCAGGAAAAGTTTCCAGGTATAAAAGTTGGGTTCTCTTAAATTTGCAGAAGTACGGCCCAAACACTGTATTCTGCCTGGTCAGAGTAGCAGTTTGTGTATGTACTACTTACCAAAATGTGAAACTTATGGTTGAAAACAGCAAAATGAAACTAATCACAGACAACCAGATAAAAACATACCAGGACTGTTTGCAAATGATGGTCTGTAACCCACCGTCAATTAACTGTTTCTTCTCTAATTGTGTGTCATGTCCAGGAACAGAAGGAATCCAGATGATTCTGGAAAGAGGGTTTGAAGAAATTGCAATTGAGACTATTACTTTTCGCCAGTGGATCTCTGTTGATCGCTGTAACTTGGAAACAATCCAAAAATCAGTAGATGACTTCGTTGAAATTTTTTGTGAGAAACTCTCTGTTCTGCTTCGTCATGACTTCATAGCAAAACAGCAAAATTCTTTTATGAGTGAGACTAAGGAAAATCTCTTAGATTCTGAGGTGGTGGTCCTTTGTGATTTTTCTGAGAATTATTCCTTCGTATTACAGGATGAAGCACAATCTTACCACTGGACGCGTAACCAGGCAACAGTGCATCCGTTTGTAGTGTATTTTAAAAAAGAAGATAAAAGAGAGCATTTCAGTTTCGTAATAATATCAGACTGCCTTGAGCACAACGCTACTGCAGTCTATCTGTTTCAAACAAAACTAACCCAGTATCTGAAATCAAAGTTTGAAACATTTCCAAAAAATATATACTATTTTTCAGATGGGTCAGCAGCCCAATACAAGAATAAAAACTTTTTAAACCTGTGCCTTCACTACAAAGATTTTGGGGTTGAAGTTGAATGGCATTTTTCAGCCATTGCACATGGAAAAGGCCCATGTGATGGAGTGGGGGCACAGTAAAAAGGTTGGCAGCCAGGGCTAGCCTGCAGCGACCTTATGAAGACCAAATACAGACTCCAAGACAACTCTTTGAATGGGCAAATCAGAATATTTCTAACAGATTTCACATATGTAAACCATGAAGAGTATATTCAAACAGAAGAACAATTGGCACACCAGTACAGCAAAACTGTAGCTATCCCATGGACACACCATGCCTTTGGACACTCAAAGTGTACAACAAAAGTAACTGTAAAATCCTTTTCTTCTGCATTTACATCAACCATCTTTCCTGTAGCAAGTTATGGAAATAGGTTGGGCTTCAGTGACATGGGTGGATATGTGGTTGCAGTCTATGATGGCAAATGGTACCTAAGCTATGTTTTAGCTAAAAATGAAGATGTAAATTAAGTAAAGGCAACATTTCTCCATCCCCAAGGACCATCTCCTTCATTTTCAGACCCTTCAAGACCTGATGTACTGTGGATTCCCTCTTCAAATGTGATCTGCAAGGTGAACCCCATCACACCAACTGGTTGAACATACAGTTTACAAGGCAACGGGGTAAGAAAGATTGAGGATATTGTGCAAGAGTTCATGGCCTCCCAGAAATGAAGATGTGATCGCTGTACATATGCTACTTCCATGTCTCTAAACTGGTAAACTCTGCATGATTCCATAAATAAAATTATGATTTAGAGATAGACTGGATTTTCTAGAAAAGTGTTATATATATATATATATATATATATATACTTATATAATTATAAATGTAGTTATAATTATATATGATTGTATAATTATACATTATAATTATATTTATTTGTATATGTATATGGAAGGTTTGGCATTTTTTCCTCTGCCCATGCATACTTTATACCTCCTATATCTCAGGATCCCATAAAGATCCCAAAATAAGATTTTGGGTGCTGTTAGATAATGATATAAACTTATTTTGAGAATTTTTCAAAATTTTAAAATTGTCACTTTTTGAGAAATTTAAATTTTAAAACTTCAAATTGATTTTAAAAAATTATTTTTGTATAAATGCTATCATGTTGCATATCATGTGAAAGCCCTAAAATAGAGCTTTAAAATGAGCCTAAGTTCAGGTCTGAACCTCAAATGGTCACTATTTTACAGTCATTTTAAGACCGACATATGTGGTGTTTTGCAAAAAATTGAAATTTTAATGTTTAATAACTTTTGAACCGATAAAGTAAAACCACTAAGAATTGACATTTTTTCATATGTCCATTAAACCTGCAAGTGTGCCAAAAATCGTCAAAATCTGGGAGGGTCATTCCGGATTTTGCAAAAATTTGTGTTGATTTGACATGGAATGACCCCACCGCAAGATTCTCTTGTACTTCCAATAATATAATAAATGTCAATGTACATTCACTCACCTCTTGCAATATCACTGATAAATCAATAGCCACTGTTTATCAAACAAAATATATGAAAAACAACCGCCATGTTATCCAAAAATCTAATGCAAAAACACAACCACCTCGTTTGCAAATCTAACCACAACTAATTTAACCGTTTAAATTATTAGTTAATTTCAAATCAACTGCAAGCATCACCTCAGTTAACCAATAAAATTGCTTGATTAGAAAATGGCAGTAACACATGCGCAAATAATGCAATATCGTTCTACGTCTTCAAAATATTGAGGTTGCCATATTTGGCAAATTTATTGCCTTCCAAAAAAGGTCGCCAAGCAATGGACTGAAGCACATTTGAGCCAAATTTTTTTACCAAATTTTATCAATCTTACCACTCCAGATCAATTTGTATTGACAAATTTAATTGCCTGTCCTTGGAGTAGAAGTAGAATTTTTTACAGCTCCACTTTTTTTATTCACAATCATCTTCAGAGAATAATCACCATTATTTTTTCTGCAGTTAATTTTTTTACTGACTTTATTTTCTGAATCATTTTCTCCAAAAGTTGATATTAATCCATGGACTTCATCGTTGATGATACCATTGTTTTATCAGTTTTTTTCTTTTGTATGCTGAATGTGAATGAAGTAAGTTTTCTATTTACTAGCATCAAATTTTTCAGATCTATGTACAGGTTTTTTTTTTTTTTTTTTTTAATGTTTAAATTTACATTAATGTTCCTTTAGCAGATGAATCTAAAATCACATCAAGGAAATTCTGTAGGATTTAAATTGTAATGATTTAGTGGAGTCTTTACAGCCATGTTCTGTTAGTAACTGATCAACTTTATACCCATGTTTTGGTAATGTTCTACAATCAAATGAAAAAGTTATGGTGAACTCATAAGTTCAGGTGTATAGATGTGTAAAAGCTTTTTGTCAGATTTATGTTTTACTCCTGAGAAAAATTTTTGATGATTTAAAAAAAAAAAAAAATCATCAAAAAGCAAATAATTTTTTTACTGTTGACTCTAAATAAAACTTTTTTCTGGGGGGAGAGGGAGGAGGGTTGTCAAAATAAGACTTTAATGTATTTTAAATATTAGAAATTTTAGAATAATTTTCAAAAAGGATTTTATCGTAAAATGTATTTTTAATTTTTTGTTTGTACTATAAAAATTAATAATTAATTTAAAAAGTAAGATTTACATTTATATTCAATACTCCCAAAATTTGAGTACAGCCAAATGTGAATTCCATGAAGGTTGGCAGTATTTCTCCCCAGATAAAGCTGATTGAAAAAATATAACTCCAGTGTTATTTTTCAAATATCCTTCCCCCCTCTTCCCCAGATATTGTGTCAGTACAGCTCTCTTTTGAATGATTTGATGATTATACTTATGACCTCTTCTACTGAACGATAACCTTTTTTTTTTGGGGGGGGGGGTACATGTGTTACTAGTCATATTTTTCGCTAGTTTAAAAGTATGTATAATAAAAATCAGAAGATGTGGTGAGTTATAAATTCAGAATATAACTGTATGAGCTCGACATTTAAACATTTTAGATTAAAATACGAGTCATGTTGAATAATATTCCACATAGCTTAGAGTTGAATATTTCCTTTCAATTAATATCAGCAGCTATGTATTCTCCATTTGTCACTTGTAAACATTGTCTTTTTCCCTGACAAAACCATCACTCATCAGAAAAGACCCATGTTTGAACTAAATTTTTGACAGTTCATTTGGATAGGTTGTGTTCCAGCCCATAAGGAAAAGGTAGAATGTTGTTAAAGAGTATGCAAGGGTTAGTGAAAGCTTCCTTCATATTTAAACCAACAGATATAGATAAAAAAAATTATACTAAAATAGACAAAAAGGGCTCGTCGCGTTCTGTAACAAGGGGCCCTGCTGCACGTCTTGTTCAGGGGAGTGTAGTGGTTAATAAGTTACCTGAACAACTGTTACGTTCAGGCAATAGTGATTTGTTCTGTAAGGGATTAATTTACATTATAGAGTGTCAAGAATGTAATTTATGCTATATTGGGCAAACGGGGACTGAGTTTAACAAAAGGGTTAATAGCCATAGGTCTGCAATAAAAAATTTTAAAGACGTAACTTCTTTTGATTATGAACTTTTACACTTTCAAGTACATAACTTCGAACAGGCTAAATTATATATTATTGATGAGATTAATGATTTAAATAAAAGGTTGGATTTTGAAAATTTATATATTTGTAAGCTTAAAACACTATTTCCGTACGGTTTAAACAGTAAGCTTAACGGGGAAGGACCGGTGGATTTAGATAATAACTGCGTTTATAAAAAATTCTTGGTTATTGATAGGTTTAATTATATACTTTCTAACTATAGGGGTAAAAGAGGGAAATGTAGTAATAGTTTAAAAACAAAATTGAAACTGGATGATCTGCAAAGGGGTTTGTAATTTATTTATTGATTTTAAGAACATTAAAATAATTAAACATTTTTTATTCAACCAAAAAAATTCTGGTTTAAAGTGGGAAATTAAACATCATTTATCTTCAATTAAATTTGTTTCAAGGTTTACAAAACTAATAATTTTAGATTTAATTAAATACAAGCTTAACCTGACTAATTTGGATGCTAAGAGGGGAAGGGATGTAGGGGTAGAGTACTGTACTATTAACTTTCTAGATAAAGATTTCGAGTATTTAAAACTACCTACTATTGTACATAATAATTCTAAATTATTACCAATCAAGGATTGTGGGAAAATCGCTATTGCTTTTAAATATCAAAAAACGTTAAGGGACATAATCTGCAACTATAACTTTTATTGTCATAACTTAGGCAAAATTTCTAATTCTGATTGTAATTGTCATATTGAGGAGTTTAAAAACTTTGTAAATCCAACTTTGGGGCATATCGTAACAGGGGATCTTAATATTGTTAAAGATGTTAGGTTGAGGGAAGTTCTACGTAAGGGCTCAAAATTTAGGGTAAGAAATAAGGTAAATTTAAAGCAAATTTTAAGTTCTATCACTAAAGATTTAGATTACTTTATTATAAAATTAGCAAGGAAGTACAATTGGCCTATCGAAGGTTTTATGGAGTGGAAGGTACATATTTTACACAATATAAAAAGGAATTATGAAAGTTTGGTATGGAGGACAAGAAGGGTTTCTTTTTAAACAAAGTTCTATACAGTAAAATTAAAGGTTTAAAAAATAAGTTTATTATGACGGTTGTTGATAAGGCAGCAAATAACTTTGGTTTTATGTGTAAAGATTATTTCAAGCAGTTAATTTCTAGGGAATACAACTCAAATAATACCTATCAAATAATTAACCTTACCAAAAAAGAAATAGATAATAGGATTTTAGCTTTTAGCAAAAAATTTAACTTTAAGATTAATAGCATAAAATACCCTTACCTGTTTCCTACAATAAAATTCCATAAAGTACCTACTAAATTTAGGTTTGTTACATGTAGTACAAATTGTTATAACACTTTGTTCAGTAAAAAGTTCTTTAGCTATTTAAAAATTATTCTAAATAAAATTAAGGTTACCGAAAATAGCTTTATTATAAATAATAACCCGGATATTCTACAATTTTTAAAAAGTAAGAATATATGGATAGCATATACACGTTTGATTTTGAAAACCTGTTTACCAGTATTCCGCATGATAATTTAATGATTATATGTTCAGAAATCTATGATGCTTATTTAGATAGTACTTTAATCTTAAAATGTGACTGGATTGATTTATGTAAATTTAATATTTTTGAAAACTATCTCTTTAACGGCTTATGTTTCTTTAAACAGATAAAGGGTATACCTATGGGAAATAGCTATTCTAGTGCATTCGCCAACCTATTCTTACATTTTAACGAAACTAAATTTCTTAACTCAAATAATATTACCGGATTTAGATATATTGATGACCTCATAATTTTTAACTGCAACGATTTGGAGTTTCTTAATCAAATCTACCCAAAGGAACTTACTTTAAACCGGACTAACGATAATAATCTTTGTGCGACTTATCTGAATTTAAAAATTAAAATTCAAAATAGGGAAATAAAAATAGGGATTTATGATAAAAGGTTAGATTTTAACTTCGAGGTTATTACGTTTACCAATTTCTATAGCAACTTAAACTATAAAATTTATTATAATATTTTTTACTCACAACTTTACAGAATAAAAAACATGTAACAACGCTGGGGATTTTTTGGAGGCATGTAGCATTTTCGAGGAAAACTTAAGAAAAAACGATTTCCCTAAAAATTTCGGTAATTTAAAAGTTTTTAAAAAATGGCATTTAGACTCAGGAATTTTTAAAGATGTTTAGAATAGTATTTGTGTTTTCATTTGGTTAAGTTGTAATGGGGGGTGGAGCTATAGTAATGTTACAATGACGTAACCTTTAGGATAGAATTGGCTGCTGTTTCGCCATAACCGTCACTTACGGAATTGGGGTGTGTAGGCACCGATTACTTTGCATTAGAATTTTTGTGTGCTTGCTTGTAAGGTGCGTTGAGCCCATACTGTAAGTTGTGTTTGTCTTTTCATTTTCTTCTTGACTAATTGCTTCTTTGGGGGACTCGGGGCCTTGGGATGTTTTTTGGGCTTACCTGCATCCTATTCAGAAAGTTCCCCTAGAGGTAATTGACATGGTTAGGCTCCCTGATGACGAGACCTGTCGGTTACCTCTGTTGTTTTATGGTTCAGTTCCGGCACTTATACAGAATCTTGCCGTTGGTGCGTGGATGCCCAGAGTGCTTGATTTCTGTTTGTTTGTTTTTTTTTTGTCTATTTTAGTATAATTTTTTTATCTATATCTGTTGGTTTATTTATTTGTTTTTTTCATTATGGGGATATGAAGCTTCTGCGCTATCCTTTATGGAAAATGTTTTCTTTGCAGGATATGTTTTATGTTATAGTGATTTAGCAGTCTATGCTTGAATTTTAATTTTGTTTATTTCTATTGTTTACTTTTTACTTCCTTCATATTTCATTCAGGACTGTGGCTAGGGAAAATTTATGAATTCCTATTGACACTCATTCCTACGATTTTCACCCTTCAAGAACCCTTCTTGAGTGAGAGCTCAGTAAGGGCTCAACTCCCCAGATGTCTACAATGCATTTCTACTAGTTCAATTATTTTCTATTTAAAATTAGCATTTGGTATTACTGTCCTAATTACGAGGGTAGGCTGAAAAGTAATGCACACGTGCTTGTAGAGCGCGAACAAAAAGAAATAGCGACATCGGGCAAAAAGAACATTAAAGTACAATTCTTAAGCTTCAAAATCATAAATTTATTTTTCAACATAGTCACCGTTAAGGCTAACACATTTCTCCCAACGTGTAACAAGTTTTCTCATTCCGTCACTGAAAAATTCTTCCGACTTTTCTCGAATCCACGACTTGACAGCTGCCTTCACCACATCGTCCGAGGTGTAATGATTAGCCTTTAGGTCTCTCTTGAGTAGAGGAAAAAAAATAAAAAATGAAACTATCAGTCGTCACGTCACTGACGAGTTCTAGACGAATTATCTTTGTTGCAAAACATATGAACTGAGCTAAATATGCTTTTGAACTTTTTGCTCTAGTAGATTTTGATATTTTTATCGAAAAGGGTCCGCAGTAGTCAACACCCCAATGTGTGAATGGTCGAGATGGGTTTACGCGCGAAGCCGGTAAATCACCCATTTGTTGTGTTTGTTGTTGAGCTCGATGCCGCTTGCAAACTACACAAATGGCAATGATTCCACGAATAGCTGACCTGGCTGAAACAATCCAAAATTGCTGTGTCAAACATGCTTGAGCACCGGCATGTTAATTGTTCAAATGAATATCTTGTAAAATCAATTTTGTTAGATGTTCCTTAGGCAGGAGAATAGGACGCTTTTGTGATTCCTCGCAGCAAGTTTAGATTTTTGTAAAGCCTGTAATTCTACAAAGAAACCTTCTGCTTGAGTCTTTCTGACCCACAACATTATGGCATGGTTAAGTTCCGGGCAGTGAGAAATCCAAGATTTGTTTAATTTAACGGCAATTTACAGTTTTTACTGAACCGACAACAGTATATCGTCACTCGTTTTACCATTGATGAAGAGTATTTTTCCAGAAGATCAAAATCATAGAGTTATTCTATTGTTTAAGTCACTAAACCTGTTATCCTTTTTTCTTCCCGTTTGAGTTCTATTTCATTATCTTCAGTACATGTGGGTTCTTGAGACATGCATTCAATTTTATTAAGAAATGGTGGTCAGTTCCACCAGAGATCATGATTTTTAAGTTAACTTGGACTTATACCGCGAGAGGCACAATCTGCTGGGTTTTCCAAACTTGATACATAATGCCAGATTGCATTTGGCACGAATTCATCAATTTGTGCAATACGATTAGCTACGAATGTCTTCCATCTATTTGGAGGCGAATCTAACCACGCGAGAACGATTGTGGAATCACACCAGCAGCACTTTTTATCGAATGTAAGGCTTGTACCAGAAATTAATACATCAATTTTGCTAACAAATGATCTCCGCATAATTCCAATCTGGGTAACGTTAATTTTTTTTTAAAGGAGCTACCCTTGATTTAGATGCGATTAAATTTACCCGTACATATCCGCATTTATCTGTTGCTCGCCTATTACGGCAGCGTACGCTTTTTCGGATGCATCTGAAAATCCATGTATTTCATATTTCACTGCGCCATTGATTGAAACATATCGTGAAATTTGTACAAGTTCTAACTGGTGTAAATTGTTTTTGAAGTTGTTCCAAATAGTTTCTAAAGGTATCGGTAAAGGTTCATCCCATCCAGTGACGTAGCGAGCATAACTGGCACCCGGGACACGATACTTTTTTGGCGCCCCCCTTTCAGAAAAACATATAGTATTATAAAATATAGAATTAGTGAAAAGGACCATTTAGTGCGAGTGGCGCCTGGGCATGATAGACCCCTTGCCACCCCTCGCTACGCCACTTATCCCATTCAACTTTTCTTTCCATAACATTTGGATCAGAATTTTGCCAACTCAAAGGATCGAATTGTGGCAACATTGGTAAAACAGTCCGTTTGGAATTGTATGCATATTTACCATTAATTGACACCTTGAAGAAAAATTCGTCTTTCCTAGGGTCCCACAGTATACCCAATGTTTTAATTGTATTGTCGAATTGAACCTGATATTGATTTATGTCTAACAAATCATCGCTCAAATTTTGTGACACTTGTGGTTCATTCGAAGACCACTTTCTTAGTTCAAAACCACCCCTCTTTAATAATGCATTAATTTCTGCTTGTAACTGAATAGCATGCTCAGTGGTGTCTGCGCCTGAAAGCAAGTCGTCTACGCAAAAATCCTTGTTAACAGCCATTGCCGCTAACTGAAAATCATGCCCTTCTTCGTGTACTAATTGTTGAAGGCATTTGGTGGCTAGGAACGGTGCAGTTGCAGTTCCGTATGTTACTGTGAGCAGCCGGTAGGTACTGATTGATTCCGTGGGAGAATTTCTCCAAAGTATTCGTTGAAAGTTTGTATCGTAAGGGGAAACTTTTACCTGCCTGTTAGGGATGCGACATCGATGTCGATGTTTTCAAAACATTGATGTTTTGATAAAAACATCGATGTTTTACGTTGTCTCGATGTTTTTTTTAATGAAAAAGTACCGTAATTAAAAAAATTTACCACGTAGCCTAATTTTCACACTCAGTAAATGTAAGTCTGAATTCTGAAAAGGACGAATACAAAAGGGGGAATGATTCCTTAGCAAATAGACAAATGGCAATTAACAACCAATGAACCAATCGGAGCGCTTGGAATGTTCCTGACACTCCAGAACCTTCCATGGGGTTTTATTTTACAAATAGTATATAGACGAGTGCATCCATTTAAGTCTTTGTTTTGTGCTGGTTTTATATAAGTTGACGTTAATATTATTAGTAAGATGCCTCCCAAAAGTACCGTTTGGAAATATTTTTACAAAACCTCTGACAAATTGGCGAAATGCAATATTTACCTTAAGTCCCTCAAAACTTCTGGCAATACCACGAATTTATCTGGACATTTGAAGGCAAAACATGGCTGTATTTACAACGAGAATTTTGAGTCATCAATGTAGCCCAAAGCAACCAAGTTTTTGTCATTTGTGTCTGCCCAATCAGAGAGTAAAATTAAATCACCCCCTCCCTCCACGACTAACGGAAGTAACATTAATGTTAGAGATTACTAAACCAGTTTTAAAACATGAATGTTCTAAAACATCGATGTTTTTTGGGCGATGTTTTATTAGCATCGATGTTTTAATATTGAATATCGATGTTTCAAAACATCGATGTTTTGTTATCGATGTCGCATCACTACTGCCTGTATATTTTTACAATGTCTGCCTTTAGGGTGATTTTCCTTTCCCTGAATCTCAATGTGAGATTGAAAAGATCATCCTGAATCGTTGGTCCAATTAACAAATTATTATTTAACGAGACATCTTTCGTAGTTTTTGCAGACGCGATTCATTTTTTATGCAGTGATGAGGTATGTAATACGTAGATTTGACTGTGGCATTTAACTCATGGTCAGGAACTATTTCTATGTGACCTAATGTTAAGTAATCACTCATAAATTTAGAATAACTTTGCATTAAGATTGGCTGTCGTGCAATTTTACGTTCAATTTGTTGCAAGCGTTTAATTGTCATTTCCCTCGACTCCCCAGGAGGTTTACCTGTTTGCTTAAATGGTAGGTTTACAATATATAACAGCCAGCATTATCTCTGGAATGCGTCATCTGAAAATGTTTATCACTCTGGATTTCTTCTTTAGTCCACTTACTAGAATTTCTTCGACTTGCCAGAATTTCTGCAAGAAAGAATCGATTTCATAACTACTATGATGTACATGAACAACACGTTGCTCCGATTTACAAGATGTAGCTTTCCCAAAGATACCCACCCAAAAAAATGTTTCTTGTGTTGCAATTGACTTTTGAGGTGCTTTGATACAATTACCGACAAAAATATCTGAACAACAATCTGCACCAAGAAGTATATTTATTGTTGCCCGATAAGTGATAATTCGAATCAGCTAATTGTACTGAATTAAAACAATCCAATGTTTTTGTATCCATAGAACTTTGCGGTAGTCCACCTGTAACCTTTTTCAAAATATGTAATTCACATTGTACCGATTTTTTGATGTAGCATTAGATTAAACTTAAAATTACACTGCCGTTAGTGGTTGCCGTTTCTTTTCCGGGCACAACAGAGATGCGTAACTTAACAAATTATCTGTTCAATTTTAATTTATGAGCACAATTTTTGCTTATAAATGAAGATTGTGATGCACTGTCAATTAAAACTTGACAATTTTAATAATTACCGCTAACATCGATAACTATGACCGTGGGTAAAAGAATTTGACTATTTCCACGTTGAGTGCAATGTGTTGATAGCACCGGGTCAACTTCTGGTTCCGAGCTACCGTTGACCATTGTGTTGGATTTTTATTGACGTGTAATAGCGTATTATGTCTTAAATTGCATATTAACGTAGGATTACGACCATAACGGTCCTCCGGAAAGCAAAATTTCAGACTCTAAAACCGCCCGTCGTCGCGCCAAACCCAGTCTGTATCGCTTGGGCAAGCAGTAAACAATTAAACAGAAAAGTACCAAAATGCGTCAAAATTTTGACTTATATATGTACTGCCTTATATATATACTTATACATATACTTATATATATATACTTATACATATACATACTTATATTTTGACTTATATATATACTAATAAGTTAAAAGGCCCTAACTCAGACTTATTTCTAAATGCTTTTTTGTAGCGTTCTCGAATCGGTCTAAAAGAATGCACCTTTTTATGACATTAGAAAGCCCTAAATCCAATTCAGTGATGAGTAATATTGAAATTTATATTGGCCTTAACTCCATTTTGAGGTCGTTTCCGATAGAAGAAGGGTAACAAGTAACAGTTGGAGTTAGGGCTGTTTAGCTTATCAGGGCAGTATATATATACATACATACGTATTTATATACATATATATAGATACATACAAAAGAGGTAAGCAACGACAAGTAATCATACGTTAAAAACCCGCGGTAGTTCCATTAGAAGACTACCTGAAATTTTTTTTCTACCCACTGCTAACACAGACGGACACGCGATGACTCATTCTAAAACAATTGCTACATAATTTATTCTTCGCAATAAAATCTTCTTTCTTTCTTTCTTTTTTTTTTTTTTTTTTTTTTTAACAATGAAAATTTAATAAAATCATCACATTTTATGTCGAACTTGCGCGGGAATGCGCGATAGTTCTGCGCATTTGGGCGCGTCGACTCTCGGAGAGAGGGGTGGTGGAAAAATACATTAGGCCGATCGCCTCAGATTTATGTTGTAAAAATAACTTAGTGAGTTGTGTGATTATTGATATAACAAGGGCTAAATAAACAGCCGAGATTCATTTGATTATTGTTTCTAAATTTTTACATGATAATCCCTGCTTGTCTTCCATCATCTTGTGACTTAATTATACTTCAAAAAAATTATCCAAAGTATAAATTTAACAGCTTAACAAAAATAAAAACCTTTTAACAAAGAAATGTCAAATCATCATATTATCTAAAAAATTAAGGAACTTATTCTTTATGGTGCCTTGACACATTTGCTGCATAAAACTGGTCAGATGTGTTGCTGTACTGGAACCTAATCTGTTTTTTAGTGTGTCTAAGAAAATTGGTTTCTAAGAATCTTTGTTCATGTTGTTAAATAAGGAAGAGGTCAGCATTCTTTGGTAACCTGTATTCAATTTAGATAGTACTGTCTGCCTTTTTTTTTTCTTGAGTTTAAGCATTTATTGCATTTTGATTTCTTTAAAATATAACCTAAATGTTTAAATGAAACTATTTATTTATGTAGGAAATAATTTCATCTTAGCTTGTAACATGCAGAATTTTTTTTCTGTCAATTTTTATAATTGCTAATTTTTTTTTATTTTTACTTGGTTTAACTAAGATTATTTTTGTTTATTAGGTAAAAAAAGTGTTGACAGCTAACAGTGTGAATGCAGATGATTGTACAATGGATGTTGATACAGAAGAGAATCTCTCTCCAAGTGATAAATTTTCTGAAAAGAAAAATGGTGTTCATGAAGAAAATTGTAGGAAGGAAAAGCAGAAAACTGATGTTCAAATCAGTGATATAGTCTCTTCAAATCATGAACAAAATAATGTTGATGAAAAAGACTTAGCATCAGATACTCTAAGTAGCAAGGAATCAAATAGTGTACAGCAAAGTGATCAGAATCAAACGAATAAATGTGAGGAAACAGAGCAAATTGCAGACAAAATTACTGAAGCATCTTCAAATACTAGTGGACTTTCGGAAGATCCTAAAAATAAATCTGATTCAAATGGTCAACTACCTGATGTTGAAACACTGATGGATGTTGATGCTTCTCCTGATAAAGAATTGCCTAACAGTGAGAGTTCTTCAAAATCCCCTTCAGAAAAACTTGACTCTGTGAATGATAATGTCCGTCCTGAAAAACCCTGTGTTTCATCTGAACAAACTGCATCTGAAAAGGCTGTTGGTGTGAATTCTTCTAAAATAGAATCTTGTGACAAAGAAACCAAAGATAATTCTAATTCTGAGGTAATTTTGTAGATTTTTAATTAAATTATGAGATATAATTCATTATGTCATGCATGTGAAAAGAAATAGTATTTTTCACCAATATATCTTCATTTGTTAAACAATTTGCCTATTTCACCATGTTTTGTACTGTTAATTTAAAAATGAAGGTCTCTTCTTTTCATGGGTATTTTGGAAAATGTAATAGAATATTTTAAGTAGTTACTCACTAAGAGGAACAATAATAAAAAATCTAAGTTTTTGCGGTAGCAGTTTTCTAAAATTCAATGATGTAATATATAATTTAAAATATATTCTTTAAGGGTATGAAGGATTGAATTGTTTTATGAGATTTCTCAAAAAAAAAAAACATGAAAAATTTCTAAATTCTTCAGTTCAGATTAACAGCACACAATTTCTAGGAGGTCATACAGATAAATTACTTTAAATATTCCTATACGGAATTTTTAGCTCTTATAAAATGTAAGCAGTAGAGGAAAAGTAGTTTGAAAACTAAACAATGGACAAAATAAGTGCACAATAAATTTTTTATGAACTTAATGAAATTATAGTTACAAAATCTGCTGTTTCTTGTCTATTCATTTAATTGTAATAATATGAAGTTTTTCAAATCCCGTAATAACTTACCAAAATATCCAATTAAAAGTGGAAAATTTATAAGAGTTGTCATATCTATTTGAAGAACATTTATAAATGCATTAAAATAATTAAAAATGTTAAAATAAATAATTCCAAATTATAAAAGTGCTCTTTTACGCACATTAAAAATTTTTAAATTCACAATAGGTCAAACATTGTCACACATTTTGCGATTTTTAAAAAAAAATTATGTCCCCTGGATGGAACAACTCCAAACCAGGTCTGTAGAAAGCACAAGGCAGAGAAATGCAGCTCCAGTTTACAATGGCACTATAAAGGTCAAAGTCCTACTTGATCAGGTGCCATCACAATTTTGACTGAGCACCCCCAGGGAGGACATCTGAGGGGGGGGGGGGGCTCATGTCTTTTCCCACCCTCATGACCTCATAGCATCATGAAGAGCTTTCCAGTCTATAGATTTAATTTGCCCGTATATGGCCTAGACCAGGGGTGTCAAACTCACGGCCTGCAACGAACATTTTTGCGACCTGGCCAATATATTGGCACACAGTAATATATAATAAAATAACCGACGCAGAATTATAAGATAGGAAGAATTCGCTAAATGCTTTTTTAATTATACTCCATTTTTGCTATTATTAAACAAAATGCGTATTTTTATGTTGAATATACTGTAATTAGGTAAATAAACCTACGTTTCTATTAATATTGATTTTTTTTTTTTGGCGACCCACCTATAGTTAAACCTTGTTTGTTTGGCCCAAGTTAGCCTTTGAGTTTGACGCCCCTGGCCTAGACACAAAGGTATTTAATGTCATTTATCAGAATTTGGACCAAGAATCTCCAGTTCAAAGCCCAACATGCTACCC
The DNA here is from genome assembly GCA_907164885.2 of Dolomedes plantarius. Taxonomy (NCBI): domain Eukaryota; kingdom Metazoa; phylum Arthropoda; class Arachnida; order Araneae; family Dolomedidae; genus Dolomedes; species Dolomedes plantarius. The sequence goes on along the minus strand of OU015492.1, from coordinate 31,799,860 downwards.
TTAAGCTACCTTGAGCCTGTTAAATAATATTAAAATACAACATTAGATATATTGTTATAAGAATAACTATTGGTTCTATTTCCCCCCCCCCCCCCCTCTCCCCCTGTTTCACACAAATATGTTTTTTGAGATTAGCAACAAACAAAATTTCTAAATCTCTGGAATATTATATCTCTTAAATTTTAAAATAGTAAAATTTAAGAAAAATAATAATTCTTTAATTTTGGTCTCTGAATTCAAGGAAACGAGAAATTTTCCTTCTGTAATCATCATCATTGCATTTGAAACTCATATAGGTCACAACTTAACTACCTGATAAATGATGATAATACTTGTGCGTACTTACTTATACAAATAGTCATACTTCTATTTTCTATTTTAAAGGTGTGACTATCATAAGAAAACGAAAATGTTGATTACCTCCCCCCCCCCCCCCTCCCCTTCTGAATAAGCTCCATAACTTCTGAAATTAAGTATCTTGATTCATTATGGAGCATATATTACCTTGTCCTTTATCTGAGCTTGGATTAAAGGTAAAAGGGTGAAAATTTTTGTACTGCACTTTTATTATTATAATATACACTGGTGTAAGAAATTAAGAGAATTTATAGACTTGGTCGATTATCTCTGGAACTACTGTACCAATTTTAATGAAATTTGATATGTACATACATTGATACAATACAAAACAAATAACCATTCAATAATTGTAATATACATGCATGATCATGCGTAACATTCATTGGAGTCGGAAGGTATGAAACAGCGGTTGCAGAATAAACAAAAAAAATGGGTTATTAGGGGATATTGTCCCCTCTTACAGATATACAGATCTCACAGCATTATTTCATACTTGAAATAAGGCAGTTTATCATTTCCTGTGGCAATTGGTCCCACTCGTTCAGCAACGCTGTTTTCATTCCCTGGATGGTTCTCGGAGGGGTGTTACAAGTTGCAATTGCCCTCCCCAGAGCGTCCCAGACATGCTCAATAGGGTTATGGTCTGGAGATCTGGCTGGCCAATCCATCTGGCGAATATCCTCACTCTCTAGAAATTCATCGACCAGAAGAGCTCTATGTGGCCTCGCTTTATTGTCCATTAAAATGAACTCACGGCCAACTGCATCCCTGAAAAGGCGAACATAGGGCTCCAAGACCTCATCCCTATACCTCACACCAGTCATAGTGCCTCTTTCAAAGACATTGAGAGGTGTGCAGCCATCCAACATGATGCCTGCCCAGACCATTAAACCTCCTCCACCATATTGGTCGATTTCGCGTACATTGGAGGGTAGGTAGCGGGTCCCTGGTTCTCTCCATATGAACGTATGGCAAGAATCTGTGTTTAGACTGAACCGGGACTCATCAGTGAAGAGAACAGTCGCCCATTGATCCATACTGCAATCTCTATGCTCTCTGCACCATGATAAACGGATTCTCCTGTTCGTAGAAGTGAGCGGGATGCAAACAGCAGGTCTTGCAAACAACCCTCTCTCATGAAGTCTTTTGGAAACAGTCACCCTTGATACACGGGTTCCTGTGGCTGCATACAAGTCACGAGAAAGCTGAGAAGCTGTAGCACTCCTGTTACGCCTCGCTATAATCGACAAATGGCGATCTTCTCTGGCCGTCGTGGCTCTTGGGTGACCTTGCCCAGGCTTTCTCTCGATGGATCCGGTATCCTGGAACTGTTTCCATAAGTTACACACGACACTGGGCGTTAAATTAAATTCTCTACAAATTTGGACTTGAAATTGGCCTGCTTCTAGCCTCCCCACGATTCACCACCTCATTCCATTATCTAAACGTTGGTGGTTACTCATTTTTACTGTTACAATTTGAAATTATCCGATTGCTGCAAAATAACACCAAGAATTAACCCATTTTTTTTTTTTATTCTGCAACCGCTGTTTCATACATTCCGACTCCAATGAGTCTTACGCACGATCATGCGTGTGTATTACAATTATTGAATGGTTATTCGTTTTGTATTGTATCAATGTATGTACATATCAAATTTCATTAAAATCAGTACTGTAGTTCTAGAGATAATCGACCAAGTCTGCAAATTCTCTTAATTTCTTACACCAGTGTAATATATTCTCTTATTATTGAAAATAGACCCAGAAATTAGAGCATGGGACTCAAAATTTGGAAAGAAAAAAATGTCCTTGGGACCCAAAAATTTGTAGACATTATGTGATCCCTTATTGTTTCACCTATTATGTGTGTGTTGTATTTTCCTATTTGCACCCACTCTCTGTGTGTATGTTACCTGTAGTATTTTATAATTTTACAAAACATACAATTGCAGTACAGTATATTATTTTGGCTCTTTTATTGCCTTTAGATTGTATGCTGGGCCCCTAAAGCAGAAAATAGGTCAGCTGATATTGACTAAATAAATTTAATTTTAAGCACATATTTATCTGCTGTTTGTTTCTACTGTTAACATTGTAAATGTTTTAATGTTTTTTGTATTTCTTAGGGTTTTTATTTATTTATATTTTTTTTAAGCTGTATGTGTTATTTGGGGAATTAGGTATAAATAATACGTACAGTAACAAGTTGGTTGATACCTGTTTTAAGTCTTTTTATGACTGGACTATTTATGTTTGATAGCAGTTGAAGTGAATGTTTTGAAATCTGTATTTTCTGACGATTTCATTAAGGTATGCTATGTATGAACCGCTTTTACATAAATCCCTTCTACATACTGTCCTACTGGATCCTCTTAATTATATTTATTATTTAAAAAAATTCTTACAGTTTGTATAGTTTTTAGCGAGTTTCTATTCTTTAAGAACTCTTTTAAAGCAGTGGTTTTGAAACACCCCCCCCCCTTTTTTTCCCTTATTGTAACCCTTTGTCATGACTGATGTACCCCCATGGTCAAATTACTTGAAATCATGGGTTTTAATAAATGCTGAGGCTAGTGTTTTAAATATATGCTTATCTGTAGTTCTCATATTTCAGACATGGCAGAAGTATTCAGAAAGTCCCTCTTATATTGCTTAAGAGTATCTATATCTGAGAACTGTTATCATCTGTTAAAATGAGATTTTATTGTAAAAATAGCTATAACCAAAATTTCTACAATTTCTACAGAAATCTGTTCAAAAATAAACAAGAAATAAAATCAATACAAACTTTTTTATATATCAGAATTTTAAATCTAGATTCTGGTGTTTAGAGATCAAGAATCCATATAAATTTAGAAGAAAAAGTAGCAAGTGATTTCAGCATGCACACACACTGTTGTGGTTATCTAATTCACGACAAAGAAAAGTAAATTATTATGGCAATTTTTGATATTTTAAAAACAAGGAAACAAGCCCTAATAAAAGTTTTAACAAAAACAAACTAAGTGGTATACTTTGAAGGGAAAATAACAGTCAGACAATTTTGTATGATATTCAACTGAAAACAGTTCCTGGCACATTTGGTTTTTTGTCACTTTATCAATATTCTCTGAAGAGCTTGATTTTCAAGGGTAAGTGTACCATAGTTTGAGAACCACTGTTTTTAAAGTATTCAAAAATTTGCAGTAATTTGCTTTTCTTCATTAGTATATATTTGTCCTAACATTTCAAGGCTTATTTCTTTATGTTCATCTGGAAGTGCATTTAATGCCAAAACTACCAAGTCACCTAAATAAGTATATTGAACATTGGTGTGAATAGGTATATCTTAATTTTGGCTTGTTCTATTGTTAACTTTCATTTTACTATTCTATTTATTAAGTTTCAATCTTAGAGTAAGTTAGTTAGCGTCTGGCAACTTGTACTTAACTCTGAAAAATATCCGGGACTCTCAATGATCTCAGCAAATTAGTATAGTTTCATACCCCCACCCCACCCCCCCAAAAAAACCAACAACAACAACCAAAAAAAAAAAAAAAGTTGAATCCAATTTGTATCAAAATTTTTAAGATTCAGAATCTGCCTTCTACCATAACATGTCCATGATGAAAAGAGACAACGATATTTTTCTTTTTGCCGAGAGTGGTTATATATCACATCTGGGCAAGAAAAGTGACACAAGTCAAAAAATGGCAATTTTGAGGTTATGTCATTGTAATATATGTATGAAGTGCCCATCGTGTACGAAAAGCAGCACATATCTATCTCACAATTTGTCCACCTTAGGACAGTTTTATCAGTTTTATTGTAATGTTAGTTCAAGCTGTATAGTATTCTATAAGTTGATTTTTCTCAAATGCTGCATTTTTGAGTTGTCACTTTTCTTGCCAGGGTACGATATACTCATTAACTACATCCTAAATTATGTTACTTAATTTGCTCTCACCTTCTGCAATCCCTTCTATACACTTCACTATAATGGATTGGATGTTCATGTGAAATTCCACCTTATCTTCATAAGTTATGAAATTGGAGTGTAGTGTAGAATCTAATTAATTCATCTAAATTTCCTGTATCCAGATCTGAATGGATTACTCCTAACAATTTTTCTTGCCAGGGTACAATATACTCATTAACTACACCCCAAATTATGTTACTTAATTTGTTCTCACCTACTGCAATTCCTTCTATACACTTCATTATAATGTATTGGATGTTCATCTGAAATTCCTCCGTATCTTCATAAGTTATGAAATTGGAGTTTAACGTAGGATGTAATTAATTCATTTAACTTTCCTGTATCCAGATCTGTATGGATTACTCCTAACAATTTTTCCCATTCTACCCAATGTTTGTACACTTTCAGTTACATACCCTTACTGTTTCACAACCATCCTAGGATAGAATTTTTATGGTGTAATCCTTCAAAATCAAGGAAATGTCATCTGTCTAAAGTAGATTAGCTCAAAGATTTCTCAACTCTTTTATTTTATTTTATTTATTTATTTTTTTGCAGAGAAATTCCTTGTTTGACAACAGATGAGTTTCTTAGGAAATACTTCAAAATGACTGTAGATGATGTTTGTGATATAATGATATGACTCTTGCAAAGTTGAAAAAAATAAATCTATTAACTGAATCAAAAAAATTTTAAAAGCATTAACACAAAAATTTTGAAAGTTATTTTTCCCTTCCAGTGTAGTTAAAATCATTGATAGACAGTCTAATAATGCTATTGTACATGTTTTTATATTTATTATTAAACTTTATGTACCAGCATTGTTGTTTTAAAACTATTTGTGCTTATTTTAGTATTACTATTTTTGAATGATTATCATATTTGGATTTTTACAGGTTATTAATGAAGCAGCTAAATCTAAAGACAAAGAAAACAAAAGTAAGGCTTTTTGGGGCTGTTTATCATTGTTTTATAGAAAGATTTTAAAAAATATAACTGATTTAATGTTAGAACTCTTAACAAAAATTTATCTAGCTCATTTATTAAATTTTTGTATCAGTTATCGAAGTACTTTCTTTTCACAAAATGAGTGGATTTAGAGCACACATGAGTATTATGAGTTTTTCTTTTGTTAAATTAAGATTATACTGATTCAGATCCTTGCAGATAAAACAGAAATCAAAATAATTAAAGCAGGATAGTGACTAAATTGCTTATTGATTAAATTTTAAAATAGTTGATTTTTTTTAAAATTATTAAATGGATCTGAGCATAATTTACCTTTCACAGTTTTTACTGATAGATTAACATAGCACTCACTAACTTATATGGTACAAAAATACATGGCTCTTATAAACATATAAAAGATTTTAATACCTTTGGTTAGTTTCATTTTTGTTTTATTATTAACAAGTTTGGTGGACTTTTTTTCTGTTTGAAAAATATATTAGCTGTGAATAAAACAATTTATATGTATATTCCTTTTTGTCTTGTACTTGTATACCTACTGACTTATTCATCATATCTAAAAAAAAAACATAAGTTGTCATATAGGTTTCACTTAGTGATTTAAGCTTGACCTATGTGAATAAAATTCAACTACTTATATTTAAATTCAACAGTTATGGCATTTTTGAAAGACAATATCCTAAGTTATATTTCCTTTTTGTAAGGTAAAGAAGTTAATGATAATACACCCTCAGAGACCAAAACAGAAAGCACAAAAAAAGAAGGAGATGCACCAGTCAAGAAGAAAAAGAGCAAAACTTGTGAGGAATGTGGTGTGGTAAGATGCTTCTTAAAAAACTTTTTATATTTAAAAAATTGACCTAAACATTTATAACTGAATTTTTGTTTTGAAATTTTTTGAACAGAAAAAAGGTCTTAAATTTCAAGTTCTCTTCAAAGGGAAGACAAGATTTTTATGTTCAGATACTTGCTTTAAAAACTTTAAAAGTAAACAGATGCAAGCAAAAGCAGTCCCAGAGGTACCTGCTTCTCCTGCTCCTGAAAAGCCATCTGTTGAGAAATGTGTTCAATGCCAAAAAGAGCTTTCTACAGATCAAGGTTTCTTTCCTGTTGTTGGTGAAGCAAAATCTCTTTGTTCAGAAGAATGCATGAAGAAATATCATGCTGTAAGTATTAACATTTAAAGGTATTTTTAGAAATGTGTCAGCCTTTTCTCGAAAATTCCTATTAATTTTAAGAGAGAAATAAATGTAATTGAATCTGAGTATTTTATCTTTATATTTCAATTTAACAGGCTTACAGACAGACAAGCATTTTATACTTCACACTGTATATAGGGTATCTCATTTGAATTTGATTTAACCCTCCTAAGTACCCACAGTCACACAGAATTCCTTTGAGGTCATCTAAAACCTCCTACTTGATATATATTTTAGCTTATATAATATACTCAATTAAGCTTCCCAATCTTAGGTACATTTACTAATGCAGTTTTTAATTTGCACAAAAAAATAATAGTTCTGTTATTCTTTTTAAGATGAAAATTACAAAACCATGGAAATTATTTATATTTTAATAGTTGTTTCTATTTCAAAGATTTTTTCATGAAAATGGAGCTTTTTACTATGTACATTTAATATTTATGTAGAATTTATTCACTTTTTTTTTTTTCATTACAGGATAATATCCCTATAAAGAATTGTTCACAGTGTAAAAAAGTTATTGAAAACCCCCAAAACACTGATATATTAACATGGGAAACTATGGTATTTTGTAATGAAGATTGCTTAGGAAAATTCCAGTCATACCTAGGAAGTCATTGTACTTGTTGTCAGTCTCCTGTTCCTCAAGCTTCTCTTGGTAAATATAGTGTTTGCTTTGGAGCAGACATTCGGCAATTCTGTTCTTGTAGCTGCTTGGATGAGTTCAAGAAAAATTTAAAAGTAAGTATTTTATTTAAGTAATTTTTTGAGTTTATTTTCATTACAGATTTAGAAGGAAAAAAAACACTACTTGTTACATAATTTCAGAGGCCAATGTCACAAATGTAAGTTTTGTTTAATATGTATGGTGCAGTAGAATTGTTTTGAGCTCTTTAAAATTTTTGGCAAGGCTTTCAGATTTCTAAGTTATCTCCCAAAGAATTACTAAACAGCAGGAATTTATACTATTAAGCTCTGCAATTTCCTCAATATATATGTGATATACTCTTATTTAGTATGTTTTTTGTAAAAGAAAGACTAGGTTGAATAGTTTATGTGAAACTACTTATATCATCATATCTGTTAAATTCATGTTGTTTTACAAGCCAAATGTGGACTACAGTTTATTAATAAGTTCTGAAGAAACAGGGAGTGTCTCCATTATTTTGATAATTCCTAGTATGTTGGTCTAAATACGTATGTGAAAAACAACGTAGCTGTTAAGGAAACATTTCTTATATATGATCTTTAAAAATGTGTTGCATGCTTTTCCAAAAATAAGTATGAACCCTAGGATATTTCTGATTTTTATTTCTCTATGTTAGCAAATTTTCTAAGGAGTCAGATTATTTTTAAGAAATCACAGGAAAAATTCTAATTATTGACTTATGAATCTTAAAGTATTTTTTGTCTTAAGAGTAGTTATGAACATCACTGCACTATTATATATGACTTCACATTTTGAGACCAAAAGAAATATTCTTCTTGCATTTTAATGCCTTCTCTTTGAATTCAGTGGACATGTGTGTGTTAATTTGTGTTATTTGATTTTAGGTCTGCAGTTTTTGCCAAACTGATTTGTCTGCTGGTATTGATAGTTTTCTTGCTCCAGTGGGTGATAAAGGGCAGTTTAAAGATTTTTGCTCTCAGAACTGTATGGAACGATATGAGATCATGAATAATATTTCAAAAAGTACACCTCAAGCCCAAGTATGTTCTCACTGTAAAAAACAAGGGACTTTTAAAATTCAAGTAAGCTTTTATTTTATTAAGTTAAAAATGTTTGTAGTAAAGTGATTTCCTTCCAGTGAAATGTCATCAAGACTACATATTTTTCAGAGATACCAAAATACTCAGAAATTCTGTAACTGAATCACTTACCTTGAGAAAAGTTTGTAAATTCTAGTATATGGGGGATATGAAAGTCAGAATGAACTATATGAAATACGGCAGTATGCTCAATCACTTTTTTCGTTTGTTAACACCATACCAACAAGATCCAAAATCTTGTAGAAGCTATTTTGAATTTTGCCAGCATAGTGTGTTTACTTTTCTAGCTTTGGAAAGCTAAATGCTTTAAAAATATATTCTGTGGTATTAGTGGTTTATAGAACACAAAATGGAAAAAATGACAGTTTTCTTGTGAAAAAGCTCTAAAACTCCTGACATAATTTGCCAACTGTACATTACTTCTGTAGATGTCATCTCTGCTTTTAAATTTAACTGAACAAGGGGGGGGGGGTATGCATTTTTTTATTGTTATTTTTTATTCTGATCTATTATTAAATAAAGAAAAACATGCACTATAGTTATAATGCACTATTTATTTACTCAGGATTTTTATAAAAAAATCTCCAGAAAAATTAGAGAATTAACTGCAAATATGTAATGTAAGGAGTCCCTTAGGACCCATGAATTTATAAAGCCAGTGCAGTTCCTGATATAATACCAATGTTAATTTCAAAACCTATTTGTTTTAACTATTTTATGTTAACTGAAATTTGTATTTTCTTTCAGGTTAAACATGATAACCAAGCATATTCTCTGTGTGGTGACATGTGTGTTGCAGGCTTTCGAAGTGTTCATAAAAATAAAAGATAAAAATGTGTGATACTTGCTTTAACTTTTTAACATGTCTCCTGAGAAAGATAAGGATTTTCATTCAAATTTGATGGCCAGTTCAAACAGTTTTGTACCAAAGCATGTATGAACTTTGTTTGTCCTCATCTCATCGTAAAATTGTGGCATGTGTATCTTGCAAAGTAAGTATGATTATCTTTTATTATGAAATAAAAGGGTGTAATCATGTAATTAAATGTAAAATGTAATTCTTATGTTAAACCCAATTATTTAACCCTGCAGTTACTTAATCTGTCCTAGGTAGCAATAATAGTATTTTTAATTATTTGCCTTAACTACATTAAAAGTTCACTAATTTGTATCTGTTATATATCCCTCACCTTTCCAATCAGTGTCTTAATTAAAACTTATTTTATTTTGTATATTTATAGTTAATGGTAATAAACTTTTCTTTTTAGCTGTTTTAATAAAAATTAATAAGACATCTGGAATTGGACAGTTGACGGTGTATTTTATCTCTCTTATAACTAACTGCCTTTGATGCATTAAGTATCCTTGTTCATTGTAATTAAATGAACAGGGGTCAAATTTGTTTGAATAAGAAAAACTTTTTTTTAATTTAAATATATTACTAGTTTTTGGGGACAAAAGAAAAAAAATATATGGATTTATTTTTTCACCGGAATAATCTTATTTTGCTTATAAAATTTATTTCCAAGTATTCTTTTTGATAATTAAATTCCAGAATGAGAGTTTTATATCAGATAACTTACATGTACACACTGGAAGGGTCATGTTTTGCACTTTTTTTCTTTTTATAATGTTCCTATTTGTGATATGTAAATGCTTTAAATTTTTGTGTTCTAATTTTTCAGGTGAAAAAATACAATTTTGATATGATTGAAAAAACTGATAATAGCAGCCAAATTCAAATATTTTGTTCTCTCAACTGCTTATCCCTTTACCGTGTGAGTGTGAATGCTACATCTTCAAAAAGTGTTCGGTGTGACAACTGTACTAAGAACCTTCCTGCACAGTATCATCTAACTATGAGTGATGGTTCTGTGCGCATTTTTTGTACTTATAATTGTGTTATGTTATTCCAAAATCAGTATACACATAGTTGTACTCTACCATCTACTTCTACAAATCGTCAGACATCTGCATCTGCATCTGCATCTGCATCTGCATCTGCATCAACATCAGAGGTTTGTATTTATTTTATTCTCACTATTTAACAGGACATTATTAGTCTTCATATTTCTGCATATTATTTGAAACTCATTTGATACAAAAATTAATATTTATATGTTTTCTTTTCATTTCATTTTACTTTGCATTATTCTTTTATGAATTAATTTCATTTGCAGTATATCTGAAACATATTAGTCATTTAGAGGATGTATCAATTTATTGAACCTTTTTCATTTTTTTGCAAACTGTCATTAAATAAGTCTTCTTTATTTATGTTCAATTTTATATTAATTGAGGGTCCATGATCTTTCACATTTCATGTATGTAAATACCCACTGCACATAGCTTATTTCAAGTTAATTATTTGCTTCTAGTGTACACTGTTGATCTCATGGAGGGCAGAATTGCGAAACTTAGTGGCAAAGTTTTATAATAAATTCAATCCGTTACTGAACCTTTTTATATTTTACTTGCTTTTATTACCCTGAGTCTAAAATATCATGTTTATGTTAAGTTTTTTTTTAATGTCGATATTTTTCTGTTGAATTACACATTACTGGAGAAGCTTAATATGTACGTACTGTTAAGAACTACTTCTTTCCAAACTCAAGTGTGGGCACCCTCCAGTTGCCATATATTGCTGTTAGCTGGGGCTCTTCTGCCGAAAACCATGCTGCTAATTTGGGTCCTGTTTGGTACATTAGACCTCACATATTATGCCAGTAATGTGGATTTACTTGTCTATAAAGTTATTTTTTTTATGAATTGTCCTAACTGTGGATTGTACATTTTAAATTTTCTTTTGGATTGACTTGTCTTCAGAGAAATTTCTATTTTATTCCTTATTAAAATTTTTCTTCTTTAAATAGGAATTCAATATGAATTTTTTACAATTTTTTTTAAAAAATATTTTCATATTTTGAATAATAAAAATTGATTAAAATAATTCATGTCTTTTTGAAATTATCTATTTAAGGAGAATTGTATTGACCCGATTTCTCAATGACAAGATGACTTTTCAACTGAGTTTTCATCAGTTTTCCAAAACATCATTTATGTATAATTTAAACAGTCTGTTTCATTTTGTTAAAATTAATGACTGCTGTACACAGAAATTACTTTGTCTTAAAATGCCCTTTTGTATTGCATTTAACTTATTCCTTTTTTCACTTGCTGCCCCTTATTATGAATAAAAAAAAGGTTAATATGTTATCCCAGATTCAAAGTTGTTATAATGTTATATATACTCATGTGTTATATAGATATGATCAGAATCTTTGGTCTTTTGTGAATTTCAGTAATCATCTTATTGTCATCACTGAGTATCTAGCTGGCATATAATAATACATGCGTATCTTTTGAAATTTCATTATTTACTGAGCAAAATATGACTTGTGAAGTTAGGATTATAAATATGTTTAAGCAGTAACTGTATCTTGTGCTTTTGCACAAATATGCAGCATTTATTTTGTAACTGTCAGATAATCTGCAAATATTTTCAAACTCTTAAAGCTATCAAAGCCTATAATCTTATTTTTTGTTTGTTTATTTTTATTGATAATGAATTTTGTTTTTCTTTTGAATCATTTGTGTTTTTTAACTTAAGCTTCTAAGACTTCATCTGCAACAAGCACACCGGTGATATCAAATGTTGTTTCACTTGCACCTGCAGCTCCAAGAACTGCTGGACCAACTTTAATACGAAACATAGTGCCACCTAAATTAGTCCCTGCACGTCAGCCTCTTCAACCTCTAGCTATTATAGGTTCAAAGGTATGTATTTGAAAATCATGTTTTATTGACATGTATAGAAAGAAACATAATTAAGCTGCTGTATTTTCTACAGTTTGCTGTATGAAATTGCATTGTCTTTTTCCCCCTAAAATTATAACATTGGTACTAGACATAAAAATAACATTGGTGATGGGTGTTTACAAGGGTTTTTCCGTCTCTTTTGTAGCCTTCTGTTTATTCTCTTCTAACCATTTTTTTTCTTTCTTAAAGGAGATTCTTGATTAAACTTCAAGTTATCCTCTGATTTTTCATTAACTGCTTCTGCTTTTCTGCTTGTTAAAATGGGAGTTATTTCATTACCATCTTTACTGCTTAAAAATTGCTCTGTCCTTCAGTAATGCTGTTCAGTTGTATTTATCTTAAATTTTTAATTGTCTTTAACGCGATTAACATATTCAAATATTTAAAGAAATTAAACTTAATAACTGCCTTTAAAATTTCTAAATTCTGGTTGACACTTTTTTTCTTTAGATCAATAATATTTTCGAACTTTGGTGCAGCTATAACATTTATTTCACTGTTGTTAGTTTTCTGTCTTTTATTACATCTTTTGGTGGAATGTTGATGGAAAACCATTCTATTGTTTTTCAATTTACATGCATTGTTTTATGCTGCTTCTGGATATTATTAAGAATTTAATATTCTAACAATGCAAATTTATGTCTTTCTTAACTTTACTTTTACTCACTATTTCATATTTTTTCTGTTCTCTTCAGTTAAATCTGTACTTCCTGCAGTTCTTTTAGAAGACTGTATTTGGATTTCAATCATACTGGATATTTTTTCCAAACATTATACTTTCTATGGGAGAATATTATCATACAGCCTGTCCCTTTTGCATAACATCCTCTTAGTAATTAAGGTCTTACTTCATTAGATATATTCCCTTGCAACCAGCCTACACGGCTGTTAACGCCAGTTTTAACACAAAACCTCGTGCAAACCAAAGTTTGAATGCTGATCAGCAACCATTATCTACTCTTATGGCTAGCAATGATTCTAAGGTTTGTATTTAGAATCACATAACAGTTCTTTTATTATTTTGTTTATTAAATTTCATTTCGTGTGTGTGGTGGGATGTATGATTTGAAATAGCATTAAACTATTCTAATAAATGTTATAATGCAAAAAAGTTTTTTTGTGTACTAAGGGGTTGCTATAAAAATATTTATAATTCATGTTAGTAACTTCAATAAAGTAAAATTTAAAAAAAAAAATCCTTATTTTAGATTTTTGCTAAACAAAGTAGCTGTTGTGAGATTAATAAAAGGAAGCTGCTATCGCTCTTTGAAATGCTCTTTGTCTTCATTTATAACCTAAAAAAAAGGGCATAATGTAGTTATACATTAAAAATGATGTAATAATATCTTCTATCGTTGTTTCTGATCTTATACCCGAAAAGTTATCATACACAATTCCTTCAAGAGAAGTCAAAATGAATAAGAGTCGTCCCCCCCCCCCCCCCCTCCAAAGTCATTTATTTATTACAAGAATGAATATATATTAAATAGGGTTTTTTAAAAACATTAGCTGCTTTGGGCATATGTTAATATATATTACAGCTATTCAGATATGCAATACATTTTGCAAATTATATCGCTTAAAATGTCAGCATCTCTAAGTAAAATATCTTTATTATGAAAAAATTTCCTCATTTTTTGATAGTTTTAAAATTGTTTAAAATAATCAAAGAATTGTCCTATTCAGTGAATAGCCCTTCCCCTCCCTAAAATAAATATATTTATATATATATAAATGAATAAATTACTAGACAGAATACTATGAAAAAATGTGTGTGTGTGTGTTCCTTTCATTTGATTGCATTTATTTTTGTTTAAGTTTATTTTATTTAGAATATTATGTTATGATTATTTCTTCTATGTTTTGATTTAATCACTTGTCATCAACCAGAAAAAGCAATCAAAAAGCATTTTCTAAATTTAAAATTCTGAGAAAAAGAGGATCCTTAAAATTCAACTCTTTAATTAAGCCAAAAATTATACAACATAAAATTTGACAGCTAGGTTTTTCCTATTTCTAAATCTTCATATCTCTCTTTTTTTTTTTTTTTTTTTTTTTCAAATACACTTAAACCTGTTTTTGTGCGGTGGATAGGGACCACATAAAAAAAGTCTCATGTAGAAAATAACTCAAAACCTTATGAAATAACTAGGAATTAAATACTTGAATCGGGCAATATCCACCATCTTCAATAATTTTTGCTAACACTTTAGAATAATTTTTAGGGGCTGTTTCATCAGCGGTTGCAACTTCACCCTTTATCTTCAGATTGTGAAGTCCGTGTCGTTGTAAAAACCCGACTAACCAGCCATTGCTTGCAGAAAATTTCAGGCTTCCAATGTGAGACGATGAACTAGACAACTCTAAATCCTTCAGCTGATTATAAAACCATATAGCTTTCTCTTTAATTAATTCTCCGTCAATGGGGTTTTTGAGTTAATTCTTGAATCCAGAATATGAGTGCCTTTTCCGTTTTCTAATACGATGCTCACTTAGCACTTTCGTTTGTGGCACAATTACTAGATTTATTTATTTCACCTGCACGTTTTTGTATGCCTTTTATAGTGGATTCACCTAATCCAAATTCTTTACCAAGAGCTGTGGATCCTTCACCTTCTGCTATTTGTTTTAAAATCGTAGTCTTAGTTTCTTTTTGTTTTAAAATCGTAGTCTTAGTTTCTAAGGAAATTGCCTTTCTCTTCATTTTGTTTTTGCCCTTATTCATTTTCAGGGATTATGTCTAAAAATAAAATAAAAATTTATATCTAAATAGAAAAAATAATAAATTTACCTTCAATTTACGCTTTGAAATGAATCTTATCTTAATCGTCCAGGAATATGAAAGCACTTTGAAGGACGTCAATTAAATAATGCAATTATATAATTCAATACATATGTAATGTAATTGGCTGATGCAATACTGCATTTTATTTGCAAATCAGTATCAGTATATGTAATGTGATGAAATATCAAAAATCGAAAAAACTAAATGGCCGATCAAACCTACTAATTTAAATTTTTTTTTTTATTGATAACTTCATCATTTATGTTCTAATTTGATTGAAATTTTCATATACTACACAAAAACAGGTTTGCATGTATTCAAAATATATTTAGAACTAGGCAGGACTACCTTTATTTTAAATATGGTGTTAACAGAATATCTACAGAGAAGGGATTCCAATCCTTCCAGGTTTAATTTTTTGTTGTCGGTCATAGTTATAAACAACTATATGTGTTATCTAAACTCAGGAATTTTCTCTTTCCAAAACTGTGGTTTGTTATTATGATTGTCCTGGAGTTGTTTTATATGAATAAACCATCAATAATAGTATAGGTCAATTCATTCATATCGAAAAATCGTCATAAATAGCTTGTTCACTAAAGGTTATAAGATATCTAAATGTATTTGTGCCATCATTTGATCCTGTCCTTATATTGACTGTACTCTAAGGTGTTTATATTCCATAATTTTTGCATAAATCCAGAAAACGAAAGATAATCTAGAAATTTAAATAAGATTTTTATATTGCATTCAAAAACAGAAATTATGTGTTAGTGTGTGGGGATGTTTATATACTCCTGTTCATATTTTTGTATGAATATTTTGAAGTAGAGATTGAAATCTATGGGATTCTAAGGTACCCTTGATAAAAATAATTTTTAATAGTCTCATCCTCAGTTGTGCCTATATGTTGAATGCTTGAAAAATCAAACAGAATTCAAAGGACTCAAACTCATTCAACAGGAATCAAAGAAAATTTGATTATAAATTTATCAACTGATTTCAGCTTTTCATTTGAATCATTATAAATTTTGTTCTTATCCACATAGTAATGAAGACATAAGTTTCAGCAAACCCCTAATTTTTGTAGGTCCTAAGCATGTGTCTAATGTACCCATGGAGTAGTTTGCCCCTTTTTCTAAGGGGTGGGGAGGGAAAAGTGGTTAATTTTCTGTTAGGAACCATTTTCTAAGTTGTCTGTATTTTTATATGTTGGCTGCAGAAATAATTACATATTTTTTAAATACCTATAGGAATGTGTATAAATAACATTTTTGTTTTAAGAAAGTCACTTGTATGTTAATGATATAGTACAGTGCTTCTAAAAATTAAACTAATCAACGTAAGTCAGTCATCAATGAGAATCGTACCTCAAATACAAAAAACAAAAAAGTTCAGTTATCCAAATGTAGCAATTAAACTCTGCCCAAAGTTTACAGAACATAATTATTAAAGTTTACAGAACTGATCATTGATTGAAACTTTATTAAAGTTTCTGATCATTGATTATAACTCTTATTTTATCAAAGCATTGCAAATTTAAATTGATTCGTATAGTATACATCTGTTGAATTATTTGTCAAGAAATTTATTTTTGGGTCTGGTTCTGAAAAATATTAGCTAGATTTTTGAAAGATAAATTTAATGTTTTCAAATTAAGAGTCATTTTCATCTTTGTAAAGTATCCATCTCTTTAATCAATACTAAAAATTGTTTTTAAAATCGGATTATTTTGAAAACTTAAGTTTCACTGTTTCTGTTAGTATATCGACTTCAGTGTCAAATCTTCCAGTATATTTATCCACATCCATTGTCAATCATTTTACTAGTGGGTAAAAGATTCAAAATGTTTATGATGGGCTGAATAGTATTAACCAAAAGCCTCCTTAAGCATTCTAATCATTTCATTTTGATTTTTTTTTAAATTATAGCAGAAATTGATAACTATTCTTATTTTCAGCCAATCCTTCTTATTATTTTTTAAAATGATGTGTTATTTAAGTACACTATATTATAGTATATTGTTTAAACACTGTAAAAGCAAAAGCATACTGTTATGTGCTTGCTGTTGCAAAATCATTTTTGACTATGAAAAACATAGTTAAGCTGACACACCTAAGACATAGAAATAAAATGGAGATGAAAAAGAAGTAATCCATCTGAAACTTGGGCTATGCTTATTTAGTTTAGGTAAATATCTGTTGAAAAAGGTTTATTAAATGAAAACAGTATATGAAATTTAAAAAGTAAACATTAAATAAATAAGTTTTGGTTAAACAATTTTTTAAATCTTAAAATTTTCTACTATTTCTTTTTTTGTATTGACCACAATGTCAAATCTTGTACCCAGTATGCCTGTCCTAATTTCACAAATTCTACAATACCTGTAACCTTTCTTCCCTATATTTCACTTCTATATCCTCACAAGTGCAAATCAGGGCACCTGCAGCAAAATCGTTAAATATTGCATTTTACAAGGATGCTTTTATATGATGGATTTTAGCTTTTAAATATTTGTGTCTTTTCAAGGAAAAGTGCTATGACTGTGCCTTACTGTACAAATAGGCACAGTAGCAGTATAAAGACACCGCCCCCCCACCCCCCCCCCCCCCCACTTTTTGATTTCTTTCATTATGTATAGTCTTAAAATTTAAAACTGTGCCTTTAGAAATGGATTTGTATTGAAATGTTAGTTGGACTATTGTGTCATAGCTGTGTGGTTTCTGGAACAAATCTTCTATCATTCGGTCAGTACTTGCAGTGTTGAGATCACTCAAGCCATTTTCCTTTGGTTAATGTATACTAAGAAATTGTATACAGAAAGTTATATTGCTTTTAGTGGGGGGAAAAATATATTGTGAGAAAATGATATTCTTTGGTAGCCTGTTTTGTATTTTTTTATGTTGAAAGATGTTGTTAATGTTCAAAACTTAATCCTGCATATTAGATCTAATATTTTTTGTTATTAATGTGTTCTGCTTAAAGTTTCAATTTACTTTCATATGAATGAATAATTACAGAATGAAATAGAAAGTGTACTTCTGTTACATGAGTCCTAGGTTAATTCCTATAAATACTCTTACATCAAATCATTATGACCAACATAACATTTGGATATGCATATACTTACCTAAACTTCATTTTATTTAATATTCAGTATATTGTTATTAATTGCTAAAAGCGATAGCATATAATTGATGTATCAGCTAGTCAGCTTTACAAAGTCACTGTTTAAGAAACTTGTATTAGAAAACTGTTTTTAAATTTTAATAATAATTGTTACAAAATTGTAACATTTGTAAAATTGTAAGTTATAAAAATTTTAATTTGTAGGATACTTTATACAAAATTTTATTCTTAAACATATAATTAACTGCTAACTTACTAATGTTGTGAATAGTAATTTATATATGTAGCTGATTCAAAGTAAATTGTTATTTTCTGTCTAAAATCTTATTGTATTTTAGCAATTTAATGTAAAAAAATTAATTTTGCTTTATCTTTTATTAATAGCTTATCATTATGGTAGCTTTTTATGCAAAATCAGTTTGGTGTGCCTCAGTAAAATAATTTTTTTCAATCATCACTTGAATGTGAATATGTGATTTAGATACTTTTAACTGTGGATAAAAAATTTTAAAAGTTCTCATTTGGTATCCTTAAACTTCTATGGTATTTGCATTACCTAACCTCGCAGTGTTTATGGACTACACTTGTGATAAGATATTATACTAGTTATCACTAGCATTATTGTAGTTAAGTCTTTAGGCATATTTTTAAATAACAGGTTGCACACTCTTGGTTTTGTATAGTTTTGACTGCATTTGTTTATTCATGCTAGAAAGAGCTGTTAAGCAATTATTGCTTGTTTAATTTTTATTATGTAACGCAGTAAAACAGTGATACTTCCTTTTTCAAAAATAACTCAACAGTTTGTTTGTTTTTTCACCTTCACGTGTCAAGAATTAACAAGTGTACTGACTCAAAATTTGCATTAGATAATAAACAAGTCCTGAATTAGGCATTTTATTTGGGGTACTTAACATTTCTTTATAATGTTAAACATATCAATTAAGTAAATTGAACACTTGATATCTTTTTCCATTTGAATTATATTTTATGTGAAGATGCTGTTGAATTTATTAGAATTTCCTTTTAAAAATTTTCAATGAATGATGCTAAAATACTAGATTATGCCCATTTTTTTTTATTTTAGCCACCATCATCTACAATCACATCACCATCTACTGTAGTAACCAATGCAAGTGGACAACAAGTCATCCGAGAAGTAATTGTCAAACCCCCAGCACCTAAGTCACAGAAAAACAAATCTGTTGCTTGCAAGCCAATCATGCAGAACAAAGGCATCAATGTCAAGCCTCAACCATGTCATAAAGCTGTACAGACAGGTATACTTGTTGTATTGCTGGTTAATTATCTTAAACTGGATATGTAATAAATAATTAGAATTAATAGTTTATACATAAGTGGTCCTCCTATATATGTAAAAATGTAAAACTTTGTCTTTTCTTGGTGATTCTGGTGTTCGCCTTTAAGTGTAGGAGGGAGGATTTAAGTCACTTAAATAGAAAAATAAAGAGTTATACGCAGAATTTTTTTAAAATCTGAAATATCAGCAACATTGTGTATTCTAGGTAAATTTTATCTGCCTTAATATTCCGGAGCATAAAAGAGTTAAAATACTGAATTTGTAAACATACAGTACAAAAAAAAGCATTTTTTTACCAATATATTTTACTTCCTTGTCATGGCATCAGATGTGGTGGCTCTAAAAGATTGTGAGGGCTTTCAAAATATTACACTATCACACTCATAATGTTGGATTGAGCTTCACTTGACTGTTGGCTGAGAAGCTTACGTGACCCTGTTTGGATTCATTTATTTTGTCTGAATTCAAGTTATTGACCTGACAAATAATGTGTACATATATTTATAGGCATTATAGTTCTAATGATCCTTGGTTCTTTTCTTACAAGTATTTTCAAAGGAAATAATTATTAATGTAGACCTCCTCACTCAACATTAACAATATAATATACAATTAAATTAAAGGTACTTGGCATGCAATTTAAATTCTGTACAAGAAAGTAATTGAATATTTTATATCATGTGTTCTTCATTTGATAATAGCATGTAATTTATAGCTAACTATTGTCTTCAGTTCAATTAAAATATAGCCCATATATTGCAAAAGATGACCATAGTGCTCCCTACCAAACATCAATTCAATTAAGATTTACGTTAACCCAGGCCTGCACAACTCGAAATGGGATGAGGTCCATATTACTTTATGGAAGGCCACAAAAAAAAATAGGATGATGGGGAAGTGAAAAATATTTTATCCAACAAAAAATAAATTACTGATTATTTTAAATATTAAACAAATATTATTAATCATTGTGTATGTATTACTTTCATAATATTATAAGTCTAAAATGATTGTAACATATTTTTTAGATTTATAATATTATGCACCCTCACAAATGGCTTTGCGAGACACAGAGTGAGTGCTGGCAGGCCACATATGGCCCATATATTGTGCAGGCCTGCTTTAACCATTTAACCCTTTTATAAATTAATGGTTGTCATTTTAAATTTATTCTTAAACTAGTCTTGTTATTTATGTAAAAAATATTATCGAAAGATGTTTGCTTGAAGGATGAATGTTTGTGACACAAAAGGGAACTTTGTTATAAGGATAAGAAATCTACTATTTTATTCTGTGAAGTGGATTTCTATTCTCAAATAGTAATCAATTTTCTTGAATTAGTCACTTCACAAAAGAAATATGTAGTGGATTATGTTATGAAAATATATACATATTTTTGGGGAGGATAGTTGATTGAATTTAAAATACATAAAGATAAATAGAAAGAAATGGGTAAGTTACATCTGATGTGATTAGACTCCAAAAGAACAAAGAAAAAGTTTTTGATATACTATTTAAAAAAACCTAGAGGTAAACAAAAGGTAAGATTTAGTGGCATTCTAGGTTGAGATTTTGAGGCAATTTGGACAAGAAACTAAGTGCCATGTGTATTATTTTTTGTTATTAAAATTAATGTTGTGTAACACCTCTGAAAGATACCTTTTTCATCATTTAGAAGACAGACCAAGACCAGTCCTCCTTCCAATACCAGTACCTTTTTATGTCCCTGTTCCAGTTCACATGTTTTCAAGACCAGTTCCATGTCCAGTGCCATTCCCTGTTCCAATGTTTGTTCCCCTAGTCGCTCCTTCCAAGGATTCATCCAGTCAAGTAATTATTATTATTATTTATGTTATTGGTACAGCTATTAACAAATATAATGCTTTTTCTTAAAAACTTATGTTAATCAGCTCCATGGCCAGAAAAAAAATTATTTTTCCAAATTATCCAACTATGTGTATAGTGTTTTATTGATTTCTGTGTATTTCACTTTTAAATATATAGTAAACACAAAAGCAAAGCCTGATATACTTGCCCCCCCCCCCCTTTTTTTTTGGGGGGGGGTGTCCTTAAATTGATAGTATCAATTATTTTATAATTTTCTGATATATATATATCTGTGTGTGTGTGTAAGTAAGTGTGTGAATGTGTGAGAGTGAGAGTTTTTTTTTTCTTTTTCTCTCAAGTGGAATGTGTGTGAGTGAAAAAGAAGCTCTCGAGTTAAATTGTTATTATAGGCTTACATTGGTTCCAAGACTTCAAAACTTCTTATGGAAATATCTCCTTGTTTTCAAACCCTTTATGTTTGTTTTTAAATCTGTAATTAATAGGCCACAATAATAATTAACAACGATTTATGATGAAAAATAATTCTCATTATGAAGCAATTTCAATTGTTACAGTCATTATACAGCATTTTTTAAGTTACTATGTAAATTCCAGTGGCAAGAGTACAAAATCCATAAGTATCTAATTAAATTTTTTCAATATTAGCTTGCTTCTGCAAAGTCTTGTTTGAAAATAATTTAAATAAAAAATACTCAACAATGCTCCAAAATATGGCAAAAAAATATAAATAAATAAATAAAAATCCTGTAGTTGACTTAAATTTATTCATTCCATTTAAGAGATTGAAAGCAACTGTTACACTGTTTCTGTAAACCAAAAGTCGCTCTTTGTAAATCATCTTGACCACAAATACAAAAATTAAAGAGAAGAGTATTTCTTAACATTTCATCTTCTATAGTCATTATAAACCTATTAAAGGTAATATCTGAGTTGATTGCTGAGTGCCAAGAATTGGAGAATTTTTAGTGCAAAATAATGCACCAGTATATACACTGCAAACTAAAACTTACATTTTACACATTATAAGATTTATTTTTACTTAAAAATTGATTTAAATTAAATATCATTTGTATTAATTTAAAATCTAGACCATCAATAATTTATTGTGATTGATTTCAAATATTTACATTTATTTTATTTTTAAATTGTTAAACTATTTTAGAGCTTTCATTTGATTATTCATCCATCAAAATAATTTAAAATTTGTTACAGTCACCTACATTTTGTAATTAATCAAGTTTTACCGTATATTATAGTAAATTTAATTCTTTTAATTTATTAAAGTTGCAAAAATTTTAAAAGTTAATTGGCTGGTTTTCTTTTAGTAATTTTAGAAGCTGTAATTCAATTTGACTCTTAAATTTTCGATAGATATGGGAACATAACAAAGCAATATGATCATCGGAACAAGGTGAAATAAACGGCATATATGGGAAAATGATGATTTGGAGAACGATCGGTTGAGATTCCACTGTAAATATATGTGTGTGTGTGTGTGCATGCATGCACGCACACCCGCATATGTTTATATAAATATATAAATGGAAAGTATATGTAATCAATTGTTAAGGAAGCATGTTATGGTGACTCTTAATTATCTTGTTCATTTATTATCTGATTGGTTAATTTGATAATACTTTTTCCAATACTTTTAATCCAGCTTTTTCTTTCTATTTCTTTTCTAAAGGAGTTGGGGGAGCTTCTCCCCTAAAACTCTAGGAGTTCATAAACTACAGATTATGGAATCACTAGTCTAAATTATTTTCATCTATCTTTTAAAATATACTTTAACTTTCCCCCCCTCCTTTAGAAAAATTAAATTCTTTGTGCATTGTTAAAGTACTTGATATTAATGTTCTTCTATACAATATACTTACTTGCTTTATTTAGTTAAGAAAGTATATGCTATTTAAAATTGTTTTTGTAAATTTATGATTTATAAATATTTTTTATTTAGGAAAAAGACTTTCAATTACTGGAGAGAGTTCTTTTACATCAGATAAAAAGTCAGATGAAGGTTTCAAAAGCAGAAATGGTAAGAAATTTCTGATAAAAAAGGCTTTTGACATTCTTTTTAGGATTTTGGTCTTAGTTTCATTCAAGCTTTATTGCTAAAAATGTTTGCCATATGCATGAATTAAGTGAATCCTACCCCTTTTACTTTGAAGTACTTGAAGTAGTACTGAAAAATTACTGCCCATCTACCCCCTACCCTACCCCCCCCCCCCCAAAAAAAAAAATAAATAAATAAATAAATAATAAATAAATAAAAATCCCACAGTGTGCATATAGCTGCTTAAGTTATTATTGATTTAGCTTTCTTTACATTAAGCCTTGTTTACGATTGCTATAATTTCTTTGTAATTTGAGCATAAACTTGTTATTAATCAGTTTTGCAGCTTGTGCCTCTTTCTAGAATGGATTAAAATATCCTTTATTTTGTTTTTCCTTTCTCTCTAAGGGGAGGTGTCCAATTTGTGTTAATTTTTTCTTTTGTTAATGTGATATTGCTACAACATTTTTTTCTCTCTAATAACATCATAAAATTAGAAAATGGAATTTTTTTTAATTTAATTTTTATTCTTTTTTTTTTTTTTCTTTTTTTTAATTCTTATCCTGGATATTAACAACTGTTGGTTAGGTGTCTTGTATTTTCCCTGCCCTAGAAAAGCTATTGACCAGATAATTTTCTATTTGGAATGAAGACATCTCTTCTTCCTCATCAAAAATATTTTTAATGAAAGAAATTCTTTCTTTTTTTTCTGATAGGTAGGCAAACATCTGTCTTTGCCATACTAGGGTTTTGTTTTTGTTTTTTCTTCCTTCTTTCCTCCTTAAAAGCCAGCGGTAAAATTTATGCTTGATATTTCTTTATAGATGCTTCTAAGGAAGGAAATAATTCTCAAAAAGAAAGTGATGAAAAATGTGACAAAGGCTCTTATCCAGTCAAAGTTGATGAACCATCTTCCTCAACTACATCAGATGAGTTTAATGGTCAGTAAAGCATTAAAGTAATAATGTTATTATTTTCCTTTTGAAGGTGTTTACTGCAAAGGAATGCTAGCATTTGTTCATAATTTTTGCATTATTAAAAGAAAATCAAATGTGTTTTTATATTATTGATATTAATGAAATTAAAAGTTGCTGATCTTTTTTCACTTTCATCAATTTTAGCATGTATTTTTCCTTTATGTTCCACCTATTTAGTTGATATAAACTTAGTGCTGAAAAAGATATCACATTTATGTTTAGGTAGATAGATGCTTATAATAGATACAGATTTTAAGAACTCTGATGAACTTGTCCTATGATTCCTGTAAAAGCCCTTAACGGAAGTGCACTGTTTAAAAATGAGTAATCTGTAGAAAGAGACCGTAATCAATGGTCTTTCTCTAAAACTTAAGCTTCATTACCTTTGAAAATGCTTGAATGCTGTAGTTATGAATGTAGTTTGTTTGAGAGTTCTTTGTGTGTTGTAGTTTTTTAGGATTTTTGATTAATATTTTTTTTTTTTTTTTTTAATTCTGCTTATTAGATAATAACGAGCTGGAAGAAGATGAATATGTCTTTAAAGATGGCAAAAAGCCACCATCATGGGAAGCGCCATGCCACCACAAAAGTAAGGGACGTAAAAAAGTAAGATGGGTGGCATGAATAATGAGCCGCACAATAGTTTAAACAGCTCAAGATCGTACATTAACATTCCAAGTGATCAGCTGGAACCAGCCCCACGCTTAAAGGTTCCTTAATATTCTTTTTGTATTTGAACTTATTTCTAGTATATGGCTCTCCTATGTATATGAATGGAAAATCCATTCTGGTGAAGTCTTTAAGTACAGAATATTGCTGACTATCAGTGCAAAATGAGTTATATTGAAATGGACTAAGCTATAGTTGTCTTTTTTTTTCTTTTTTCAATACTGTGTATTGATTATAAACAATGTATGTTTATATCTTTTATTTGGTAATGCCAGTACCAGTTAGTGAGCACTTTTTTTTTTCTTTCTGTCATAACTATGTTTCATTTGTAAATACTCCATATACTGCATACTCCACATTTTCAACATGGTGAGGAATAACACATGTACTGTTAAGAAACAGAGGGCTCTGTCAAGAGTGTTAATTTCATTTTATTTGGAAATAGTTTCTAAATATCTTAGCAATATAATACATTCACCAATGCTGTGTAGATTATAAAATCTGATTTCTTTTAATCTGGCATTAAGCATCTTTGCCATTTAAAAAATATTAATATTAGATCTGTATGACTAAACCTTTTTTTCTAATTTACGAAATAATTGCTTTATAATTTTGTATCAAATTTTTAATTTATTATTTTCATAGTATTGTCTTTTTTATTAAAAAAGAATAAAAGGGTTGCTGGTAAATTGCTGTTATAGATAAGAAAACTATTACATGCAGGGCTTTTTTTAATTAATATTTTTTTTCTTAGTTAAAAAAATAAAGTACATTTTTGCCAACCCAATCATTGTAATATCCTTATGCTTATTGCTTTTCAGAAATGAATTAACTGTATGAAAAATTTATGGCTTCAAAGTTCCAATATATCTTGCTTAATTTTTCTTTTCTTCAATAATCAAACAAGAAGAGTAAATAGAAATTTCTTGTTTTTGTTTCGCCAAACCTGAAAACTGGTAACAATTCTCACTGCACAATCCAGATTTGATTTTTTTTTCTCCCCCCCCCCCCCCACCCCCCCCACCTCCTTAACAGAAATCTGTGTTACTCTGGAAGACTATGGTTTATTAAAATAGTTGCTGCAATAATTTCTTTATTATACTGAAAATGTAATCATAAAATTCAGGTCAGAGTGAGATTTAATCATTTTCATTTTCTCAATACTGTCTGTTTCATGAATTTTACATGTTCAGTTACTTATGGTTATTTATAATGCTTGACTACATTTCTCTTAAATCTTAGAATCAAATATTGGTATTCTAGAGAATGCAAGGCCTGAAAACGGATAATAGCTACTTAAACTTCTTTTGCACAGATATAGAGTACATTTTATCTGATATCCTTGTAGGGATAATGTAGTTGTGTGTGTGATTTCTATTTTTACTAATATTATTCCTACAATTAATGTTTTCTAAATGAGAGCTATTGTCAGTGTACTGTAGCACTGAGCCATTTTTTTTTTCAGCATTTCTTCAGGATAACTTGATATTTTGAATACTATAATATATCAAATTAAAAAATTGAACACCTATGTTGAAGTTACTCCATTATAGCATTTTCTGCTAGTCTCTTCTATTCTTTAACTGTATAACTGATTGCTGCACAGTGATTTTCAACCTCTTTTTTTTTTTTTTTTTTTAATTGTATTTGCTTTCATGACTTGTTTATAGTTATAGTCAAAGTTATTTTCTGTAATATTTATGTGCATAGTATTAAACTCAATTGAATAAGCATTTACAGTTGGGAGTAGCAAGTTGATTTGATGAGAACCTTGTTGTTACATTTGATTATTTCTGTGTGCATTCAAAATCTCTCTAGACATAAAGCCTCTTTAACATGTTGAATTCATTATGTGGTGTAAATTCTCCAAAAACTTTCAAATTTCAGTTATTTATTACATGGATAATTCTTAATGGCTCTATCATTTAGCTATATTTTCAACAGCTATCCATTTGACATGTATTGTTCTGTATACATACCTTGAAATTTTATCAAAATGCTCTTTTTTTGCTGTAAATAGTTTGAATTCCCTTTAAAATTTTCTTTTCTTTCAGACTGGTGTTTAAAATGTAAATAATTTATGTTGATATAAATGATTTTCTTTAAATTTTGCAATGATGTTAATTGGATATAAGAGTTAATATATATATTGATTTGTTAAGTATCTGTTTTAAAACAAAGTATTAATTAAAATGTTAAAATTTCCAACTCACGTATTTGTTTAAGTTGTTTTCAAAAGGCCCTTAAGTTAAGATCTAGTTTTTTTCTTTACCATTATTTAAAAAGAGTTTAAATTAAGAACTGACTGACACTATAATGGTGTAAAATTCATGTAAATTAATTGTATGAAAAACTGTCTCATTGTAATGTTTACCATTCATATCCAACTGATGGAAATGATTATATAACTAAAATTATAATTAAAATACTGCATCTTTATGTACCTAGAAATGCTGTCTTATGTAATGATTTTTATTGTAATCTGTGTATAGTAAAATGTAAAACTTGAGCCCTCTCAAAAGATTTTAATCTTGCTTTATACAGCCTCAGACACATGTTATCATTACATTTTGTTGCTTTGACATTCAAATTGTCATAATTACACATTGAAAGTATTTTAAGCATGTAATAATCTAGTGAGAAGCATTCTCCTATTTTAAGTGAAGCATGGTTTTGTACCTATGTACTTTTATGTCTAATATTTTACAATAAAGAATTTTACTGTGAGTGGATATTCTCTCTCAAATTTGTATCAGTTTGTTATTAATTCCTTTATTTTATATAATTATTAATGGCATTACAGCTTTTGTATACTTTACTTTCTGTAAATGAAGTTATTTTGATGAAGAATCAAAAATGTGTTAGTTCAGAAGAATTTATTTCCAAATAAAAGTCTGTGAGACTTGCAGTTGGTTTGCTTTTGATGTGTAGCATTGTGTTTTTATTTTAAAACTGGGGTTTGGGGCTTTGCTCTGTCATGAGCATTTTACCTGCTTAAAGTAGAAAATCTATAAGATTTCATTAATTTATATATTTCACCTGTTTGAAATATTCTCTATCATTATTTCTGATATGCCAATGATTTTACCAGTTTCTTGGTATATTTGTTGTCAAAGGGAATTCAAGATAAAATTTATGTAAAGTAAAAACTACATAAAATATTTAGAAATTAATAAAATAAAAAAGAAATATAGAAGTTCCTAAGCCACTACTAGAATGCTTATATTTCTATTAACGTCTCTTTGTACTTCTCTCTGAACTTCACCAAATTTAGACTATAATGTGTCCTCCTGACTCTTTTACCTTAAAGAGCTCTCATTCTAGTTCATATCCCCCCCCCCCTCTTTAATATTAGTATCAACTGGTTGAAAGAAGGGATGATTTACTTGTGCCCTTAAGGTTTCACACTTACTAGAATTATAAGAATGATAGGACATGGTGTGTATTGTTTTTGACTTGTATAGAAAGCTTATTATTTGATGGTTTTTTACTATAAAATTTAAAGATTGTATCACAAATGTTACTTTTTAATAATCTTAATTACCCATATTTATTCTTGTTTGTGAGGGAGTAGGATTTATTAAAGCTCAAAATTACTTTGTGAATGTTTAATACCTACCACAGTAGCAGCAAAGTTTAATCTTATGCTTACATACCAACTTAAAAAGCAGAACAGGACCACACAGCTTCATAATATCCACTGTAAAAATAAAAGAGGGGCAACTAGTTTAGACTGATTAATAGATCTACATCAAGCCAAGGAACATGAGGTGGGATTGTCTATATGGACAACTCAAAAGATTCTTTGATACAAATAGGGACCGTGGCTTGCTGAAAGAACCATTAATTAGTTAAAAACTAGTTACCACCCTTATG
Source organism: Dolomedes plantarius (assembly GCA_907164885.2). Lineage (NCBI taxonomy): Eukaryota > Metazoa > Arthropoda > Arachnida > Araneae > Dolomedidae > Dolomedes > Dolomedes plantarius. The sequence continues at coordinate 31,771,122 of OU015492.1, read as the reverse complement.
TTTTTATTGTGGATATTAAGGAGCTGTGCTCCTGTTATGTGTTTTCCTTAAGTTTCTTGTAAGTTAAAAAGCAGGGTTGTAGCAAAAGTAAAATAGTTGAAAGAATATAATTTTCTTATTGTTTAAGGATAACGCATCTAGTTTAACCCCACAGAGAAAGTAGTAGAATATATAATACTTCAGGAATTATTTTAAAGTTTCTTTTTACTCATACAGGTCCTGTTTTCACATGAATTCGGTTTATGAAGATGTAATTACAGGTATATTTCTTAAGCATTTAACATTGTTAAAAATACTTAAAAAAATATTTTTATCCACAGCCTTTGATTTTTAATGGCTAAACTTATGAGTGAAGTTTTATGCAGCCAATTTTCTGTTGTGGAATTCTGCTGCTAGCACTTCTTTAAGATTAAATTAAGGAGCATATATTCCATAATATTTATTACTATTTCTTCTAGCTGTATATGGTATTTTATGTATGCCTTAGTACATTTTTATATTCAGAAATGCCTCTAATTCACTTGTTTTATGTTTTTGCATAGATTTTTTTATGTTTTAGTTTAATAGTTAGAATGTTAGTTGTTCATATAGTATTTACATGTTTTAAGATCACACACATGACAATGTGTTTCTGAGGCTGTTATAAATCTGTTTGGGACACAATTTCGTTTATTCCATTTGTTTTTTATATGCACTTAACCTGAAGGGGCTTTTACGTGCATAAGACAGCAGTTTAATATTGCTGACTTTTTTTTTTTTTCTTTTTTTTTCAAGTTTGATTTCTGCTTTCGATTCTAATTTTGCTAATTGCCTTTGCACTTTTTAGATTTGGTTTGGTAGTTTCTTATTTTATTTATTTTTATTTTAAGTGCTCTGCACTGGTTCTTTCTGTTACATTAGTCTCTGTACCTTTTATTTTTCTGTTCTTTTATTAAGATGCTTTTTTTTCTGTTATTTTACTTTTTAAATGTTTGCTTATGCATCTAAGTTATTTCAATAAAGGTTCTCTTATTTGTTGAAATTCAAAATCTTTACTTAGAATTGCTTTTGACTACTATTATTTTTATCTTTATCTTTTCTACGAGCATGTTTATACCATGTCAAAATCAAATTAAATCAAATTATATTAATTGTGAAGTATTTAAAGTCGGTGTGTACCTAAAACTAAATGCAGTTCTTCAGTGATCATTACTTTATAGCACTTGCCCAATTTCAGCTCAAAAGCTTAATTGGTAATTTATTTTTTAAATTATTATTTAGTTTTAATATTGATATACATTGAGGTTAATAATTTAGAGTCTGGTACTTATTTCTGTTGAATTTTATCTTATGCTATCTTGCAGTGTAGGTAGGGTTCGAATCCCACTCTTGGCATGCACGTTTGTGGCCGTTCAGAATTGGCTTTAAGCAGTAGGTCCCGGTCTAATTATCCCTTGTGTAGCAAAAGTTGACCGTAGCGCTCCAAACCAAACCAAAACCTTTTAACTTATTTAAGTTACTTTTAGAAGGTTGGTCTTATTAGGTATTCTTAAAATTTTAAAACATTAACATTGATGATGATATAATTGTATCCATTAATATTTTCATTGATTCAGTTATATTTCCCAGTTTCTAACGCAAATTTTCTCTTATTTCGTGCTTTATATAAAAAATTATGTTATTTTTTCACATTGTGGTGCAGTCTTTAAATAATTTGCTTAAACTTCACATACATAGATGTCATGATGGACACAATGAACAATCTAGTCATAAGTATGTCAAAACTATATGCAAACTATGCAATCTTGAGCTCAGTAAAATAAGCTAATTATTACTGTTACTGCGTAACATAAAAAAATGTAGTTTTATTTGAACTGCTGAGTTTTTATGGTCAAAGCTGAAAGCGCTCCTATATATAATACATAGAGGGATATTTGTAGACGAATTACAATTGTACTCACTATTTCATCATCTTAAAACAGTCTAGTTCTATCTTATTCTTTCTAGTCTTCAATTATATTTAGTGGTATCAGTTTTTGGGTTTTTATTTATTGCAATTTGAACTTTTTACAATGAGTAAAGTAAAAAAATTTTAAATCATTAGTTTTAAAGTTTTGTGCTAGTTGTGATTACTAACAATTTTGTGGCTATAGAAAATTATATTTATTAATTGGGAAAGAGTCGCTAGAGTATTTTAAAACTAGCTAAAATTTCAGTTATTATTTTTATATCTTTGGAGTGATGTGTATTTATTTATTAATTTTTTAAAGTTAACTTAATTATGATAGTTATAGGGTTTTAAATAAACATTTTGATCTATTTATATATAAAGTTATAAAAACCAATAAAGTATAAAACAGTTAACTTATCACTTTAAGAAATTTGCTAAATTTTTAAGGGTTTATAATACTAAGGTAAATATTAGAATGTGTTCAGTCAGTGCATTTCATAGCCAAAAAAAAAAAAGTTCTGCATTCTGTTTAAGACTTTCTATGAAGGTATGAAAGACTTAATATTAAATATACTTATGTAAAGCATTATTTGCTTACGACTTGTAAGTGAAAATTGCAAAAAAAAAAAATTCCTAATTGAAGCATCCTGCTGTCAAATTTCAACACTAGTATTTATTAATTTGTAGTTGAAGATAGTATAGTATTTATCTAGAACTGTGTATGAGAGATGGAGTTCAATCATATCACATTAAACCATATACAAATCCAGACATGTTTTTCATAACAATTCTGGTATTTGTTCACATTTTAATTTTTTTTTCAATGTTTTGTATGTCAAATGTATTTGGGTATGGATAAAACTCACAAATATTAGATCACTTGATAAATCTATTTTTAAACAGAAAACTACTATATAATGCCACTCCATTCACTGAAATTCATTTGATATAGATTTGTAGTTCAATTTTTACCAAGAAGACACCTCAGATGAACATGCATGGATTTCTCATTTGATTTTTTTTCTTCATGCCTTTCATAATGATAATCCTAAATTACTATTCAAAGTTTATTTCATCTCTTAGGAAGTAAAGCTTCCTTTGCACACTTAACCCTTCTGAATTGGTTGGTTCAGATGCTATCAAAAGAGGCTGAAAAGCTATCTTCACTACCAGAAACAAATACCTAATGAAATTTGGTATATCAAACATTTCAGCATTTTAGAGTGTTAAATAACACACATAAGATCACCTAATTACTATTAATTGCCAAAGCATGAATTAAGTACTTAGACTTGTAATTCCTATGAATCTTATTGTCCCTAAATTTAGTGGTGAGGGAAGTTCTGAGAAAGAAAAATGCTAAAAAAATTTATCTTGAGAGAATAACAATATATTTCATTTGAATCGGAGATAGTTCTGAAGCTTTTAACATGTTAATTTGGAGGAAGAGAGTAAATGAGAAAAAGGGGAATTATCATTGGATGTGAATAAGTAAAATATAAACAATATATATTTTAATTAGTACACAATAATTCTGGATTAGGTAAGGATATTGTCATCTTAGTCAGAGCCTATGAACAACAATGTATTTGTTAGATCCAAAAAATTCATTTATGTTTTTTAATAATAAAGAAAATGAGGGGCTGTGATAATTTAAAATTCATCATTTGGTAATAAGTTATGTAAATTGCATGATTATAAATAAAGTTATGAGCAAGAGCTTTTTAAATTTTACTGTAACCATTTTAAGCTTCTATTAATACTTTGTTATTTTCCATTTCACTGATTTGTTGGTTGGTTCTTTGTATTCAGTTATGGGAGCACTATATTAGTATGTTATGGCCTATTGGGGAGGGGGATGCACCATGATTATTGTGCTACATGAGAGGGAAACTCCATTTTTAAACATAGATGAAGGAAATTTTATGTTTCTTTGCAGTCTCTTATTTTTTGTATTGCAAACATCTTTCAATTCTTTTTGGAATGAAGTTCTTTTACGTGGCTTACAGTAAACTCGAAGGAATCGTCACGTAATGAAAAATCGTTATGCCCCCTTCATAAGAGCTTTTTCGCAAGGAATCTGCGGCTGAACGGATATCGCATCGGACTATCACACTACGGAGGAAGATGTCCCTGGTTCAAATCCCCGCACAAGCTCTGGTCGTTTCTATTCCCACTCATTCTTGGAATAGCGCAGTATATATAAATATACATATATATGTATGTATGTATGTATAAATATATACATATATATGTATATAAATATATATATATGTATACATATATATATATATATATTTTATATTATATATATATAATATATATATGTATATATATGCATATATATATATATATATATATACAGTCGAACCTCCATATATCGAACTTCCACATATCGAAATTTTCTATATATCGAAAAAATCTCTATATATCGAAATTTTTTTCAAGACAAATTGGGAGATTTTATTCTACTTTAGAATAAAATCTCCCAATTTTTGGCATTTGAAACAATATGTTGTGGACTTCAATTCGCCGAAAATATCCCTGATTAAGTTTTTAGTGGAGTGAATAAATACGAACATTTCTTTGAACTTTCCACAAAACTAGCTCTTCAGAAAGATATTCGTAGTTTTTTTAAAAAGAATGTAACTGTGATCATTGTAACCACTGTCTGGATTCTTGTTTTTTTTTTAAAGGTATGTAGTACTCAATAAATCTTTCATATTAATTCATTTTTTAGTTATTAACTTTCATTTAATGGGGTTCGTATATAAATTAGAAATGGAGTTTCGTATACGAAAATTAGCTTTAATTTTTTAGGAAAATTATGATAAAACTAAGCTCAATTCTATATATCGAATTTTTTTCCGGCAATTTGCTACTTCGATATATGGAGGTTCGACTGTATATATATACAGTCGAACCTCCATATATCGAACTCTTAGCCAATCTCCATGTTCATTACATAGAAAAACTGTTTCTATATATCGAAAAATCTATATATATCGAAAATTTTTCACTACATATTGGGAGATTTTATTCCACTTTAGAATAAATCTCCCAATTTTTGACGTTTGAAACAATATTTAATGGACTTCAATTCGTGGAAATGTCCCTGATGAAGTTTTTAATGGACTGAGTAAATGCGAGCATTTCTTTGATGAACTTTCCGCAAAACTGGCTGTTCAGCAAGATATTCATAGTTATTTTTTTTTTAAATGTAACTGTGATCACTGTAACCACTGTCTGGTTTTTTTTTTTTTTTTTTTTTTTTTAAAGTATATAGTACTCAATAAAGCTTTCACATTAATTCAATTTTTAGTTATTAACTTTCATTTAATGTGATTCGCATATAAATTGGAAATGGAGTTTCGTATACGAAAATTAGCTTTAATTTTAATGTTTCAGGAGATTTATGATAAAACTAAGATCAATTCTATATATCGAATTTTTTTCCGGCATTTTGCTACTTCGATATATGGAGGTTCGATTGTATATATATGTATGTATGTATATATATATGTATGTATGTAT
>OU015492.1:31453158-31758158 GCA_907164885.2 Dolomedes plantarius | reverse complement strand
CTATCTTCGGAGACTTTTTTTCCCCCCCTTGTCTGCTACACCTTTTGTTTTTCTGCGGTTTACGGAGGAAAATGTATACAGTATCCTCATCCACATTCCTCCGGAAAGTGCGGTCACTTTCCCTGAAGCAAAAAGAAAAGCTTTATTTTTCTGCTTTCTCTGGTTTTTTTTTTTTTTTTTGGGGGGGGGGGGGAGGAGGGGTATTTTTTCTTAAAGGGATTTGAAGAGTCGTGTCTTTGTTTATCGTTCACATGCAAGTTTGACCTTGCTACTTCATTCAAACCCTTTCACCTTTAGCATTGTACCACTCCTGTTATTATGTCATTAAATTAATTATGAATTAAAAACAACGAACTAAATTTCATATTATTTAGTTCGTTGTGTTAAATAAAATTATTAATTAAACACAACTAAAAACACGACGAACGCGTATAATTGAACTAACTTTTTTAATATGATAGTAAACTTATTGCACCGTTGGTCAACGTTGTTAAACAACGATTCTGTAAACGAGCTATGTACTCGAAACCAAGAAATGTATCAAAAAGGCCACAGTTCGACTACGCGAATCAGAGTCTGCGGGTTCACGTCCGGTGGTTGGCAGTGGTTTTTGTAACTGTTCGGATTCGGCTTTAAAATGCAGGTCTGGTTTAGCACTCGAACAGCTCAAAAAACCAACCAATCGACTTGGCAACTAACATTTCCCTTGTCCTCTAGCCTCTCTGCGGTATTATATATGCGTTTAGTCTGGTTGGCTCTTACAGTCTAACGAATTTCATTATATACACCTGCGTTTTGTCTGCTCTCTATACTTATTCTTTCAAAATTAAAAAAATTTTGGTTTGGAATTGCCGTAACCTTGTTTTTTCACGGGTCGTTATCATTCGCTTGTATTACTGTAGTTCCTCAAAACCCCAAATTTTTATTGATACTCATTCATGTGTTTTAAAACAAATTGGTTGAAACTAAAGAATTTGGATGTGTATTTTACTAGTAGGTATGAAAGTAAAGTTTCATAAAATTGCCCTACTGATGATTTCAGCTTACTGTTTATGACGTTCTTTTAACAATCCTTTTATGACCCTTTTTTAAAGGTCTTTCTTAATGCGGCCTTCAGCAGGCTTTAGATGTTCACATGACGTTACTACGACGTCAGTAACTGTAGGAAGCTATACTTAAGAATTTTCTTTAATGTTATATGACATCAAAATGTTCCATGGCTGAATTATTGAACCACTCCGGGGCCAGAAAGCCGTGACTTCCTTATCTTTAATGACAGGAGATAGTCAAGGTCACAAATTAACTAACTTATCAAACCGCTGGGCGATTGTCACAGTGCACAAATAGCTTAACGTTAGAAAAGCAATTCCGATTAATCGGCAATAACCGATTATCTGTTGATTAATTCATACTTTAATATGTTGTCATATTAAAGATAGGATAGGACGTCTTCCAGTTGGAGGCACACTTAAAGTAGTAATACTAATATTCTAAACCTAATTTCTGAACGTTTCAACACATGTTAGCAATAGAGTATTTATAATTATTTGTATTAATTTGCTTGAGCTTTCTGGCCAGTTGTTTATTTATCTGCGAGAAAACTTTCACAATTGTATGATGACATTAGAACACGAAGGAGCTTTAAAAGTGAGTGTTAATGTGTATAAATATAATGTTCTTAAAAGTTTATATAAAGTCAAAAATTTAAATAAATGTGAAACTATTATGTGGTATTGTTATTATGTGTGATAAATCTTTGTAAACTAACTGTTTAACAGTTGGCCCATTATAAATTGTTTTATTAGCTGATTTACGTTCCTAGTGAAAGAATCTACTCTGCAGGTGCATTTTGTTGGAATTATATTCACGCTGTACAGTCTTAATTTAGGATTTATAAAATCTTTATGTGAGACATTCTTTCCTTTTTAGGCCTTTTTGAACTATAAATTTAGGGCCTAATGCTAAGCTATAAATTGACTTTCTTTCATTTTGAGTTCAAGTTTAATAAAACTGAGTTGCAGGATTAGGGATCTTGCTTGTGTAATTTCACATGCAATTTTTTTAAAAAATGAATAATTACTCTCTTCCGTTTGACTATGCTGCGGAAAACCAGTGTTGCCCCTAATTTGGGGGTAAGTTAGACGAAAAGGGGTTGTTTTTAGGGGCATTTTGTGGGGGGAACATTTTTTAATATTTTGTACAATCGAGACGCGTTTTTTTTTATTAGATTATAAGTTCCATACACATGTCAAATGTAAATAAACTCCATTTCATTATGGAGTGTGTATTTTCTATTTATCCAATTTATCTCTCAAACAGGATGCCTATTTGGAACCAGAATTTCTTTTAGGAAGGTCTAGGGTGATCTCAAGTTGGTGTTAGGGGGGAAAACAGGGGGATTTGAGATGGGGGGAGGGGGGGCACTTCGTAGAGGTTGGCAACACTGGCGAAACCAGTTTCCGTGTCCCTTAAGCTTGAATGTCGCGGGGCTTTTCCATTAAATAAAATATGTGTGCTAATCAAGAAAAATATTCTGAGCTAAGAATATTTTGATAAACCTACTTCACCCTGCATTTCTAACGGAAGTATTGCAGTTGCACACTCGAATTGTACTTGAAGAAATTCGGCTTTTGACAGAGCTCGTGTGATAGATTTTTGAAGGTTTCTTAAAATGTAGGTGAAGACTTTCGTTTAGAAATGATCATAAAAAAGGTGAGTTATTTTGTGCATATATTAAACTAAAATTCCTTTTTCAGTGTCGCAAGGGATTAAAACTATTTTTTCAAAAAAAGTACTGAAACTAGAAAGAATTGTGTGCCTGTTTTACATTGATCGACCGATTACGTATTCAGGCTAAATATGTTCAGATACTTCGGAGGAGACGCTTAGCTTTCTTACACAAAGTTGGTGTTCAATAATATACTCATTATAAGTTTTGAGTTCCGTGAGGGTACTTTAAAGTACAAGGCTGGGTTTCTATAAGACTATAAGGCGGCAACCTCTCTAATGGAGCGCCAAGTCGTCTCGATCCGGTCCTACACACGTGATCAGTCTCCCTTCCTCCTAAAGATGCAGCTGTTTAAAGTTTGGCTTTGCTTTATATCCCACCTTAATGTTCTAGCGGATATCGTTTTTTAGCGTGTACGTGTTATTCTATCTACTTGGTTGTCGTTGAATAATGTTTTTTACTAGCAGTGATAGGAAAAGATCGCCCCACATGAATTTTGATACGGATTTTGGATTGTTTGTTATAGTTAGATCATTCAAAAGCTAGGATACGTTATTTGCCTAGCATGTTATGCCAATCCGACGCATTTTTTAAATATCTCGAAGCGATTGAACCCTAAGAATGACCAAAAACACTTGGATTGTTATGATTTTAAACAGAATTTTTCTTCGGATGCAACTAACGCTCGTATTTAAATTAGTGCTAGACTAAAGGATGCCATTGGGTACTAATTTTTCCGTGGAGATGAACTGATGATTTTCAAATTGATGTAGTTACAGTCACAAGTTTGTCACTCAAGTTTAAAAAGTTACTTTTCAGCAAACTGCCTTTAGTAAGTATTCTTCCGTTTATGTTCCTTAATTAACAGTGATTTATGGACAAAGCAATAATTCGTATAACTTAATATCTCGTAGCGTAGTCTGTAGACGTTAAAGTGGCGCAACCAGAAAACCGTACCATTGCGGGTTATTTTTCATGAAAAGGATTTCAGTTTCTGAAACAGTAGGATGAAGGACAATATTGGATGACTTTTTTTCTATTGATTTTATATCTTAAAAGGTTGTTTCCTAAGTAGCACCGGAGTTTTTTCCTTGGAAAAGTTGATAGAGAAAAGCAGTAAACTTTATGAATATTAAATACTACATATAGTGGCAGTTAGGAGACTATTGACAAAAATTGGAAGGTCAACTTTAAGGTGAATTTCATTTTTCAACTGAAAAATATATATATAAATTAGGTTTTTAGTTTTGTGTGTGTGTGTGTGTACGTACGGGAAAATATTTCTAAATTTGTGTAGTAGTTTCAATTTATTCATAATTTTTTAAAAATCTGGTTTTGATAATTCGTCTAGAAGCAAAACGTCATTAAAATGTAGACCCTTTGTTATTTTAATGCGTAGTTTGAGTTAGAAGTGTGTGCAGATACAACTATGAGGAAAGTAAAATGGATGAGACTGAAATATGGTGGTTTTGAGTTAGAAAAATGTCCATTTTTTAGCGATGATGTGACTTATTTTTTCATGCCTTTAAAGTAAGACAACTGGTAAATAGGCCAGAGGAAAGTTTTAAGTGACATTACACAGGAAATTTCAAGGAAAAGAGAACTTTTTTTAAATTGAATAGGTGGTAACAGATATTGGTTTGTAATGAGTGTCTCATATAATATCTCTTATTTTCTTTATATTAAAATCCTTAAATAGCCCTTTTTTTAAAAATATTTATTAGTAACTGCATGGCTTACCACATTATAAGCCTATTGCAGATCTTTTAGCAGACAAGTAAGCTATGCATCATACAAATAATTTAATAGTTTCTAACCAATCTGCATAAATTCTCAGAATCATCCCCCTCCCCCCCCCCCAAAAAAAAGAGAAAAAGAATGGATGTCATATCTTTTATGGTATCAAATTTCACTTTGTTTTTCATTATGAAAAAAGGTCATTAATAAATGAAAAAAATCTGTTCATATTAAAACAATAGTCATTAATAGAAAATTATATGGTTCGCAAATGCCTCTTTTAAGTCGTGTTTGACTAACTCTTACAGAATGAAGACTTGATTTTTATGACATTTACCTAATTTATGAGGTAAGTTTAGGTCTTAGAAAGCTAGATTCTTTAAGGAAGTTGGAATGTATTCCTCTGGTGCTTGCACTTTCATTAAAAGAACTTTATGAGTGGAAACTATTTTTTTATATTTTTGTTAAAAAAATATTAATGGAACAGATCATTATGTAATCTTGAATACTGAAAAATAAATAAAATAAGGGGAGTCTACATTTGGAAGTTAGTCTAAAATTCTGCTCCTTTTTTTTGGAAATTAAATTTCAGTGTTAAACATAAATGAATCTATAACAATTAGTAATCTTTGATTTTAAAGATTTATCATTCAAGTTTATATCTTAGACCTGTAGCTATCACAAGGTTTTTAGAAACAAGTCTTGATAAATGATAGTATTTTATCCTTTTTTTATATAAACTTCATAATTTTTACAGTTTCTAATACAATTTTTGAATTTTTTGTTGTATCTATGTAATTTTAGAACCCTTGTAAATGCTTATAATGGTTCCAAAAAATTTTCTATGAACTACTTTATAGCATACCTTTGGTGTGAATGCTTGGAAACAATGGTTTCTCCAGAAAATGATCAGATGGTTAGAGGTTCTCAGTCATCGAGGAAATTTTAAACTTTTCAAAACAGACTTACTTCAACTCCCTCCTGATGAATTAAATTACTCCCTGAGCCTTTTTGTAAAAGAAGTTCGAAAGCCTAATGGTGAAGAGTATGGCTCTGGAAGCATATATTATTTATGTTGGGTAGGTACTGTTTTTTTTTATTATTATTATAAGAGTAAATATAAAATTAGAATAACTCCAGCCTATACTTAAAGATTAGTCTTGAATTTATACATAATTTTTTATACATAAATATATTTTTACTGGAATTTAGTGTATTACAGTTAGCTTACATGGGCCATACTTTTAAACCTTCTACCAATACTACCAATACCTTAGAATTAAATGTACTGATTCCAAAGTCTTGGTATGCCAAATGTAGTAAAGTGTCTGTATTTTGGAAAAGTGTTGAAAATTTTCATAGAAAAGATGACATAACATATTTAAGATAATCTTTATGTTAAATCTAATATACTTCTGCAGCTGACTAGATTTTTTTTTTGTCTGAGAGGAAATACTGTGTAATTAAAAAATTGGATATAGCATTTATTAACAATGTTTTAACTGTTTTAACCGCCGTTGCTTGGGTTCTTTTATGCGAGGACAGAGACAACACAAAAAAGACTTCCAGAATTTTGTCCCAAGCTTTTATTACATTGTTTTAAGGACACAGCACCTATAGCACATAAAAAATGATTAATGGCAGGATTGATTTGGCATACAGAGCCATATTTGTCAGATAAACCCTGTTGGCCTCTGTGTTCTTGTCTGCAGTTCAACTCCACTCGAACAACGAAGTGCTCCCCTCGGAAGTAGAGTTGCCACACGCCAACCTTGACACGGGTTACCAGGCATGGTTGCCTTACAAATGTTTTTCTTTTTTATATTTAAAGTGTCTGTATTAAAGTATTAACTATTCATTAATATCAGTATATTTTAGAAATGAGTATCTGGAAAGGAGAGGGGAGATGTTTTACAATCCATTTTTGTTTTCATTATACAACAAGTTAAAATGTATTTGTCTTTATATTCATATGTTGTACCACTTAGTTTTGCAGTTATTAAACTAATCTATTTAAATGTCTGAAAATATTACTCTTTGCACAACTAATCTAATCCTAGAGTTGGTATGTGGTGTTTTTGTCTAATGTTAGTTCCTTAATCTTTTTTACTAAAATCTTCAATGATTTTTTTTTGGTTATTGCTCATCAATTTTTTGATCTCTAATTACCTCATAGTATCAATACTCTTAATCAATACACAATGAAAACTTCTGTATGGCAGAGAGTCATGGTCCGAAAAAAAGTGCCGTTCGAATAGGAGTGGTCAGCTAGAGAAGATTCTCAGTATTCATATAGTCAAAAACATACTGAAGTATCTCTTAGTGTAATTACATATAGTCAGCAAGTAGAATAGGTTATAAATATCAACCTCACGGTTTGCACTAATAACTGATATGCATTACTGGTGTCAGAATATAATGTTGAAATGTTATTCATGTTTATAATTTTACATTAGTCATATTCTTTGCATGTATGAGACCAGATTAGTTTAATTAACAATTAATATTTGTTTTCTATGTTCCAGGGATTCAGAAATATCTTTTTCAAATGGGCGAATTGATAACATTTTCTCTGATCCTTATTATGAAAAATTTACAGAATGCTTAAATGATATTTTACAAAGCCAAGATACACTGTCTTCATTGGAAGGTAACGTTACTACATTTAATTGTTTAATTCAATATTCTCTCTAAAATGTCATTGATGTAATTATATTTTTATTTAAAAATGGTTTTGGATGATATCTATGACTGCATATTTTTTATGTTCAACTTAATTTGAATAGAATTAAAAACTGTGATAAGATTTTCAATATGAAATTTATATACATCAGCTAATAATAAGCAACATATTAAACTCTACTATATAAGAAAGGGCAAATTATAAAATTCATTCTACTTATTAGTGAGCAGAACAAGTTTATACATGTACTGAATTTTACTCTCCTAAAAGTATCATAGAGCTGAAATAACTCAGGTCGCTAAGCAGAAAATTATATGCATGCTTTGCTTTGAAAATAATTCTATTTTCAGAATAGTAAGGCTGTTTGTCTACTTTTGCCTATTTTTTTTTTACTATCTAGGATTGCTCAAATTTGACTATCTAACAGTAACTTTAATTTTCAGCTTTTATAAAGGGACATTGCAACTCTAAAGCTCTGATGAAAATCATGAGTTGCTCATGTGAAAAAAGGGAATAAATTCATTAGCAGTGATGTTGATATAACTCTGAAATTATTTTACTGTAAATATTCCTTTCTATTGAATAAGTAGCATTTATGTAGAAACTTTTATTATTTTGCCTATGAATTCATAGATTTATATGAAGAAACACTAGAAAAGTAAGAAAAGGATGATGCTCGGTATACCTCATCCAAGTGGTTCAACTTTTCTTTTTACTGATTTAATAATTTTTGCCCTTAAATAATCCCGTAGATTTTTATCCCTTACTAAAATTTTTATTGGTTCACCAAATAATTTTTATTATATTAGTTATTTATGTCATTCTAAGTAAAAATTCAGTGTATTTTTACTTTTCTATAGGCTTTCCTTCTTCAAAAATTGAACGAAGAAACATTATGGGAATCCAAGCAGCTAGGAGCTCATTCACCCTATGCACTTTTAAATACTGTGATGTATTTTAACACAAATATTTTAAGTTAAAACTGTAGCGGATCATTTGCGTCTGTCATTCAACCATATGTATGTATATATGAGAAGAAAAGTCCTGAAAATTTGAAAAGTCTGCTTTCTCTTCGTTACTATCCAAATGGTTGTTTTCACTTAGAATTTTTTAAATTAATTTTTTCTTTTTTTTTTTTTGAGTATTCAAAGTTGTTATTTGTGCTAGAAAAGTTTATAATCTAACATGTCCAATCAGGCAATGACTTAAAAACAAATTGCGTGGGGTTTTTTTTTCCATGAAAGATTGCTCACAAATTTGTTCTATTAAAATATTTTACTTTTTCCCCTTGTATAATTTACATATGTAATTCACTGGCCTTATGAGCCAATACCAGGTGTGAATGCTGATTTTTGTTCATAAGCCTTAGTATATATATTTTTTTTTTAATTTTTTAACTATACTGGTATGAAACATTTAGATCATTTACAGTTTTGAGTCCTGCATAAAATACTCAAGATTAAAACTAACAGGGTGGGGCTTTTCATATTCCATGAAATAACTTTTATTAAATATCTGTTATCTGGGCATTGTGAGCATTTCTATAAAAGCTTAGTTTTTCGGCTGTTGAGCTGCTACTAAGTTCTTGCATGATGAAGAAGCTCCTTTACAGCTTCGAAACGGCCGTATGCAAAATTGCACCTTACTACTATTGTTGCTTTATTTCTGTTGGATTGCCTGTTTATTCATGTGAGCATTGTCATGATGATTAAAAATCTTACTCAATTTCAAAAGTTGCTTATTTTTTTATAAATTTTCTGCATTCACAACTTGAAAATTCTTTAGCATAAAGAATTTTTCTACCATAATTGTTAATGTAAATGGTAATTCTTGTGTAGATTAATGTATTTTATGATACTTTTGAGGGAGTTTACATTCATTCTTGTAGCTTTAAAATAAATTTATGTTGCAGCTCCTCAAAATAGTGCATGCTTTTTAAATTTTATAATTATTCAGTTTTATCAGTCTAGTTTGGTTTCCCTTCATTGTACTTTTAAAGGGGTCCAGGACACATTTTAAATTTTTTTTATTTATTGAGTTAAATTTTGAACTTTTTTTTGTGATGGTTAACTGATAATTTGTAAACAAAATCATTAAAGCTTCTCAAACTTTTTTTAAAATTTTTAAAAAAGGTTTGTAAATTAAAATCATAACTCGACATATTTGTCGAATTCAAAATTTTTTCATTTAATGAAACAGAAATATGTTTTAATTTGATTCAACATTTTTTAAAATATTATTTTAAAAAAAAATAAAGATATTTAGTGTAAAAATTTCAAATAAAATGATGTAACTTATTTTTTAAAAATCATTTTCAAAAGAAAATATTTTTTTTCAAATTATCTGAATCAAAATTAAAGTAAAATAATTGAAAAAGACATGTTCCAAGTTTGAACTATTTATCTCTAAAGGTTCTTGATTTATACCAATTTAAAGACGAGAAATGGTGAAAAAACCCCATCATGCAGAAAAACGCATTTGCAGGTTCAAACACAAATTGGCTACTATTGGAATGTTGCAAAACAAAAATTAATATCTCCTGTTTAGTTAAGATAAAAACATGATTAAACGTTATTTAAGCGCAAAAGAACATAAAATTTTTTTAATGCCATAAAAAAATTTGAAAATTTGAAGAATTTGTGTCTTGGACCCCTACTTAAACTGTAGCTTCTGATCTATATTTAAACCAATTTTTCTCTGCTTTCTATGGTATACAGTTGAAAATATCCTATTTCAAATGTTCTGTACTTTTATAATTAGCATAAGGACAGTGATGTCAATAGCCAAACCTAAAAATTAGTGAGAAACAATTTGTTGGACTCCGTCCAGATCAATAGGAATTATGTGTCTAGGAACTCTTATCTCCCTGCTAAATATCAAGATTGTATGAGTGCAGATTATCATTTTAAAATCACTATATCAAGAAGTCTAATAACATATCTTATCCTGTATCTTTTGAAAGTTTTTAGAATTTTTTTTATCTTATAGTATCATTTTCAATGGCAATAATTCTTTATTAAAAATATTATACTACAATTTAATGTACTTAATTTTTCGAGGAAGAAGTGTGAGAAAGCAGACTTGTAAACATTCAACAATCTTTTGTTTAGGTAAATATTTTTCTTTTAAATCTGTTTAATATTAAATTGTATTTGTCATACAAGGGTTTTGTGTATGAAAAACTATATGTAAATTGATTATGAATTTTATTTGAACATTTCTTGGAGATTTTAGGCAGTATAACACCAAATCTATAAGATATTGATATTTTAGACATTAGAAGACATATACATACTGACGATGAATATATGAAATGTGATAGTGTGTGTTAAAACAGTTTAAGAGCTTTTTGGGTGATAGACAACTGCTGCATTGATTTAAAGGGAATACATTTTACGAGATGCAATGTTTTTTATGTCTTCAATATCTTCTCTAATTTGGTATAAAATAAATGTTATTAATTCATAAGTTTTCACATGGAACTAGGAAAAAAAAGGGGGTGATACCACAGAACTCCTGATCTAAAATTTTGAGGGATTGATGAGAATGGTAATATGCATGTAATAGCATCAGGAGTTGTTTCTGTGAATGAAAATTACGTTTCTCAAAACTGTGCTTTAAAGGAATTTAATTTATAGGTGCATTTCTCTATGTCAGAGGTAAACTATCATAAGTGAATTTTCTTCATTTTATTTAAGTGACTCCTTTTGGAGGAGCTTCTTTAAAGAAAAACTGTCATATAAGCAAAATAAGATGGTTGATTAAAATATGGACTTATAAATATCATATATGTAAGTCTGGTGAAGGGTAAACCATCACAAAGCTGTCCTGAAAAGCTATCCTGAAAATTGGAATTTTGAACATATGATAGTTTACTTCTGACGTTCAGATATATCTACCCAAAAAGTTAATGATTTTGATGACACCTATATTTCAAACTCTCTTTTCATTAAAAACCTGAGTATTTATTTTAACTTGAAAACATTTCAAAATATTTATATGTAAAGCTTACAAGGAATTTCCTTTGATTTCATGCTTGTATTTTCTTATGTAATTCAAATATCACGTTCTTCTCCTCAATGATTTTTCATGAAAAGCTACTTTACCTTTCTTAAAATAGATATTTTACTGGTATTAAATTGTGCTTCAATTTTAAAATTATTGTAGAATTATTTTTTCTTTATTGTTTTGGTTACTTGTGCTGTTTTTGCTTAACTAACTTCTCAAGATTTAAGATTATTTTTTTTTAATGCAAAATGCATATAAAATTTTATTGAAGACCAATATTTATCTTCCGTATTAAAAAAGGCCCACTATATTCAGGGCCGTTCCAACGGGGGTTGACAAGGGTGTGCGGGGCCCACGGGCGGCAAGTCAGCCGCCCGGTAAAAAAAAAATTAAACTAATTTATTAGTAAAAATAATCAATATAAAAATATCATTATGCTAGGTAACTACTTAGAGTTAAAATGCAATTTTACAAGTAGTAAAACTGGAAATGAACAAAACCAGATTGGTTTAAAAACACTACTCCACGTCGCAACCAGTTGGGAATACATTGTTAATATTGTTTAACCCATCATCGCATCAAATTGCGTTCGCATCGCGTCAGTGCGGGCTGTTTTTGTCAGGTTGCAGGAAAATACTCGATTATGCCCTGAGCTATAAATTACACGGATCGGCGATAATTTGCACCCTATATTAATTTTGAACGTATCCATCCAACAACTGAAGAACAACAGCTTCGAAGAAAGCAAATCGAGCACAAGTCTCTAACTTTTGCGCTCGATTTTTGTGATTGTGACCAATAAAAATATTTCACAGGTAAGTAAACTGGATGATATTTTTTCTTTTGCGCGGTTAGCAGTTGGAAATGAAATAATACAGATGTCTAATAATCGGATGTCTAATACAGATGCTTAATAATTTACAGCTGTCTAATAATCGAAAAAAACTTTCTGGGGGCCAATACAGAAAAGAATATTTGAAAAGAAGAATTGGCAAAGAAGGCTTGTGGTTCACTAAAACATTTTTAATCTCAGCAAGATCGCTTGAAGCGCCATTAAGTTCCAGAGATTACAAATGTGCGGAGACCGAAATCACAAACCCTAAGGAGATGTTTTAATTGAACCAGTGAAGTCCTGAAAACCAGTGAAACCGAGACCAAAGACGTGAAGATAATCTTCATGTTTCTTATAAAGATGATGTTATAAGGATCTAGCTGTTGGCTTTCCGTTACCATCTGACAAAATTAAATTAACTTTAGTAGAGGTAGGCCCTTCCCCAACTTACAGAAGCGGATGTAAACTTTCCTTTAAATAAAGATAACATAGGTTTCTCATTTATTTATTATAAAAAAAATTTAAGTAACGGGGAAATAATTCCAAGATTTGGGTAGTGTATTCTAAATTAAAAGATTGTGTATTTTGTTTTTCCTTGCAAATTATTTAAACCTTTTTCTAGTGCCTTGTTAAGGGATATAATGATTGGAGACATTTGACTCCCGATTATAGAACGTCATGAAACATCAAAAAGTCACATTTATAATACAAAATCTTGGATTGATTTAAATAAATCAATTTCTTCTAAAACAACTATGATTCTGTAAATGAGAAATAATAAATCGGGATTAAAGATAGATGGGTTTTCCGTGTTTAAAAATTAAAATTATACCATTAAATTCTTAGCAGTCAAAATTTCAGTTTTTAGAGGCAAAAATAAAAGTTATACGAGCCACAAAATGGAAACTTTTTAAAATTAATTGAAACAATTGCAAAGTTTAATGATACCATATCAGGACCACCTCACTGGAATTAGCAGAAATCCATCAAATATGCCTCATATTTAGGTGTTCATATTCAAAATGAACTTATTTCCCTTTTGAGACAAAAATAAGACATGAAATAATATCGCTCTTAAAAGTTAGTAAATATCATTCTATTATTTTAGATTCCACCCCTGATCTAAGTCACCAAGACCAAAGTACTGTTGTAGTATTTGTTCTATTAAATAATACAATCAAAGCAAATAGAAATAGGGAGAATTATTTTGGGGATTTATTTTCAATATCAGATTCGACAGGACAGGGTTTAACTAATTTTTTATTAGATTTTTTGGAGACTCACAAACATTTGTTCGGGGGATTTAAAGGGGCAGGGTATATTAATGGTGCAAATATGAAGGTCGCACTAATGGTTTACAAAAAAAAGTTCTGACTTAAACCTAGAGCTTTTTATGTGCCTTGTGTGGCCCATAGTTTAAACTTAGTTGTTAATGACGTTGCAAAAGCACCTTTAGAAATTACAAGCTTTTTTGTAATGTCACAGGAGCTATACGTTTTCTTCTCCGCATCGACTAAACGTTGGAAGGTCTTAAAAAATGAAATCCTGACTTAAACACTTAAACCCCTTTCAGATATTAGCTGGGAAGGCAGAAAAGTTCTTAGATACAATCTAACAAAAATATATGATGCTTATATACCCTCTATTCTGATAATACTAGAGGACTCTGAAACTAGAAACATGGCAAATCATTACTTTTGAAAATGAAGTCGTTTAAATTTATTTGTTCCATTATACATGGTTATAAGTGTTAACAAAAATTAATATCGTAAGTAAAGCTATGCAGGAATCGGATGCATTACAACCAAATATTATTTTAATGTTAGTGCAACCAAAACATATTTATATATTACATAAACTGAATTTATAATATATTCTGTAATTAAGGTAAAATCTGAAGAGTGTCATTTAAGGTAAAAATATTCAGAGAAAGAAATTTCATTAATCCATACGGTATAATGGGGGGGGGGGCGCTAAATTATTCTCGCACACGGGCGGCAGCTACCCTAGGAACGGCCCTGCATATATTCATTATGATACCACTTTTGGCCAAATGCTTTGTGAACACAGCATGTGGATAATTTGTATTAACACATACAGCATGCATTGCATTTTTATAGTATCAACAAACCAAATTACTTTAATTTGATAGGCTAATATTCAAAGACTAATTTTATTTTACTCATGTTAACTTTAATGGAAAAAGCAAAAATTCATCCAATTTAATCTTTAGTTTTGTAATTGGTATCGATTTTATTTAAAATTTTGATTATGTTCACAGGAAGAAAATGTATGCTGAAAGATTGTAAACACCAAAGAAACTGCTTGTTTGGGTAATTTTAATTTTCAGTTTTGTTTTAAAATCTTATTGCAATTGTTATTCTGGATACATTTGTGTGCATAAAAATTTGTTTAGTATCACTAGTATAGCAATGCAAAAGAACTGGAAATCACATACGGGGCTTGTGAAGAACAAAAATGTTAATGCTCCTTATGGCTACAATTTTTAGGGATGCAGCTAGTTTTAAGCTAACAAATTTAACTCTTCATCAGCCTGTAGCATTAAATGCTATTGTCTTGTTAGGCATATTAAAAATGGCAGGGGGAAAAACTGCTCCTGTATGAGAACTGGTGGAAAATCTAGAAAGCAGGAGGGAGATAAATTCCAGCTTCTCAAAAGTTATTTGGGAATGCAAAATTTGTGGAAGGGAAGCTACCTTTATAGGGAGTCATACACGATGAAATGAGCAGATAAAACCTAAGCAAAAGAGATGGGGAGAAGTGCAGGTAAAGGAGACCTGGAAATTAGGTTTGAGAGAATAAATTAAGATAAAATAAAGAGGAAACCAGCTTTTAATGAAAAGAATAGAATTTAAGAAATATTTAGTGTTTGACTTGAACCATAAACATGTGTAAAAAGATATTAGTGTTTGAGAAAGCTTAAGAGTATTGAATGGTATTAATCAAATTTGTTTTACTGTTAAGGTAATATATGGGAGTCCTGCTATTTTCCATATTCAGTATAATTTTCAGTGGCATATTTATTTATATTTAGTAGAGGAATATTTTTTTCTCTAAGAAAAGTGTCAACTTAAGGTATTTGAACAATCTGTGTTCAATTTACTGCAGTTACATTAACAAAAACAGGAGGTTTGAACATTTTATATTGATATAAATTTATTAGAAAATTATATTATCTTCATAAACAGATGATTGAGAATTTTTTGTGATGATTTTTGATGAGAATTGATTTTTTAAATAATTAAACTTCAAATATAGGAAGATACAAATTCAAAATTCTCTAAAAACAAATCAATGTTTGTGTGTATGTCTATGTGTATATCATGTGAGCTTATTTATGCAAGCGAACTTGTGTGTGTGTATGTATTATTCAGTTACAAAGCCAAGTAGAAGAGCAGTCAAATGTAGCTTTGCTAGTCATCTGTTGAGTTATCCTCTGTTTTATTCCTATGTTTGTAAAAGTCACTCCCAGATCACAATCTTGGCACCCAGGATTATCACAATAAATCTTTGGTTCTTATAGTTCTGAAATGTTGATAGTAAATGTTAGTGTTTGGATGTTTTTTAAGAGGGGGGGGGGAGGTCTCACCTCAAGCTTTCCAGTAGTATATTAGGTATGTATCCCCCCTTGATGTTCTGAGAACAGTCCAATTCAAGTGATTAAAATCTTAAGTTCTGTAAGGTTAAATTAAGGTTTATCTTCCTACTTGAATATTCATTTAATACAAGGGCATGTCTAGACAATTATCTGATGTTTAAAATCTCTTGTAGGCTAGTATTTATAAATTCTAAATTAGTCACTATTTAAAAGACTAAGGCAGACATGAATGCATGAAAGTGGTAAATTTGATTCTTCCTTTATTTCATTTTTCTATTCTGTTGTAACGAAATCATGAGGAAATTCGCATTGTGGTTATTAAATGCTAAAGGCCTTAAATTTAAACTTAGGATTTTATCTCTTAGATTAGTGGTTAGTACATTTTTTAAAGAATTTAAGTTTGAGGCACGTTGTGAAAACCTCAATAAATTAAAATTTACTTATAACTGCAATATCTAGGTTCAAAGGGAGCTTGCGAGTATCTTAGCTAAACCGTAATTAAACCTAAAGAAAATAAAAGGAAACAAAAGAATAACTAAACGTACTCTTCAACAAGGAATTAAAGACAAACACAAGCTTAGGGGGAATAATCACAAACTTTATTTAAACATTAATTTACTGTTATTCACGATACGATAACAAAACTTAATTTGTAATGACAGCACAATTCCTCAATGATACATTATATATTCATAATAATTATAAATAATTCATAATAAACATAATAAAAACTCAAAAATAATTAGTGGCTGGTAGGAACCTAAAAAAAAGTTAATTACGTAAGTTAAACTTTAACAAAAGAAAATGAACTAAAAAATCACATTACCAGGTTAATGACTGCAGTCTAAAAAAAATAATAAGAAAGGAAATTAGAAATAAAGGCATAATAGAAAAGAATAAGATTTTGGGGAAATTAGAGTAGAGCATGCCCAGTTAAAGGAGTTATCTGGCATTTGGAATCTCCATCAGCTTTCGTCCCGTCTGCTTGTCGTGGATATCAGGCATCTCGGCGGAGACGTCTGGATAGCGACTTGAAACTTTTGCTGTCGGGTCGAGATCTCTCTTTCAAACTTTTTCTCTTTCCAAATTCGGGACCACTTTTTCCTTGAACACTCCGTGTTGAAAAAGTAGTTCCGCACTCTCCTTCTCTCATTGGTCAGTCACGCCTAGCCTCTCCGTGTATTGCTGTGTGCCGATGCTGTAAACAAGATGTTGTTCCCTTTCACAGAATTTTCGTCTTGGTGGTCTTTTAAACTGGGGAGCCTAGGTTTTGCAAAGTTATCAACATTCTTCTGTTCTGGCGTTCGTAATCCTTGGATCGTGAGAGAGTTCAGTTTCTTAGCCAAAATGGTGCAGTTGAAAGTATTGATTACCTAGAGGTAGTAGGGACAGGGTTGGAATGGAAAGGAGAAGAAACTTTTAAGTATTTAGTTTTTCTATTATTTGGAACAAAGGTTCACCAGCCAATAAAAAAAATTACCAGCCACTTATATCATAATAATAATTTATATCATATTAAAATTTCATATTTTTGTTCACCACACTTATCTGTAATTTGCTTAAGCATGTTATGTTGGAAATGTATTTATTTTAAAACTTTAAATATCAGCACAACAATTCTAGAGGGTTTTGTTTTAGATGGCTTATTTTATTTACACTTGGTTTTTCTTTTTTTAATGCATGCACTGTTATTATATTTTATTAAACTTTTGTTTTGTGGTCATTTTAATCACTCTTAGGAAAAGATTGTGAAATGGAAGATTGTGAGCACGAAATTTGTCTAGGTAAATAGCTTTTTGAGTTTTGTTTTAAAATTTTTCTTTTTAATCTTTTTAACTTTTCATTTTAAAAAATTCCATTTAAAAACCTTAATATTTATAGCAGCATCTTAAATTCTATTATTCCTCAGTTAACAGTTCCTTGCAAGATTAGTTTATGCATAGACGAATAAGCCCTGAACTATGCTATATTCTGAAGTCATTTTGCTATTGATTTTATTGAAGACTTCAGTCATTTATCAAATCTTTTTTGTTTAACCCCTTAACGATTGCATAATTTTCAAGAAAACGGTATTAAAAGTGCCTATTTTTTCCAGAGGATTCCATTATTTCTTGATCTGCCACATCTAGTTTTTAAAAAAAAACCATCCCCAATTACATTATAATATTGAATGGTGCTGCCATCTGGTATATAAAAATAATAAAAAATTTCAGGGTAAATGAAATGGATTGTTTTAATATTTTTGCTATGTTACTTTTAAATACTCCAGCCCAGAAATATCATGGGCACAAGAAATGGAAGGCGAAACCACACCCCATAATTTTGACAGGAGCTAGAAGGAGGGATTAAAGCCAAAAAAAAGAAAAAGTGTATAATTAGCCACAATGCATTCTCAGTGAAAGGTTAAAAGGAAGAATAGGTCCGCTCAACCTGATCTAGACCTTTGCATATCTTTGCCTCTAGGACTAACTTGGTTCTGTGATGTCAATTAACTATTTTGACCTAAATATTTTCCCAATTATCTATTTTGATGGAGGTAGAAAGATGTAATGATGGCTTAAAGTATAATTAAACACATGTCATCCACCTGTGACGGGATGATCAGCTGCATGAGCTAATGTAAAAAATATTCACCAATTTATAAAGAAATTTAAAGACATTTGGAATAGGTAATTTTTACCATATTTAATGCATTCTATTTTGAGTAGTTCTTATCATAGGATTAATTTATTGTACATATGAAATTTACCTGTAGTAGGAACAATATGCACCTTCTACAATTTAACAAATTTATTCTATAACAAACAATTTTTATTTAAATTTAGACTGCTTACTTACTTCAATTTTGAAAGGAAGAGCAAGTATTTCAAATTTAGTTTTTCTTTTATTTATTTTTTATTTTTATTGTTCATCCTTATTGCTTATTTTTATCATTTTCTGTTTCTTATTTTCATTTTATTGCATGTGGTAATGAGTCTATGAAGGTAAACCAGGATTTATCTGTTTATTTTACCTCTTAGGATTAAAGTGTGATATCCCAGAATGTAAACATGCAGTACCTGTTTGTATAGGTAAATGTTTTGTTTTGAAATTTTCAGTTTTTTTAAAATCTATTTAGAACTGCTAAGCTCATCATCATGAAAAATATTTAATATAAACAAATCTATTTTAACTTGCTAAAATTTGAACATATGCTTGAATTTTAGCAAGTTTAAATGTAAAGTTTAATTTTACTAATCAAATGACTTATATGCTGTGTTCAGTGCTAAATGGCTTATGGTTTGAATCTTGTAACATTCTTAGAGGAGGCATGTATTCCAATCTTTTATGTTGTCTAAAATCTTATATTTCATGAAATATATATTACCATGGTTTCTGTTGTATTTTAATGCAGAGTTATTTTTATATTGTCTGTGTCTTTACTTTGATCCTATAAATATAAAAGTCTAGCTTGGTTTATGTGAAAAACTAAAAATACCCCAAATTATTTGTTTAAAATGTTAAACTCTTCCTCTACTTTATACTCCAGATTTATTATAATGCAATATACTATATCAAAAACATTTTTTCCTGTAAATTATAATTCGAATTATTTGTATTTGATAAGTCTTGTAGTAAATTGCATATCGTGTGTTTCATCATTCAAAATTAAAAGTTAGCAATGTTTCATTATATTTCTGTGCTTGTTTTCTTGATTTTGAGAGAAATGTGTATACAGATGCATGTAGGAATATACTCTCATAAATTAAAACATGCTATAAAACCCTCCTAAATACTGATCAATCTCTCCCCCCTCCCCCTTTTTTTTTTAAATGTGGCTAAGATGCTCCTCTAAGAAAAGCAATTATTATAACCAACAGATGGTAGAAGGGAAAATTAGTAGTAAATAGATTGTAGAAGGGAAAATTAATTACCTGGAGTTTCTACTTTCTCTGTAAGCCTTAAGGCACTCTACTCTAAGGTGTCTGTCCAGAGTAATACTGTATTTTCATAAATATTACAGTTGAAATCATGTTGACAGAAGTCATACATGCATTTCAGCTTCCTACTTACTCATTCTCTAATGAACATCGCAATGGAAGTAATTTTGCTGAAGATTATTTAGCATTTTAAGTAGGAATGTATAAGGGAGTCAGCAAGTTAAAGCCTTTAGTAATGATTTTTTCAAGCGGATGTTAATTCTTCATGTAGAAAGTTAAGTTAAAAATAGCATGGATAACTTCCTTAGTAATGTCAGAGAGGTGAGAAAGTTAAACGTTTCAACCAGAGAAAAAAAAAATTATTCGTTCATGGGCTATACCTCATTACATTCAATGAATATTTTTCTACTGAACAGTTTTTTATACCACTTGACATAACCAGAAAAAGAAGTTGTTGCTCGGCTTTATTAATTCAGCAATAGTTTTACTACATTATTTTATTATTTTTTTACTTTAAACTTATCTATCATGCCTTTTTTTTTATGCTTACTAAATACACCTATACCTCGCTATACAGCCGCTCTTTATATGGCATTTCGCTATAACGGCCTTTTTCAACAATGGCATTTTCTTGTTTTATGGCCCACAATGTTTCGTTATATGGCCACAACAGTGGAAAATGATGATGGCAAAATATTATAGTTTAGTGATTATTCATGTTAATGTTCGTCATCAAATTAAAACAGTTTTTAAACATTTTATTTTGTTTATTTATATTTATTTTTAAATTTCTGTTTATATTACATTGTTTTGTACTTTTATTTTTATGGAAGCATTTTTATAGGAAATTAAAAGAATAATATGCTTTATGAACTAAAAACTATATTTTTTATAAAAAATTGGAACAGATCCAATTAAATTTGTATGGGTTTGTATCAAAATAATTGATTCGTTATACGGCTCTTCGCTTTTATGGCCAACTTTTCCGGAACGTATCTAAGCCATAAAGCAAGGTATGGGTGTATATATTTTGTATTTTAATTTGAAATATTCTCGGAACATAATTGTGTAGCAATTTAAATTTTGAGTACTTACAATAGTTTTTAATTTTTAATTAAGTTTTGAAATTGTACTCAAATAATTTTAAGCAATTCTGAGAATTGTTCTCTGTCCTGATTTTTATTTCTATATTTTATTTTTAAGCTGAATTGAATGCCAATCCAGAATGGTTTTGTTTCAGCTATTTTTTAATTTTTTAACATTAACAATGTTAAAAAATATTCATCTTTTTTATTCCATCTTTGAGATTCTTTAAGCAATTACTCAATGCCTTTATTTTTCCCTAATATTGCTCCATTCATAAAATTCTAGATTGACTTAAAATTTTCTGTTTACTTAATTCCCATTTCTACCTAACAGATGCTCCTAAGAAAGATCCAAGTGAAAACACTTTCCAACAGATTGAACATGCAACAGATTCTTTGCGATGTCCTGTGAGATTATATGAATTTTATCTTTCAAAATGGTAAGCATTTTTTTTCTAAATTTATATTTTTAAATGATGGATATCTGATTAAATTGATAAATATTAAGCAGATAAGTAAAACACAAGTAGCAGATGTAGTTTAAACAAACAACAAATATATTGTAGTTACATTCCAGAAATACAATTCTATGAGAATTTATGGGGATTTTGAAAAGGAATATTTTAAAATCCATATTCTCTGTGGTTGGTGCTTGCTCTTCATACCAATTAAATCAGGGATTCTCAATCTTTTTCCTACATCGCCCCCCCCCCCCCCCCTTTTAGAAGAATGATTTTCTTCATCGACCCCCTCACATTTTTCTCCATAATGTACAGCATACAACATAATTATAATACTAATAATTGCATATAAAACACTTAAAGATATGAAAACAATTTAATTAAGAATGGGAACAAAAAATAAGAAAAAGTGGTTCATTAGGTTTATATTTTATTATTTTTGTACTTATTTTCATTTTTAATTTCACAAATATAAGCAAGATTTCAGATACGCAGATTGTAATTGCACAAACATCGCCAAGAGAAAAACAAAACTGCTTCTGATTGATTGCATTAGGAGGACACATGTGCTGTTTAAGGTCCAGTGGATTTCCTTAGTACTGCCTAGTGTTGGTACACAAATAAAAGCCAACGGTGGCATTCGAGGCATATACAAAAGCGTCATGACATTCGACTTTAGATGCGGGGATCACTCCATCCAATGCAAATCTGTATTTATACATATTAAAATGGATGTTATCTAATAATTACATTCTTAAAAAATTAAATTAAATTTTAGAACAGAAAAATTTATCATAGACCTGTGACGGATGTCGAGTTGAAAGTCCTTTTTTTTTTATCAAACTAGAACCATCTCTTTTTAAACCATATAGTTTATTATAAAACAGAGCACAGCACGGACAAGTACAGGAGACGATATAGTATATAACAGTAGGAGAAGAATACTATTTACAGGAACAATTATCATAACCTCAACGCTACGCAGGCCGCATACGGCCTGCTACAAAATTGTTTTGTGGCCCGCCAAGACACCCAGAAAAATCTGGACAGCCAGAAAAAACTGCCAATATTTGATTTAATTATATTTATTGATTTTTATGATACAATTTATACATTTTCTGAAATGTAAAGTTAACTAATAAATGCAATAATTTTAAAGGTGTGGCACTCCTCTAACCTCCGCTTATACAAAGTGGCCCCCAGGCCAAAACAGTTGCCCTCCCCTGCTCTAGAGCACTCATCAGTTATGCCTTGCTTAGGAGCACATAATAAGTCGTATTAAGGGGGTTGTTTCATGAATGCTTACTATTTATTTTTTTCCTTCACCAGTTTAGAATTTTTTTCTATTGTTAAAATTACTAACATTAATACTACAGATTATATAGTTTTCTTGTTTCTAATGCTCAGGATATAGGTTATGAATTTCAGTTGATACTAGATTACATAGTTTAGAAGGAAAATGTATTTTGTGTCTTTTCATTTTGCATTATATTAAATTTTAAGGAGTTGCATAGCTGCAGTAAATTAACATGAGAATTAATCTAGTTAGCACTACTTTTAAATGTCCATGAGTTTAAATGAAGTCTTCATTTAAATCACCTATTAGCTATTTTTTGCATTGTGCATAATGGTTATGTATCTTGATTTTTTTTCATATTTCTACACTTTTTTTAAAAAATTGCATGATCAGTAAATTTTTCTCCATGGAATTTTAGTTCATGATATTTTGTATTTTGGGCACTATCAAAGTTAACTATCACATATTTCTTTCTGTAATTAATATGGCAACTTTCTCCAAATGAACAAGTAATGTTTAACAGTTGGGAATTCCAACTTTTCAATGAATTAAATATTTTTAACATTAACATTTTCATATTTTAAGTGTTAATGTTAAAAATAAAATAATTTGGTAAAGTAGGTTTATGTACTTTAACCAAAATCCTAGTTTTTTTTTTTTAATATGATAAATTGATTTAGCAAACAAAAATGTCACTACTGTGAATTTAATATATAACTTAGTGTTTGGGTTTAAGATTTATTACTGTTTTGAAGGAAATTTCAAGAGAACATCTGTGAATATGTTGAATTTATAATAATCTTTAGAATTTTAAGAATTTCTGATCTTTAAGAATACAGAAGACATATTAATTTATTTTTATAATTGTTCTTCATTTTCAAGATTCTTGTTTAATTTCATTATAGTCCAGAAAGCTGCAGAAACCGAAGTGATACTTGTTCTACCTTCATCCAGAGAGATCTTGTGTTCCAGACAGTGCAGTGTGGTATTCAGGAATACCATTAGGTCATTGATGTTGTCTCCAAAATGATTCAGAGGATTAAAATTGTGCGGGAAATTTATGAGAATTGAAGGGTGGTACTTGTGTGTTACTGTGACGTTCTCATTTCTATATCAAAGAAAACAAAATTTTTTATGTTTACTCTTTTATTACAGTATTATGATCCAAATCAGTTTGTGGTTTGATTTTTACATGGTTAATAAGAGGTCTGGAAGTCTGTTTGGTTACTGAAATGTCTTTAATTTCCTCCGCATATAATTAAGTATTTAAATATATAAACTTTATTTCTCGTATATATTATCTAAAAAAATTTCCCTTTTTCTTATTTAATCTTAAATTATCCATTATCAATATTATCCTCTTTAGATATTGCTTATGTTGTTTCAGACTTTGTTATAGCTTTGATAAGCTGTGCTTAGACATGAGTTGACATGGTTTTGAAAGTATTGATATTTCTTTTTCATTAAGTTATCCAGATGTTGTAAGTGTATAATTAAGCAAACATTGTGGTTTATTTCAAATGTGAAATGTCTAAGTTATTACTAATCTTGGAGCACTAATTACAGTGAAAGAAATTTGGTGCTCTAAAAAATTTATCTATCTATCCATAAGCTTTAAATTCCAATCTTTTTAGTTTATTAGTAACTTAAATAACAAGTAAATCATTTCATTTTATGCTTTAATTGATCATAAAGGAAAAGGGTGATATACCATTTTATTAATAAATATATCATTAAAAACGACTTTTTGTGACCACTAATATCCCTTATATTTTATTTTAAGTTGGAAATATAAATGACTATCTTACGGCTAAAAATAATTTTATTAAATAGTTTCGCCTTTTGCATTTTAAGTAATTTTGTCTGTGATATTTTGTTCAAAATTGTGTATTTTTAAACTATACAGTGTAAATTAGAATTGTTTTATGAGGCATTATTAAAGAAAATTTGAAATATAAGCATTGAAATGTTTTTATTCTAAATCTTTTGAAACCACTAAAATTAGGACTCCAGTATTCTTAAAGGTTATAAAATTATTATAATTGCTGCTGACATGCTATTTTCCCTTAAATGAAAAAAGATATGTAGACAGAGATTCATGCACATAAATTATAATTTGTGTTCTAATATGAAAAGTCCATATCATAACATGTCAGATTATTTTTCAAAACTAATAATAATAGCACATGTCTTAATCATTAACAATTGACAATTTTTTTTTTTAATTGCACTCCTGCATGGCTACAAAATATTGTCTAAATTTAGAGCAACAATTCATAATGAAAACAAAACTTATAAAAATTGATGTCCCACAACTTTCTACTTTTCAGGGTGACTATTTAAAAGTAAATGTTCAAATACATTCTCCATAGCTATGTTTTCATGTAACTGACCACACTGAAATGTAGGATAAATTAATTTTGATACACCAAGTAGTTTGGTACATAAACTCTGTTCAAACACAAAACTTGCTTTTCTTTACATTATTGTTGAATGCATTGCTAATGAATTAATATCAGTTTAAAAGAGAAAATGCTTTATTGTTATTTGTCTGATTTGTATGCGAAATAAAACTCTACTCATTTAAAAAGTTTGTAAAGTGGTCTTAGACAGTTTGCATCATAACTTTAATATGTTACGGATAGTACACCCTCCAAAAAATTTCATTAATTGAAATCTTATTTTACTAATATTGGCACTTAACATTTTCTCTGCTGCAGCCTGAAAAGTTTTGAGATTGCTCATTTCTGGTATAATATAAACTGAAAACAATTTAATATAGAAACTCTACCTTAGTAAAACATTATACTAGTATTAAACATGACTGTGGTATGTATAAGCAAAAATATGTAACCCTGTTTCACCTTTATTTGCACATTTCCACCAGATAAAGCCAATAAGCATATCAAGGTGATATTATCCAGTTTCCTAATTATTTTACTTCATAAATGTTTGGTTATTGTAATTGCGGATATGTATTCTTTACCCTGAAAATTCACACAGTTATAATTGTCTTTTTTTTCCTGGTATTTTTAATTTTTCATATAAATTTTTCTTCTCTTTTAGAGTTTACTAAAGGAAATTTTAAAGCATAGTGTAGTTAGAACACAATAGCCGGTACTTGACTGGTGAAACCCAAAATTCTAATTGAGCTTCCTTTATAGTTATAGTAAATTCATGTTTTTATATTCTTTAGCCTTTTTAGTTGTGCTGGGATGTGCATTTATATCTGGAGCAGTAATCAGGAATGTTTTAATTTTTTTTCATTTTAATTTCGGTTGTAACAGTTCTGAGTATTGCACAAATGAGATTTAAAAAGGAAAAAAAATTATTTAAAACAACTAATGCTAGCCTTGAAATTCATTAGTATGATACATGTAGGAGTGCCAATTAAATACTATATGACAGAGGTAGAGCAGCATTTAAAGAAATAAACATTCCTGAAATAACCTTCGAAGCTCTGATTAAAATTCCAAAATGATATATGCAATTATATATCACTTGTTTGTTTTTCTCTTTGAAAACAACACATATATTAGTACTTAGTGTAACAAACTTTTACATGGGGGATCTTAGAACTTTGTGATTGTATCATACATAAAACAAAGCTAATTAGTAGTTACTAGTCCTGATCTCTTCACAGTGAAATTTGTGCTGTACAATCTTGGCTAAGTTATGTATATTACTTTTCACCAATTTTGAAAGCTCTGGAATGAAATCAAAATTCTTTGATTATTTGACTTCTGGATATATCCCATAAATGTATCAATACACCATACTCCTTTCTAGAGTAATTTATTCATGTCATCTCTATTCACTATCCATCCCAATCATTTGTTATTCAATAATGACATCTTATTTTGGACATCCTTTTTCAAAGAAATCTCTATTCTGTACTGAACATTTTACCATTACATTATGCAAATATTGTCTGTTTTTAAATAATCATTGTTTAATCTGTTCCCTACTGTATATATGGTAAATAAATTTATAAGAACATTCAATAACATGCTTATAAAACATTTTTAAAAAAGCACAAAGATTAGCATCATAATGATTTCAGAGATTGTACTCAATAAATTTATATTCATCATGAAATTTCATTTCAATTGCAGTGTGATGTAACTTACATTATACAACAGTATGAATTGCATAGTGGTATACTACCCT
Source organism: Dolomedes plantarius (assembly GCA_907164885.2). Taxonomy (NCBI): domain Eukaryota; kingdom Metazoa; phylum Arthropoda; class Arachnida; order Araneae; family Dolomedidae; genus Dolomedes; species Dolomedes plantarius. Next base: position 31,731,618 of record OU015492.1, on the reverse strand, counting down.
TGCTGTGGTTAAATTTTGAACCATATGTTGTATTGCCAAAAAAACAATCAGACACATAGGTTGAAAGTGTTAAGTGCATTTATTTCCAAAAAAAAAATTAAAAACATTCTTGGACCATCTTTGTTTTGCAATGATTGGTCCGGACTCTTGTGAGCAAGCTTTCTGGTATTTATCTCTATTTCTTGATTAAAGCCTCAGCCAGACAGTACTTAGTGAAGGGCATTCTCTGTAGATATGAATTCAGCATTCTAGTTTACCCCCATAAACTGATAGGATTGAGATAAGGACTCTGAGCTGACCAGTCTAATTTTTGTATGTTTTGCTCTTCAAACCAGGCCTGAACAAAGCTTGAAGTGAGGCATGGGTCCAAGATCATACTGAAAGAAACCAAGAGCCTGTCCAAAGTAGTGCCATATTATAGGAAGTGTACAATCATCTAAAACATTTATGTACCTTTCAGAGTTCATCGTTGAAGACAAAACATCAAAGGACTCTTACTTCCAGCAGAAACAAACCCACACCATCCAAACACCTTTAAATTATGGTCGTAGATTAAAACATTCCCTGCATAAAAGCCATAATGATTAGAAAAGTTTGAAGCATGATTTATTCTCCATATAATTTTTATTTCACTCTTCTACAGTCTATGAAGATGAGCCAAACACCACTATAATTTCTTTTTGGCATTAGGGGGAATATGAGGCTTGTATGTAGTTGAACTGCCATGGTATCTTATATTATGCAGTTCCTAACAAATTGTACAGGTATAAATATCACTTACGGTCTTGGCACCTCTGAAACCAAAGCGGATACAGACTGTTTCTAAAGTAGCATCCTATGACATACCTCCTTAAACCTCAAAGTACAGCATTGGCAGCAGATTCCAATGAAATTTAAGTTTTGCCAGGTGATCACATTATATAATACTACCCGATATGTATTGTACATCTTCATTTGAATGTGCAAATTTGCTTATATTTACATAGTCAAAGCTTTCAATTACTTCTGGGAATATAGTGTATAACAAAAAGAATGAAACCTTTCTTGTATTATAAATTTATTGTACCAAACCCAATTAAAAGCATTTGACACTGTTTAATTTATTAAAATGATATAACTACAATGCCATGAATGATATGTTTGTAACAAAAAGTCTTAACTTTTTTTCCAACTCTTTCATAAACTTAGAAATAGTCATGGACAACTGATACAAGGCTTTCATTAGTTGATGAAGAAAATCCCAGATATAATTCAAATGTGTTGAAGCCTCTTGTCTTAGTATGACAAGTTCATGTCAATTTCCTTGAACTGATGACGTGAAAAAAAGGAACAAACCCTTGAGGGGGGAGGATCAGCCAGTTAGACGTGGTATTGTTGCCTTAATCCTGCATTACAAAATGTGAAACCATTCATTATTATGTACATAAGAATTTCTAATTATCACAGATTTTTACAGAGGTTAACACATTTCATATTTTTTTATGAATTCTATTATAGACATTTTCTTCTGCTAAGGGAAACTGTTGAGTTTTAATCTTTTTTGAATTATCTTTACTAACATGAAGAATACTTTGCATCAGCTTCATTTTATTAAAAGTTCTTTTTTCAGCACTTTAATTAAAATATGCTTTCTTTTCAATTAAGCTACTTTATTTTCCCTTACAGATAGCCCAATCTTTTTTTTTTTTAATATATACAGTTTATGACAATCTTTTCATTTGTAAAGATCACATAAAAAAAACTCTGGCTATATCAGATTGGACCTGGCCTGGAATACTTCTGGCCAGGGGGTATCAGAAACAACAACATAAAAAAACTGATCAATAGCACCCTTCTGTTTTGATTTTTAAAAAATAATAAATTTTAAAAAAGACTTTGGTATCTTGCATTCTTGGCATTATTTGAATTTTGTTAATCTAGGCTCTATATTAAAGCTCACTGTAGTATTTATTATCATTCAGGTTCAAATGAGAGCATGACTATTGTGGTGCTGAAGAAAGAAAATGTTCTCAGATTAAGTTTGATTTGTCTGTAAGATGTTGAAAATCTTATGTTTTAATCATTCATACCTCTTTACAATTAGTCAATTAAACAAAGGTCATATCTAACAAAGATTAAATCTGTGGAAGTAAATGATTTTTCAAAAATTTGACACATAGTGTGTATGAAGGCAAGTTAAATTCGACTCATGGAAATTAGCACATCTGTAGAATTCTCAACTGTCACTATAGTTTTTTTTTCCCCCCCAACACAGCAGCTACTTTGTCCTGACCCATTCACACTATGAATTTGTTGGTTATTTATCGTGTCAGCACCTTATAGGTAAGTCAACAAGGCCCCCTATGAAGGAACAGCATGGAAATGTCCATGTCTTATCTTGGATTCAAAACCAAGTCCACACTGCAGAAGCCTGAATCACTAACTGTTATATGATGTGGGCAGAACTGTCACTCTAGTTGACAAACAAAAGCTAATCTCTCTCGGGAGCATCTGTAAAAATTTCCTGTTTGTTTGCTACCAGGCATTAAATTTTGATTAATTTTAATTCTCATGAAAGGCTCTACATTTAAAAGTGTGTGTCTCAAACTTGAACTGCTTCAGAAATGACAGATCTTCATCCTCAATTATTGATATTAGCAAGCTGTGCTCTTATTATTTCTCCTCAGTACTGCTTACTGCGAAAGAGTATTTATTACATAAAATAGAATCAAATTAGTTGTTGATGCAGGTGTAGTGATTTATTGACACTAAGTTTGAAGGATAAATCCAATTTGTGTTTCCCTTTGAGAAAGCTATTCATATTTTGGAATGTGTAAAGGGAAGTAAACAAGTGTTACTAAGAACAAAAATTTTAATACTTAGCTCTACAGTTTGTTTTTAAAGCAGCATTCTAAAAGTAATTTAATTTTCTTTTAATGAGCTAATGCTCTCATGAAATTAATAAGCTGTATTTAATCATGCATTTTTAAAATATTTTAGAGATTGCCTTTTCAGTAATCACATACTTTAAACTGACTTATTATTTCATTATTTGTATGTGCCTTGTTTTTCTGCTTTACTAATATAGTCTATATCTAAGTTTTTAAATTGATTTCAATATTTTACCTTTATTTCATTTTTAAATTGATTATTATTTTTTTTGGGGGGGGGGGGGTGAGAAAATGATTATTATTACAAAGTATTTTTACTCAATAAAACATTAATTTTCTTACTATTAAATTTTTGTCATGATACAATTTTTCATTATCCCATACATCTTGAATTTTATTTTATTGCTAATGCAGAGGCAATGCACTGCGACATTTACATAAAACTGGAAATTGTGGACTACTTTTATCTGGGAAGCACCTGTACAGGTGAGTCACATTACTCTTTGGTGTCAATTCAATTTTGATTGAAATCGTGACATCTGAAGGCTTGCACCTTCTCTCACCCACTGACCTCACGGAAGAACTTTCCAGTCTATGGATTAAATGTGCCCTACCTGGCATAGACATGTAAGATATTTAATGGCATCATCAAGATTCAAACTTAGCACGACCTATGCCTCCCATGTCCAAAGCCCAATGGCTACCACTAGGCTCCTTTGGCCCCAGATCCTCAGAATTACGAAAGTATGACTGTGTGTATATTTACAAAGGTCCAAAAGGAAAGGGAGTGCATGATACTTTGTCTTTTCAAATCAAGGAAATAAATGTAGAATTAGGAGTAGCTTGTATACGTAAATAAACAATGCTGAGTCACAAATTTTAAAAACTGACCCACATGTTTTTAAGTTCGACTAAATATTCCACAACTTCCTACAGCTGTGACAGTTTATAGTCTTCATTTTCGTGCATGTCAAATAAGGACCTACTTTCCTTATTTTATAGTCCTTCCATAGACAGGTAAGTATCTCCAGTACCATAAAACAAAATAAAAGCTGGCTTGAGCAATTTCTATACACAAGGGAGACTGAAATACCAGTAACTTCACATCTAATATATTAGAATGCCTTGATTATTTGTTCTAGTTGTGTTACCCAAGGAAAAAATATTAAAGGAGGTAAACATGCATAATCATCCAAACATGTAGTTGTAATAGCAATCATGTAAATCCAAAAATTCTGAATAACCTTATTTTTTAGCATTCCTGAGACAATTTTTATAAAGTGCTTATTGATGTGATGCAGTATTTTATTGTTATGTTAATTTTACATGAGTATATATATATATGTATGTATGTATGTATGTATAAAAATCAAAATAATTAAAAACTTTGTCCAAAATAGTTTTGCATTATATGTATATGCCAAGAATTATTTTTTTAAGACCACATTAATGCACAAGTACCCAAAATTTCTTTTTTAATCATTTCTGTGAGTATTATGTTTATGTATTTACGCAGTTTATATATATATATATATATATATATATATATATATATATTGGATAACATTTATCAATCATTGTGTAAAGAGGCAATAATTTCATCAAATTTCATTTTGTATAAATGTTTATTGTCATTGTGTCATAATAAATTTTCTTTTTATTTCTCTTGTGTATATATCATTTTATTAATAATTTGTAAGTCTTGGAAATAAATATTTATTGATTTAGTATTTTTTCGTTCATTTCATTGATATACCTACTAAACAATAATTCATCTGAAACTATAGCCCACTCCGAGTCGATGGGTTTGAGTTCATGGGTGTTTTAAGACATTCATGATCAGCTTTAAAATAAGGGGTCTGTTTAGCAAAAAACCTTCAGCCTTCAAGTTAGTAAAAATGACCATAGCATTCTCAACGAACCAACTTACTTATAACCTATACAAATATCTTAACAAATAAGCATTTAACTGATTTAATTATTAAAAGAATCGTAAATGAAAATAAAGGTATGAAATATTTTATTTTAAATTTATTCAATGATCCTTATAATGAAAGTTTCAAAATTTCTAAATAGAAAGTTGCAATTTTCAACTCTGACATCTTAATCATTTAAAATGTAGTTAGAAATCTAATGCTTCAACTATCATGAGTATTTTTCTCATGTATAGAAGTTTAATGTAGTATCATATGTTCGTGACTATTTTTATATACAGTAACCACCGCTTATAGTGGTCACTGGTTATAAGAATCAATATAGCGAAAACAAAAACAAATGTATTATTTCCATGTTAAAATTTTCGCTTTAAAGAATCAATCCACAGGTTTTAAGAATCAGTTTACACTCTTCACTTTCCTTTCATTTTTCAAAAAAGCCACTTAAAACCCTCAAAAGGCACGAAGTTCTTTCTTTTTTTAAAAGAAAGATTGATAAGATGGGATGGAATAGTCATAAAATTCATCCCTTTGTTAGACATAACATAATAGTTTCCCCTTCAACGCTTTAGCACAACACTATCCTGTTAGCTTGACTCGGGAACATCTTTACAGGTCCGATTTCACTTTTCTCCACTGACAAACAAAAATAAGGACTCTTTTTTTTTTCCCCCACATCCTGTTTGCAGCTTCCTGGATCCTGAAACACAAATCTTTGCGAAGTGTCTACTATCACATAGGCAAACGTGACATTAGTAGATTCAGCACGTCATCAAACCGCGAAACGTAAGCTAGAAGGCGAATCTTCGTCTGAGACTATTAGTATTGAAAGAGGTATAAACAGCCTCCTAAAAACTTCATTACGTCAAACTACCATAGAAAACTTTTTTTTGCTCCCTTCCTGTAGTTGAAATGTTAAAACTGTTAAACAGGTATGTTGTAACAAATATTGGATATTTTCTTCTGTTACTATAATCATGTGCATCCATTTATAGGTCTTAAAAATTAAGTGGTATTTTTAAAATTATAAAAAATAATAAAAGATAACATAAATTAAAGAGTATTTTATAGTAAATTATCCAATATATGTATATATAGGTGTGTGTGTGCCTGTCCAAAAGCCTAAATTTCGGCTATAAGAATCAAAAACAGTAATAACAAACGTGATTCTTATAAGCGGAAATCACTGTATTTATATTTATTTAAATTATGAGAGATATGTTCCTGCTTCTTTTTGACATTTATTCAGGGAAAAGATTTCAAAGATAAAATAAGCTATGACTGTACTGTGATTATACTTTTGACCAAGCATAAAAATAAATGCTTGAATGGGGAAGGTATGCATCAAATTCTTTTGAGAATTGTTGCCATCTGTAATTATTTTCAATGGTTTATATATACTCTACATTTAAAATGACTAATAATAGGTTAGTTTCAGTCTACCCTTTTGAAAGAAATGTAATTATAGCATTATACTATGGGAGAAGCATTTCTGCATGTTAAAATCTATTTCTTTTAGCTAGTTTATTATGCACACAAATAAGTATGTGTACATAATAAATCTGAATAATAAAAACCATCTGTTCCAATTTTAGCTCTTTCCAGTACCATGATATTTTGACAGCTATCTTGATGACTGATAAAAAAGTTTCTGATTACTGGTATTTTTGTTTCATTCCAACAGATTCCTTTATCTTGTTTGACTCCATATTTATCTATTTGTTACAAGCATAATACAGAAATAAAACCAATAATCTTATCAGCTATTTGAAGAACTACTTTTATCTCTGCCTACTACAAAAATATGTTCTCATCAGATTTAAATCTTAAGTATTCAGCCAAATGTTTAATCTGTCACTAAGACAAGAGCCTGCCATGATGGAAGAAAAAGAAAAAAAAATTCTCCATATTTTCAATTACACAAGTATTTGCTTTGCATGCACCTTAAATTAAAAGATAACTTCTAACACTACTCATTAAATTAATTAGTTCATTATTATAATTAGATTATTAAATATAAAATATCTGATAGCATATTTGAGAATCTATTGCATCTAAATGATTTCTGTCTCATGACAATATGTGAGTGTGACCATAACAAATATATGTTACACTAAACAAAAATCTATAGTTGATTGTAGTCAGAGGTCAGAGGTGGAAATACTTCATATAAAGCAGACATACTGCAGTATTGAAAAAATCCTTTTATTAATGAATCAATCATCCTTGAGATATTTAAAGATTCCGGCTTGCAAATGACAAGCATCGTAACTCCTCAAAATCTCCAACCCTGCTAAAACCTACATGTACTATACTTAAGAAATTCAAATTATCTCCTTTAAGTCCAGCAGAGAGGACTTACCTTGAAAACCATGAGTGGATATCTTTTTCATGGCCTTGATAAAAGCTGGTATATACTGATAAGAGCTCCCAATTTAGGACTCTCTAAGGGCTGATATAAAAATTAAGAAAGATACATATTAATTAAAATGGGTAATTTAAGACAGGTATATTCAATAAGATAGAGAACTAAAGATTTTGGCATAACAATGTACATTATATGTATATAATTTCTACTTATATTTTTAAATGCCATGTTACCCTGTTCTATACTGTAGCACAATATACAGGTCATAAAATTGTAAAAGTATGAAATTTGTTTTAATTTAATAATGAGCTCCATACTTTTCTTCTTATGCAATAAATGAAGTCATCAAATCTTATGTTTATCTAGTATTTGCATACTTAATTTCTGGGGGTCAAACAACAAAAATTCTAGGTATTTCATATTTCAGAACACCATAGTGCAACTCAGAAAAAGAGATGCAAAAGTTTATCTAAGCAGTATTAACATGATCACATTATAACCTAAATTGGTGATATTAAAACTGAACTATAGACTCCATCACATCTGTAAAATAATAAACATCGATATGAAAATGAGCAAACTTTACCTCAACCAGAATAAATATTAATGCTTTTTATGGGGTCATTTAATTACAATAAAATATTCAAGAAATGAAAAAAGAGACAATTTTTAAATAATATATTTGATAGTTTCTTAAAATTTTCTTTCAAAATACAACAACATTCGTGATCTATAGTTCATAAGAAATTAGTTGGAAATATTTACTTTTAATTACTAGGAAAACCCCTGCATTTTTTTCCCTTGGAAAACTTCCCTAACTTACCTCTCTGTGTAGCTAGCTGTGCATAAAAGATTAACTGTGAAACAGACTGAAGAATGGGCAACTCCAATAGCACATACAGACTGGCACAGCGCTCTCTGCCTCTGCCAGTGATTAATGTTCTTTCTGTACTCTGTATCTGCGCTGATCTCCTCCTCTAGCGGTCCATATGCATAGTATCAAAGGCGAACTCGAGGTCCTGGGGGTCAAATGGTGACAGTGGGGGTGGGGGACACTAGATCAAGAAACACGTCGACTTTGGCGGCTTGAATGGGGGAATATCTGGAAGACACGTGTTCATTGGAATGGGGGTGGTTCTAAATACCGTGTCTAATGTTGACAGGAGAGTCGGGGAGAGAACTCTGTCCAATGTGAATGCACCACAAGATTTAACAAGTCTACTACTGCAATTGAGTGTCCAAATATTGTAACTAAGAATCCTCATCACAGCCAACAAAAAGACTCCACATTTATACTCACATATACTTTTTTTTTTTTCCCTTTCGTAACAAACATAAGAAAGAAATTAATCCTAGGTCTAGAGGGTCCTAGGTCTTCATAGTTTTTTAACCACTTTAGAAAACAGCAGGACTCCTTAATACCTCTATAATAGCACACATATTCCATACATTATATGATATGTTTGCAATGATAGTTACTTTTCTGTGCATTTTAAATAAGCAATTTAAATTAACATTTTTTATTTGAACAAATACAAATATAAAAAAGCCAGTGCCATATTAAAGATGCTTCAATAGTTTCTATGGTGATTAATCCTCAAGGTTTAATTTAAAAATTGAAGTTAAAAAAAAAAGTTGAATTTGAGAAACTTCAGGCACAACGAATAAGGCTTAGAATGATGATTTTTTGAACTTCAGGTGTAAATTCACAGAATGTACATCTTAAATATAGAATATTTTATTATCTACAATTTCACTTGCTTTTTACAAATCTGATTTGAGCGATTAGTCATAAAATTATGAATATATACAAAATTTGATACATAAATTTAAATTTTACTGAACTCTAAAAGAAAATTATCACTTACATTTTTAGGGGGTTTATTTCTAGAGAAACTTTCACATAACAGGTGATAAATTACAAAATACAATTTTTCTTCAATTATACAAACAGGTAAATATACACACACGTATGAACAAGAGACCAGAATATACATACATATAAAACAAGCCTCATTATACCTTTTTATTTTTGAAGTGCATATATTTTAATAACTGTGATATAACTGTTTTTCTCTGAAGACTTTCACTACTAATTACTGATATTTTAAAAACAATAGCATAATCCAGTAATCAATAATATAACTCATAAAATTTCATTAACTCACAGGTAATATTTGCGTTAAACTTATCAAAGTTAAATAAAACTTGTTTAAAAATATACATATATTTATTTAATAAATTAATATACAGCAGCCAAGTCATTTATGAGAAATAAAAATCCCTAGCTTAAACTAAAATGAAAAAGAATACAAGATGCAATCATAAACAACAGTCACAAATATGTAAAAAATTAGATAATTCTATTTATAATGATACATATACAGGTTGACACACACAAGGCCAAACAATAGTACATAATCTCTACATTCTTCTGATCACCAGTTTTTTATTGCACTTACAGAATCCAAAAGAATTCAGCATAAAAATTACACACAAAAAATTTACAACCATTTGAAATCACTTTTTAAAATTCATTATTTCAAAACAAAAAAAAAATCAACAAGAATATAGATCTCAAAGGGGGAAGATAGGAATCATTAAGTTATAAAATCAGACAAAATTAATACTTATATGCTTGATATAAAACAGCAGTAACCAAAACTGCTGCAGCTATGACTAGTGGCACAGTGTAGTTAGATGCAGGCACTGATGATTTAATCTTTCTGGCAATTGACTGTACGATACTATAATTACGTCTCACTTTTGATCTGTTATCATTCAGATATGAAGATTCCATCTTGAGTTTCTTATAAGAATACTTATCAAAGAGATCAAGAGACTCCAGAATAAGATTTTCAAATGGTAAATCATCTGGAATTCTTGAAAGTAAAGAGTGAACACATGCCATATCACAATCTTGTTGTAATACTTCCACTTTGCGGTGAAGTACAACAGCAGTTGTCAAGTACATAGGCATTACAGGATCTGACACCAAAAGAAATCAAATAAGCGTACTACGGTATCATAGTCATTTAGAACATGACCAAACCAAGTAATTAACCAACTTATACAATATGCTACACCAACTTCAGACCGGAGAAGAAACTTAGATAATTGGGAACTCTTTTTGTCAATCAATGGATACATACAGTTAAGCATATCAATAGTATGTTCCATTGACTCCTTCATAAATACTTCTAAATGAGTTTTTGACAGCTTCTCAACCACATAGTAAGCTGTTTCTTCCCCTAACACCAGCAAAAATGTAACACATATATCATGATATCCTTGATAGTAATGAAGCTCTGGATGTCTGCACAAAACGCGCATAATCAAAAGTACCAACTGATCTAGCATAGCTAATCTTTGGGCCTCCTTAATACTTGGAGGAAAGCGTTTCAAAGATCTATTAACATCCAAAACAACTTGACGATAATAGTGGTGATTTTCTATATCTTCCTTACTAGGTCGTGGACATGTCTCTATTACATCTACACCAACAAGTTTCGGCCATACTTTTTGTCTGATATCATCCGACAGTAAACCTCCAGTTGACACTGCTGCTTCCTTAAGAAAGTCAATATCGTCATTGGCAAGAGCTATAAGTATTTTCTTACGTTTCTTTTTCATAAAATTCGAGTTTCGAATAGAATCAACGTTTTGATCTCCACATACCTGATCACCCTCAATAAAGGCATGGGAATGAATATCCCCATTTTCTTCTTTTCTGTAACATACCTCTGAACTATCAACATCTTCTTGATGTTCCGACGAGAGGTTTTCAGCTAAGGAATTTTCCCATATCTCATCTAAAGGATAGTCTTCGGAGATGCAGTTTTTTAAAGACCTATCCTTAGGAGATATATCATTATCTAAATTAAGTTTGACCTTCTCGTTGTCAACGTAATCATTTTTCTCGATAGCCTCTAGAATTTCATTAAATTTAGCATCTCAGAAACAGAACCCACTTATCATCGCTTCTTTTTCTATACTCATATTTGCATAGAAATCCAGACGACTATCACATTTTAACGGAAAAAAAATTAAATGACTACAGCCACCGGAGGAATAATAACATCACGTGCCGACGCAAACATATAATATAAACTCTCGATTCATCATCACCCAAACAAGACGCACCGTAATGCCCATTCTCTAAGAGTAAATATAAAATTATATACGATACAGTTGCAAATCGCGAATTACTACCAATTCATCTCGCACCTCAGATTGACACACAACTAGGAAAATAAAATATATACAAGAAACTGACATTATGACAGCATATCTGATAGTTTAATTAAAACCAGAACATGAGAAGTTAACATGAATAATACCTCCTCAAACTTTGGCGCAGGTACTCCGAATACAACCATAACGGTGGTTGTCAAAACTATTATTCCCCCCCCCCTTTTTTTTAGACCCTTTCAGAACACAAAAAAATATTTATGTTGTCGTAGGACACTTAAACTAAGGAGGACATTTCGATGTCTCCTTTTAATTAGAAATATTAAAGTAAAAAGTGTCGAAAGTAATATCGGGGAAAACTCGATAAGAAATTCATTAATGTGAATCATAACTTCGTAACGATCGTCTGCCAGAATCTAGATTAAACAGCATGACCCTGGGGTGCTTGTGCCCTACTGCTTCCTTTTTATCAGTCCTAATCCTGGTCTGTGACCTTAGTGGGGAATTTTTATTCTGCGTATGTGTGACGGGCCTGTGCTAGCGACAGCCTGGATTACGCCGATTCAAACATGGCTTCAACATCAACTATGGATACAAGCGAGACTGAGATCAGGGCCGGCGCTAGGGCGGGCAAGCCGGGCCCCTGCCCGGGGGTGGCAAACTTAGGAGGCGGCAAATGGGCCTCCTTAAATAAATATTAACTAGTTTATGAAGAAAATGGTTACAATACAGATTCATTTGAATACTTATAAAAAAATTAATAGGTGGAAATTTTAATAAAATTTGCTTTTAATGCGTTTTTACGAACTTTTAAGTATTGGTACCCACTCACTTCAAAATTCCTCAAGCATGAGAACGACATAAGAAGGTTGAGGTATGTAGTTTTAAAATAAAACGCGTTTTGAAAGATGAGTAGAGTTTTCGTGTATTAAATACCAAATCCAAAACCGAACCAAAAATACACAGCATTATAGATAAAATATCAAAATATTTTAAGGAGAACCGCTCACAAGCATAATAAACTCCCGCTTAAAAATGTATAAAATAAAAAATGACTCTTGTTATTATAATTTAAATAAATGGACACACATACAAAGTGCTGTAAAAGAATTTTGTACCATGTGTTTTAATTTGTCAGAACATGTATAGGGTCGCGATAAACCAGTCATGACAACCTGTGACACGATTTTTACGCTACTATTATAAAAGGAAATGAGGCAATTCAATTGTTTTATTTATGCAATAATTGCCTTACAGATTGGTTACTAGTGAAGTAGAGTGCGTTACATACAATTATTATTTTCCGTGAGTTTTTGAAAATTGTGTCATAAAGTGTGTTGAAAAAGTTAGGTGAGTAGTTAATAATTAAAAAATAGGCAGCTTTTCTAAACAAATATTTTTATAGCTTCTACAGGATGGCTTTAGAAAAACGCTCAAAGCCGTCAATTTTTTGGTCACTTTGGTGTTTCATGCAGTAGGATACACCTCCTATGAGGGGTAATTTTTACCCCTCTTATTTAGATAGGGAATATGGGCCGAGTGGCACCTTGTTTTTAAGGGGTCTTAATTCTTACTACGATCAATTTTTTTTAAAAGTCGTTTGAATAGTTTTTGATATATATTTAATTTTAAATTTGCCATGAGCCATCTAAAAATTATTTTTAAGCATGTTATCTTTACATTTTGACTTTTTGCTCGGACACGTCGATTTTGTTTTGAAGGAAGTCACTTTTCATTTTATTTTGTTTTTTATATTTATCAACCCATATGAAGGGGTAATTTTTACCCCTATTATTTGGATAAAGAAAGTGAGTCAAGTGGCACCTCGTTTGAAAGGTTTATAATTCTTCTTACAACGGCGTATTTTTCGAAAATAATATGAGCCAAGTAAAAACTATTTCCTTGAGCATATTACCTAACCGAAATAAACAAAAGTGCCTTTTTTAAAAATAAAATCGATGGGTCCAAGCAAAAAGTAGTTGTTCAGAAAAATATTTTTTCGGCTTATGGTAACTTTGACAGTAAATATTCTAAATCTAATTAAACGATTTTTAAAAAAAAAAGTAATACATATATATGTAATACATAAGAAGAATCTAAAAGTAAGTAAAGGTAAGTATGAACAGACAAGGTACCGCTCAACTCATGTTTGCAATAAATAAATGTCAGGGGTAAAAATTAACCCTCGTATGGGAGCATCTTTCCAAAATCATTCGAAAAATCTTTTGTTTTTTCGTACCCTTATTTGCTTATTTCAAGGCAAGATTTTGTTGGTTTTGTTTAGGGTAAATTGTTTAAAAAAAACTTTCTAGTCCATGGTGACGTTTCGGTTTTAATCAAACCTTGAATCGCTGAATAAGGTTTGATTAACACCGAAACGCCAGCAATGGAATAAAAAGTGATTTTGTTTTTAACAGTTCACCCTAAACAAAGCCAACAAAATCTTGCCTTGAAACATTCGAAAAATATTCGAAAATGCCTCTGTTTCGTTTAAAAAAAAACACAATTATTTTTCATTGAAACATTTTCTTAATTGTTTTTAGAATGTCTGATGGACGTAAAAGATTATCGGGTACAAAAGAAAAAGGGTCGAAAAGCAAGTTCAAATTCAAAAACAGGCTGGAAGTCTGTTAAGTCTACAAGGCACGAAAAGGAACGATGACAACACAGAGATATTAGAAGCTGATTCAAATCTTAATTATGAAGCCATTACCAATCAAGCTGCCGATATTGCTCAAGTGGCGCCTTCTCCAGGGACATCCAAAGAAACTACTCCAGGGACGTGCACTGAACCTACTCCAGGGAAATCCAAAGAAGAGACATTTGCTACGATAATAAATTCAGATCCGGGTTCCTGGCCAACTAGCTTATCAGAAGCCGAAATATATTTTTTGGTAAAAGAAGGAGAACCTCAACCATTAAAGGAATACAGTTTTCCGTATAATGATACCGGTCGAAGATTTAGCGCAGTTCATTACTTGAGAAACATGAAAAATGGTGGAAAAAATCAATAACTGTGTTTATTGCTTTTGCTGCGAACTTTTTGGTTCTATTTTAAGTTCTCTTTCTACTGAAGGTTTTAAAGATTGGAAGCACCTCGCTGAGACTTCCAATCAACATGAAAACCCTAAAAACCATAACCAAAGTCAAAAATCTTGGATTGAATTTAGTCAAAGAATACAGTACTCTAAAACGATTGACAGTCACTCACAAAGACTTATTACCACAGAGATAAATTATTGGTACGAGGTGCTTCTACGAATTGTTTCAACAGTAAAAATGCTTGCTCAAAATTGTTTAGCCCTCCGAGGTACAAGAGACAAACTTTACGATTTCGGTAATGGTAATTTTTTACAAATTATTCAATTACTTGCTCAGTTTGATCCAGTAATGGATGAGCATATCCGCAGAGTGCTCAAAAAGAGGAAGTTGAAGTCCACTATCTCGGAAAGATATTCAAAATGAAATAATATTCTTTTAAGTGAAAATATAACATCTCACATTATTAGCGAGATTAAAAAAGCTAAATATTAATCAATAATTCTAGATTGTACTCCTGATGTCAGCAAGGTCGAGCAAATGACAGTCTTAGTAAGGTTTGTATCCTTTGAAAAATCCAATCCCAATGAGGTTTTCATAAAAATTAATGAAAGCTTTTAGGCTTTCTTCGGTTGAAAGATCGACGGGCTCTGAACTCTCGACTCTAATACTTAAAAGACTTGAAACATTGGGATTGAATTTGCAGGATACGAGGGGACAGGCTACGATAATGGGGCCAATATGAGAGGCGATAAATCGGGAGTACAATCTAGAATAAAAGCGTTAAATCCACAAGCATTTTACCTCCCATGTAGTAGCCACTCATTAAACTTCGTCATTAATGACATGACAAAGGCATCCTCCGACGCCGCCATTTTTTTTTTAAACCGAAATTTTAAAAACCGAATGGTCCAAAAAATATTTTTTTTTCCTCATCAACTTTCGATACACCATGTTCAGGGCTAAACTTTGAAACCCCCAAGTGATACTCCTTGGGAAAGCCGAATAGATGCATTAAAACACTGAGGTATCAATTAGGAGGGATATACGATGCTTTATTTGCTGTTTGTAATAATTCGGAGATTGACAACTCTATAAGAGTTGAGGCTTCTGGACTATTAAGTTGTGTTAAACAATTTAAGTTCTTATACTCCATTGTAATTTGGTACAAAATCTTAAATTGTATCAATCCAATAAGTAAGCTCTTGCAGACAAAAGACTAACCATCTGCTATGGAACTCTTGAAAAATTCTAAAGATTTTTTCAAGGATCTTAGATCGGACACGGCCTTTAATGAAATGCTTTGCGACGCTCGAGAACTCGCCGATGAAATTGACATACCGGCTAATTTTGAGCTTAGCCAGCCACGTCATAGAGTTCGAAGAAGGAATGTTAATTTTGACTATGAGGCACGAGATGATCCGATAGAAGATCCTACTTTGAAATATAAGGCAGAGTTTTTTTTTTCACATTAGACCAAGCTATCAATGCACTTGAATCCAAGTTTGATTTGATCAGTACCCACACCAATTATTTCCAGTTTTTATACAATATTTATGATTTAAAAGATACCCCTCAAAACGACTTACTAAAATATTGTAAAAATCTAGAAATAGTGTTAACTGATGGGAATTCATGAGATATAAACGCGCTGGACCTCGCAGACGAGATAGTATCGGTTTTGGCCTTCCTAAATAAAAAAGAAAGTCCAATCGAGATTTTAAAATTCATTTCAAAGATGGATTTTGCTCCAAATCTCGGAATAGTTTTAAGAATATTTCTTACTCTCCCAATAAGTGTGGCAAGTGGAGAAAGAAGTTTCTCCAAATTAAAGTTAATTAAAATTTTTTTACGCTCTACTACTACCGAGGATCAGCTAAATGGCTTGACAACATTAGCCATTGAACATGAGCTAGCTGAAGAAATTGATGTAAAAAAAATTATCAAAAAATTCTCAGAATTAAAAGTGAGAAAAAAACACTTTTAAGTTGAACTGTATTTTTAATAACTAGGTTTTTATTTTTAGTGGTTCTATAATTTGTTTTACTATCTTTTTAATATATGCATTTTATAATTATATACTAGATTTGTGTCTATTCATTTTTTCTGTGCAACCTTAATTTCAATTTAGTGCCAAAATCATAAATCAAAAAATTTGTATTTTTGGCAAATCAAAATTTCAACATTTTTAATACCAATTTTATTTTTGCTCACGTTTTATTTTACTACTAAGCGTGGGAAGGGTTTAGGTTATCTCTTTTAATTTTTGTTATAAAGGGGCGGCATTTTACCTTTTTGCCCGGGGCGGTGAAACTGCTAGCGCCGGCCCTGCTGAGATGTCAGTGAACTTTGTTAATGAATATGACCCATATGTGATTAAAGAAGTCGTTCGAATTCTTTTAAGTCAGAAGTGTAACAGCGGGTGTCCATTCGGATTTGCTTTGATCATTCGGATATTTCTGAAAGGTCTATCACGTTCCTGGAGGACTTACTCAACTGCCTTACCGAACTTGGAAAGGAGACTGATGAACATTATCTGGTTGAGACAAGAATGAATGGTATGTGGGACTTGATTACTGAATTGCATAGTTGCAGCAGTGTTGAAAACGAGAAAAAAATTGTCTTGGCATCTTAATATCTGTGGCTGGTGGGCAATTTTAAGACAGAAAAAGGCTGAGAAACTTATGATGCTGTAAAAGAAAATGTTTATACTAATGTTAACTCTATTGATAATATTAATTCTAATATTAATGGTAATGAGGAAACTAGCTTTGTCAGTACTAGACAGAAATCCAAAAGGTTTTCAAAGATATCTATTGTAGAGGAATCTAGGGAAGAAGCAATTATTAATAATAATCATTTTAGTGTCCTATCAGTAGAAGATAATGGGGGGAGGAAAGAAACTGAAACTGAAAATACTCCCGAATCTGGTGCACAAGCACTTAGGGAAAGAAAGCCGGATCCCTTTTGGATCCTAAAAGATCAGGATATTCAATGAATAAAAATTGCAAAAGAAATTAACACCGCGCTCAACATAAAATTCCCACTGTAAGGGCCTGTTCACATAGGAGTCCGTTGCATTGCGTTAAGGAAAAGATGACGTTGAGACGAAAATAAACCAATCATAGGACTCCAAACGATTAGCAATGAAATTTTTAACGCCCATGATTGGTTTATTTTCGTCTCAACGTCATCTTTTCCTTAACGCAACGCAACGGACACCTATATGAACAGGCCCTTAGACTCAGGAAAATTAATGGTCTTTCCACAAAACAGTGACCAGTTTAGGAAAATTTAGGACCTGTTATCAAAAAATGGGATCAAATTCTTCGCTATGGCTCCTCGTGAACAAAGACCAATAAAAATACTCATTAAAAAGTATCCCTTCGGACATTCCGATTGAGGAAGTCAGGCAGGAACTTATAGATTTAGGTTTAAAGGTACAAAGGGTCCCTCAACTCAAGCACTTTAAGGATAAGTCCAAACTTCCAATGTTTTTGTGCAATTTATTACCCTCGGTTAAAACTAGGGAAATCTATAACATAAATAAATTTCTGGGATTTATTGTTCGTGATGAAGCGTATAAATTCAAAAAGTGGAAGGTCGAAACAGTGTTATAATTGACAAAATTTTCACCACAGTAGCGATAGTTGTAAATTAAACCCAAGATGTTTAAAATGTGCTAAAAACCATCGAACTAGCGAATGCACAAATCCTATGACTGAAAAAGCCATTTGTGCTAGCTGTGGTGGAGACCAACCGGCTTATAATCAAAACTGTACTCGTCACCCCAATTACATAAAAAACAGAAAATAAAATCAATTAGAGACGTAGGAAAGTCAGTGAAGATAATGGGGGAGGATAGTACTTCACACTGAGAATTCATTCATGACCACTGAAACTGAGCCAACTAAAACCTATAGTGCACTTTCTAAAAATAAACCACAGGACTCTCCATTAGGGCGGAGCATAAAAAAAAGTTTTCGATTTCGTTTTTGCTCTAGTGCGGAAAAGTTGGGTACTGGTGGGTAGGTCACGTATGCAAAGTTTTGGGAAAAACAAAAAATGTCTTCCGTCTCCATTTCGGCCGTGATTTTTAGCAGAGTTTTACCATAAAGTTAAAAATGTGTATTTCCATTGTTTTGTATGCAACTCGTCATTTTGTTCTTAAATAAAATACAGAGGTAATTCTAAACTTAATACAGAAAGGCAGAAGCTGACACACAGCGTGCAGAAAGGTAAAGAAATATTTTGGCATGCAAACATTGTCAACAACTTTAGAAACGAGGCTTAAAACCTTCGTGAAAGACTCACGGAAATTGTTCGACATTTTTTCATGTGTGTTTTTCTTTTAACAAATGTTCTTGCCCAAAGCATAAAAGGATCCCTAAAATGGAAAGAACTTTTCTTATAGACCAACGGGCACTTAGGCAATTGTCCATAGGCGCAGTTGACTTAAAAGAAACTGAAAGCTGAGGAAACGAGCCGATGGGAAGCAGAAAGAGACAGAAGCAGTAAGTCTTAAAATAAATGTTTCGCCATCTGTTACTCCATCTAGGCTCACATTTCCTGATCCAGATTCTAACGTGGATCTACATAACTCCGATAGTGACACAGATTACTTGAAGCCTTTCCCATCCACATCCAGGATGACTTAATCTGAAGGGAAAAAGACGTTATGATCAAGCCGATACCCAGCAGTAGCTATAGCTTGTGACAGAACCGGAGTTTCAGATCGGAGTGGAGCCATCATTGCAAGCGCTGTTTTGGAAGATTTGGGGATGATTACCAAAACAGACACTTTAAAATATAATTGATAGACATAAAATAAGAAGAGAGAGGAAAAAAATTCGGAAAGAATATTAGCAAGGAAATGAAAGACAGCTGGAACTACTGAAGGGACTTTATTTTGATGGAAAGAAGGACAAAACTCTAATGGGGAGCGTAGGGGGAAAGATGTGCCAGAAAACAGTCCTAGAAGAACACGTTACAATGATTAAGGAACCTGGAAGCAAGTACCTTGGACACATAGCACTAACCTCATTATCAGCTTTGAGTATTTCTCAAATGATGCTGCAATTCATGGAGAATAAGAATATTGACATTCATCAACTAGTAGCAATAGGGTGCGATAGAACAGTCGTTAATATTGGCTGTAAAATTGGCATGATTCGCCTTTCTGGGGAAGCCATTGGGAAACCCTTGCCCTGGTTTATCTGCCAGTTACACGCAAATGAGTTGCCACTCCGGTATTTAGTGCAGCATTTGGATGGTGGAACGAGTGGCCCTAATGCATTTTCTGGTCATACTGGGAAAGCATTGGCAAATTGTAAAATCCTCCCAGTTGTGAGATTTGTAGACATTTCGAGCGAATTTCCGAAAATTGACGTAAAGTATCTTAGCACACACAAGCGATAACTTTGGGATATTTGTCAAGCTGTCACAAATAGAAACTGCTCATTAAGTTTGTCACAAAAGCACCCTGGGAAAATGTATCATGCACGTTGGCTAACAACTGCAAATCGAATAAAGCGTTTATACATTAGCTCGTCAGAGCCGTCAAACCAACTTCAAACTCTGGCAGAGTTCATCATGAAAGTGTACCCACTTATGTGGTTTACAGTCAAATTAAATCCATATTGCACGTATGGTCCACGAAATTTGTGGCAGACAATAAACGTCTCACTCTATCTTAAAAACGATTTAAAGATTGTGGTCAATCCCATTATCCAGAGAAATGGCTATTTCGGCCACCTGGAAGCAAAAATCTTGTCAATGATCACAGACGACAAACAGTCCATTCGAGAACTTGGACTACGTAAGATTTTACGAGCAAGAAAGGAAAAAAAGGAAGGAATCAGACACTACAACATTCCGTCACTCAACTTCGAGGCAGTTTCATATATAGACCTTATTGATTGGAAGAAATATAATTTGACGGAACCCCCAATTGACAGAAGATGATTTCAGAAATTTGATTTCCAGTGGAGAGTCAGTAGCTCAACACCTGGGAAGCCTAAAATTTCCTTTCCACACCCAAAGTGTTGAACGTTTCGTGAAACAAGTAACAGAGGTTTCTGCGGCTGTGTGAAGAGAAAATAAGCGTGACGGTTCAGTTAAAACCCGAACAGAGTCGAGAAAAGCTATGCCACCGTTTGAAACCAAATGAGAGTACCGAGTAAAACCGGAATAACTGCAAGGGCAAAGGAGTTAGTGCCGATATGGTTGGGTGGATGAGTGGGCACGGGTGGAACTAGCAATGCGGCTACCTCCCTGTGGTGAGTTCTGGGTTTTTTCTGAATTTTATTTCAGAAAAAGCGTAGCTGCATATAAAACAATGGAAATACATATTCTTAACTGTATGATAAAAATCTGCTAAAAATCACTGTCGAAATGGAGACTGAAGATATTTTTTGTTTTTCCCAAAAATTTGCATACATGACCTACTCACCAGTACCCAACTTTTCCGTACTAGGGCAAAAACAAAATCGAAAACTTTTTTTATGCTTCGCCCTACTCTCTGTCCCTTGTAAATAACCCAAATTCTAATAATATTGTTTTTACTCCATCCCCTATTTAAAAAATTTAAGCACACCAAATACACATTTGTTGTTGCTAATGCCCCCTGGTTAGAGGTTCCATTCACCAGGTCCTAATAGGCTATTGGGCTGAAACGGTTGGTTCTTGTTTTGAATTAGTACAAGGGGCGGAGTCCAACTAAAAATACATTTTGCTCCAAGTAATGAAACTTTAACCCAGTTAGACGCGTACATTGAAAAACTAAAAATAGTTAAGAGACTCTCAGAGCCTGCTAACATTGCAATCCATTAGCGTAAGGGCCTGTTCACATACCAGTCCGTTAGCGTAAGCGTAAAAGTATTGAAATATATTTAACCAATGATAAACCTCCAAACGATAAGCAACGAAATTATTAAAGCCTATGATTGGTTTATTTCCGTCTCAGTGGCAATTTTCCTTTTACGCTTGCGCCAACGGACTGCTATGTGAATAGGCCTTTAGCGTTAAAGAAAAACTGACGTTGAGACGGAAATATACCAATCATAGGCCTTAACAATTTCGTTGCTAATCGTTTGGAGGTTACTCATTGGTAAGATATATTTCATTACTTTTACGCTTATGTTAACGGACTACAATGTGAACAGAGCCTTAGTAAGTATCCAAAAACCCTATATTAATTTACATCAAAATAGATAGACTCAATTGGAATTAGGAAATCTTAATCTCCCAGTCAGTTTGACTGGACCTTCACTGGCCCCGTAGTTTATCGTCGACTATACAGTACTGTGCAACACAATTATACATCAATTATTGTAAGCCATTTCATTAACAATACCATTTAAAACATTTCTTGAAAATTTTATCAAATTATATGCATTATTATGTGAAATATCATGATAACGGTAGAGATTTGTGCTAAAAAACATAATTCTGAGAAAAACGCCTTTAAAGTTGTTTGTCACTTCAATTTTGTATTAGACGATGTTTATTAAAATAGCTATAACTCTGCTTCTATTTGATGTAGAATGAAAATCTAAGCGGTTTTGAAAAGAGAAAAGATTGAATTACACGATTCTCGCAAAAAATAAAATTGACCACAATAGTAAAAAAATGGACGCATTTAAAGTTGTTTGTCACTTCAATTTTGTATTAGACGATGTTTATTAAAATAGCTATAACTCTGCTTCTAATTGACGAAGAATAAAAATCAAAACGGTTTTGAAAAGAGAAAACATTGATTTACAAGATTCTTGCAAAATATAAAGTTGACCAAAATAGTCAAAAAATGGCATTTTCAACGTAGGCAGTCACCTTAATTGGGACAAACAAATTTTTTTTCACATATGTTGTTTAATTAGTACTAGCTGAAGTACCCGGCATTGCCCGGGATTTTAACGATATTTGTTAACCAAAATCAACACAGTATAAATAACATAGAAAAAGTATATGTGAAATGTTTTACACATCTCAGAATTCAGGAATTTCAGCCTTTCATCATTGAAGCACTAAAATCTGAAAAGTAAAAATGTCAAATTGTCTAATGTTTGCTAACCAAAATTAATTTAAAACTAAACACGTTATAAATAACATAGAAAAAACATGTGAAATCTTATACACATGAATAAAATGAAAACCCAAATAAAAAATATATAAAATTATAATAAACCCCTCAGAATTCAGCTAGATTTAGCCTTCTATCATTTGGGCAAAAAAAGAAGCTGAAATTACAGGTTTAGCAGAAATTTCCAATAGAACCATGATATGACTCTAGCGTTGCCTCTTAAAAAATGAAGTATTTGATTGAGGGCTGCAAACCATTCAACTCCTCTCCACATTAAACTCCTATAAACATCTTCTAAATATTAAATTATCTTTCTCTCCATAATAAACTCCTCAGAATTTTGGTAGATTCAGCCTTTCATCATAGTACCACTAAAACCTGAAACATCCTCTCCAGAAATATAAATTTATTAATTACAATAATTAAACTCACGCAAATGTATAAATTACATAAGTTTTTTAACCAACATTTGAATAATTCGTAAATGAAAAAGCATATGAAAATAAAGATAATAAGAACTTCCGGAATCGAAATTAATTACCCTTAATTTTTAATTAATAAAAACCCAACATAATATGAATAAAAACGATAGTTGTTTAAAAGCATATGAAAATAAAGCTATTATAAAGATAATAATAAAAAAAGCATATGAAAATAATGCTCGCGTATGAAGTTAACTTTATGATATAAAGATAGTAATAATAATAAAAACCGCGTGCATAAAATATTTAGCTTTTCAAGCGAAATAAATTAATTTTTAGAAAAAAACTACTTTTAATCGAGAAATTAAATATATTGCACAAAATTTTGTTTTTACCAACTTTCTACCCTACAATTTACACCCTACTTCTTTGAAGTTGGGTGTTGAAACATCCTCTTTGAAAAATTTACACCCTACTTCTTTTAAATAGGGTGTAAATATAAAGTTTTAACAGCGAATTGAATGCCAGTTAAAAATTATTGTTGTTTAAAATCATATGAAAATTACGCTATTATAAAGATAAAAAAAGCATAGGAAAATAGTGCGTGCGCATGAAGTTAACGTTACGATATAAAGATAGTAATAATAATATGTATATATAAAACAGTTCCGTAACTAACTGACTGACTGACTGACATACAACGTACAGACCAAACCGCGGGAAATAAAAGGGCTGAAATTTTGCATGGCGATTCTTCTTATAGTGTAGGAGTGCACTTAGAAAGATTTTTGAAAAATTCTTAGATTTTTTTAAAATTAAATTTTTGAGTTGTTTTAGTAACTTTTTTTAAGTTTGCATTTAAAATAATAATAATTTGAGGGTTATAAAATTCATATCAAGAAAAAGATCATAAAAATTCCTTTAATATGAAATCTTTTTCGAATCTTTACCACCATTTTATGATTTTTGGTGAATTTTTAAAGATTAATTTTTAGAATTTAACCTTTTACATGCCACACTATGATCAAGGAATAAAGTACCATATTTTGCTGCGTAACTTTGGTCGATAACTTCCAGGAAGTCGGCCCAACAGGTGTACTCCACTCATTCCTTTATTATATAATTTTATAATGTAAGGTTAAGGAAAATCGACTTTTATTTTAGCTCGGACATATCTTTTTGCTCTTCCTAATGGTTCGTGAGTGATAAAATTTGATGTAATAGTTACAACAAAACTATCGTTCCAATGGCACATATAAACTTCTCCATCGCATCGGTAATCAAACTCTCCACGTTGAAATTTCGATATTTCTTTTGCTGTTTTAAGAAAACATTGTCCCATTCTGGAATCTCGTACTGTGCCGATTGCCTTAAAGCCTTTGTTAGATAAATCTGTCAGCAGACTGTACGATGTAAAAAAAGTTATCGAAAAATATATTGCGTTTTTCTGGATTGTTAATAAAATATAATAGTTCGGAGACAACTTTTGATCCAAGTGGCAAATTTTCATTTTTCGAACTTTTTCCACCGTAGATAGACATACCATAAGGATAACCATTTGCTGAGCAGATCATCCAAACTTTGAAACCAAAGCGAATTGGCTTTCCACGTATTAACACCTTAGCCGAACGATGTCCATAACACGGAACCATGGATTCATCGATACTCATATTTTCATGAAAAAATCCAAATTGACGAAAATTTTTTCCAACCTCTTTATAAAAGGGAGAAATTTTTCCTAATTTATCGCCTGGTTCCAATTTACTATTATCAACAATGTGGAAATACTTTTTTAACACCCGAAATTTATTTCTGGGCATTGTATTGTTAACAATTAGGATATGCAAATCTTCCTGAGAGCTCCAATATGTATTTTTATCAGGTACTGATTGGTAGCCACTAAACAACAGTAATCCAAGAAACTGCCGAATGTCATTTGCGTCGACGTCTAAAGAGTCTCCTTTTTGTAGGGCGTACAGCTTTGTAAGTTCGGCTGAATTTTCTAAGTAATCAGACGGCAGAATCACTGATTGACGGCAGAATCACTGATCACGTGTGATATCACTGCTTTTGTATATCGTTACATGCCAATGTTCCTGTTTTGGAACATTGCATTTTTACGCAGTCTTGAGGAAATATTTCTTGCTATTATTTTAATTTATTTATTAACTCGTTAAACTTGTCCTTTGCAAGTACGATGGGGAAATTTTGGGTAGATTTGAATTTTTAGGAATTTTATAGAATTTTTTTCTTACGTACTGTAAAAATTGTGAAAAAAACTGATTTTTAGAAATTTTTCTACGCTAAAATATTCATATTTGAAAAAAAAAAAGTCAAAAAATCAATCATGCCTTCTATAATATACGGTAATTTATTCAAACTGACAGATATCACAGTTTATTTTTAAAAAAATATTAAACATGGTGTTCCAAAAAAGGAACATTGGCATATAAAAGGTTAATTTATTAAACGCTGATCATGTGATTTCTTTTTCTGTTACTTTAAATAAATTTATCTTCACATAACAACGAAATAGGCAAAAAAATACTTTTTTTCTTGCTAATGCGGCAGACGATTGGACATTATTAAAAAAAAATATTAAAATAATGTAAAAGATATGTTCCTCAAACTGTACTACATTAACTGTAGTATATTCTTTAGTATGTCCTATGAGATTTAATTTGAATATTTTCTTCTACATTATTTTGTCTATAAAAATATCCCTTACAATTTTTTATTAATATATTTTTTTGTTTTTTTTACATCAATCGTATACATTGATCGTCGTATTTATTATATATATATATATATATATATATATATATATATTGGCATTAATTGCATACACTGACATTGTATTTAATTTGAATGTACCGTTCGTTTAGGAAGTGTTGGTTTATGGAATACTAAAAGTTTAAAATAGTGGCGCCATCTATTGAACATTTGTGAATCGAGAATCGCATCCGTCAAAAATTGTTCGTTATCTTAATTGCTAGCAATACAATGCCCAGAAATAAATTATTGATGAATGTTTGTTAACCAAAATCAATTTTAAAACTAAACACAGTATAAATAACATAGAAAAGATTTAGCCTTTATCATTGGAGCAAAAAATCCTGGAAAGTAAAACATAAAATATATAAATTTATAATAAACCTACCAAAATCCATTAAAAAACTAAACACAGTATAAATAACATAGAAAAAAAAGCATACGAAATGTTATACACATTAATAATCTGAAAACCAATTAAAAATATATAAATGTATAATGAACTCCTCAGATTTCAGCTATATTCGGTCTTTCATCATAAAAAAGCTGAAAAAAAATAAAATTAAAATAATTTAAAAAAATAATAAATAAAATAAAAATAATAATTTAAAAAATAATAAAATAAAATAAAGATAATTAAAAAAGTAATAAAATAAAAGCTGAAATAAAAAAGCCTTCATAAAAAAACTGAAAATACAGGTTTAGCAAAATTTGCACGATCCCAGACTCGAACCCGAGTCTTACGGTGTACCAAATGAACAGTTTTAACGAACGCGCCACGATTATACACAACACTGTTGAGTAAAGTAAAAAATATACGCAATGAGTTTTTTGGAAAGTTGCTATGGGTTGGTGAATATACATACATTTATGGAGTAAGAGGAGTTTTAAGTGAGAAATAAGTTAGCAGGATAGAAGCTTAGTCTTTAACTCTTCAATAGACACAAAGACATAAGCTAGGGGGATTGCAGTAGCGATTAAAAAAGATCGTGACACTTAGCGTGGTTGATTCGAATTTTCCATCGCGTGTGAGAGTGTCAATATGCCGTTGGATCCGATTTATTTTAGAGTATAAAATCTGACTTGAAAGATTATTATTTTCATTTATTATTCTGGTTTAATATATAACTTGAAACTTTTTGATTTTATTTATTTTTATCTTTTCGCTCGCTGTTTGCCAGCTAACCCTAACGTGGACGCCATATTCAGAGGGGCGATTCCACAAAGTGTAACAGCTTACAAATTGTTGGTTTTTTATTAATTAAAAATCAACGGCAATTAATTTCGATTTTTGAAGTTCTTCAGACCCTCGGCTGTTTTTAAAAACGCCTGTATGTAAAATTTCACGATCGTTGCTCCTAAACTGTGGATTTCTATACAATTACAGAGATACAAACATTCAATTTTATATATTAGATGTTCACTTACATGCACGGTATAGCAATCAAGCAGCAAATATTACTCATTTAGCTTTAATGATATCCTGTACAGGTTTTGGCATGGATTCCACTAATTTAGAACATAAATTTTTGACGTCATCACGAAACCAAACTCTTATGACATTCTTAATCATTTATCTCTTAGTTGAGCAGTCCATCTTACTCACACGTCTCTTCACCATGCTCCACAAATTTTCAATGGAATTCACATCTGAAGAATTACCAGGCCAATCAAAAAATGTTAATTTCTTTTCCTGAAAAAAATTCTTTACTAGCTTAGAATTATGGCATGGAGCATGATCTTGTTGAAACACACCAATAGCGCCAGCGAACGTTTGTATAAAAAGAACAATTTTGTCTTTTAGTATTGAAATGTATTTTTTTGGAGTTCATCATTCCTTCAACTGGTACTAAGCTGCCTGGTTCTCCAGATGTAAAATAACCCCAAAATATCTGCTTTTGAGAGTGCTTAACTGGTTGATTAAGATGTTGTTCCTGTTGGATAAATCACTCGTGAATCAAAGTAAGGTAAAACTACGCTTACCTTATTCTATATAGCACGTCAGCGCTATCATCACAGCAGAGCAATGGAGTTGTAGAGAATCATAATTTGGATGATAAAGAGCTGAGGCTAAGTAATTTAAGTTTAAGTTTTAATAAGCCTCTTTTACATTAATATCTTAAGCACGACACAAGACAACACGCGACATTGAACAACAGTGGAATTACATGAATTCTGAACAAGTGGTGCCATCTGGTGTGGCATGTGACAATTTCTCGTTCTTTAAGGAAAACACACATATATCTAACACCCCTACTTGTTTTCTGAAAAAGAAACAGTCTCTAAATGTAGATTACTTCGGTGACGTTAAAAATCAGAACGAGGCAATGGCTTGGTCAGGATACACCTGACCAAGCCATTGCCTCGGAATTAATCAGAATTCATCAATTACATGAATTCTGAACAAGTGGTGCCATCTGGTGTGGCATGTGACAATTTCTCGTTCTTTAAAGAAAACACACATATATCTAACACCCCCTACTTGTTTTCTGAAAAAGAAACAGTCTCTAAATGTAGATTAGTTCGGTGACGTTAAAAATAAGAACGAGGCAATGGCTTGGTCAGGATATCAGCTGTCACATCTTTGCTTTGGCAATATTCTAAATCAATAGTACCAGCTTCCTTAAGATGTCTTAAATGATGAAATTTTACATCAATGTGCTTTGTTCTTGAATGATGTTTATCAGATTCTGAAAGCTTGATGCACGACTGGTTATCTTCAAAAATTGTTATTGGTAAAGCTTGTGGTAAGTCCAGATCTTTGGTTAGATGGATCAGCCATATAACTTATTGCGCAGCATTAGCTGCCGAAACATATTCAGCTTCTGTGGACGAGAGTGCTACACAGTTTTGACGTTTTGAGAGCCATTGAATCGGACTTTCACCGAGTGTAAATAAATTCCCACTCGCTGACTTTCAGTCTAATTTGTCGTTAGCCCAATCCGCATCATAAAAAACAGTTAAGATTGGTTCTGTATCCTTGCTAATAACTAGTTTTAAATCTTTAGTTGTTTTGAGATATCTTATTATCCGTTTCACAGCATCCCAATCTCTATCTCTTGGTTTCTCATTCCTTCTACTCAAAATGTTGACGGCTGCTGCAATATCGGGTCTTGATACTGTGGCAACGTATAACAAACCCCCTACTGCTTGCCTATACTTGGTATTGTTTGGCAGATGATCTTCATCTCCTTTTTGTCTCAGATAATTCTGGTCCATAGGAGTATTGGTTGGTTTGGCATCTTTCAGGTTAAATTTTTCGATGATTTCTTCAATCTTATTTTTCTGACTTAAAGCAAAATTTCCTTTTTTGGACCTTTCGATATTTATTCCTAAATAATAAGTTGCTTCACCAAGATCCTTCAATTCGTACTCTTTTTCCAGCTTGTTAACAATTTCTCTGATATCTCCTGTTTTTCCTGCTATGAGTAAGTCATCTACATAGACAATTATGTACATAGTGTTTCCATCTCTTGACATTTTAAATAATCATGGGTCTGTTTTACTTTGTTCGAAACCACATTTCGATAATGATTCCCCAATTCTAATATACCAGGCTCTTGCGGCCTGTTTTAACCCGTAGATTGCTTTATTTAATTTGCAGACTTTCCGTTCTTTATCCGCTTCAATGTAACCTTCTGGTTGTGACATGTAAACTTGTTCTTCTAAATTCCCGTGCAGGACAGCAGTTTTTATATCGATATGCTTTACGTTTAGATTTTTGTATGCAGCATTAGCTAAGAATGTCCGTATTGTAGTATATGTGACCACAGGAGCAAAAGTTTCCTCGTAATCTGATCCGAATTTCTGTGAAAAACCTTTTGCGACTAATCTTACTGTATATCGTTCGATATGTCCTTCTGAATTATATTTCGCCTTGAATGCCCATCTGCATACAATAAGCTTTTTCCCTAGAGGTGGTGTCACTAATTCCCAAGTTTGGTTCTTACGGAGGGACTTCATCTCTTCTTTTGTTGCATCTATCCATTTTTGTTTTTCATATGGATTTTCCATTTCCTCGACATCGTTCCAGCCTTTTGGTTCGTTAATTCTTCCCGGGTTTGCATAAAAGGCAAATCTCTCAGGAGGTCTTCCTTTTGTTTCTCTTCCTGATCTTCTTGGTTGATTGGTTTGTATCTGCGAATTACTTTCGTTTTCGATTTCATTTTTGTGCTCTTCTTCTTCATGTTTGAATTCTAACTCAACTAGCTGTTTTGTTTCTTCTTCCTGGTTCCAAGGTATTTTTCCTTCTTTACAAGCATATGGAAGAGAATTTTCAATGAACTTCACTGTTCTGCTTATCACCACATTACTATCACCTGTATAAATTCTATAACCCTTACTTCTGTTATCATAGTCCAAGAAAATACCTTCAACGACTTTATCGTCGAGTTTTGAGCGTTTCTGTTTTTGTATATAAACGTAAGCTCTACATCCAAAAACTTTAATATGGGACAAATCTGGTTAGCAATTCGTCCAGATTTCGTAAGGTGTTTTCTTATTTGATTTGGTTGGGAGCCGGTTCTGCAAGTAAGTTGCTGTGCAGATGGTTTCACCCCAAAATTTATGTGGTAACCCAGCTTCTAGGATCATTCATCTAGTCATTTCAGTTAAAGTTCTATTTTTTCGTTCTGCAACCCCATTTTGGGAAAGACAGTAAGGCACAGTCAATTGATAGTGTATTCCCTGTTCGGTTAAGTAATTTTCCATCTCATTGCTAACATATTCGCCCCCGTTGTCAGTTCTAAGGGTTTGTATTTTTCTTCCAAATTTGTTCTTCGTCATTGCAATGTATTCCTTCAATTTTGAGAATACTTTGTTTTTCTTAGAGATCAAGTAAATTATAGTGAACCTGCTATAATCGTCAATGAGAGTAAGATAATAGGGTTTCCCGCCAATCGAATTTTGAAATGGACCGCAAACATCAGAATGTACGAGTTCTAGACGTTTATGCGCTCTGTACGTAGTTGTTTTTGAGTATGGTTGATCAGTTAGTTTTTCTTTTATGCAATTTTCACACACGGTTTCATGCTTACAATTATCTATTTTTATACAGTTTGCCAAATTTTCGGAAATTAACTGTGTAATTGAACTGTAATTTTTATGTCCTAGGCGTTTGTACCAAAAATCTATACAGTTTTCATTTTTGCAGTGATGTGCTATTAGAGCAGAAGTTTCGGTTTCTGGTTCTTCTAAAATGACCCCGTATAGAGAATCATTGATTTTCCCTTCTATGTAGGTTTTTCCCCCTTACTGTATTTTGCATTTATTTTTCTCAAAAATTACACTGCATCCGTTTTCCGCAGCTTTTCTAACAGAAATCAAATTTGTTTCTATTTCTGGTACATATAAAACAGCGCAATCGTACATCATTAATATTTCCATTAGAAGTCAAAGTTCGAAAAAATACATCTCCTATTCCCTGAGATTTCAAAGTGTTTCCATTTGCAACGATCACCGAATTTAGGTTCTGAGGTTTTAACTCTACGAAATATTCCTTATCGTGAAATATGTGACAGCTACTTCCTGAGTCAATGATGAGCTTCTGCTTTATTTTCTTTTTATTCGCAATGAAGGAGCAGGAATGTGCTCATTCAGCTATACCGCTAATAGCTTTCGTTTTAGTCTCAAAACAAATCGACGCGTTATGCTGTTTCATTTTAGTCGTATTTTTGTTTTGAAATGTGGGCGGATTACGATTTTTATTTTTCAAGTGATAACATTCTGATCTCATGCCATTCTTCTTATGACAAAGGGATTAAAATTTATTTTCCCGATTTGGTGCTGTACTTTTGGTTTGGATTTTAAACACTTTATTTGAGATATCGCTTTGACATGTTTCAATTCTACGGTTATATTCATCGATAATTTTTCCTCTAATAAAATCTACAGTCAGTTCGTTTTCTGGTCTTGTTTCTAGAGCAGTTACTAAATTATCATAGCTGTGAGGGAGTGAACACAAGAGTAAGGGCCTGTTCACATAAGAGTCCGTTGCGTTGCGTTAAGGAAAAGATGACGTTCAGACGAAAATAAACCAATCATAGGCCTCCAAACGATTAGAGATGAAATTTTTAACGCCTATGATTGGTTTATTTTCGTCTCAACGTCATCTTTTCCTTAACGCTACGCAACGGACTCCTATGTGAACAGGCCCTAAAGCAGAAATGTGAGATTCGTTATTGTTTTCTCCGATAGGACGTAGCTTATCAATTATTTCCATTAAATTACAAATGTGATTATTTATGTTTCCACCTTCTTCAAATTTCGTGCTGTATAACTTTCTAAGTAGAAATAATTTACTTGTTAGATTAGATCTTTCATGCACTTTCTTTAATGCATCCCAAGTTTCTTTTGCTGTCATAAGATATTTTACATGCATAATTTGGCTGTCTTCAATAGACAAATTTATCAGCGCTCTAGCTTTCTGATCCTGTTTTAACCATGCTGGTGTTTTTGGCTCGGGTGGTTCAACAGTAACGAGATCATAAAGATCTACTTTAATGAGAACCATTTCCGTTTCGAACTTCCAGTTTGCATAATTATTGAGTTCAGTTTTTAAACAAGATAGTTATCTCTAAGAGCCATTTTGTGATCAGTTTTGTTTTTGCACTACAATTTAATTGCCGTTGTGCGATCTTTCAGTCTCATAATCTTTGTTGGATAAATCACTCGCGAATCAAAGTAAGGCAAAAATACGCTTACCTTATTCTATGTAGCACGTCAGCGCTATCATCACAGCAGAGCAATGGAGTTGTAGAGAATCATGATTTGGATGATAAAGAGCTGAGGCTAAGTAATTTAAGTTTAAGTTTTAATAAGCATCTTTTACATTAATATCTTAAGCACGACACAAGACAACACGCGACATTGAACAACAGTGGAATTACATGAATTCTGAACAAGTGCCGTCTGGTGTGGCATGTGACAGTTTCGCGTTCTTTAAGGAAAACACACATACGAGAGTAGGCTGAAAAGTAATGCACACATGCTTGTAGAGCGCGAACAAATATAAATAGCGAGATCGGGCAAAAAGAACATTAAAGTACAATTCTTAAGCTTCAAAATCATATATTTATTTTTCAACATAGTCACTGTTAAGGCTAACACATTTCTCCCAACGTGTAACAAGTTTTCTCATTCCGTCACTGAAAAATTCTTCCGACTTTTCTCGAATAGACGACTTGACAGCTGCCTTCACCACATCGTCCGAGGTGTAATGATTACCCTCGGACTCTCTTGATTAGAGGGAAAAAAAATTGCAAGGCGCAAGATCGGGGGAATAAGGAGGGTCTGGAATCGGTTCAAACTTCAGGTTTCACAGAGCCTCTCCAGTCCGACGCTGTTCTCGCCTGTGAGACGGCGTGGTACCCATCGAGCACAGATTTTACGGTATCCCAATCGTTCTATAATGAAGCAGAAACATTCCTTGGATACTCCATTATGGTTTGCGATACACTTTTGAGTGATTCGCCGGTCATTTTGAATCAAACCGTCGACGAGTTTGCGATGTTCATCGTCTGTGGCAGTGATCGGACGTCCGTTGCGTGTTTCATCAACAATTATGGCTTTTCCAGGCTCGAAACCACGAAATTTTATTACCCATCAATTTACAGTACCCCTAACAACAGCATCGTCACCTTAAACAGCCTTTAAACGAC
This sequence comes from Dolomedes plantarius, assembly GCA_907164885.2. Classification (NCBI taxonomy): domain Eukaryota; kingdom Metazoa; phylum Arthropoda; class Arachnida; order Araneae; family Dolomedidae; genus Dolomedes; species Dolomedes plantarius. The sequence continues at coordinate 31,698,284 of OU015492.1, read as the reverse complement.
GATGAATCTCAGTATGACTCACTTTTTCAGCTGTTAAAAATTCGATAACAGCGCGCTGTATAACTCGCCGTTGACATAGTACTAGAACACGTATACATACTACCGTTTTTCAAAATACACAGGATGAACACAACGATTTCAAACCTGCGCATGCGTATTGAGGAGGGATGGAACTACCAAATGCCACTTGGCGCTGTTTTGAAGGTCATTTCGTTCGCGCTCTACAAGCATGTGTGCATTACTTTTCAGCCTACCTACGTATATCTAACAATAACAACGAAACTGTTTCCTCCTTTCAAAATTTCTTTCTTTGTTTCGTGCAGTAGCAGTTTCTTTTTCCAAATCTTTTGTTTCCGTCGTTTATTACTTAATTTTACAGTTATTGCTAAATGATTTCTTATAATTATCTTCGGATTTTTGATTCTTTGGGAACTCTCTTGTAAGCTTTCATATTGATCGACTTTCTCAGCTAGCTCTAAAGGAGAATTAATTTGCATCCACTGCTCCAAAAAATGTTCCTGCACTTCGGCAGGTACACGTCTCTTCATTTGTTCCGTTACGTGCAAATCTCTAAGGGCCTGTTCACATAGGAGTCCGTTGCGTAGCGTTAAGGGAAAGATGACGTTGAGACAAAAATAAACCAACCATAGGCGTTAAAAATTTCATTGCTAATCGTTTGGAGGTTTGTCATAGGTTAAATATATTTAAATACTTTAACGCTCCGCAACGGACTCTATATGAACAGGCCCTAAGTTTCTCCAAATGTCGTTATTTGCAAATCAGCTATCCATTCATCGTAATAACTACTAAGTTCCTGAGCGTAAATTCTCCATGATTTGTCTGGGAGTTTCGGATAACTAGGGCCGGCGACAGGGGGGGGGGCAAAGGGGGCAAATTCCCAGGGGCCCGGTTAAATAAGAGTTGACTAAAAAATGTATACAATGTTCAAATATTGAGTGGAGAGGGGTGGGGCGCTGTATTATTTTGCCCCGGGCCCTGGCTCAGTTGACGGCGGCCCTGCGTATAACCAATAAAACATTTGCTTCAATTTTTCGACGTTCATCTTATATCTCTGGAGAATGATTCTTTTTAAATAATCAAAATCTTTTGCATGTTCCAGCGATTCTCTAGCTATCATATTTGAAATTTCTGGGGGTAACACATTCAATAAATAAGGAACCCAATTTTCCTAAGGAACTTCCGCCATTTCGGCTCTTCTTTCAAAATTGCCCATTTCGTCCTTTTTTCTTCAAATTTAGGAGAAATCTTGAGAAGCTGCATTTTTTTAATTTGCTTCTGCATCTCTTCCGGTCCCATTCCGGACTCTATAGTTTGCATCGGTCTCCAATTCTAATTTCCTCATTTCGAGAGCCTCTTCTAATTCGTTCTTCTTTCTCTTCTTGTCGAATTCTCTCTTCTCTTTCCTTGGCTTCTTTCTCTCTTTCAATTCGTTCTTCAATGATACGGTTCAAAGAGAGTTTAGCTGCTTCTTCTACATAATTTTCATTAGCTAAAATAATCTTAATTTCGAATACCTTACGAGAAGCTGAAATTTCCTCTCAAAACTCCTCCGCAAGTTCGAGGAGATCCTCTCTTTTAGCCTGAGTCATAAAAGCCATTTTACCAACTCTTAGAATATTTCTATATTTATAATAAACAACAAAGTTCCCTTTAACTATCAGCTACAACCTTAAAAAGGTAAGGGTCCTAGCATGAACTAACAAGTTTCAATCTGATCAATTTAAAAAGAAATATATCACCTACAACTTAGCACTTTAGGAACACCAACTAGCATTGACTAACATGAAATATTCAAGAAATAACTCAATAACTCTGAGTTTAAATCAATGAACACTTAACCGAATTCTCAATACCATAAGAACATATCAATTGAAAACACAATAATACAAAGTACTAAGATATTACTGTTAACATAAAAGAGCACTATTTATAAGTATCTTAAAGACTTAAAAAACAACAAAATACAATTCTCAAATGAATTCAATATTTCAGATTACAATATTTCAACCTCAATATTTCTGAGCAACATCAAATTAGAATGTTTTCTATCAGGGTTTACGACAAAACTCACCCAAATTTGACTATAGATAATTTACTACAACTCTATGGTAGAAAAATTTGTACCACACACTACTCTTAAATTACATTCAATTTAAAAAATTTACTTATCTTTAAATATTCAATAACAGATAAATTATAACAGCATTGGCATTTATCATCCACAAAAAATTTTTTTTACTTATCTCACATAAACACTAAATGGCTTAACAATTTACCATCTAAAAAACACAGTATCAGAAACTATATTTGTTTCACTTCAGACACTGAATTCTCTTTATCAAATTTATAACAAAATTAAAATTTTATACTTGTTCTCAACTAAATGGCTTAACAATTTATATTCACCATTAAAAAAAACAACAACACAATATCGGAAACTATATTCCTTTCACTTCAGAAAAATTGATTTCATTTATCAAATTTCTCACACAATAAAATTCAGCACTTATTACATTCAATAACACTAAACATTATCCGAAATTCACAACAAAGCCAGAATCTGTCACAAAAGAATACGGCCAACCTGTAATTTTCCAGGCTCTTCGTCGATACCTATAGAGGCAGCTAGGTTTTTCAATCAACCGTGCCATGACGAATCTCTCAACCTCCTTCCGAATGCTTATGCTCTGCTGGAAATCATTTAAGATTCTAATGTCAAGAAATGCTATTCATTAAAAGGTGTTGATGAAGACCCACTGCTTTTCAATTTAAACTCAAGGTGAAAAATGCCTGGAATATGCTGTCGTGAAATGGACCCCAACTGCTAATACATACCGGTGTATATATTTCCGCCCTCTCCAGCTCGAGGTTGTTATGTAGCAGGATATTTGCAACAAAGTGAGTCCTGAGAGAAATGCCACTATGCACTTAAAAGAAAATATAGGCCAACAATGTCATGAAAAAGCCTTTACATACACCTTTACATTTTTTTTCAAAGCCTAATAAAACTCAATTTGAATTTGGAACAAACTTCTTCAAACTCCAACGTAGTCCTATGTGAAATATCTTCTCATACGGTTTTTGTAACCATATTTTTTGCTAGTTAAGAAGTTTAATAAAAAAGAGAGACATATTTTGTTTGGAAGCAGATTTATAATTAAAAAAAAATCATAAGAAATCATCTTTTGAAAATTTTACATTACAGAGCAGTTTGCTACAAGTAATATCCCAATTGGTACAGAGTTGAAAATTTTCTTTCAGCTATTAGTAGCAGATGTATATTCCTCTCCATTTGTCCCACATTGTAAACACTGCCTTTTCCTTGACTAAACCATCATCTATCAGTAGAACAGGACATATGTTGTGTTCAAGCATTGACAGCTCTTCCTTGGAGTGTGTCGATATTTGGGAAAGAGGGGATGATGATTGAGGACAATCTCCTCCTCACCACATCCTGGGCTTTGGCCAGGGGAAAGAGGGGGGGGGGGACGAGATCCTGCTGACCTTCACTTTTGTCATTTTCCTTTCCTTAAGAAAAATGAATTCTTCTCACATGAGTGCTCAGTAAGGGATCATCTCCTGAGAGGAGGCCTATACATGTTTTCATGCCTGAAAAAATCAAAATGGATATCCACCCAACAAATTGTGACGCAGATTGATGCACTCACTTCTGAGGATGAATTAGCTGACCTCAACACTCACAACTGTTAGGACTGAATATCAAACATTTGTGCTATAAGCATTGTACCGTAACGAGGCCAATAAATCAAACTTTCACATTAGGAAAGACACCAGGTAGCGTTTCCTTCTTATTTACGGCACATAACACACACACACACTATATAGAAGAACAGAAAAACATCGTCACACTCTAGCTTGTGGCTTAAGCGTCCCCTCTCGCAGGAGGGCAACGACCTTCTCCCAGCAAAAATCATCTCCCCACCAATTCTTTTCTTCTTGACGCATGCGCTTAGAAACAGCTCGGGGACTTGATTCCCACGCAGACTTCGGGAGCGAGACATAGTACGGTACAACTCCTCCCCTCACCGAAGACTTTTCGAGCAGGTTGTTCTGCGACAAAAGGTAGGGGAAAACACAGCGAAGATAACAGTACAGTGCGAAGGCTGAAAGTTACAGTGGCAATACATAAACTTAAAATACCTTAAATGCCATAAGTAATAGAAATCATACATAACACAAAATTCAATATATACCAATAACAGGAAGAAATTATTATGGAATTAGTACAATAGTTTAATATTGATTAAAAGAGAAACCTTCCTTTTCTACTATTTTTTTTCTTAGGCCAAAAAAAAATATTAAGCGAACAGTCTTTACAAAAATTTACTTCATAAGATAAACAAAATTAAACAGTGAGAAAGAAATTTTTTTTCGTTTAATCTGGCCATGGAACACTGCTAAGGCTATCAGCATTTTTGTATAAAGTTCCCCGACGATGCACAACTTCATAATTGTATGGTTGAAGTCCTAATGCCCAACGCATTAATCTGGGGTTTGAGCTGGCATTTGTACTGAGCCACACTAATGGATTGTGGTCGGTTTGTATTTTGAATTTTTGTCCATCAAGATAACAATGCAGTTAATGTACAGCCCAAACGATAGCGGCACATTCCTTTTCAGTGGTAGAATAACGTCTTTCCGTTTCAGAGAATTTCTTACTGAGAAACAGCACTGGATGTTCTTTTACTTGGTCGTCCACCTGAGAAAGAACGATTCCCATTCCTAAATCGGAAGCATCGGTTTGAAGTAAAAATTCTCGACTAAAATCAGGTGCATATAAGACTCGTTGACAACTAAGAATCCTTTTTAATTCGTGAAAAGCAGGCTCACACTCTAGCGACCAATTTATACACCCTCTTTTATTTTTTCCTTTCAAAGCTTCAGTTAAAGGTGCAGCAATTACCGAAAACATGGGAATATATCGGCGATAATAGCCGGCTAACCCAAGGAAAGCTCGTATTTCAGTTTTAGTAGATGGAGCTGGGAACTGCTTGATAGCCTGGACTTTTAACTCGGCAGGTCTTTGGTTCTGTCCAATATAGTGTCCCAAATATTTGACACATTCTTGTGCAAACATACTGTCATGTCGTGGCCGACAACAAGCCAACACAATCTCACATGAGATCCAGTAATTCAAACTCGACATTGAGATAAGCAGAGGCACGAATTAAAATAAAAATTAAGCTCCTTTATTGGAACTCAACTATATACAAATTATTTACAATTTGGTCTCAAAACACAAACTTATCAGCATTCCAACGCTGACCAATCTATAGCCTTCGCGTCTGCTGTCTGACCGTTCGCTCTTCCAAGTCACCTCCAAACGGATTCTCCCTTTGACGCCGAGATTGATGGCATAATTGTGATTGGTTTGACTTATCACGTGGCCATATACGTTGAGCTCTGTGATTGGTTTTCACGTCTCAGCTTCTTGTACACAATTGTCCCGAGAACGTTGAGAGGAAAAATGGGATGTTGCACGACATCACAATACACTTTGAAGGTTTAATTGTTAGGTTAGATTTTAAAATTCTGTTTAGGACTTTATCTAAATGTTTAACGTGATCTTCCCAATGACTAGAAAAAAAGGCTACATTATCTAAATATGGCACGGCGAATTCTTCACACCCTTGCAATAATTCAGCCATCATTTTGCTAAAAAAGTACGGGGCATTCTTTAGCCCGAATGGCATTCGTAATGGACGATAACTTCCAAAACTGGTAACAAATGCCGCCAATTTTTGGGATCTTTGACTGAGAGGTATCTGCCAGTACCCCCTTGGCAAGGTCTAGGACAGTAATGAATTCCGCTGAAGAAACAAGTTCTACTCTTTCTTCGATGTTTGGGAGAGGAAAATATTCTGTCTTTGTGACTTCATTTAGCCTGCGATAGTCAATGCATGGTCTTGGATCTCTGCTGGAACCTCTACAAGGATCATTGGAGATGTGTAATTAGATACTCCAAACTCAATGACTTTATATAGCAACATCTTTTCTATTTCGCATCGCAAAATGTCAGTCTGTCTGGGAGACATTCGATATGGTTTTGCTCTTACCAATTTATCACCTATTAATTCTATGTCATGTTCAACCAGATGTGTCATACTAGGCTTATTAGAAAAGGCTTTAGAATATTTCAATAAAAGATCTTGCAACTGCTGAATTTGACATGATTCCAATCTTTTCTCCAACTGACTCTCTTGGACAATTTCAGCAAAATTAAAAATATTAGGTGTCGTGTTGCCTGTCTTAAAATTATTTATTTCTTTGGGCGAGATTCGTATATTATTTGGGTTAGTACAAATTATTTATAATTTATAGGTATTTGGGTGCGTTGTGTTTTTTTTATTTATTTGGTTGAATACAACCCAAGGTTCTAGACATTCTGGCAAACGATCAATTCAAATAACTTTGCTTCTAATAACTAGGTAATAACTTTCCTTTAGGTCAACTGCGAAGATAAAGATGACTGACTCCAATGTAACAAAATAAAATTGATTTATTTACAACCTTATCTATTTACAAAAAAAACTGAATTACCAAATCTTCGCACACAGTTTACACATTTTACTAATCTTTTAGCATTTTCTCCTCGATTCATATCGAATGACAGGTATTTAATTAAATCTACACCTTTTGGATTCAGGGAGCATATAATTATTAAACTAACTCATAGCCAAGAACTCCTATTCATCAAATTATCTTTACAAAAAACACTGTTCCCGCACTAATCTTTCATTTTAGCTCGGTGGGGTCTGAACAAAACAAAATTTAACTTTCACTCACTCAGTTTGACGATACAGCACTGGGACTCTGGCGTCGAAGCTCTGCTTAGGCATGGGGTATCGCTTCTTCCTTCTAGGTAGTGGGTGCGCTGCGTCTCTAGGCTGTCGTGGGTATTCTTCTACTCTTTTCAAAATGATGGGGCACTCATCAGGAAAATAATGACATCGACTTCTCTTGATCCAAAGTCACGCTCAATTCCGGGAAGACTCGACCAGATCTCCAACATTAAGGCGCATCCTCTCTATAACCCCGTTTCTATTCTCTTGCTCAAAATCACTCTCAGCTCCGGGAAGACTCGTCCGGATCTCCAATATTTAAAACTGCCAATCTTTTCATCACTTTCGATGCTAAGGCACTAGGAAAGATCAACCGGTTTCCGGAAAACGAAACCTCTTTCTCGTACTGTCGGACAACTCCCGGGAATGCTCAACCGGTCTCAGACGTTTTGAAATTCCAATCTCTTCATCCCCCTGCAATGCTAAAGCACCGGGAAAAGTCAACCGGGCCCGCACGCAGAAGAGAATCTTCGAAAAAAACTCTAAGTCTTCTATTTATTTGTTTTTTTTATAACAAAGTCCACGCCTTCTCGTGACTCCTAATCCATTCAGGAAAGCTTTCAAAAATCCACCACTTAGCCTCCATTTTCATTTCTCGGATTGGATAATCCCATAACCCATGCACGTCTTAATTACGTCATACAGAGACCACCCAAAGTCCAGTCCACGTGTTTTGCGGTCTACAAGTCCAATAAATCCTTTACAATAGGGTATTTTACTTTAATGTCAAACCCTGGTGCCATCTCCTTATCTGCGTCTGGAATCACCTACCCCCTATCGCGCACCGCCGCTTTTAAATTGGCTAAGCGTACAGACTACTGTTCCGTCCTCTAATCAAAGGCGGCTTCCTAGCATTCTAACCGAAATGTGATGAAAACAGCCTTCGATCACTTTAAAAATTTTAATTTTTCTTTAAAATCGAAAGCGCTTTATCACATACGCTCCCTCCTCCGAAAAAAAAAACTAACCAAACACCAAACACGTAAAAATATGCTCCCTTCCTCGAAAAGTTTACAAAATTCTCATGTACTACTTATATAATTCATGACACTCAATAAAACATAATCACATCAATTACAAAACTTCTTACCATCCATGTCTGAAAAAAACTTGTTCACATCATAAGTCCTCATACACTATTTAGAAGCACTAAAACAAAACATCAAAACACTTACTCCTGACTCCATTGACCTTCTTTGATCATGTGATCTATACCTTTAATTTTGGTAAGAGAAGACCACCAACCTATGCACTTATTAGAGTTCTGAATTCAAAAGTTCATTCTTTTAATCAAATGTTCTGAGTGAAAACATCGAAGATCTATATGAACCATGTCGACATAACTAATCACCATACAAAATCATGATTTGCAGAGTTCAGACCCAAAACATTATCACAAAGCATAACTTCTTCATCTCTCTATATATCATTTTGCACGCAATTAAACTCTATTCTAACACTATTCCTCATTATTCACAAAATTTACTTATAAACAAAAATAATTAACACATTAAAATATATCTCACAGTATATTTGCCACATTCACAACTAAATACCAAGCATATAAAATTTTGTTACATTTTCAACACACTTCTCACAATATTTTTGTACTTTTCCAAAACAAATTCATTAACTTAAATTCATATGTATGTATAAATTGAGTCTTCACAAATGACCTTCCTATCACACTTATATTTTCTAAAAATCATAATCCAAACCCATTTTCCCCATTATTGTAAAAGAAACGAAAAAAAAAAAAAAAGAACGCGCAAAAGAAAAAAAAACACCTTCAAACTACTTGCTTCCCTCAACTGCGAAAACAAAACTAAACATTGCTCTCTCCCCTTTTTCAAAAACACGCGAACCCTCGAAGTCACTCAATTCCCAAAATCCTACAGCATGCTAGATTCGCGAATCACACCAACTTATTTTCTTTCGCATTTTCCCTCGTTACCCTAGCAACACCTGACACATCGGAAGGACACCCCCTCTCGTACAAGAAACCTGTTCTCAGACCAGAAATTCGTTCAACTCAGTCTGGTTTTGACCCCGGGGACCCGATTTTTCGATACTCTCTGCCCCTTAAAGTAATTTGCGACTAAAAAAACTTTCCTCCGTTTGCACAATAGAGCCCATAAATCTCAACCAAAAAAAAACACCTGATAACCGTAAACCCCAAAACTATTCTCATTTTCCAACCATCTACAACTTTCTAACCACCACGACTTATATTTATTTTTATTTTCACTTGTGCGACTATTTAATTATTTCTTTATTTCATTTCAAATAGTCACTAGCTTAGTCCATGCACTTCAGCATTTTAGATAAATAAATGTAAATTTTGGCCAGAAATTGCCATTTATTCTCTAATGAGCTGTTTAAACAATTTGCTAAATTTTTAAACTCACACAAACTTACTAAAGTGATATTCCTCACGCCTACCGTATCGCACTTAACTCTTCAACACTTATATTTCGTCAAACATTACTTTCTCAAACCCCTGTTCCTGAAGTCATTCTAGGTCTGCAGCCCTAAATCACTTCCAGGATTTTCTAAATTAAAACACAAGTTTTCACTTTCCAAAATCTTCCATGAACGCAAAATTTCCTCATTATTTACATAAAAAGCCTCGTGCGTTCTCCTTCCTTAGGGGGGGGGGGAGAGTAAGAAGGGCAAACGAACCCCTCTCTTTTCTTAGAAAACCTTTTCCCCACTTCCTGTTTTAGTAAACAAAAACTGACCCCGCACTTCCTATCACTCCTCACACAAAGCACTATACTACGACAACCTTTTATTTTGCGTAATTCTTAAAAACAACCGCCATCTTTCTAATACCACATATCTCTACTAATTCTACGCACATGCTTCACTAAATTCATATCTAAAACTTCACTACACTGACTTATTATTCAACCCAGGGTAAACAATCGTAAATTTTATTTTCATAGCACCTAACAACTAATGCAATCCATCCATCAAAAAGTTTAGTTTTTTATACTGTGGCAATTCTGACCATTTATGCCTATAACTAACCCTCTTTTCGTTATAAAGACCTCTACTCCAACAATGTATCGAAAACTCTTATTTTACATTCTTAACTCAGCACTCCTTCAGCTATAACCTTTTTGGCAGATTAAATGCAATATAATCCACCTCACATTATTTATCGTTTATAGACTGAAACAAATCTGACTATGATTTGCGCTTTTGCTTACCGTTAACCATCTTTCATTCACAATCACCTCTACTCTAACTTTTTATCTAAACTTCCTATTTCAATTTTACCCGACTGACGATGGCTTTGCAACCCATTCGCGATACAACCTTCTTGATCTAACTCAAATAACTCCAATTTTTAAATTTTACACCTCACATTACCGATCATTCGTTTACCTATCATTACTCAATATGCAAGAATTCTCTCATTAGAATATTACTTCTCCTAACATTATGCATTCAAATTCTTTATACGTAATTAAACTATGACTCACAATCCCAAACTTTAAAAAAAACGCTAATTTCCCCCAAAATACACATATATGCACAAAATCAAAACAAAACACAATTCTATTCTCAATGTAATTGCAAAAATATTATCTGACAAATTCTATACTTAAATTGACACACGTTTCTCTCCAAAAAATTCATATCTATACCAAGTACCACTAATTACTATCGACCAACACACTTGTACTCAATTCAATAATTTCTCAACTGTTACTCAAATTTTAACTATCTATTGATTTTCTCATTTCAATAGAATTTTCAAAATCACACTTAAATATTATCTATCAACTGATATCAAACATATTTTCTGCCATCAACTACTTTTAACTTATTCAAAATATTTTTCAAAAATACACCTCAATTCAATCTATCATCTCTACAATATCTACAATATACATAAATTTTAAACACTTCATATAAATCATAACATAAGTATTTCTTATCTATCTTTTACCAACTCAACAAACTCTTTCTAAAAACACTCTTTAATTCACTTAGTTAAAATTAAAATATTTGCATTCATATATTCACACTTCAAACAATCTTAACATAAAATCAATATTGTCACACTCTTCAAAACAAAATTACACTCTATAATAATAATTGTGGCAAATATACGAACATATTTTCAAAACACTCCCGCTCTAAAAATTCTTACGCGCTGCTCCCTTCTATACAAAATTTGTAAAGACCAAAAAAAATTTCTTAAAGACAAAAAAAAAAAAAAAAAAAACTGTAACTGTTTTTTTTTGTAACGCAAAAAAATTTTCACGATTCTAGCCTAACACAAAGTATTTTTATTTTCCTGGTCGGGACCATTTACCGAACAAAAAATTTATTGTGATTTCATACACTTATTCATATACCTTCAAAATTAAATATGGCAATTACACATTTAAATTTCAAATATCGCGCGCTTTCAAAATAATTTTAATGCGCGGCTCCCTTCACTTTGAAAAACAAAAAAATTTTTATCTCTAAAGTCCCTAACACACCATGAGACTGAGTCACGGTCACCATTTGTCGTGTTGCCTGTCTTAAAATTATTTATTTCTTTGGGCGAGATTCGTATATTATTTGGGTTAGTACAAATTATTTATAATTTATAGGTATTTGGGTGCGTTGTGTTTTTTTTATTTATTTGGTTGAATACAACCCAAGGTTCTAGACATTCTGGCAAACGATCAATTCAAATAACTTTGCTTCTAATAACTAGGTAATAACTTTCCTTTAGGTCAACTGCGAAGATAAAGATGACTGACTCCAATGTAACAAAATAAAATTGATTTATTTACAACCTTATCTATTTACAAAAAAAAACTGAATTACCAAATCTTCGCACACAGTTTACACATTTTACTAATCTTTAGCATTTTCTCCTCGATTCATATCGAATGACAGGTATTTAATTAAATCTACACCTTTTGGATTCAGGGAGCATATAATTATTAAACTAACTCATAGCCAAGAACTCCTATTCATCAAAATTATCTTTACAAAAAACACTGTTCCCGCACTAATCTTTCATTTTAGCTCGGTGGGGTCTGAACAAAACAAAATTTAACTTTCACTCACTCAGTTTGACGATACAGCACTGGGACTCTGGCGTCGAAGCTCTGCTTAGGCATGGGGTATCGCTTCTTCCTTCTAGGTAGTGGGTGCGCTGCGTCTCTAGGCTGTCGTGGGTATTCTTCTACTCTTTTCAAAATGATGGGGCACTCATCAGGAAAATAATGACATCGACTTCTCTTGATCCAAAGTCACGCTCAATTCCGGGAAGACTCGACCAGATCTCCAACATTAAGGCGCATCCTCTCTATAACCCCGTTTCTATTCTCTTGCTCAAAATCACTCTCAGCTCCGGGAAGACTCGTCCGGATCTCCAATATTTAAAACTGCCAATCTTTTCATCACTTTCGATGCTAAGGCACTAGGAAAGATCAACCGGTTTCCGGAAAACGAAACCTCTTTCTCGTACTGTCGGACAACTCCCGGGAATGCTCAACCGGTCTCAGACGTTTTGAAATTCCAATCTCTTCATCCCCCTGCAATGCTAAAGCACCGGGAAAAGTCAACCGGGCCCGCACGCAGAAGAGAATCTTCGAAAAAAACTCTAAGTCTTCTATTTATTTGTTTTTTTTATAACAAAGTCCACGCCTTCTCGTGACTCCTAATCCATTCAGGAAAGCTTTCAAAAATCCACCACTTAGCCTCCATTTTCATTTCTCGGATTGGATAATCCCATAACCCATGCACGTCTTAATTACGTCATACAGAGACCACCCAAAGTCCAGTCCACGTGTTTTGCGGTCTACAAGTCCAATAAATCCTTTACAATAGGGTATTTTACTTTAATGTCAAACCCTGGTGCCATCTCCTTATCTGCGTCTGGAATCACCTACCCCCTATCGCGCACCGCCGCTTTTAAATTGGCTAAGCGTACAGACTACTGTTCCGTCCTCTAATCAAAGGCGGCTTCCTAGCATTCTAACCGAAATGTGATGAAAACAGCCTTCGATCACTTTAAAAATTTTAATTTTTCTTTAAAATCGAAAGCGCTTCATCACATTAGGATTTGACTCCATGTTTGGAAAATCAATGTAAAGCTCTGGTTGTTCAATAGCTTTGCTGCAATCTAGAAAATTAATCAATTCTGGTCTCGAATGGTAGGGTTTCAAAAGGTTTACATGATAAATTTGTGACGTTTCTTTCTTATTCGGAGTGCTGACGATGTAGTTAGTATCCGAAATCTTACTCAGAATTGTTCCTAGTCCGGTCCACTGGACTGCCAGCTTATTTGTTTTATTTGTAGCCAAAATGAGAACTAAATCTACTTCTTTAAACTCTCTTTTCACAGCGTTCTTATCGTACCACGTCGTCCGTTTACTTTGAACCTCTTCCATCTTTTCGACCGTAAGCTCTTGACATCTCTTAAGTCTATTTAGCAATTCAAAAACGTATTTGACAATTGTAATCTCAACTTCAGGCGTATGCAACCAACTCTCATACAATAATGTCAGAGGAGTTCTCAAATTCTTGCCATGAACTAACTTCGCTGGTGTAAACCCCGTGCTTTCATGAGTTACAGTTCGTAATGCAAAGAGAGCTGAGTGGATATGTTGTTCCCAATCTGGCGCGGCTTCTAAGCAAAGAACTCGTAAAATACGCTTTATCGTACGATGGAAACGTTCTACGGGATTACTCTGAGGATGATAAACAGAGCTATGAGCAATCTTGATTCCAAATCGTGTCAAAAATTCCGTTGTAAGAGCACTCATGAAGGATGTTCCTTGGTCACATTGAATTTCCTTTGGAAATCCCATTCGGCTGAAAATTTGCAGTAAAGCATCTACAACAGATACTGAACTAATATCTGTGACAGCGACAGCATCCGGATATTTCGATGATAAACACATTGCAGTGATTATATATTTCTTCCCAGTAGGTGTAACAGGTAATGGTCCACACGCATCTACATTTATTTTCGAAAAAACTTCTTGAATAACGGGAACAATTTTCATTGGAGCTTTCTTTTTGTCATTTGGTTTTCCTGCTCTCTGACAAGCATCACAACTGCGTACATAATTTTCCACCTCTTGGAAACACTTTGGCCAGAAAAAATGTCTTGCCAAAATATTCTTTGTCTTTGTCACGCCGAGATGTGCTGAAGTACCTTCGTGGCATAGAGCTTTTAAACGCTCTCGATATTTTACAGGAATAATTAGTAACAGCCTTTCTTTTCCGGTTTCATCAAATTTTCTTTTCAACAGCAAGTTACCTTTCCCGATATAAATTTCTTTGGCCGTATCTGCAGATGAGATTTCACCTGCTTTTCAAACAATGGCTGCAAATCCTTACATTGCTTCTGCGCAATAGCGAAAGTCTCCTTATCTACTTTCAAAAGTGAGAGGGAGGGGGTCATCCTCTTTTATATACGGAAGAAATGATTGATTCTTGTCCAACTTACTATCTTCCTGATGGACTGTTGCACTTTCTAATTCAGTTGTCGCTTCTTCTTTTTCTTCAAGCTCTCTTTGAAGCTGTTTTTGCCTTCTTGTCTGCATTGCATTCAACTGGCATGGGAGAACATTTTGCTCCTTCGTGTCATTTAGCAAAGAAGCAGTTCTGTTTCCTAACAAATATCTGCTTTGATCTAATTCATCCCTGATTACTGCTGCCTTTGTGATAACAATTCTAAAGTCCCCAACCAGTTTCACTTCAGCTAAGGGTAAACAGGTGGGAGCAAGATCTAAAGGTTGTTGTAACCATACATGTTCTCCAGTAAACATATTTGGAGCTATGTACTTTTGGCATACAATGTCTATACTTGCTCCAGAGTCCCGTAAAATAGGCATGTCATATCCATTTACTTGCCCCATCGTGGTATAGGGTAGCAAAAACTCGTCTTCGCTTCCTCGGATTCGATTTACGCTTGCAGCTGATTCCGGGATTTTCTTCAGTTTAGGGCACTGAGGTCTGATGTGCTGATAAGAGCTACATTCATAACATTGTGGTCGTCTTCTTTTTTCAAAATTTTCATCTTTTTTTGGCCATCTGGGTTGCTCTATCCTCTGTTGGCCTTCAGCTCTAGTCTGAGTGTTATTCTCTAACTTGTCTCTAGAGTCAGAAGCAAATTTCTGTTTGGACCTCGGAGCAAATTTTTCTTCAGTTTTATTAAGATTATTTTTCTTTCTAACATTCCCTCTGACATTTTCATAAGCATCAAGTTTTGATACCAAATCACTCGGAGAAATCATTTCGATCCATTCGTCAATAAAGTGATCACGAATTTCGACGGGAACACGGCGTTTTAATTGATCAGTTACCATTAATTTAAGTAACTGTTCAAAAGTTGAGATTCCTAAACCCGTCACCCACTCTCTGCAATTATTTTCCAGTTCATACACATAGTCTCCCCATGTTGACTCTCCACCTCTCTGAAGCTTAACAAATTTCTGGCGAAAATTTTCAGGACTAAGTTTGAACCTCTTCAGGAGCAAATTCTTGACATGCTCGTACTTTTTAGCGTCTTCTGCAGGTTCACGAGCTATCAACTCTGTTACATGGTCTTCCAACAGTTCAAAGTCTTAATTTTTCCAATTCAAATTCATGTTCTTTTCTCCTTTTCTTCTCTTCAAATTCTCGCTCTTCTCTCCTTTTCTGCTCCTCTTCTCGTTCTTTCCTGCTGTCTATGATTACAGTAAGTTGTTCCATGATAAAATCTTCTTCATAATTTTTGCTTTCTATAATCAGGTTCTTGATGTCGGCTATTTTAAATTCAGCCCTTACTTCTAAACCTAATTTTTCAGCTAAAATTTTTAGATCTTCTTTCCTTCCTCGATCAAGAAAAGCCATATTTGTAAGCAAATAATTTCGTACACTCAAAAAATTTAGGACTATTCAAACAGAAATCGAAATTACTGGTTCAAATAAAAATGGCTAACTATAACTTTTGTCATTATCCCAAGTAGAACAACAGTAAATATATTTACTTAAACTTAAAATAATTAAGTAAAGCTTTGTTTTTTTATTAAAACGATATAAAATCTCAATTCAAGTAACTGACTTTACTTCTGTTTCAGAAACGTAAATAAAATGATTACTTTAGATTTCCTTGAAATCAATTATTCATGCGTAACATAATATATTTTGCACATGCAACACTCAATACCAAGTTCAAAATAATTATATATGACATTTAAAATACTTCATAAATATTTCAATCCTATGTCATTACAATTTTTTTCACCTGAATATTTAACGATCGTGCACAAAAACAAACTGATCTACAAATTGTTCTTTTCAAAATTTTTCAAGCATTGATGCTCTAACTATTTATACTATTCCAAAATATTCAACACAATTAAATACACTTATTTAAAATATATAAAATATTTCTATCTGAGCAATGATGCTTCAACTGTTAGCATGAAATACATACAATTAAGACAAATGAATTTCGTTTTCAACAGTTCTTAGATTTAAAAATCTATACACTTCAGAAAAAAAAAAAAAAAAAAAAAATATATATATATATATATATATACAAGAAATAATAATAGTTGGCATTGATGCCCCACAACACTTAAAAAAAAAAACATACAAAATTAGCTTCGTGATGACTAACTTTGTTTCTTAATTTTTGCAATGATGCAATAACTCAATAGCATTGATACCCAACAGAAAAACAAAACAATATATATTCTTTCAATAGAACAATGATGTTCACATTAATATAACATGGCAATGATGCCCAAAATATCCACAAAAGTTTCAAATAACCAATGATGCTTAAACATTTAATTTTGCAATGACGCAATTCATTCAATGGCAATGATGCCCAAGGAAAAATACACTTAATATATATTTCTTTTCAATAGAACAATGATGTTCACATTAATATACCATAGCAATGATGCCAAGAATATACACAAAGGTTTCAAATAAGCAATGATGCTTAAACATTTAATTTTTGCAATGATGCAATTAATTTAATGGCAATGATACCCAACATTTCATCTATTATCTCAAAAACATGAACAATAAAAGTATTTTCACTTTTGCCATTGCAACAAACAGGAAACAAAAAATTTCTTGGCACTCACTGATCTTGCTTCTAAACCAAAACTAGGCATTCCGAACGATGGCAGGCATTCCACTCACATTTGCATCGTCGGTGGATTTCGTACCACTGCTATCCATCATTAAAACTGTACCGTAATGAGGCCAATAAATCAAACTTTCACATTAGGAAAGACATCAGGTAGCGTTTTCTTCATTTTATTTACGGCACAGAACACACACACACACACTATATACAAGAATAGAAAAACATCATCAGACTCTAGATTGTGGCTCAAGCGTCCCCTCTCGCAGGAGGGCAATGACCTTCTCCCCACAAATTCTTTTCTTCTTGACGCATGCGCTTAGAAACAGCTCGGGGACTTGACTCCCACGCAGACTTCAGGGGTGAGACATAGTGCGGTACAGCATCCATTGCAAGTCTCACATTGATAAAACAAAACTGTTCTAAGCGATTTCCATAGTAGTTCTCTAGTGTATCATAATTAATCCCATGGCTATTTTTGAAACTGTATTAATATATCCTATTCCAGTGTTTGTTACTTAAATCTTTCAATACATGAATAAAGTCAGCAATGGAATCAGTATTTATTTGAACTTAAATTTAACTTGTTCCTGATATATATATTCCCTTCAATTTAATATTGAAAAAACTAAAATTCTAACAAGGGTGTCCCAAGTTTCTAATCTCATTCCCGAGGATGCTGCAAGCATGAAAAGGTTGGGAATCCCTGGACTGGATTGCCAAACATTTCACAATATTACAGATGTACAATAAATGATTTGTCACCATTGCAGAAACAATATTGAATATTTTATTCAAAAGGATAGAGAAAGGATTTGGACCATGAAAATGTTTACTTCGATGGAAATTGGAAACACTGGAGGATGTCTTTCTTAGAAGTAGGTAATTATAATACAAAATTTCCTCATATAATCTGCAGGAAAGCGTTATGCATTGCTGCAGGTTATAAGCATGTTTTTTTCTCCTGTAATCTGTGGCAGCATATAATTTGCTGAGGATTGTGCCCTCCTTCACCTGCTTTCTTTCCATACACAATTGAACCACTAAGGATTAGTAGGATTTCATGATACAAACACATTGTTTTAACTTGTGAATGTTTTCAAGTGAAATGAAGCTTACAACTATGAGTAGATATTAAACATAATTAATGTTATTATAATTTTCAATAGTAGCATCAACTGTACCAATTTTTTCATAACAAAACAGTCAGATAGTAGCACAAGGTACACAAAAGGGTACATCAAAGCCCTTTGTATGTGCTGTGTTTGATTTTACCAACTTCTGTCCAATCATCTTGCAGATTACTTTTCAAAACTTCTGCCATCATTTGGACCATACCCAAAGAAACTGATAGGCACAAAAAAGATATATCCATTTATAACCAGAGACCATCAACCTGAAATGAAATACCGATTTTCTCACTTTTATAATATTTATCTATAGAGAAAAATATTTTAGAAGCTTGTTTTCAGAAAGATAAACTTTACCATCGGTCTCAGAAAAAAAGAGAATAATAAGCACCAGCTTTTAATCTGCATCAAGAATTTAAAAATTTTTTTTACCATGAAATGTACAGATAATACGCATGAAGCTATGGTACAGGCTAGGAAAAATAATCATACGTATTTCATCACAACTGCAAACCCAAATCTTACCCAAGCAGCACTAAATACAAGTGTATGATAGTATTTAAATAAAGCAACCCCTTCCCTCTTATATACATAATAAACATCTGACACAGTAGAAACATAAAATTTAACATGAATTTGAATGCTTTTATTATAAAAGAGTAAAATTCACTGCTCAAGCAGTAAGAAAAAATGACTAGTTGATAGTGCTGGAAACAAACTACATTACAAATGCTTGACGCTGTGGAAAAACCAATCAAGTTTAGTCGTCCATGCACCACCATATGCTTCAAAAAATTGATTTTGAAAATACTCAAGGGCTTCTTTTTCAGTTTTTTCCACTTGAAGAGTCTTTCGTAGATAACCAACATCATCTATTGACTGAAGTTCAGGAATTCCTGTCGATAACATCATGATGAAAAGAGTGATTAGCAAGTTTGCATGACGCCTCAGCATCAAATATGCCTTACCACACAACTGTTGAAATCTATGAATAAAATATCATCATATAAGTGCTGAATTGCATGAATAAAATCTCATCATTAAAAATACATGTAAAGATAGAGAGTATTAATATATAGTTTTAAGAACAGATAATAGCATTGGAATTATGCATCTAAAACTATTTTTTAAATTTTATTTAAACATTTTAATGATTTTTTCAGTTGATTTCTGAATTGATATAAAAAGATAAATTTGAAAATTAAAATTTCAAAGTTTTGTGATGCAAGCTTTAAAATATATTCATATATTGACAAAGCTCTGCATTGGTCATGTCCACAATAGCGTGTGTTTGCAGTGTATGAAGAGAGTAGTAATTTTAGACTTACGTTTGGAATTCTTTACTTTTCTTAGGATTTTCAGCACCCTTTGCTATCACATAGAGGAAGTCTTCTGTTAGAACAAAAGGTACTCTTTCTCTGTTGATTCCAAATTTCTTTTTAAAATGACCAAGAAAATGGCCAAAATCGATATGAAAAATCTAATAATAAAGAAACTTTTAATTTTCATATCTGAAAACTAATATCAAAATAGGAAGCAAAAAATTATACAATGAATGAGCTAGAAATATTTATAATAGGAGAGAAACAATTTATTTGTAGTTAAGCAACATTCTCTGATAAAATCCTAAAACATCTGTAAACATTTGATTAATATTCATAAACTAAATATAGTTTAATTGAACAGGAGATGACAACATTTAGAATTTTGAATAAATAACCACCACTTTTAACAACACCTAAAGAATTATGGAATATCATGAAACTATAATTTACATTTATAGAACAAAATAATTAGAATAAGGTTCAATTATATAAATTCATCAATTGTGTTATGAAGTATTGTTGCATAAAATTATACCCCAAATCAAAATAGACAACAAATTAAGATAATTAAGTTCATTTTTAGACATTCTGGACATAAAAATGCTTTACAGATGAAAGAATTAATACACAAGGAGAAAAAACAGTTTTGCATTATACAAGTCCAACCAACCATTATAATTACAGACTCCCCCTGATCCACAAATTGCTAAAAAGAATATTTATCACTTAAAATCAAAGTTTTATCTAGAAAAGAGAACTACTTCCTTTGCTGAAATTCAAAACAAAAATGGCACTAAAATTTAAAAGTTATGTCTAAACATAACTTTTAAATTTTATGTTTAGACATAAATTGTTCTCATAAGAATACTACTTTACAATGTTTCTTTATGCAAAACAAATGCATTTTAAGATATTGTACTGGTTTATATGTTTCATGATAAAAAATACTGCCATTATTAATCACAGATCTATATGGCAAAATCAAAAATTTCTTCATGCCACATGCTTGTGCCTATTATTGTTATTATCTTTAAAGTTATAATCAATAGTTTATACAATCCAGCGACATTGTCTACTGAATTATTGATAGTGATAAATAATAGTGTAAACAATGCTCACTTGTCCTTCTTCATTCACCATGATATTGTCAGGATTTCTGTCTCCAATCCCAAGAATAAAAGTAGCAACACAATACCCAGCACATGAATGAGTAAAAGTTTCAATGGCTTGATCATATCTAAAATCACATTCAGCCATCAAAAATATGAATATAAACAATAATGTTTAAAAATTCAAGTAATAATAAGAGAGCCATATTTACTTATTGCCCTTATTTTTCTCCTTAATCCATTTATGGAGCTGCGTAGAATCTACTTGAAAAGCTGCCATTCTTCCCCCTTTTCTTTGAATGTTCATTACTGTTCTGGCATTCCTTACAACTTCTATCATACCAACTTCTTTCCCAGTGGCCAAACATGCATATGGCATCATTCTAAGGATAAATATGTGTTTCAAATTCACAAATAGCTCATTACACCTTCACTACTCATATATAAAAAGCATACATATAAGGTTCCCATCCACTCATACTCATAAGGTTATGTTTTTAAACTATTCATGATAACATTACCTCATACAGTTATTTGTTTACAAAAAATACCGAAGAAGACTTCTGTAGGTCTAATTTTATTGACTGACTAGCTGAATACCCATGCTTCTCTTCGGAGTACCTTTTAGGATAATTACAATGAAAAAATAATGAAATTGCTTTTTAGAGAATTTCCTTATAAACAATATTTTTTGTTTCTTTGGTATTGAGCAGAACTTATATTACTAGGCTCGTCTGTGAACTTACATATGAGCAAGCTACGTAAAACTGACTGTGGAGAAACAATTTCCTCTTAAATCTACGCCAGTATATTTTAAAGTTTGGCTTTGAGGCTTATTTATCATGGCAAAGCATACTTTGAGGGGAAATTGCAGTCTCTTAAAGTCAAAGGGGAGGTCATTTGGGTATTGGAGGAATGCATGGTACAAACATTTTTTTCTTCTTGAGCACACCTATTTAAAATAATGGCTTTGATTAAATTTTTATGCAGGGCTTTGACTTGTAGTCTAGTGCCATTACACAATTTCGGTGGTTTTAAATTCCAAAGGAGCATTACAGGTGTGCCCTTCCGCAAAGAGAGCTTATGGTATGGAAGACCCGGTGGTTTAAGGGAATTTAAAAATTCTACTGGATAGTTAATGGCATCATCTGAATTACAGAGTGTCTATCAAATGTCAAAATTTCAGCCCTTTAGGTCCAGTGGTTTGGTCTGTCCATTATCTGTTAGCCAGTCAGTCATGGAGCTGTTTTATATATATAGATTTCAATAATTCTAGAAACTCTGCATAAAAATAAATTTTATAAACAATGTCACTTATGTTTCTAAAATGGATTGCAAATGTAACATACAGTCACAAAAAGATAATATAGTTTTTTTTATATAAACATTACATCCAAAGAATCAGTATTCTGGATAAACTCTGAATTTCATGAAACACTGTACATATATTTGGCTCCATATACAAGACAAACAATTTGAGTAATATAAAATTTGGTTTAAAATCGATATTTTATTTTTATACACTGAAATTTCTCAATGAAAATTAACTGTAAAATTAAAATAATAAAATCTGATAGCATTAAATACATTTCTGCTTACCTCAAATCTAGTCCTTCATTCTGCCAGATCGAATCCATGATTCGTATGACTTGTAAAGTAAGCATGTCTTGCCTAAGATCTAAATATATATCATATAGCATCACTTATTAAAAGGAAGAAAAAGTAATAAAAGTAAAGTTATATCTAATAATAAACTATATATTATTGAAAGAGGAAACTAAAATTTCTTATTTAAAAGAACATAAAAAAATTAAATGACTAAAAATTATAACAATAGAAACATAATAATTATGTAAAGGTGCATTTTATCCCCAAGCAAAGAGATAAAGAATGGAAAAAATGATTTCACCCAACCAATGTAAATTATATCTCCTGTCTGATTATGATAAATAGCAATACCATTTAAAAATTGCACGTAAATAAGGATTAGTTACAACTTAATAAACATTAATTATTTATTAAGTTGTAACTAATCCATATCAGAACTTTTTAAAAGTATTTTTTAAACTTACAATTGAAGTAAAGACTCATAAAGTTAGAGATTTACCTTATCTATTATAGAACTTGTGAATTAATAGAACATAGTATGATCATTTTAAATTTTAACATAAAATATCATTATACATATGCAAATATTTTATATGAATCTCATTATATAATTAATTCTTATTATCTAATTTATAAATAGTATATAGAAAATAACTCTTACCATCTCCATTTTTAAAAATTATTGAATTGTATTTAAATAAACATTCTGCCATAGGATCAGGATTAAGCCATACTAGCCACAGTGGCCTCTTTGCAGAGTCTAAAATTTTGCAATCTTCAACTCTAAAATGGAAAAATAAAAATCCAAAAATAACTAATATTAAAGAAGAAAGAATCAGCAATCATGTTGCACAATGCAACACATAGTTTTATTGAACATAATAGAAGATAATCTAAAATGATAGATTCACAAAAATACTGTACACATACACTATGCTTCTAATAAACATACTAAAAAGCTTCATCTTCTCTACTTATGTGAGTTGTATATTTTCCATACAGAAATTATACTGAAAACAAAACCTCATAGAATCAATATTTAGATCAACTTCTAATAAAAAAAGGATAACATGTTAATGCAGGCTGTTTACAAATATCTACTTTCTACCACAAATGATTACATATTATTTTAAATTAATTTCAAGTTTTACCATTTGCTTGTCTTTTCACAAAGACAAAATATTTTTTTTTTGCTCTTTTTCTTCTAGCATGACATTTTAGTTCAATTAATTATGAAACTTCATGCTAGTTGTGCTAAATAGTAGAATTTAAGCACAATATTACTTATAATAAATATTAAATACAAATTAATATTAACGTCTTCTTAATAATGGTTCAGAAACAGTAATTTTTAAGAATTTATTTCTCAAACAAAAAAAATTCTCGTCACTTCTCAGCAGATTAGGCCTTTTGCCCCTTGCAATAAGAGACTTATTCAAAGTAGAATAGTGCTCTCAGGGGCTTTAGTTATATTTATTTCATGCAAAACTGAGGCTATTTAAAAAGAACACTAAGAAATTTTTTATATGCTTAACAAACACTAAATATGCTTAAACAAACACTTTAAAGAAATGAAAATAAAAATTTAGTCTCACAAGAAAAATTATGCTTAAAATGGTACTGCATAAACAAAAAATGCATAACTTGTAAAATACAGTGGAATCTCAATCTATCGTTTTTCAAGGGACCGACTGCACTGAATAATAAATGCAGGAAAACGATAGATGCGGAACATAACAAAGAAATTTGACCATCAGGACTGAATGGAATATACAACAAATACGATGATTCGGAGAACGATCGATCGAGATTCCATTGTAATCCCACCACAGTGCTGATAGCACCATCTATAGAAGAAGATTTGGAAGAACTTGGGCTTGGCAGTTTTCAGTTTGGATTTGAATAAAAATGCTTTATTAGTGCATAACAGTCATTCATTTTGTGTGATTGATTCTGTTTTAAAAAGATACTAGGATTTAATTTGAAATAAAATAAGATTCAACATGGAATTAGATTTGAAAGATTAGACAAGCTATAAAACGTTTACATAATTTAAGTAATTTAATAAGGCATAAAATAGGAATTTTTTTTAAAAATTATACAATTTATTGCACATATGTCTCAGAAACATTTGACTGAAGTTATATATCATTTATCATAAAATATCACAAATAAGAACATAAAAATTCAAGAAATTCAGGGCTATAAAATATTTTTTACATTCAAAAAATTTTTATAACTAAAAATAAAAGGAAATTAATAAAATATTCTGTGTCACCCTTTAAAAAATAGATAACATATGAGCAACATAACATAAACAGTGACTAAATCTGCTTAAAATGAAAATGCTTTTAAGGTATTTATGCTTACTTTCCTTTAAAATGGAAATGTTATTTATAACTGGTATTTTAATACACAAATAGTATATTTTCTTTGCACTATTCTCAGTGTATTGATCTCTTTTTCATAAAATTATAACAACACTCTTATTCTAAAAATCCTACATTTTGATCAATATCTCATATAATAAATATCAATGATTATGTTTATAATGATGATAAACTTCAGTCATAATCAAATATATATAACCAAATAAACACAACTTTAATTCTACAGAATCAAAGTCAAGCATAAAATAAATACATACATGAGATTTCCTAGGACATGATTATTATTCAAAGGAGAAGGAAAGTTTTGTAAGGCTTCAAGATAATCTGCTTGCTGAACTTGTTCATATAAAAACTTTAGTCTCTCCTAAAATCAAAGAAAATATTTACATTGTAATTAAAATTTGAAATAATTACACATAAAAAGTTAATTAAAAATTTATTATTCAAGAAAAGGTGAAAAAATATGTGTTTAAATATATGCAGACAGATTTTCAAATATGAACATCAGAAGTAGAAGTTACATTAAATATACTCAATGAAAGTTTACAATAAACTCTCCTTGATGTCTCAAGTTGTATTTTCTCAAATTCAAAAATTACATAAAGAATCTGCAGGGTCAAAAGAAATTTATATCATGATTTGAAATTATAATTATTTATTTACTTCTTGGTTGAAGAAATTCATGGAGGCCTTTTTATACTGTACAGAATCACTAATATTTAGGAAAAGAATGCCCCATGACACACAATTAGCAATATTAAAAAACAATAACTTTCCGCAAGTTATAGTTAAGGTCCTGAAAAAAATGATCTAAATCAAGATTGAATGAGGAAAATGTGAAAGATTTGAGATTGCTGATAGAAGTTTGCAAGAGAGCATGTGATTCTGTTTAACAGCTGATTGGTGACTATTACATTTAAAGTGAGGTTTATATTCTGAAAATTTCAAAGGGTGTGGGGGATTTGAAGGAAACAACAATTGAATGGTCTCTTTTTTTTTAAAAATCACTTTTTATCTGACAGCAATAGTGATGACCTCTTGGTATTAATTTATTTTGTTCTACTCCTGCATTTTGGCAATATTGAATATACATGTTTATATTATTTACTAAAATATCTTTCAAAGTATTTAAATAGGAGTAAATGCAGTAAAACTAGGGAAAACAGAATACGTCTCACATCTTCCACAGTTTGTGGAAAACAATTTATGCCACTTATCACTGAACCCCACAATGACGATCCTCTGAATGGGGGAAAGAAATTGGTGAACATTTTCTGTTCTAAAGGATGATTTAAAGATTCACATCCCAAAATGCAAAAGTTAACAAAAGCTGAAAGACAATATAAATTAATATAAAATATAAAAAATTTTAGCAATAAAAACTTTATAATAGCCCTCTTTTTCTCAATAGAATCTTACTTTTTGAGTATCATCTTTCCTTTCCTTTAAAATATCTGTGAGTTTTGTGAGCTTTTCAAGTGCTTCAACTTGTCTAACTATAGATTTCAAATGAGATCCAACCCCTCTACAATAAGCTTCCAGCATAAGTCCAAAACGAGTTGCAACTGCAGGATCATGCATTTCTGATCTAAAATAAACAGGGGAAAAAATTAATGATTAAACTTGGTTCCTAGAAGCTAAAATTAAGATCCCCTTCCAACCAAAAAAATGCAGATTATAAAATGATCATTTCATAAAGTAAACAGATGTGGTCAACCATTGAGCAGACATATAGAGAAGAGAATGGAATATAATAATATTCTCTCACTGGAGAAAACACTAGAGGGGATTAAAATATACAGGAAAAGAAATATTAATTGTTGAAGATATTCTAAGAAATGAAAGGCTTGTAACATGCAAAAGCAAAATGAGGTCAAAAATGAGTTTAACAGTACTAAAACACATGGCAAACATTCTATAAGATGAAGTACAATTTTTAAAACTTTTATGCTTAAAATTTATGAAAAATAAATAAATAAATAATAATAAAAAATCATCCACCTATTTTTTTAAATGAAAATTATCTTAAAGTAAGGAGATTACATACACATATTAATAAAAGATATTTCTAAACTTACTTTAGATGCCAGAAGAAGAAATGTCCAATTTTACGATTGGATAGAGCTCGCCTGATTAAAAACTTTGCTAGATTATTTTCCAAGTATGATTCGTATTTTAAAACCTATAATATTCATTTAATAAATATTACACAAACATTAAAAACATATGACAAAACCTGAATATATTTCAGAATATAGTAGTTTTCAGAATATTGATATAAAATGGTACTTCAGAACATATATAATGTTGATATGGATAGGAGTGTGTTAAATATTTTAAAGACAGATAGAGTATGATATTGGGTTACTTTCATTTTTCAACAGCTAATCAATTTAATACTTTAATTTAAACAAACACAATTTAATTGCTTTGAAATGGGAAACAGTAATACGAAATATAAACTAAAGTAGAGTTAATGATTCTTCAGATGGCAATATTAAAACATCTATTCAAAAACGAATTACATTTAACACAGACTATCACCTACATATGACTAAATTTGTTTAAAATTTCATATCAGTAACTGAGAAAATTAATGCCTGGAAACAAAATAGAATAATTTTTGAGGAGTTCACAAAAGAAATGATGTTTAGATCATTTTACATTCCTTTAGTAAGTGAAATATATTAAATGATCTATTAATTAAACTTTAACTTTGATATAAATGTAAATTTTTACAATACACTTTGAACAAATATTTTACAAATATAAAATACAAAATGTGGTAACTTTAAAACATACAGGAAAAATTTACATGGTAAAACTTCACAATATATGGAAGTGTTCGAGATTAATATACCAGCAATAATACATAATATTTGCTTTACAGAAATTATCAGACTTTTGCAACATGGAAAACAATATAAATTACAGAATATGATTTATGATCTAGATAATTACCTGAACTAACTGAAGTAAATATTCTGATAAAAGGTCATCACTCAAACTTGAATCAAGCCATAAAACTGCATGTTCTCTCACAATTTTGTCAGCATATTTACAGTCTAATAATTCCAAAGCTACTTCTGGTGATACTTGAGGCCAAATTTTAAATAATATATAAACCTAGAAGCAAAGCAGGGACTTAGAAAAAATTGGATTCTACCAGGAAACTGGAGAAATAACACAAATAATGAAAATTTACAAAGAAATTATTCTTATATTAAAATTAGACTTAACTGAAATGAAGTTGACAATACATGTGAAAAGTTAGAAAATATAACTAAACATTTTAGAATATGTATTAAAAATAAATAGTTTGTAAAGAAAACCACCATTATCCTTTCAATTTTTGCAACAGAATTTCTTGAAGTGTGCGACTCATAAATATAGAATAAATGACAATAATGTTTGAGAGAAATTAAAAGTGAACAATTAAATGCACTAAACTGCTAGATTCTACATTAAACTTGCATAATTTTACTTATATAACTATAAGACATAAAACAACAAAGTTCAAAATTCAGGAATCTAAATTTATCTGTAAAACATTCTCTGTCATTTGATCTACAACTCTCTTTCATCTTGTCTACACAATACTTTATATATTACCCTGAGTAAATAAGGCCCATAATCTTTTTGCTAAAATATCTCACTGTACAATGCCTTATAGTTTATATAATTAAAATTTCTCCAAAGAATTATTTTCAGTCTAAATATTCAACAATTTATTATCTAACATGGTAATTTCTAACCTCAATGAGTACTCATTTTGGCTAACTCATAAAACTTGTAAGCTATGACAGTTCATTAATTGTGACCTACCAAGATCTTGTTAGTTTCCTTAAAAGATGCAATTTGATTCCTGAAATCAATCTAATCTAAGAGAGCTTCTATATCAAAAAGAAACTTATTTTTTATACTTCCATATTCTTTTTTTTATAATATAAAAGAAAATTGTTATTAAATATAACAAAAGAGCAATATTATCTAAAATGTGTAAATAATTTATCAGTTTTAACAAAGACTGATTAAATTGGAAATCCATCCCCCTCTTAAGTATTGTACTGTATTTTTATAAACAGGGTTATAATCTATTAAAAAATTTTTCCTAAGAAAACATTTGTATATCTGAGATTGCTCTGTATTATTGTAACTACAAAACAATTGAATATCAGTGTCTACAGATTGAGAGCTCATGATATCTGATGGTTGAAAAATATCAGATGCAGATAATTTTCATTATTAAGGATTAAAGAGGTGGATTTTTTAAAATCTTTGAAATTTTAAATTACCTCCAGCTCCTTTAGCTTCTTTTTTCAATAATGTAAAGAAATTTCATTCTCATACAGTCAATTCTTTAAAATATTGACTATCATCACAGAATTTTAGATAAGTCAGGGATGTTATTTTTTCTGCTGGTCAGGAGAAAATTGATCAAGGTCAACCACCTTTGCCTTTACACTCAAAGATTAAAAATGAATTGAACAGATGCAAGACTTGTCAGCATAGTATGAATGCACATTTGTATAAAAGAAAATTGAATACTTTAAAAAACAAAAAGTTTAAGCTTATAGTAAAATAATTTGCTCAGAAAAAAAAAGCTGAAGAATGATACACACAGTATTTTAGCAATTGATAAGTATAAAAAAGCATAGGTAATATACTGATTACTATACTAGATCATTATAAAAAGGCAAAAATATGATAAAAAATATAACTGTTGTTAAAAAGATTTATATCACAGGATTATAAGCAGACTGATTACAGAATCAAAAAATAAATATATCAATAAATAAATTGCCTGATTTCCATGTAATATATTAAAATATTACCAATTCTATTTTGCTTTTGAAACCAAAATTTAAAATCTTATAATTGATGAACTGATAACAGATGCATTAATCTTGAATATTATTTTGGGAAATAAAGATAACTCAAAACAAAACTACCTGTGAAACTTCATCACGACACTGCCATTTCACAGCTTCTAAAAGTTTTGGCAGTGAATCAGGGATTGTGAGACATTTTTTCCTTAATTTCCATAACAACTCTTTTTCTTGTTCTGATATTTCTGATAATGGGTCTCGTTCAATTATTTCTTTAAGCATGTCAATATCAGATTCATCTGATGGCTAAAAATAGCAGAAATGAAAAAGGTCATTAATTTAATACCCCATTTGGTTAAAAAAAACAAGATTACTTTATATGCAGAATAAAATATAACTACGAAGTACAAAACCAAATAAACAAATAAATAAAAGGAAGAATACAAACTAAAGTGATGACATTTACATCATGGGGAAAAAAAAGAAGTTATATATAGGCTGTTCACACATTTTTTAGACAATGTATATTGTATTCACAAAACTAAATTACATAAAATTCTTGTGTTTTAAATGTTCTATTTGACATCCCTTATTCTGAACTATCTTTCGACACCGCAATTTCCAGGATAATAATGCCTTTTGAAGTGTCAGAAGTGGTATTCTATCCCATTCCTCCTGAACAGCTTTCCAGAGTCCTGTAAGGGTTTTGGGACGACATTTGGATAATGCAGATTTTAAAAGTCTGAAAGCACAAAAATCCATAGGTGATACATCGGGAGATTTAGTAGGGATATCAGTGAAGGGTATGGCCTTGATACCAGTTTTTTGTTCCATTTCTTTTAGGAAATTTACAGTGGATTTTGATGTGTGACTGCTAGCTTTGTCCTGATGGAGTCTCACAGATTGATGGCACTGTGGGTAAAGAGATGGTATTTCATTCAGAAAAATTGCCGATAAAATATGTTCCTGATAGTATTTGGAGTTAATCTTGACATTTTTTCTACTCTCTGTATTTTTAACTTGCCATTATAAGAAAAACCAGCAACAATCATGAATTCCTTAGAAAAACTTCCTTTCAATTCTTTGAACCATGTACTTAAATTTTTTTCTCCCCTTTTATGATAATAAATGCTCTTTTTTTGTGGCAATCATTTAAATACACCCATGATTCATCTATTGTGACAATTGTTTTCCATTTTTCTTTGGATAAGTGTTTCTCATATAGAATTCTGCAGCGTGTCCAGCGTTCAGCGATATGATTTGGAAGAAGACGATGCACATTGCATTTTTTCGCTTTCTTAAGATTTAAATCAACGTTTATCATTTTGTTTACAGTGGACACCGAGCATTTTAATGATTTTGCAACTGTCCTTTGACTAGGGGGATTTTATTTTAACATTAAACAATGTACCTTTGCAATAGTCGAAGATGTCTGTTTTTTCCTTGGATACTTGTTTGGAATTTTTGTCCCACTTGAGGCTCCAATTTGACGTTTTTTTCCTTTCTTGTTGACGATATTACCAATCGACGCTTTAAAAATCACAAAACCATGACTCTCACATCGTTTTTGGATAACGGAATATGCATATTTCTCTTCGGAAAGAGCATAAATGTAGCCTTCGAACCACTGCTTTGTTAAAAACGCCATTTTGAATAAAAACAAAACTTTCAAGCCGCAGACGATAATTTTGACTTTTAAAAACATAGTACAATTGCAATTATTTCTTTTGCAGCAAACAATTTTTGATTACCGCTTACCAAAATCGTCTAAAAAATGTGCAAACAGCCTCTGTAATTGTATGATGAATAAGAAAATTGTTTCTTTTAGAAATGCAGCCTAATTCTAAATACTCTTATCTTCATATATAGCTTCATAAAACTTTCTTTCCATCTTCAAAATCACACCATAAATGCTAATCACTCATCACCAGGAAACTATGAACAAAGAAACTGAGTCCAGTGAACCCAATTACAACATCATAAGAGCTAAGAATAATCTATTCAAACAAAACAATGAGAAATAACAAACAATTTACCTTAACCATGTCAAGTGGAATTTATAATTACTATTTTTACCTCCAATATTGTAAAAAGTTTATGGTAGGGTTGGTCATAAACAATAAAATAAACTTTCATTAAGTGACAGAGTAAAAACATAATTTACAATTATTTTCTGAAACTAACAGATCTGGCATTTATATATATATATACAGCGTGTCCCAAAAATAATGGTGAGTTTCAAATGGCTATAGCTATGCAACAAATCATGTTGCAGACATGAGTCATATGTAAAATGAAAGAGAAACACTCCAAGTTTATGTGTGCGAAAGCTTACGTGCAGACTTCAACAGACTCCGGGACTAGCACCAAAAAATTCCATTTTCCAGTTAGATGGAACTCCTCCACATTTTGCTACAATTGTGTGGGAATTTCTTAATGAAAAATTTCCCCAGCAATGGGTCAGATGTGAAGGATGAATTGTTTGGCTCCCAGTCTCTAAACCTTTACCCCATGGATTTCTATTTTTGGGGTTTGTAAAAACAAGTGCATTCCATTCATGTCCCAAATCTAGACCATTTAAAAGAAAGGATCACTGAAGCTGTTTCGTCTATCATGCCGGGTGTTCTTTGCCATGCATGGGAAGAGACTAAACATCACATTGATGTCTGCAGGGCAACTAAGGGAGCACACATCGCTGAACAGATAAGAAACTTAGAGATCTTCTTTTCAATATGACATATTGAAAAGAGGGGGGGGGGGATTGGGGGGGGGCATGAACTGAATTCAATTAGGGCCCTCCTCCATGCATTGACAGCTGGGCAGTCCTTAAAATATGAAATATTATGACTTTTTTTAATTGAATAACAATAGAATTGATGTTTGAGTAGTATTCAAAAGTTATACAATGAGAATAATAAATATAATATAAATAAAATGAGAAAAAAAAATATAGAATCAAATTTTTGTTATAGATCATATCATTGTTAAAATCTATGTTAAGGCTAAAGACATAATTGGAATCTTCAGTTTCACAGTTTGAAAAAGAGGGAAAAAAACCCAACTTTCATAAAAGTTTTCTACAATTTACCGATTTTAACTGAACTTCTATTAACATTTTCATTTATTTCAAATTAAGTTGGGGAGGGGGGGGGCATGTGCCCAACTTACTGACTACTTAAAATTTGATTCTCTAGAGTATAAGTTTAGAGTATATAAATATAAGCCATTGTGATATTTTTGCAAACAACACTTCAATAAAAACTGTCCTCTATGATCTTAATTTCTATATATCTCTATGATCTTAATTTCTAAGGTATAAAATTATTATGATACTGACTACTTAAAATTTGATTCTTTAGAGTATAAGATGAATACAGAGAGGAGAAAAAAAATCTCAATATTCAGGACACACAATCTAAATTTTCATGAAAAATCTTACTTACAAAGTAATAGGTAATCAGCATTCCTTTTTGAAAAAAATGGCAAAATTAAAGTAAGAACCAAACCAAGTTGTATATACATACAAGAAAGGTAATTTGGTGTCAATAATTCATTGAATTTAGGAATGTTATATTCTAATTTCAATACGTAGGTTCAATATCATATTATTTTGTTTGTGATAATAAATCAATATTTAAGCTTAAGAAAATTCTTACTGTATGTGAATCTTCTTTTTCTAATCTTGATACAAATTCTGCATAGTCCTCCACTTCTTTAATAGTAGGATAGACAACAGTACTGCCAAACCTATCAAACTGGAGCTCTAAACAAGGGGAATCTTTGTTAGGATTAGAACCTGTTGTATCAATAGGATTGAGTAACTCATCCATTCCTTTAGGCATAGCCCATAAATGCACGCTTACTCTGTCAGTAAGAAGTCTATCTTTGTAATCAAAAAGGTTGATGTTTCCAAATGCTATGGCACAATGCTCCTGCAAAAAGAGAGATATTTTGTTAACAGTATATTTATATTTATAACAAAACTTCAATAAAACAATGACAAATATGTTTCGTATGTATATACAGTTGGTATATTAAATAAGATTTAACAATAATAGTTTTAGGGGGTTACAATAATAGTTTAGGGGGGTGGTATCAGTCGCCTTCACGTGGTGCTCCGTTTTCACTGAACGACTGATAACTTATCGCCTTTTAAGTAGTCCTCTTTGATGGAAGAGTAGAGAAGTTAAATTTTGCCTGGGTGATAAGTACAAGTTCTTGAGGGTATAACAGGAAAATGAAAGAAAAGAGTAAAAAAAGTCTTCTATAAGACTAGGATTAAATCAGCTTTTAAGATTTCCTTTTGGAATGCTGCTGGTTTAACTCATGACAAGTTTACTGAATTGAAGACTATTATTTTAAATCATGATTTTGACAACAAGGTCTATTTTAACATCCCAGGATATCAGAAGTTTGTGTTAAAGCATTCAAGACAAATTGCTTCTGGCGTTATTGTTTTTGTAAAACTCTCCCTAAAAGCAAAATCAACTGCCTCCCACCAGATGACTGCTGAGGATAATTTGGAATTTGTGCATATGCATATTTGGAGACAAGAGACTCGTTTAAAAAATTTTTCCTGTATAATCCTCCAAATAATAAGCGCGACTTTGAGAGAATTATGCTTGATTGGGATAGCAAATCACTTATTCTCGTGGATTTTAATGCTCACTCAACTCGCTAGGGGGGGGGGGGGTATATGACAAAAAATAGTGTTGGTAGTATGGTTGAAAACCTTATTGACTCAAACCCTATTGAGTTCATTGAAAATCAAAGGAATTCTCCAACTTTCCTGTCTTTTAGTGGAAGTGTTTCTCATCCTGATTTACTTCTGGCCCACCCAACTTTATCAAGTAAAATCCAGCATGAATTAATTGATAGTCCAGGTGGTGCTGAACATAAAATACTCCTATCTAGTATTGTAAATTATGGGTCTCCTTTTAGGGAGTCCCATCAGGTTTATTGGAACCTTAATAAAGCAAATTGGACTAAATATAACGACTTCACAGATAAACTTATAAATAACTCGCTGATTATGCCAAACCCCGAATATACTTCGAAACTTTTTACCCTTGCTATATTAAAATGTGCCTCTCTCTGTATCCCAAGGGAACAACAAAAGAACTATACTCCTTTCTGGAATGAAAATTTGCAGAGACTCAAGGAAGACAAAGATAAAGCTCGCCAAAGGGCTCGTAGTACTGGTCTTAGTGAGGACTGTATAGCTCTGCGTAAAGCACAGGCTATTTTAAAAAGATCCATTATTGAATCAAAGCGTTTTTCATATAAAGATTTTCTGGAAAAATTAGAATTCAGAAGAGATGGCATAAAAGCTCATAGATTTTTATCCCAGATGAACAATCAGAGGGTCAGAAGGAATGTGCCTATTAAAATAGGAACTAGGGAGCTTACTACCGATAAAGACATTTCAAGTGCCTTTTGCAGGCACTATGCAGGGATAAGCAATTTCAGACCTACTATTAAAATAAAAAAAAGTGACTTGAGACCATTACCTGATAAAAATACGCCAAATTTTGAACAACTTTTTAATACTGATTTCAGTATGGTGGTGCTGAAAAATGGCCTTAGAACTCTGGTGAAAGGTAAGAGTGCAGGCCCTGATGGAATCTTGCCCAAGTTCCTTTTAAATCTTGCAGATTCTGCAAAATCCATATTGTTGGCATTTATAAACCAAACCTGGAGTAATGGCTTGCCAAGTGCTTGGAGAAAGGCTATCATAATACCAATTCTCAAACCTAATAAACCTGCAGATAATCTGGACAGTTTTCGTCCAATCTCTCTTACAAACAAAATATGTAAATTAACTGATTGATTGCTAACAGGTTACTGTTTATGTTGGACGAAATTGGAATAATCTCTGAAAGGCAGGCAGATTTTCACAGACATAGATGCACTGCTGAACAAATAGTCCGCTTATCTCAGGGGATAAAGGATGGCTTTCATAGAAAGCAAAGTACCCTTGCTATATTTGTGGACTTTAAAAATGCTTTTGATAGAGTTTGGAGAGCTGGATTGCTTAGAAAGCTACATTCTTGTGGCATTGCTGGCAACCTATATATATGGATAAAATGTTTTCTTGACCAACGATTTATAAGTGTTAAATATGGCCACACTGTGTCAGGGTATCGCCAAACCAAACAGGGTTTGCCCCAGGGAGCGGTACTGAGCCTGATGCTTTTTAATATAATGATTAATGATTTAATAGACACTATTTCCAGATCTGTTCCAGGCACTGATGTCTTGTTATTTGCCAATGATATGGTAATGAGTGTTGAGGGATCTGACTTTGCTGGAATGGAGGGTGCCCTGCAGTGGGTCTTAGATGTTCTTGACACCTGGACTTATGAAAATAATATGGTTATAAATACTGATAAAACCACCTTCCAGTTGTTTTCCCTTAGTTCAAAACACCACGACATATACCTCCACTATAAAAATAAAAGTCTAAATAGAACTTATGATACTGTATACTTGGGCATTCATTTAGACCCAAAGTTAACTTGGAGGAAGCAAATTGATACAGCCATTGATCGAGGACTTCTGAGATCAAGGCTACTGAAACGTCTGGATGGTGTCACTTGGCATGCAACCCAAGATGTTTTGTGTACAGCCTATGAGAGTTATGTTCGCCCTGTTGTTGAATATGGTAATGAAGTTTTGATAACCACTCAGATTCTGTTAGAAACAAACTCGATATTTTTCAAAACAACATGTTGCGATTAATCACTGATGGTGCTAAATCAACTCCTATTGTTGCTATGGAGCTCCAGACAGAATTAGAGCCTTTAAGTGAAAGGTGCCAAAGGAGTGCCATTTACCTTGTTGAAAAAATCTTAAGAAGAAAAAACAACTTTTTAAATTATTATAGAATAGCAAACGAGGGATTAAAAACTCATAGATCTTTCCTTTCAACTGTCCACGATCTCTATGATACTTATGATATTCCTACTTCCAATCGACAGGTTTTCTCACGGGAGTGGAACCCTGTTATGGGTCCCGACATGTTGGAAGGCCATCTGGATCTTGTTTGGAATGTAAACAAGCAGCTTTCTATGCACGGTGAGTTAAAGAGCGCTGCACTGGCTACTATACAAAGGAGGTATCCTCCTGACAAGTGGTTCCATGTGTACACAGATGGTTCAGCAGAAAATGCGATAAAAAATGCCGGTGCTGGAGCCTATTCTAGTATTTTCAGTATTAGTTGTCCTGTTGGGAGGTACTGTGACAATTTTGATGGAGAGATTGTGGCTATATCATATGCAATTGATAAATTGAAAGACAGCCATAACCATAATATTGTGTTTTTTATTGATTCTCAAGCTACTATTTTGTCGCTTATCAGTTTGAACTATAATGAAAATGCCCAGGTTCAATCTTGTAGAATGAAGCTTCTCGATCTGAAGAAAACCAGAAAAAGCATTGCTCTTCAATGGATTCCGAGCCATTGTGATATTTTTGGAAATGAGCAAGGCTGATAAACTAGCCAAGGCTGGATCTCATATGACCCAGCCTGATTCTCCTCTGCCCCTGCGAAATATTAAAAAAATTATTTACAATAAAATGAAAGCTAATAGAATATCCTTATATGTTGATACAGCTGAGGATAAGAAATGGAAAATCCTGTTCAACAAGAGTAATAAAATCCCTAGTTCCTTGCCTCGGTCTGTTGGAGTTGCTTGCTTTCATATGACAACTGGACATGATTATCTACAAAAACATTTGCATCAGATAGGCATCAGCGATTCAGCTTGTTGCCCTCTGTGCCGCCAGGATGATATGGATGGTGACCACCTCAAGAACTGCCCCATTGTTTTAAAGTTTATTACAGACAACTCTGTGGAGGCTAATTTTATCTCTCGTTTTTCTGCATCTTCATCTCTATATTGGGCTGCTTGTCGACTGATGGCAGAAATGCCGAAGACGGGTGTAGGATAAAAAAAAACAAAAAACAACAACAATAGTTTAAATTTTTTCACGTTAGAATAGTTACTGTTTTAATTTAGGTGCCCTCATAACAATTAAAACATTAGGTGTAAGGAATATTTATATATTACAAATGAAAAATCAAGTTTAAATGAAAATATCATTTTATTCAGGATGGATTAATATTAGGTCAAGATTAAAAATATATTTACTAATTCTTTTCTACATACAACAAAATGATTTCAAATGAATGACAATAACAGATTGAGATTGTACAATTAAATATTTTTTTCTGTATAAATATCATACATTCTTACACTTTCATACAACTTTATCCAAATAATAAACTAAAACTAAACTCATTGCATAACAGTCCGCTGTGGATCAAGGCCTGCGGTGCCAATCTTCGCTTTCATGACTGTGGGCTTGGGGTGCCATACAGCATATGTCTCAGTCAGGTGGTCAACCTGACATGGGACCCCCAGAGTTTAGTTCTCAAACATGCTTGGTCCTCATTTTATTGACCGACTCAAGGGATGAAAGGCTGAGTCAACCTTGCCCAGTCGCAGGGTCGAACCCTGGACCTGTGGCATGGCAGCTTGACGCTTTCAACCACAACTCCACCGGGTGTCCTTTATCCAAATAATAATAATTTTAAAAAAAAGTGAGAAAAATGAGTAAATTAATGGTATATTCACAGAGGAAATTTACAGGTGCACAGTTAAAAATATCATTAGTTAACTAATTGCTTTGAAAGTTTCTCCTTCTGATCTCTTCATCGATAAACTGTGACCAAAGTATAAAAATCCAATACTGATAAATCTATTCTCCTTTAGTATGTAAAAAATTCCACTATTTGGGGGATTTAGTCTTAACTAAAGCTGATAAAGGAATGAATAAGGAAGAAAATTTTAATAATATACATGTACTCATTTATTGATTAAGGTGCAGACAAAATATTTAGTACACAATGCATGTATATAAACAACATCAATGATAAATAACATATTTAAATTAATTACTTATATTAATACATAACTTCAATGATTAAAAAATTCAGAGTTTCTAAAAATTATCACCCCCCCCCCAAAAAAAAATTATCAATTTATAATTAGACACACACTTATATCTCATAGTTTACATCTACTCTGATAAAAGGTTGCCCACCTATATATTATCAGTTCTTGGTTAAATATTAAAATAAATAGCCAAAAATTTCAACAGAGTATCTCAAATTAAATTTAAATCACTAAAGTATTCACTCTTTAAAATACTACTTGAATAAGTTATATACTTCTCGTCTTTTTCTCCGGGAGACTGAACACACTGAAAGACACAAACGAGCACTGCGAGGAATATCTGGCACAAAAAGATCATATTCCAACCACTCTTCCCATTTTGGATTATTAAAAACTACTTGTGAAGTATCACGAGTTTGGCAAAGGGGTTCTGTTCCATGAAATATTCCAGTCTTGACATAAATCTGAAAAAATATTTAATAATGTCTCATCAGATACAGAAAATATTTTATTATTTTTAACAGTACAGATTTGGTCAATTGACTATTAATTTGAACATTTAATTCAAAATATTTGATTTTTTACCCAAGGAGCTTTTTTTAAAATAAATACCAGAGGAAAATTTTTTAATCTGCTAAAAAATTGGAGAAACAAAAAAATTCATAAAATAGGAAGCAAGATGTTAGTTGAAGTGGTAGATTTATTTTTGGAGGCTTTGAATAAAAAAAAATTCTTAAAAGTTTGTAAAGCAAACAATATTTAAATATTCTATCAGTTCTAAAAAATTCAAATTCTATTTCAAGAAATCAACTTAATTATAATAAAATGAAACAAGCAAATGCTTTTTTAATTACCATAACAAAGATTATTTTATTTACCAGCAAATCATGAACCTTATATGAATGTGTCAATATATTTTGACCTTGTAAACTTTGTAGTAGAGGTATTTAATACTGGCACACCTAAGATTATGATAAAAAAAAAACTTAAATTCTCTTTGAAGCTTGCATATTTTATTTTACATGATTTGTAACTATTGTTTATATCTATGTTATATATGAAATTTAACACTGTTTTAACATTACAGACAATATCAAGGTCAAAAAGAAGTTAGTTAAAAAAATCATGGAAAAAAAAGTTTGTGGTTAACAGAATTTTTTTCTGCTGTGATAAATTATCTTTAAACCAAATACATTAAACCTTGAATTGTTTGAGATTAATAAAATTCATTGAGCAGTAATTTGAATTTTGATGGCTTAAGTAATGTCTCCTCATGATCAATAAATTTAACTAATATTGTCTCAGTCTAAGCTCAGGCGGGCTTGAACAGATAAATTGTAGTTTTAAAAGGATTAATAAATTTCACTGAAATTTTTGTATTTAGGTTTAAAGCAAAATGTGATTGCTGTATGTCCTTACATGTATGCCAAATAAAAACACAGAATAAAATAATTTACAATTCTATTAAAAGACTAAAAATTAATAGCCATACATTTTACAGAATTTTTAATAGAATGGTATTGACCTGAAGGACTTCAAGTTACTATTATTTTTTTAAAAAATAAGACTGAATTAAAAATTTCACTAGATCGATAGGAAAAGGTTGGATTTAATCATAATTTTTAAGTTACACTTTAATTTTTTCTATATGATTCATAATTTCATAGGGTATAAAAAAATAATCTTTTTAATGTACTTAAAATTAAATCTTAAATACCAAATGCCTTATTTCAAAAAATGATGTAAAAAAAATAATACTGATTTAATGAGTTATACACACTGAAAAAGCATGAAAAATACTAAAAAAGAGGGATGAAATATACCTTATCTACATCTCGAACATTGACGTAAGTGGCCCAAAGAACTCTGATACGAAGCATGCTATCAATATTCCACAAAGACATGGTCTCTTCATTAGATGGAAGAGGAGGTGCTCTTCGAAGAAAAGAAGGCATATGAAATTCACAATGAGGCAGAGAATTACACACACCCTCTTTAGACATAAGCATTAATTCAGGAATTTTCCCTTTTGCAATGCAATTCCTGACATACTGTTAAAAAAGTAAATAAAAATTTCTTATTCACATATAAAGCAAGTCAACAATATAATCTGACATATTTTAAAGCTATACAGGCATAAACTTCATGTAAAAAATTAATTCTTATAATTAGGGACATAAATGAAAGCTTCTGTGTTGAAAAGCAAAATCAGACAACTTGTGAACAATATATGATTTTTAAGAAAATAAAATAAAATCGTATTATACAACTGAATTATATTTAAAAAAAGATGTTATTCATCAAATGTAATAATCTCAAAAATTTTCTAAAAAAATTGCTATAGATCATTTTAAGTCCAAATGAAAGATACAGAGTAAATAACTTTGGGAGTACAACATTGATTTTATAGAATCAGTTTTTTTCCTAGTATTGATAGAATATCATAAAACAAGCTACGATAGTAAATGCTTATAGATTAATTTTTAAATATTAATAGCAGTTCATTTAAATTTTTCCTAGTAAAAGACTATATTGATAATCTGCTTAAAAATGATTATATATAATATGATCTCTTAGATGATGATGGTACTTCTGTGTGCCTGTCACAGTTTTTCACCATATATACACTGAAGCGCCACTGAATTAGGGATACCTACCTAGTAACGAGTTGGGCCTCC
Organism: Dolomedes plantarius; assembly: GCA_907164885.2. Lineage (NCBI taxonomy): Eukaryota > Metazoa > Arthropoda > Arachnida > Araneae > Dolomedidae > Dolomedes > Dolomedes plantarius. The sequence goes on along the minus strand of OU015492.1, from coordinate 31,657,257 downwards.
TCTGGCCTTGATAACGGCTGCCACACGACGAGGCATAGATTCAACAAGTTTCTGGAAACGTTCCACGGGAATGGCTTGCCAAATATTGGCTAAAGCTGTCCATAATTCAGTAAGGTTCTTTGGTGCTGTGTGATGGCCTTTCATGCCTTGTTCCAAAACATCCCAAAGATGCTCAATAGGATATAAGTCTGGGCTTCTAGGTGATGAATGACAGAGAAGTCAGAGGAATGCTCATCCAACCAGCCAGTAGCCAACCGGGACTTGTGAGGGGTACAGTTGTCTTGCTGGAAAACTCCATTAACGTGCGGATAACAGAACAGCATAAACGGATGGAGGTGATCACCCAGCAACTCTACGTACCGAATTACATTGAGGGAGGTTGGTACACACACCAAAGATCCCAAACTGTGCCACGAAAAAACACCCCAGACCATGATTGAGCCACCATGCCCTTGTACAGTTCCAGCCAGGCATGCAGGATCCATGGCTTCATGAGCCTGATGCCATATTCTCAGCCTCCCGTCGGCATTAAGTAGTCGGAATCGAGACTCATCACTCCATGCTACTCGTTTCCAGTTCTCTACACTCCAGTCTCTGTGCTCTCTTGCCCAGGCAAGACGTGCAGCCCGATGGCAAGTATAGAGCAATGGTACTCTCGTAGGTCGACGGCTCCCGAAACCCATACGGTAAAGCGAGCGTTGCACAGTCCGTTTACTGACTGTACGACTGGCACCGTCATTAAACTGGGTGGTAATTTGAGCTAATGTTTGGCTTTGCTGGCTACGTACAATACACCTGAGCCGTCTCTCACCACGCACTGTCAAAGCTAATTTTCCTTTGCAGTTTGCCCGATCGCTAGTTTTTTTTCCACCATCCATGTATTCTTGGTATACTCTTGACACTGTCGACCTTGAAAATCCTAGCTGTCTGATGATTTCGGAAATTGAATGGCCCATGCGTCGCGCACCTACGATTTGTCCGTGATCGAAGGCGTCTAAATCAGGCAGTTTACCCATACTGGCAATTCCAACAACTAATTCAGAGCAACCACAGTACGTGCTATATATGCAGTTACCACAGCGCCCTCACTTGCGCATACATGATGCGCAGCGCTACACAATTTGTATAGGCTTTGCTATCCCTAATTCAGTGGCACTTCAGTGTAGTTATTACAGGGTTAGTTTACTGCTAATCAAAAACCTATAGTTACTTCTGAGAAATTTTATACAGATAAATTTGAGAGTAGAGAGAAAAAAAAAACACTCTGAAAATTTTTAATAGAAATATAATTTTGTCAACCATCAAGATCATAATACTCTATAAAAGCTCAAACACAGGTTTAAGTTATAAATCAACTGAAACTAAAATGTATTTGAAAATTTAACTGACAATTACAGTATGTTTTAAATGAAATCAAGTATAAAAAAGTACCTTGAAGCATTACTAATTAAGATTTTTAGGTTGAAACAATTCTTTGGACATCCAGTTAAACAGAAAGAAGGAATGTATGCATGATACATGCAATCTGCTAAAATTAATAGGTATTGAAATAAAACAGAAAAAAGCATGAGTGTCCTGATCATGTAAATATAGCAAAAAAGAGAAACTCAAGGACATTACTGTTCTCTGATTTTTTTCTTTCTTTTAGAAACTCAGCAAAGCATATTGCATTAATTTATCCTTAAAAAATTACATGCTATGCAGTTTACACAACTCTATGGTAAGAGCATAGTCTCAATCTTTTTTAAACAATTAATTTCCCCCCCCCCCATTACATTAACAGAGCTAAAATAATTTAAACTGAAAATGAAAACCTTTTCCTATGGGATACTCACTTTGTACTGTGACAGTGGAAACCTTTCTAAAAGGTACTGATCAATTCCACAGACTTTCAAGAGATAACTGTGTTGATATTCTCGGGCACAGTTCTGTTGCTGTTCTTTTGTCATTTTCATGCATTTTAGTTTCTTTAATATGGCTTCGCGAGTCACACTCTCAGGAAAGTCATCTTTTGAAACCTTAACAGTATATTTTTGTTTTTCTCCAGTAGGTGAAAGAACCCAAACACATATTATAACTAATCCTAAGAAAAATAAATAAATAAATAGAATAATAAATATTAATGTTCAAACATTGAAAATCCGTTGTTAAAAATTGCATAAATATATAACTGTCCTATAGTTACATTATAAAAGTAAAACAAAACTGAAAATATTTTAAAGATTAAAATTTTTTTGAAAATGTATATAACATCTGTTATATTCTATAAAAGTATATGAATACTTTATTCAACCTATGTAACTTTACCTAAAATCATATTTATATCAATACTGAGAGTAACATACACAGAGTTTGTGGGCAAAAAACATTTTTTCTCTTACTTTTCCAGATCATATGGCATTAAACTTCATTTCAACAACACACAAAATGAGACACAAAACACAGTCTCAAATTTTCATAGTTAAAAATACATAGTTTAAAAAAACCCTATTTCTAAATACAAAAAATAACCATTAACACAACACAAACAATATACTATTATATGTGCTAAACATTATTCAGTTAATATGACAGAGCAAACTAAAATAAAGGAGTAATAATAAATAACAATATATTTAAGCTTTAAATTCAAAATAATATCATTAATTAAATAGCATAATAAATCTTATTGTATACTGCATATAAAACAATTAAAGATCCAAGAGTTTCATCAAAGATAGCTTTGTTGTCAAGCATAATTTAATTCATAACTGCACATATATGTATTATGCTAATAGAAGATTATGAGGGAGTATAAAACATAAACTTTAAAATTTTGTTTCTCCAACACAAAGAATTGAATACACTAAAAAAAAAAAGATTTAAAAAAAAAAATAATAAACACATAAATTATTTTTTCAATCACTAGTTCCTAAAGAATGTTAGGGATAGAAAAATAAAAGGTTGTCAATATTTAATAGATTTAATGAGCATTTACTAACATAATTATTCATCCCATGAGCTACAGAATTAATAACTCACCTTTATCTAATTTCTTTTCGAGGTTTGGAGGTAAATCCTTTGAGCTCTCGATTTCAGGTGGATAAACGTAAGAAGCAAGTTTATCTTCAGATCCAGAATCCCTTGCTTCTACAGTTTCTTTGCAAACATTTAAAATGCTACGCCTGAATTCAATAACTTCAGGATCTTTCATTTCATCAAACTCATGCACAGGCATTCCAATAGCCAAACCTTGATTTGAATAGCATGAACGTTAATAGTATAATACAAAATTTGAGTACAAAGATATTTTTACATAAGATCTTTTGATACATGCTATATAAACAGACATAAAATAACAAGCATAAAATCCTAAAGTAAAAAAATGTACTATATTATCACAATTTTATTGCATTATGAAAATTCAAAATGTAAAACACAAATTAGATGATACCTATGTACAATGTTAAAATATAACAAAAACAAGTCATATAATGGGGGAAAAAAGCCCTCAATCCTACCAGAAAAAGCTTTTAGAATTTGATATATGTTTAGTTAATGTATTGAGAATGATTTTCAGTTATAAGTATCTATGGAAATTAATTCAATCACAGTCAATTGACTCCCCTACCATAAGCAAGGATTACATACAATATTTCTAACAGAGTTTCCCTTTTTATCAAATATATATATATATATATATATATATATATATATATATATATATTTATATATTAAATACACCAAATATACAATTATCTTTACACAATAACCAAATAAATAAATAAATCAGTTTTCTAAATATAAAAAGTATCCATCACAAAGAACATAAATCCATACATAAAGATGTCAGTTTAAAAATTTTATTTAACCTTTTATAATCCAATGTTCGCAATTGGGAACATCAAATTGAAAATTTATTTAAAAATTGAAATTTCATCAATATTGACTTGAAAAAATTAGCAGATGTAACAGAAAGATGGCCTTAATTTTTTGAAATAGAAAACACATTTCAAACACTCTATTCAAATCACTATATTCCATTTTTGAATCCAGTGTAAAAGTATATTCAGAAGGTTCTAATGTTCCCAATTGGGAACACCATGGAAATTATATTTAAAAATCCCCCCCCTCTCATTTAAATGACTAATATCCCTTAACCAAAGCATCAGAAGGCAAAATATGCAAAAAAATAATTTAAAATATACCTGCATCTGAATTTGGTATGTAAAAGATTAATGACATGTTCACTATGTTATCATGATGTTTATAGAAAAATTAGGATTTTTTCTCATGCATGATATAATGTTAAAATCTTACATATTAAGATAATCAGTAATGGAGAGTTTTTTTAAAAAGAAAACAGGTTCTTTCACATGGCAAACAATAATGAATATATGAGGGGAAAAATTATATACAGAATTATTTTAAGGAAGGCTACATTAATAACTGTCCATATGAAAGTGTTATTTTAAGCTAAAAAGATCAAACAATCTTTAATGTGTTTCTGATATCCCCCCCCCCCCCACACACACATACATGCATCTGAGATATAAGATTAAGCTTCTGTTGGCAAACAGCTATCCAGGATTTATCTATTTATATACTATAGTATAAAACAAAATTTCTTCAAATTAATTAAACAGATTTAAATTTGCATTATTATAAAAGCACACATTTTATTTATGGTTCTAATGCAAGGATTGAATCATCCAGCCTTGGTTTTATAGTGAGTCATTTGCAAAGTACAATTAAATGAAATATACAAAATTTAGAACAATTTTTTTTCTTCCTTTGCTAAGCATCTGCTTCATACAATACATTGTTATCACACAACACTTAGCATTTATATTAAAAAATTCTCATTTAAAAATTCTACTTTTAAAAAAACTTTTAACTTGATAATAGTAGAATCCAGTATAAAAAATAAGATTTTTGCATCATAGTAATGGGTACTAGCTTACATACATACTTTATGCTTGGAAAAAATTCACATACATATATGGAGCCAATTAAATAGTTATAAATTAACTCAATGGCTATATTGTTATATTGTTTATTGATATGTGAGATGAAACATACCAATTTCAGAATTAAGCATCTTTTCTTCCTTGTTTCCTTTGGGTTCAACCACCTTGAGGATTGGCTGAAACAACCGTAAATCACAAAGACGACGTGTTTCATCATAAAACTCTTCTCTTTCAGCATCTTGAGTAATAGAAACAAATATATATGACATTTGTTCCCCAAGTCTATGATAAAGAGGGTAACGCCTTGCTTCATGCCACAGATCCGCTAAAAGGAAAAAACACATTTAAAATATGTATACACATAAACACATATAACATGAAAATAAACTGATGAAAATTTAAAATAACTGACAATGTTGAACAGTACTGAAGACACTGATAGCAGAAACTGATATAGTGTGATGAAATAATCCTTTATATGATTTATAATTAAACAGAAATTATATAAACTTGCATGACTTTAAGCCAGTCAAGGTAAAGTCAGCCTTTACCTGTCGATAAAATCTCATTTTATGCTTTCTTTTTAACTTAAACATGAAAGGAGTAAAGATATGTCTATATATATATTAGATGCTCTTAATTTATACATAAGATTCTATCAGATAATTTAAAATTTATTCACTTACTTTAAAAAAAAAGAAAAGTGCATAACCAAATTTTTTCATTGACATAGAAATTTCATATGCAATAAAACTTTTACAGGTAGAACAAACTTCTTATATTACTGTGAAATTATCACTGAATCTGCTTAACCTTAAAATTTTTAGTACACAGTCCAATTAAGCATTTAAAAATTACTTTATGAACCTAACTCTAAATTATAAAATTATTCATTCTAATTACTAAGCTTGCAAAATATATTTCTGACAAGTCTACAACTAAATTTCATGTTATATTAATTATGCATAAATTTATTAAAGAACCTGTTAAATATATTACTGAATAAATTAGAGATTATAAATAGAAGGCTAAAAAGGAACTTACATTTAACAGTCTCAAGAGTTGCATCACGAACACAAGTTAAAGGAATGATTATTCCAGTTGGCATAAGACAATCAACAGTAAATGTGGAAGGCATCAAATGATGCCCCCACAGTTCTCCGGATGAAGGAGGCATGTTTAAATATTATTTCTTTTTTAAAAAAATAGGTTGGCTCAAGGACTACATTTTTGAGCCTTTATAAGACCTAAGAGACTGCATACAATGTAGTAAAATATTCTGAAAAACAAAACAAAAAAACATTATATATAAAGAAGTACATAATATATAACACATTAGAAAATCTTTCAAATGAGACCTTTGTGCATGCTATAGCCAACATCAATTGAGCTCTAAAAAATATACTATTACTTAAGTGAGCTGCTTGTACAATCAATACAAATTTGCTATGAAGTTTGCCACTTTTAGTGAGAAATTAATACTTATGTGTTAGACGGGAATATATTTGCAGAAAAAAAATAAATCAGCTTATACTTCAGTAAGATTTTGTAAACATACTTGCATACATAAAGAAAGTAAAAATGCTGGCATTGATGATTTAGTAATAGCATGAACATAAGAAATTTTTTATAAAAAATTAAGTTACTGAGAAAGAAAATGTTAAAAATTAATGATAAAATCATCACCACCTCAGAACCCTATTTTATATTATCTTTATATCTTAATAAGTTGTTTTTCCCTTAGTTATTGACTAAAAAAAAATAAATAAAATAAAATAAAAAAAAATAAATTGTTTCTCACATTTTGACCTCATATGAATACAGTAAAATATCATTAATATCTATTTACAGTCATGATAGATCTTTTATTGGAAAACTTTCCATCTTACATTGCTTTAATATTGCCTTTTTGGGGGTTGCCTCTGAGAAAAAGGGTCAAGATCTCACCATATATTAATAACAAAACATTCAATTCTATCTGCTCATTATAGGATTCATATCCTGAAAAAATAAATGAGTAAAATTATGTTTAAGCTTACTTTTTAAATATATTTTTCTTATTAAACTTAAACCAATTATTGTAGCATCACTGTACATAAACAATATTAAACCCTGTATATTAACGATAACAAATTTAAAAATACTGAATTCTAGAAAAAAAAAAAGATAATATACAGAATTAAATAATTTAGTGCAGCTCTATTAAACAAAATAATCCCAAATAAAAAGACATATGCAATCATAGTTAATATTTTTTCTGATGTTTCCTAGACAAAGAGAATCTAGATTTTTGATCTTATATATAATGCTGAATATCCTTTCATACCCAGTAAAGCTATGCAGAGAATAAGTACTATGAAAATAAAAGTTCCTGTAATATATAAGATGTTGATACTGTATTATCTGTTTGCACTATTGCTACCCAAAAAGCTTTAATATTCATATCATTCAAAGAAAGGAGTATTCTATAAAACCATCTATCAGAAACTTCATCGGAGAACTTTTGATGATTAGAAATATATTAATAAAATATTTGATACTGAAATATTTTTAACATTTGATCTTATTCATGTCAAAACTTAATGAGTTATAGTTAGGAATAGTTGGTATATAGTTAGGAATCTGAATTTTGTAGAAATAAAAAAACTCTAAATTATCACTTTAATAGTGAATTTCTCCTTTTTTTTTTACCATTTTTGTTTACATGATGAAAAGAATAAAGTAAATTTTTTTATATCAATAACAGTATACAATTTAAAATCTATCTATCTAGTAAATTCTCTATATATATTGACCAATCTATATTAAACCAAAGAAGCGTAACTTTCGGAAAAATACTTATTGATTTGTAGGCAAGTAAACCAACTTTAATCTGCAGTATTTTTTTTTTTATAGATTTATTATATACCCAAATAAGTTTTATGGATATATTTCATGAAAATGTGAACTAAAATGTTAATACTAATGAAATTCTGAAGTACACAATAATTTAAAGGATGCAAATAACTAAACATTTTTATACACAATTCTAATAATTAACAACTGAACATCTTGTCAAATAAAGGTAAATAAATACTAGAGTATAAAACTTTTAAATTTATTTTCCTTTGTGTTATGTCCTTTTATGTATAAAGCTTTACAAGGATGGAATAATTTAAAGACTTCTCTTTCAAGCATTTAAATGATCTACTTCCTTTAAAGAAGTGATTCTCAAACTCTTTTTGGTCAAGGTACACTTTAAATAATTTAAACATTTAGGTGGCACACTAACAAGATAAATTTAAAAGAATTTTACTTGGATAATTGATTGATGTACTTATAATATATTTTGTAAAAATAGCATACAAAATAATTTTCATTGAAATATAAAATGAAATTTCATTACAAAGTAAACAAAATGTTTACTTTATAGATTACATTTAATGCAAAATTTGGGCTTGTTGTTTTTTGATAACTTTATTTATATTTGGGCATGCAAATTATAATGCTACTCTCATTTCATGATCCAGATTTAAAAGTCTGGATCTTTTTTCGTTTTTATGTTGGTTAAAGCTGAAAATCCGAATTTGCACAAATAAGATGTGGAAAACTGTAAAACACACTTAAAGCTTTTTGTGATATTGTAGGAAAATCATATCTAAGATTAATGCACAATGAATTGATTCTTTTGAATGAATGTTTTGAAATTAAATCTCGGTTATTACACACAGAAATTAGTTCTTCCTCTTCCTTCAAAGTTAATTCATACACCGACATGCCATTTATCACAAATGGATTTCGAATAAATCAAATTTTTTTATTTTTAAATTTGAAAAGCAATGAACAATTCTTTGCTTTAATATTATCAAATGATCAATATCTAATTTATGAGTCATTTTATAACAGTTTTTTGGAACTGACTCAAACTTTTCTAAACTACCCTCTTTTGCTTTATTCTTCCATAAAGTAATTTTTTTTTTTTTGAAATCCCAACAATTCATCAGCTGAGTTTAAAGTATTTTCTTTTGGTCCTTGCATACTTGTATTTATGTTATTAAAAATAACAAAAATATCAATAAGCTAGCTCAGCACACCATATTTTGCCATCCAACAAATCAACAAAATTATTATTATCTTGTTCGAAAAAATCTTTATTTTATTTTTTAATTCAAGCATGTGAGATAAAACCTTCCTTCTGGACAATCACCTAACTTCCGTATGCAGTAAGACGATTCGTAAACAACGATTTATATTTAGATGCGTTTGAAGCTTTCCTTGTGATGGCAGAACAGTATATAGCTTTATTTAGGTTAAATCTAGAACCAGCCCACAACTGTAATAGTCATGGAAATTGGTTCAGCCATTCCCCACTAGGAAGGTAGAACTAAGAAAACTACTTGTCTGATGTTGCTTATGTATGGGTATTCACAGTGGCGGCAAACTAAAGTGCCACTAAAGTGATGGTTGAGAATCACTGCTTTAAAGCTTTGCCATTGATGGGATTTAGTTCTACAATGATATATTATAACTTTGTTGCAAAAATAACAAAAACTAAATATAAAAGAAAACAAATAATTGTAGGGCATCTTGAGTGGTGATGACATAATTTTATAAATAAATAAAATTTTGTTCAAGAGCTTATAGTTAAGTTAAATATGGAATTTTTAAAATCATACTTATATGATTATGATACAAAATAAAAATATCTTACAGTTGATTCTCTGATAGACCACCTTCTTATTTTATAATGTACGACTTAGTATTAATGAGAAAATTAATACTAAGGCACTGGCTGTATAAAAATAGAGACATTGTAAATAACCCTCTTATATGACCATGAGAACAAGCAACAGCTATGGGCTTACTATAAGTTAATACTGTGCCAAATGGCAGTGAACTTCCTAATGAAAAATTTAAGAAAACACCATTTTACATAGTTTTTAGAACTTTTTGACTGGCATACAACTTTTTATATCAACTTTCAATTACAAGATAATAAACAAATTAACATTAGACATTAATATTATTTTAATTTAAAAAACTGAATAATTTATAAAAGAAACAAATTTATTAATTAACAGCTAAAATTAACGGCCAAAATTTAAATATTTAAGAGAAATATTGCAGGAAAACAATACATTCATAATACAGTAAATTTTAGCAAAAAAAAAAATAATTTACATAAAACAACAGAACATAACAAATAAACCCCTTTTAAAATGTAACCACCAAATTTGGCACCATAAAAAAATCTGGCACAGGATATGGGACTTGTCCCCAGGAAATTAATGGGGTCCCTAATCAAGATTAACTATGATTGACTTGGAGTTTGGGTTTAAATTATGAGAAAGAAATTCAAATACAGCTATATAAATTTAGACATAAAAAAAATTTATTCTAACAGATTTAAGATAAGGACTTAGTAGAACGGTAATAAGTGAAAATTGATCATAAATAGTAGCCAAAAAGTTATAGAAATCATAAAGAACTCACAGCTCTCCTTTGGCTCTAATTTAATGTTCTATAGCTATTTATGTAATTGATGAAATAAGAAGGCACAAGTTTCCGAGAAATTATAAGATATATTTATTAATCACTCACTGACCTTTTTATATTGACAAAACGTATAAGTATGTACAGTGTTCTTTAAAAACAACAGAATGAATGTTTACCAACTGACCAATATAAAAAAAAAATTACTTTTCTCTTTCCCATACTTTATAAATGCAAAGATGCATAGAGTCAGATTGTAATGGTAAAATTAAACTTTTCAAATGTGTGATCAATTTATTTTTATTATTGTTTTTAATGCATGTGTTTAACACTTGAAATAAAAACAAAAACTCTATGGCAACTTTAAACTGGTAAAACGAATTTTTTTACCGAGTTGTCATCAACAAAACGGGTGCGGAATGAGATCGGTAATAACGCTTTCTTTCAAGTGCTGATACTTATATATGTCTTAATTTTTTTTAAAAAACATACTAAGCAATTTTTAACAAAAAATGAAAGAAATATTAAAACACACAAATTTTGCGTATTTCCTTTTATTATTATTATTTTAATTTTACAAAATAAGGAGGACTGCATATGCACTGTGTCATTGACTGTACGGATAACCATGGCTTATGAGAATTAAATGTCCCGGCTCCGAATGCATCACAGTTTTTAAGAGATAATTCAAGATACTGAAGTGCATTTATCATATTCTTAGGTATTTTATGATTCTTCGAAAGTTTTCTACAATTATGTCATTTTGTTGTCGTTTAATGATGATTTTTCTCTTTATTTTTCACGTACAAAAGTCATCGTTCTACAATAGTTTTGTATGATTTACTTTATACGTTTTTAAGCATAATAATCATTATTTTTTTTTAACGTATCGGAAACTTTTATTATAATTCATTATTATAATTTCCTTGCGTTGATATAAATTTATTTGACATGGAATCGTAACGAAGGTAACTGGAATTCATTAACCTCATTTACAGGCATAAAGAGAGAAGTAGTTATTAATATTTCATACCTGAAGTTGTTGGTACATAAATTACTATTCATAATATTTAGTTTATCTCCAATCTTTTACAAGAATATATATATTTACACACACACATATATGTACACACGCGCACATCTTATACATAAATGTGTGTTTATATATACTTTATATTCTATGGAGTATTTGATTGCTGTTCACGCTATCAAGGGTTGATCTTAGCACTCATCAGTTTCTTTATTAATTGGATTTAATATCTGAAACAATATTATATTGAAGTTGAATAAATTAAAGGATTTTTTTGTTAAATATTTTATTTTAACCTGTATTGTAAAATAAACACTCAACAGAGTAAAATGTATTTGGCAATAGAACATGATTTTCTGAAATATGATTCCACAAATTAGATAGTATTTCAAATGAGCTATATATATATATATATATATGAATAATTTGTCATATAAAAGAAAACCTAAAATTTTTCTTGTACTGAACTATGTACTGTACTGTCCAGTTATAAGTTAACCTAATCCGAGTATTGTGATTTAAGTACGAACACAATTTTTTAGAATCATGCAAGAGCCCCGTGAAGAAGGTGATGGAGAAGAAAGTCAAGCTACTGCTGCACCATGGAAGCCCAATGAAGAATACCTTAAAATTTTGACGGGGATGGGCATTAGTCGAGTTGCAGCTGAAAAGGTGAATCTTTTTATGCTAGATAACATTTTTAAACTTGTATGATTTAGATCTTAAATTGTAGGCTGTTTATTTCCATTCAAATTCAGGATCTTTAATATTTTAAAATTACTGATTTAGATTTTGAGGTTTAATTATTATAAACATGAGCTAAAATGACTATGAAATGTAATGGGTAGCTTACATTTATTAGCATTTACAGCACCAAAAACCTAACAAGTAGTTAAAGGGATACAAAGTATGTCATCATTGAATTTTTAAAAAAAAATAAATGGGCATCATTAATAATGTTGAATCATATTGTAATTTGATGAACTAGTATGTTCTTGCTATAAAAAGCATGTTGCCTAGTTGTACTTTTCCAAGAGTAAAAGATTATAGGACTTGTCTTATTGTATAAAAAATGCTACCTTTTGTTACAGGTTTTATGAACCATTAATTTTTTTATAAACAATATTCTATCCTCTTCATTTTAAATATCATATACAACTTTAAAAGCTTTACTTAAGGTAATATGATAAAGCTGTTGTATATTGTAAACAAAATAGGTTATTTTTACTGTTATCCTGATAATAAACAAAAATTATTTTTCATGATTAGTTGTTCCGAATACTTTTTAGGAGAAGCCTGTCATAGAAATGTTCGAAAATTATTTCTAAAAATTTGTATTGTATGAAAACATACCATAATTATTCTAAAAATCAGATATGGACATCTCTGTTTTAGTCTAATATATGTTGCCATGTTTTGTACTTTATTTTGTTGACTCATTTATTGTTTGTGTATTGTTTTATTGTTTATTTATACAATTTATTTATACAATTATTACCAAGGAAACCCACCGGGTTGCAGACTTTTAAATCTAGATCACAAAATGAGAGTAGCATTATCATTTTTAAGCCCAAATATTGATGAAGTTATCAAAAAAACAAACTCAAATTTCGCACTAAAAGCAATTTGTAGTTAAACATTTTGTTTACTTTGAAATGCAATTTCATTTTATATTTCAATGAAAATTATTTTGTTGCTATTTTAATAAATTATATTATAAGTACATTAATCATCTAGTAAAATTCTTAGGAAATTATCTTATTGTTAGTGTGCTACCAAATTTTAAAATTATTAAAAGTGTACCATAACGAAAAAAAGGTTGAGAATCACTGGCATATCCAATTGTGCCTACAATTTTTATACAGGCTGCGATAGATTTTTTTTACGAACAAGTTGCGATGATTACGTTTTGAATTAATTCTTCATTGCAGAACACCGTGTTTGCAGTGATCTTGCGAGACGCGCTTGCGATACTTCAATTTTTCACAAGGTGAAAAGAAAACCATGATGGGAAAGAAGAACCGTGCAGGGAAAAACAGCAAACCCCAAAACGCGCCAAACGCCAAGCCGTTGGCGAAAACAAAAGGCTTGGCGAGAAACTGTATCATGTTCTTCATATTTACCTCATATCTTTTATGCATAGATCTTAGAGATCCATGTGGACTTTTATCCCATAGCTCTGTTTTAAATTTATTTGCTTGTGTGTGATTGTGTAAAGTGAAGTGGGGAAGTGAGAAAGCAAAATCATCTAGTTTCACTTTGAATCTAAATAAGTTTTTAACAAGTTGTATTTGTATAAAAATTTGCATACATACTTTTGGTTATGTTCTACATTTACAGTGTTATTTAAAAAAAAAATCTATTCACAACTTTTTTTGCTGTAACTATTTAAAGTTTTTGTGTTTTGCATTTTCACTTGCCCCCACACTTGGGACAAGTGAGAATGCGGGTCCTAATAAATCATACTTACTTATAGCAAAATAAGTAGGGTAAGGGAAAGAATCGATATTTCATGCTGAACAAAAGGCTATTTATTTATTTTTTACATTCTTTTGCTATGGAGGTATTTGTTGTTCAAGTTAGCAGTGTCAGCAATGTCCGAATATTAACAAATTAAGTACATTTGTATAATTTATTTTAGAGTAACAAATGTATGTTAAAAGTTAAAAAAAAGGTTTTTTTCCCCTTTGCCTAGGCCTTACTAAATATTGTAAGACCAAAAAGACACAAAAAATTAGTTCATCGTGCCTTCCAGCCCTTGGCTCTTCTAGGAACACTAATAAGTCATCATCTGGTACAAGAGGCAACTCAGAAATAAAGATGACAGAATTAGAAATTCAATATATTTACACACAGTTTGTAATGTCTACTCTACTCGTGTTCACTAACAGTTAGTCTAAGCAGGTTAAATTATTACAGTTCACTTCTTCAAACCTACAACAAAAAAAAAAACTTGTTTCAGTTGCATAATTTACTATTTTTGTATCTTAAGGAATTAAAAACAATCATCAGCTGTTAAAGAAACATGGCAAAAGGTAGTTGGTTATGAAGTCTCTCCGGTACAGATGTGTTATACGCATCTCCGTATCCTCATGTGATACGGCGATTGCATATCACATGATACGCAATTGCCATTTTTGTGTTTGGCATGGTAACCATGCGATTTTCAAGATAAAGATTTTTTATATTTTTAATTTCTCGTAAACAATACCATGTAATTTTGTTACAAAACATAGTTTTTATCGTAATAAAAGATAAGTCTGCTTAGTTAAGAATTTTGTTTTTCTTACTGGATTATCAAGATTTTTGATTATCTGGATTGCCTATGGTCCCACTTAGTCCAGATAAATGAGGTTTTACTGTATATGTAAGTGTGAGAATATTAAAACAAATAAACTTAAGGAAAAATTCTATGTAGCATTTTTTTTTCCATTTTAGTCACTTGATCATGAACAGCTTTAAATGACGTAAATGTAATGAATTAAAAAAAATTTTTCTTTTAATACATACTGTATGTAAGTAATTGCTAATACCCTATTTTGTATCTTCAGGCTCTTTTTTATACTGACAACAGATCACCTGATTTGGCAGCTGCATGGATATTTGAAAATTCTGAAGGAGATTTAGAAACGTCTCTTGAGGTAAGTATTATAAATTTTTAAAATCATAACTTACTGTATAAAATTTATTATTCTAACAAATCTTGCAATTTTATATATTCATGTTTTTATTGCTATTTTTGCATTCTGTAGATATCCTGTTGTAGCGCAATTAGTTTTTAATATAAATAGAAAAAAAAGTAATTGAGTAAATTCTAGGTGATGCATTTGATATATTTGTATTATATTTGAGTGTTTTTAGTGGAGGTAAATGAAGATTTAATTAAAATTTTGAGCTTAATGTCCTAAGAATTGTGAAACAACATATGTGATTTATCAATGTATTCAAGGTATTAAAAATTAGAGTTTAAACAGAAATTTATGATGTTCTTTACTTCTAAATTTTTTATTCTTTTCAATAATAATTTTGTACTCTGGAAGGAGATATTCACCAGAAGACTTTTTGAGAGGTATCTGCAGTATATTTCCTTTGATAGTTGTTTAAAGCTTGAGTAGTATTTAGCCAGTAAGGTTTTTGAATAATTTCAGTATTTTAATGATAGTTAAGGAAAATGTCCTATGGCAGAAATAACAAAAAACTCCTGAGATGGAATTAGAGACAGGCCCTGATTTTCCATTAGGCCCGGGCCTAGGGGCCCCCGAATGTTGGGCCCCTCCCCCTAAAATTTTTATTTTAAAAGAAAAAATTTCCAATTCAAATTTTTTTAAAATTCTACCTTTTTTAATAGCAATTTTTTTTATAATATCCTTTCAAATTTGATTGGTTCATCATATGTATAGTTATATGTATAGTTCATCATATGTATGTTATAGTGCATATAAGGGATTAATAAGTTTTTCTGGTTGCATTGTATTGGTGTTTTAATGATGAAGTTTATATATTGTATTGCTTTTTGTTATTTGATAATGTTCTAGGCTTCTATGCTTCAAATAGCCAATTCTTGTTAAAATGGTACTTTAACAATGATTCATGATTTTTTTTTTTTCTGTGTCAATTTTGGAAATTGTACGCCCACATCAGTGTTAGGGGGCCCCCATCCCGAGTTGTGCCTATAGTCAAGAATTTTCTAAATTGGGCCCTGATTAGAGAGGAGTCTCTATTAGACTAATCTGTTGATTGTGATATACTTATGCATGATCATAGTATTGTAATTTAAGTATCCTTCATATTTAAGTTTTATAATGTTTTGTAGGCAGAAGCAAATGAACGTTCTGATGTTTCCTATGGTGATGCATATAAAATGGCATTTGTTGTGAATATGAGTCTTGATATGGGGACTGGAAAGCTTGCTTCTCAAGTAGCTCATGCAGCAATTGGAATGCACCGTTTATTATTACAAAATGAAAATAAGTATGGGGAAATGGTGCTACAATGGTCAGAAGATGGGTAAGTTTTATGTATGTTGTTGTATGATGATCTCAATAAAGTTTAATCTTTAAATTAGAAAAGTGTCAGAGAGCTAAAAGACAGTTCTAAAACTTTTAGAAAAAATTGGTTAATCCAGGAGAATGATTTAAAAAATATGTATGGTAAAATTTATTGAAATTTTAATCATTAGTATTATATCATGAGGTTCTTTATAAAGATTTAAATAGCAGTAAAGTTGGGTAATACTGAATCATATGGTCCCACATTCTTGTTAAAATCGTGCCAAGCCATTTTTTTTTGTGTCAAAGGCTTGCCGCATTTCTGGGTTTGCAAGATTGGAAATTTTAAATACTGCTAATTTTCTCTTCATGTTTCTTCATTTCAGGTTGCTGAAAAGCAACTATTGCAGGTGTGTATCGCAAGTTCAAATGCAAGGGAAATACTATGCAGTAGTAAAACTTCCTACTGGCTGTATAAACCTCGTAGCCTGCGTTAACCATATTCAATAGCACTAACATGACAGCCTCTGCTGTGCTATGGCAATACTGTTACCTCACATGGTTACATCTACTGCTGGCTATGGCACGAATCTGCTAGCAATAATCAGTAGAACAAAACATAATATGCATTTGCCTTAGTTGTATAAATTTCATTGCCATACTTTCCAATAAATCATGTTGCAGCATGCAGTTTAGAGTTAACTAACAATGTTTTTAACAATCTGTCAATTCTTATACTTATAAATCCACATGCTGGCCATTTTCAAAATAACACTCATACTTAAGCTAAGAGAGGAAATAAACATTTGCATTTAACTTCAATATCTTATGAATGTACGTCATTCAACTTCAACCACTTATGAATGAAGCATTACTGAAATGAGCTTGAATTTTATAATAACCTGCCTATGACAAAAAGAATTAAGGATATTCCTGAGAAATACTAAAATTCAGCTACTTATCACCTAATTTGGCATCTTTACCAAAATCTTAGAAAATGGTTGCTATGTTTAGTGATAATTGCCTGGGACTGTACATTTCAGTTTAGCTGTAGAATTGAAGGTCTTATAATATATAATAAAAACAGTCATTTAGCTCTTGGATTATACTTTTTTTTAAAGTGTATAAGTTTTGAGGATAAATAAGTTGTCATATGTTTTTCTTATTTGTACTATCATATAGTTTAAAGATACATGAATTAATGATTAAATATGTTTAATGAAATGTACATTTAATAAGATGAATCTGACATAACGATTTTATTTTCAGCTCCAACAGAAGAAACTATAAGTTTGTTTTTACATTAATTAGTTGTATTTTATGTTTTTAATTAAAATTTTAAGTCTGTAGGTGTCATTTTATGGACTAAATTCCAAAATTTCTAATTTTTTTTTCTTTTTTGCAGGGAAACAAAAATAGTACTAAGAGGTAATACTACACAACACCTGGTTGAGTTAGAAAGAAAAGCTCTTCGGTTAGGTTTACCTACTTATCTTGTTCAAGATGCTGGAAGAACACAGGTAAGGAATTATATTATGAATTCTTATGTATACTGAAATTTCAGTATGAGAAATGCCCAAGTTATGTGGTAAAGTTTGACATTATAGAGAATGCAATAGTTGCAGAATTGTTTTTGGAAATGGTTTAAATAGTGCTCTCTTTAGGTTTGTTCAGTAAGAATGCATTTTTCCTTTTTTTTTTGGCTCTTGTTAGTTCATTACACAGGACAACAGTGGTTTTAGTGCCGGGGTATTTGGAGCTGATTTCATATGAATTTGATGCCCTGAATTTAAATATGGCGTTAGTTTTTGTATAAGAGCTCAAATTTCTAAGATATAACATTTTAGTGAAATATACGTTACACTAATTTAAGTTAAATCCATGGATCAAATTAAAAAACTAAACAGTACAGTGGTACCTCGACTTACGAGTGTCTCGACTTATGAGTTTTTCGAGATATGAGCATTCTCTTGGCAGATTTTTTGCTTCGAGTTACGAGCTATAATTCAGGTTATGAGCAAGCTTCAGATACCCCACCGCTAGTTTGCACAGCGAATGCCATGTTACATGCTCATCAAATGAGAACCCGAGAAGCATATAATATTTACAACCTTTATGTACAATTATTATACAATTGTATAATTGTATAATTTATTCTAAGACATCTATCCAGTCTTAAACCGAGAGATTAACACTCAACAATTATCACCCAGACAGCTTCATCTGCCCACACTTGAGTAAAAAATCCAAAACCAAACAGCGTCCAACCTCTCTCACTGAGAAATAGCTTCCATTCCCTCCCCCACACTGGAACCACCATGGGGTCTAGGGGATGGGATGACCTTGATTAAAAATCAAAGAATAAGATTTAATTATTCAGTTCAGCCTTTCTCCTTCTCTTATATCAGCATCTTCAAGTCTGATCTGCAAGGTAAATGTTGTACATTACACTTTATAATACAAGTTTATTGCAGTACATTCTATTGTATTGCATTTTTATACAATGTTCATCATTTATAAACACATTTCTCTTATTTCAAAACATGTAAAAAAAAATTGCGGTGTTTTGGGGGAGCCCGGAACGAATTAATGGCTTTTCCATTCATTTCTATGGGGAAAATTGATTCAAGATAAGAGTATTTCGAGTTACGAGCTCCGTCATGGAACGAATTAAACTCGTAAGTCGAGGCACCACTGTATTATTATTATTATATATTTTTTAAAAATGTTAAAGGAACATAAAAATCATAGAGAATATTGCAGTAGTACTTAACTAATTGCAAAGAGCAAGAAAGAGGAAAAAGTCATTAATGAAACAAACTAGTCACTGAACACTTCGGAAACTTCTTTTCTGTGACATTCTTGAATATATTTTGGAACAGTCCCTTTTTAAACTCCAGCAGTAATCTGCATCATGTGCGTATCCCATCTTCCTTGGTAGTGGTCCTCCATAGTTTTAATATCCGGTGAAATCTATCACCGTGTTCCTCACTGGTGTCTCCTAAATTTTCAGGAAAATAGTCCAAGTGGCTGTGTAAATAGTGCACCTTAATGCTCATGTTACACCCAAGGGATCTGAAACTGTTTAGCATCTCGTTTACCAGTTCAACATAGTTTTCAGCTTTGCATTTGCCCAGAAAACTTCCGACAACTGCAACAAATGAAGTCCAGGCTTTTCGCTCAGCCTCATTCATGGAATTTACGAAGGCAGGATCCTTAATGAGTTGTCTTATTTGTGGGCCGTCAAATATTCCTGCTGTAATTTTTTCCGTACTCAACTTAGGCAATTTTTACTTTTGATATGCAAAGCATAATCCGTTCTTATCAAGAGCCTTTACAAACTGCTTCATTAGGCCCAGCTTGATATGCAATGGAAGAAAGATGATTTTCTTTTGTCAAACTAAGGGGTCGTTAATGACATTATTTTCCCCAACATCCATGTTTTCTCTCTTAGGCCACTCTTTTCTAACCCAGTGGTGTGTTTTGTCTCTGCTATCCCAGAGGCACAGGATGCAAGATATTTGATATAGCCACTTTGCTGTTCAAGGAGAAAATTTACCATTTCTAAGTCCACACAAATCACCCATTGATGTTCATGATACTTTATCTTCTCCAAGACCAGAGCTATGGTGTCATATTCTTCTTTCATTTTCATTGAGTGAGCAATTGGTATTGAACCATATTTGTTCCCATTGTGTAGAAGGACACATTTCAAACTTCGCTTTGAGCTGCCAATAAATAGGCTGGAAAACATTCATGAAGACCTGTTACGGAATTGAGCCGCTAGAACCTGGCGGCTCTCCCAACCAGAAAAAATTAGTTAGGATTTGGGGGCAGGAATGCCCCAAACTTTCCTGATAGCTAAGAGTGCAGAGTCGTACTGGCTAGCAGGGAAGGTTGGACTCTTAATCTTTAGATATAGTCAGAGCAACGCTAGCTAGCTTTGTTGTGTGATATGCAAGATGTTAAAAAGACGTACGAAGGTTTAGGTAAAATAACAAATACATTTATTTAGTAAAACGACATTAAAGTGTCTTGTTTACAGACGCACTACACAGCTCGTAGTGTTATCCTAAAAAGTTGGCTTTGTCGTGTTCTTACCGAGGTGTAGAAAAATAAAATAAAAATAACTCACAGGTGGTCGAGGCAAAGCTTTGCTATCGTGGTAAGAAAACACTTAAGGTAGATAGCGCCTTCCTGGCACAAAAACTATCCCGTGGCTACCTGCGGGCATGCAAGGTCGAGACGACTAGAGCATCAGTGCACTGCTGGCAAGTTGGTCGCCGCTTCCTAATACGGGTCCTCGGTAGAGCCTGGCTCGGTAAAATCGCTTCTCAGCAACTATCACTCAACCACACCGTCTAATACCACAGCGAATACTACATCGAATACTACCCCGTCTAAGTGATCGGGCTGGGTATTTATACCGGCGTCGACCGCCGCGCTCCCTCGTGGCAGGAGAATAGCAAAGTTAATTATGCTAATTTTTACGCGATGTGCGTTGACGTCACTCTTAACTGATGGTATGGCGTCATCGTTGGATGAATGACGTCGTTAAGCTGGCATGACGCAACTGGCGTCTGACGATGCTTACACATTGCTGTGGAGGTGGGAAATGATGTAAATACATCGCTCTTGCTACGTGGCTGGAAGGTTAGGGGAAGAAGAGGAAAGCTAATCGGGATTTTCCCTAACAAGACCCATTTTTTCCAGAGTCCAGTTTCCCAGGAGGAAAAATTACCCATACTTGAATGTATTGAATAGAGAAAAATATTGATAGATAAGTGGATGTACAGTAAAACCTCATTTATCCAGCTCTTGTTGATCTGGATCTCCAGATAATCTGGATCAGATTTGTAGACATTTTTATTTAATGTTCACATTAGATAATAATTTTTCACTATGATAGCAAGAATGTCACTACAAGTACGCCAAATATTTGCTTTTTAGTTTGATTCAATGTACAGTTCCTGCATAGATTGTACAATAAATTAAGGTAAAAAAATGCTTTTTGTTGAGTTTGAGAAAACTTCACTAGACTAACCAATTCTTTGTTAAGAAATGATGTGAAAATATTTTATTTTTTAATGTTTTGTAAACAATACTATGTAATTTTGTTACAAAACAAAGTAAGTCTTCTTAGTTAAGGATTTTGTAGTGTTTATTACCCATATTACCCGGATTTTTGATTGTTCGGATTGCCTATGGTCCCAGTTAGTCCGGATAAATGAGGTTTTACTGTATCTAAAAAAGTAGAGCTGATAGAGAAAAACTGATTTCATATTTAGATTGAGCGCCCCAAATGTAGCCAAAATCAGTTCTAAAAATCCTAGGCACCAAAAAAAAAATTTTTTTTTTGTAGCCCTGTGTTATATATTAGCAAATTAAGGTATATTGTTACATTTACTTTTTGTTTCTGGATGTATTTGATGTTGAGGAAAACTATTGGTGTTAGAGGGATTTGGGTCTTCTGATTTTATGCATTAGACAATGTTTTATAGTTTTCTGGTACATTTCTTGGGCTTTACAGATATTTTTCATGAAAAAAAAGACTATCAACTGAAAAGTTGACTAATAATACCCCTAATGAAGTTTTGAATATATCTGTATTTGGAAGATGTATACTAGCCAGAATATATAGTCTAAGATCAGTGGTTCCTTACCTGTGGTCTGTGTATCACTTGTGGTCGACAGCTGTGTAATGGGTTTAGTAATGAGCACATGGATTTTTTAACGTTACTTTCATGCACCTATCAATAATTATATCAATGCTTGCAAAGCTTAAGTCATATACTACTATTTTGTGATGTTGTTCCCCTAATTGGATGAACACTTGTTCTCCTAATTGGATGAGTGACAAGTACTAATGACATGAGCTCTTCTTCATGAGCTGAGGGAAAATGTATATGTATTTCATATTGATAGTAAGTTGAATTAGGCTGATAATTTAACAGATCAGTCATATTTGATAAAACTGGCCTCTCTGTTGTATTTTAATTGATAAATGAGTTAAACCACAGTCTTTGGGGACTAGTGATGCGACATCGATAACAAAACATCAATATTCAATATTAAAACATCGATGCTAATAAAACATCGCCCAAAAACCATCGATGTTTTAGAACATTCATTTTTTAAAACTGGTTTAGTAATCTCTAACATTAATGTTATTTCTATTAGTTGTGGGGGGAGGGGTGATTTAATTTTACTCTCTGATTGGGCAGACATAAATGACAAAAACTTGGTTGCTTTTGGCTACATTGATGACTCAAAATTCTCGTTGTAAATACCGCCATGTTTTGCCTTCAAATGTCCAGATAAATTCGTGGTATTGCCAGAAGTTTTAAGGGACTTATGGCAAATATTGCATTTTGCCAATTTGTCAGAGGTTTTGTAAAAATATTTCCAAACGGTACTTTTGGGAGGCATCTTACTAATAATAATAACGTCAACTTATATAAAACCAGAATGAAACAAAAACTTAAATGGATGCACTCGTGTATATACTATTTGTAAAATAAAACCCCATGGAAGGTTCTGGAGTGTCAGGAACATTCCAAGCGCTCTGATTGGTTCATTGGTTGTTAATTGCCATTTGTCTGTTTGCTAAGGAATCATTCCCCCTTTTGTATTCATCCTTTTCAGAATTCAGACTTACATTTACTGAGTGTGAAAATTATGCTACGTGGTAAATTTTTTTTTATTACGGTTATTTTTGCATTAAAAAAAAATTGAGACAATGTAAAACATCGAGCACAAAACATCGATGTTAAAAAAACATCGGCTTCAATAAATCGATGTTTAAAACATCGATGTTTTGAAAACATCAACATCGATGTTGCATCCCTATTGGGGACCATCAAAAACTATTTTGGACTTGAGAAATAAAGTAAGGAAAAATCTAAAATTATGGACAACAAAACCCAGGCAAACTGTATTGATGTTTTCTCTCGTGTCTGAATGCTTATCAAACACAGAAGACTTAAACACAAGAAAATTGTTTTCATGTGTTATTAAATTTGATATTGGATGCAAAAGAATTTTGAAGATTATTTTCTAGACAGTTCTGCTCCTAGGTTTTGAGTTAAGGGGGAGTTTTTATTATATGAGCCTTTTTTCCTTGTATGTAACTTTTCAAATGTTTGAAGACCATATATTTTTGATTTGGAAAATTTCTGTACAAGTACGCCTCCTCCCAGGCATATTTTTGGCTTGAGGATGACAGATTGCTTAGCTGCTGGACTATATATTTGCTAGAGTCTTCAGGTTCAACTTCTATGGTTTGATTTTTTTTTTTGTTTGTCTGTCCTCCAGAAAAAGGGCAGTTCCCTTATCTGTTTAGTTGTCATGCAGGGAAATCACAACTATAACACTATAAAACATTAAAAAACCCACATGATCCTTTATTAATATAATATATATTATAAATTCAAGTAAATTTTATTCTTGGGGCTTTGTCATAGCTTCTTTATAGTTTTTAATCTGTTGCTAGTTTATATTAAAAATGTTAAATATTTAATGTGTGTTAAAATACAAAATTTCAAATAGTGAGACTTTTGAAATATGTGCATTTATAAAATTGAATAAAAGCTTGCCCTATAAATGTTATTATTGGCTATTGGTTATCTTTTACTTTTTTTGTTATATAGTGTATATCTGACATAATTTCCCAGAATTCTGATGGTATATAAGATTGTGCTAAAAGCTATTAAAACTTTGTTTCTGTATATTAAAAATTGATTATCAGTCATCATAACCTAGCCAAAGTTTAGTACTGAATTAATTATTTGTGAGTAACATTTATAATTCCTTTTTATTTTAAGAGATTGGTATTGTGTAAACAAATTTCTGTATTGTTATGAATGATTTAATATTGTACAAATTATTGCATTCTATTCATTACTGCTGAGTTATTTATATGTCTGATTTATTAAAAGGAGAAATATGTATTGAAGAAATACTTATAAAATACTTAAATCTTTTTCCATATTCATATTAATTTATTCTGATTTGCATATTTATATTGACTGTTTATTTCTTTTTATAACTTCTTATGTTTACTTTTTCATAAGTACTTTTACAATTAGTAAACAGATATCGTTAAAAGTTATTTAGTTGGACTCTGAAGGCACTTCTCATCAGTAGAGAAAAAGAAATGGAACAGATGTCTCAGACGCACCCCCCCTTGGCAATAAGTTGGTGCCAACTTTTCCCGTTTCCGCAGACATGTTAGGGTTAAAGTGCAAAATGTAAACAAAAACATCAATAGCAACCAAGAAATAAAAAATAAGTTGAAAACAAATTCAAATGCTCCGAAAACAAAGTTCATAATCACAGTTCGATCTAGACTTTCACGTCTTGTCTCTATTCCCTCTGCTCTCCAGTACCTCAATATCTCATCATGGTTCAGTCTCCAAAAAAGCCCCGTCAAATCGTCTTTTCTTCATTTATACCTTTTTCCTCGTTCTTGAATGTTCCATTGTCTCATGTGTGATGCAATCCCTCACAGCTTTTCGTCACCTGGTCACCTCCAGGCCTGCGTTCCTTTTTGGTCAGCCCGATATCCCGGGCCTTGCATTGTCTCTTTGTGGTCTTTTCTAATGAATGACGCTTTTTCTACTTACAGAAGTGTGCACCGCACCATTGCCTGTCTAACAGTCTGCCCGATTCCTTTAACAAAAAGTCACATCTGCACTGGATTTTCCAAAGTTAGGATTGAGTCTGTTTTCAGACTATGTGAGAGTCTCACACTGGTCCTCCATAAGTAATAATGGGACAAAGATATGAATTGTACAAGAGCAATTTAATACTAATGTTTAATTTGCTGTTTCGAGCAATTAGGGGGTAAATTAATCTGCGAGCTGCTCGAAACTTATCCCTAACATGTGTTATATATTGTTTCCAGATGATATTTTTATCAAGAATAATGCCGAGATATTTTACTGTATCAGACCAGGGGAGTTTTACATTACCTATTTGGATTTAATGATTATTAAAAGTCTTTTTTATGCTTTGAGGTGAATAGAACAGCAATACATTTTTCTGAGTTGATTTTTATTCTCCATTTGTCAAGCCAGTGTTGTATGGTGGTCATATGTTTGTTAATATTTTTGATGGCATATTTAAAATTTTTGCAGGTGGAGTATAGGGCTGTATCATCAGCGAGAATGGCAAGATTAATATTAGTGTGCTGTAGAAGGTCATTGGCAAAAATATTAAAAAGAATTGGTCCGAGAACGCTGCCTTGTGGCAAACCACTGTGAATTTGGAATTTTTCGTAGAGCTGGCCATTGATTTTGACCTGAAAAGTGCAGTTGTTGAGATAAGAAATTAGAATTCTAATGATTTGGGGGGGGGGTTATAATTAATGAGTTTATGTATTAAACCATCTATCCAAACTTTATACAATGCTAAGGCAACATCTAAGAACAGGGCAGCAGTAGATAGTTTATTTTTTCTAGCATTAGTTAGATGTTCAGTAAGGCGGTAGACTTGGTAAAGGGCAGAGAGGGATTTTCTGAAACCAAATTGATAAGGGATGAGGATGTTATTATTTTCCAGG
Organism: Dolomedes plantarius; assembly: GCA_907164885.2. Classification (NCBI taxonomy): domain Eukaryota; kingdom Metazoa; phylum Arthropoda; class Arachnida; order Araneae; family Dolomedidae; genus Dolomedes; species Dolomedes plantarius. The sequence continues at coordinate 31,631,256 of OU015492.1, read as the reverse complement.
TGCTCGTTAATGTGTTTTGCTTGTGAATTTTTCAGTTATTTTACTTATAGAGTTGAGCAGACTAATGGGCCGATAACTGGTGGGAGAAGAGGGTGGTTTATTAGGTTTAAGAATAGGGACAATGATAGTTTTTCCAACTATGTGGAAAGTGCTCAAATTTAAAAATAGAGATGATGACAATGGTAATTTTGAATATGTGTTTATAGGGGAGATTTTTAGCATTGTATTATTGATGTTGTCCTCTCCAGGAGATTTCCTTTTGGGGAGTTTTTTAATGATTTCACGAACGTCATTAGGAACAGTGTAAGGAGTAGGACTGTCATGAGCGGTGTTAAGAAAAAGATTTATGCTGTTTTTGACAATGTTTTTGGTGCTAGAATTTATTATGGGATTGGGAGTGAAGTTTTTGGTGAAGTTTTTACCAATAAGGTTACATTTGTCAGCCTCAGTAAGGGCGTGCATGTTTTAATCTGGGTCTTTTAAAGGGGGAACAGTGCGGTATTGATTTTTGAAACATTTAGAAGCTCACCAAATAGTTATTAGTAGTATCTAAAGATTCTAAATAGTTTTGCCAGTTATTATTTGAAAGGTCTTTGAGGTAATATTTAAGATCTTCCTGTGCTTTATTCATGTTTTTTATTTTGGGGAGTTCTATTAGTTTGCTAGTTTTTGCACACTCTGTTCTTATTGTTAATTAGGATTTTGAGTTGCTGATCTTGGTGTGTTTCAACTTGTGGAGGATAATTTTGGTGCCGTTGTTAAGACAATTATTAATATCGGTAGTGATACTGGTAACAAGGTTTTCGAGATCAGTTACGTTATTTACAATGGGGGGAGTATAAGGGATATTGTCCAGCTCGCTAGTAAATTTTTTCAAATTTATTTGCTTAGTATAGTTAATAATTAAAGGGTTGCGATCAAAAGGGATTTTAATTTCTACAGGGTTATGATCAGAAGAGAGATCGCAATGGGTGTTGATAGTAAGGTCATGGGGGAGACCCTGAATGAGAGCAAAGTCAATGATACTGCTCAACACGCCGCTCTTTAAATACAAATGCATATGACGGGCAACTTCCCCCCCCCCCCCAAGCATGTGACTGGAAGTGACATTGATTTTATACGTGCCACCCGAAGGCAACACCCTCTCTTGGTCGGCAAAAAAGTTAGCATGTTAGTTAAAAGTGATGAGAAGTAAAGTGATGCTTTAAATTGGGTATGCTATGCCTAACAGAAATAACCCGAAAAAATACATATTATTCAATGCTTTTAACAGAAATTTTAAATTTCTCACATTTTATATCCCTAACAGCCCCAACAGTATGCCTATGTTTTGAAAATCTACATCTAATACTACTATCTAAACTACGTCATTGATATTTTGCAACAACATGGCTGCCATAATAAACCACGTAATCATGAAGCTATAAGACTAATTTTTAGCTTCATGCACGTAATAAACAAGCAATGGCCACAAGCCCACAGGACTAAATAACCATTCAAACTGGGTTGCCACAAAAAACAAAATCTCACCAAAATCGCATGGTTACCACGCCATACACAAAATTGCCAAACTTGGCAGGGGGTGCGTCTAGCACATCTGTACCAAAGAAATAATGCAATCGTGTGAAAACTGCTTAATGTTTGAAAAACTTAAAAGGAGCTTTGTTCTAACCACCTAATAGAAGCATATTTGTGTGGCTGCATTTTATGTAGTTGCAGCGTTGCAGTTTTTTTTATCTTCTGTTGAGCAGATGAGTAACATTACATTTTTGTTTTCAAAACTTGTGTCGGTTGTAGTTAACTCAGATTGTGAATATGTGTGAAATTTTGCTATGTTGTTTTTTGAAAAGTAAAATTTTGTCTTTTTCAGATAGCAGCAGGCTCTACCACTGTGTTATGTTTAATGGGTCGGCTGGATGTTGTTGATCAAGTGACTGGGTCTCTAAAACTGCTGTAGTAGATAATGAAATCATTTGTGCCTCTGCTAATTGAATTCCTTGATGAACTACTTAACAGCTGCATTCCCTATTCAGTTTGCTTTTTGGCTGCCAATTTAAGATTTATCTGACCTGTTCCAGAACTTATGTGACTTTGTTGGGTGGGAATTATTTTCTGTACATTGGCGTTAAAGAATGAGTTTCTGTTGAAGCATTTACTAAAGTCTCAGTATCCTGCTTACTCCAACAGAAGTTTATCAGTCTTTTGTCTTCTATTTGAAGCAAGCAAATTATGTATAGTTTTCCTTCTGAACAAGTGTGTTAAGAGTACAAAATTCAGCAGCCTGCATAAGTCATGCTCATCAGTCATCTTGATGATGTTCAATATAAAAAAAGTAACTGGTAAAATATTTTCATTAAGAAAATGAATCTATATTTATTTAAGAATAGAAGAGTTGTCAACCTTGAAATTTTTGCTCATTGTAGCATAATATTTTTGCCAGATTGAATTAAAAAATTTTGTGATTTTGATTTTGTCTGTTATATGTGTTTTTTTAATGAAGTTTTTATTATATATAACGGTTGTCAAATTTATATTTGTTAATATTTAGCAATTATAAGCCCTTTAAAGGTTATTGACATGAATGTTTATTAATTTATTAAGAGATGTTATATGTGGTATTATATCAGCTTTTATGGCATCTGATTTAACCAGAATATGTTGTAAAATTTTATCATTCAGTTTAAGAATTTTAAAAGTTGTTTCTAAGTCAGTTAAAATTAAGATTCTTCAGTATTTATTCTGATACTTTTTGCTATTGCTTTTCCTCCTGCTCTTCGAATGTTATATTGATGCATTTGTTGTTATATGAGGCTCGTAAAGCCATGTCTTTATTCTTTGTGTTTGTTGCACACGTTTCTCATTTTACAACATATGCAGTAAATTACCTGCCCTCTGCCATTGGCAAGTGTGTTAAAATATTTTTCCCAGAAATGTTTAAGGGAATTATTAAAAAATTTAAAATATTTCTAAAGGACTATGACACCATTTATTTGTTATATCTAAACTAAAGGAAATGTTTTCCTGATATTGCTATTTTAAGTATATCTATTTTATGCCATAAACTTTGGCAGAATGATTGTTATTTTAACTGTTGTTATCACCAATTATGCATTTAAAGATATACCTTAGGTAGAGGATAAAACCTTTTTAATGTTAATTTTCATTAAACTTTTGTGAGTTTTTTAATATATATTCTAATTTTGTTTTCTGCAAGCTACCTGAAATTTATTGCTTAATTACTATTGTGGACAAAATCTAGTATTTTAGTGAAAGTAGCATTAGCACCTTAATACAAGTACACTAATGAAAGAAGCTTATTTTAAGACTTTGCTACTGTTTGCATTTTAAGTGTTGAAAATGTTTCACATGAACAAAGTTTATATGAATGTACAAAATATATATTTAAAAATTTAAAAGTTTCCAGAATTATAATGAGAAGTTTGTTACCATCATGTTGATGCTAATTACTTAAAATTGATTGGATCAGTGGAGGAACTACAATCCCTTTCTAAAGGGATGAAAATTAAAATATAACTTCTTCCGATAGGAGTAAAAAAAGTTTGATCCCCCCTTTCTCCTTTTAATGATTATTCTCTTTAGTTTAATCAGAATAATACTGGAGTCTCAATGCAAATTCAAACTAGGAACAGATTTTTGCTCATGTGATTCTTGCATTAGAATGGCCTACATTTTTTTTTTTCCAAGACCGAAAATGATCCCCAAGAAATGCATTGGGTTATGGGCAGTGTCTTAGTGATCAAATCACATTATTCAACTTAGAGCTGATAAAATCTCTGCTTTTAATGATTAAATATTATTGGTCATTTCATCAAAATATTTTACTAGTAAAATCCAGCCACATATTACAATTAGTTTTTGGTATTTTATGAGAAGATCATAAAGGTCAGCTTCTGAAAACTAAAAGAGAATATTATAAGAATCCATCACATTGTCTCCTACAAGATCCTCTTAAGGAATATCATAATATAGTTATTATGCATATCCAGAAAGAAGTTGGATTTAATGTCAGTCAGTAGAAAACAAATGAGATTTGTTAATGAGGTTCCTAGTTTAGTTTGTGTATGAGAGTTCCAATGAAATCAAGTAACCGTAAGTGGAAAATAGGCACTTAAAATGAATATCTTTCATAGTTGCTATGTTTGTTTAGGAAAAAGGTTGTAGATTCAAAAGTAGCTGTTTCCTTTAGAATCTAATCAAAGTTGCAGTGACTAATTAAAATTTTTTATTTATTATTTTTTGTGCTGCAAAAATTATCATAATGCTCTCAAAGCATCAATTTTTAGTTTCATATCAAATTACATTATTTGATAAAATTAAACTTAATTTAAAATATAAGCAATTACATCTTTTCTATGTAGTAGAATTTAATTAGAAAGATTAACCCGCTAAATGCCAATGATGATTACTTTTGAGGGAATTAATTTGTATATGAATTAATCAGGGTTAAATATTTGGTCTGTGACAGATTATTTTAAGGTTGTGTTTTGACTGTATGCAAGCTAATTCAGTAGCCCAGTAAAACTAATGAAGCAATCCTGTACAAAATTAAATGTATTGAGTTACATTTTACAACTAACACTTTGTTCATTTTCACCCCTCGTATTTATTACAAAATATTTATTGTGAGTGATAATGTCTACTTCTAAATTTTTCTTCTTTGACAGTGTCTGAAACTGGTGTTTAATTTTGTTTAACCTAGTTCTTACGAAATTTTGCGATAGCAGTATAGTATAACTTTATGATTTTGTTTATGCTTAGTTTTTTTTTTTTTGTGATCATTTACTTTTTATGAAATGTTTAAGTTAATACCATATATATGAATGACTTGTGCAGCATTAAACATTTTTTATTTTATTTCAGAAGTTAATATAAAACAAATTATGCATTCAAAAATCAACTTTTCTGCAATTTTCAATAAATTTGAATTAATATTATCTAATTAACTTTGTACTGTATGTGGTTTAAAAATGAAGGAAATCTAGTACATTTTATTATGCTATTTTAAACTGTGTGACTTTAATCATTCCACTTTGGCTGCCTGTTTAACTTTTATGATTAGTAGTATTAGGTGAAAACAGTTATGCTCGCTATTGTAGGTACTCAAAATAAAAGGAATTTACTTTTTTTAAATTTGATAATTTTATTTTGGTTTGTAATAAAACCACAAAAAGTATTTCTTTTTCATTTTCTTTATCATTTATGCACACAAATGGATGTGCATTATAGGTACTGGCAGTCCTAGAAGCCCAATTTTAATCAACTAAACCTGAAGAGGGTAAATAATTGTCTTGTTAATACAATGTTGTCTAGCAAGGCTTGAGTAACAAATTAATTTTCCATAGTCAAGAATAGACTATACCATGTAACATTTTAATCAGTCTACAAGCTGGTTGGTTAAATGTAAATTGTAATTGCAAGCAGTTGTTCATTGATTTGTTTCCATGTGTACTGACAAAACATACATGTGCACACCTACCAATAAGTTGAGCAGTAGGTGTTGGTTAAGTGTCATGAGCTATGTTATTGAGTTCAGTTACAGTGCATCAGGATACACTGATGCAAGGGTCTTGATCTTTTTTGTTTCATAGTGATATTATTATCGTAATTTTAAAGTTCAGAACTTTAATTTTGTTATCAATATACAAAATGGTCATGATTCAAACAAGCAATAGCAGTCTTAAGAATGTGACTTTTATCAACTGAGCTAAAAGCGAATAGGAGGTCATGACGTAACAGTGTAGCTGATGTTTATTTTTCTGAGGATCACACACAAGAATGTTTCAGTGAGTGGGAATATTTGATTAAGGTGTTGCCAACAAAATCTGTAAAGGAAAAAAAAAGTTTTTTACTTTCTTTTTGTTCCATATTAATATTTTGAAGAATGTTGTCATTCCATTGATTATGTTGTATTTGAATGACTGAGCTACTAATATTATGTTCTCTCCACAAAAAGACACAAAATACAATATACTTATAGTGGCTATGATTAGAGAGCAAGAAAGTTAATCTGTATAAAAAACTATTTATTAAAAAAAGTCATTTGTCCAGTAAAAGTGAAATTAATGTATAAAGAGCATTACAACTAGTTTTATACTTTTTATGTGGTGGAAGTTTACTTTTTCTAATTGATAAACTAAATATTTATCTGTTTTTTTCTTAGTAAAATTATGCATTCAAATCCCATTTACATGTGACTGGAGAGCATAATATTAGTACAGGGGAAAAGATGTTGTGCTATTTCATAGAAAACATTCTGAGAGAGATAAATATGTTTATATAGTTAATATTGGATGTGAAAGGAATGTGTAAAACTTGTAAGTGAAATAAAGCTTGTTGAATCATTTCCAAAATAGCTATATGTAGCAGAAAAATAATCTATATGCTGATTTTTATTTTAAGTTGCACGCTGAATAATTGAGTTTAAAGGAAAGTGCACATTTTCTCCTATTGGGGTAAATTATCCCTCTTGTGTATTTTTTCATACTGACAGTTAAGGATATTATATAAAAGTATTTTTTTCATGTTGTGTACCTCAAAGCACTCTCTTTTTACTTGCTATTTGAAAAAGAAAGTTACACATTGTAAAGTTCTGTTAGTAAAACTGATAATTGAATATGTATATGGTTATCAATTCAGTTTTTAAATTGCTTACATGATTGATTCTTTTTCAAATTATATTGTAGGTGTAAAATAATTTTGATGTTAATACTTTTGTTTCTATTTAAGTACAAAAAAACAAATTTATAAAAATTCTAATTATTACACATTGATTCATTTATTTAATTATTTTATAATTTTTTCAATGTTACTACATTGTTATTATATGTGATGTACTGCAATATACTATGCTGTACACTCATACACTGTTGTTTCATTTTCTGTTCTGTGCAGGCAATTAAATGAATGATGAAGGAATTGGAAAATGGAAATTATGTGTTTAGTTAAGAAAGAAAACTATCCATTTATATAAAGATTTCCAAAGTTTATATATTTATTCAAAATATTAGCTGTTTTTTAATTCTACTTTATGTCAAGTGATAAAATATTTTAATGATGTAGTTTTGTAAATTCTACATCGATATTAGTCAAAGTACTTAAAATATATACTGAAACTTAAGTAGTTTTCAAGAAGGAACAGTTGATTATATGTATGAAATTAAGTATTATATCAGTAGAAACTGTATCAGTAGAAACTGGTCTATTAACTAGCAGCAATATTTTCTTTTGCCACTGAAAAATTTGATTTGGAATTTGTGACTATTTTTTGTTTGTTTGTGAATGGCTTTGATTTTTAATTGCCTGCCTCAGCTGCTATTGCCAAAGAATTGTGTTGTTAAATTCTGGTTAATCAGATATTTAAGAAATTTCTGACCTTATTAGTTATAAATTTTAGATATGATTCCTTTTAAAAAATAACCATTATCTGTTGTTATCTATGTTTCATTTGTTGTTGATGTCCTCATGTACTTATGTGTTCCATCTCCGTCATCTTATGAGTTTGTTGTATTCACAAAAATACTTTCCGGATAGTGTGTCTCATGTAAGAGTGAGAGCATGTTTCTGTATGCTGAGCTTTGAATCTCCTGAAGTGAATTTTCCTCTTGTAAACTCATGACGTTTACATGACATGTAATGGAGCATTTACCATTAAATTTAAGTTCATATATAACTCTAAATTTTTCTTATTTCACATGGTTTTCTGTTTGACTTGTTGCCAAATATGGGATTTTGATAGTATTAAAGTACAGTGTTCTAACTTAAGGATAAGTTATTACAAAATTATCCAAAAAACTTCTCCATGGTATTGCTGCTTTTTTTTTAATACATAAAAATTGTATTTTGTTCTTTTGAATGGGTGCCTGTTTGAATTTCTAGCTTTCAGAATTTTAAATGAGTTCTTTTTTTATTAATTTATTTTAGATATCTTGTTTGTTTCTACTTATTTTATGACATTATATCTTGATGTTTGTAATTTAAAGTAAAATATATTTTAATTCGGCGTATTTAGTTTGCATTATATGTATACACACTAATGAATCATTTGCCATTAGGCATGACACAGTAGTTTAACGAACATAACAAGAAAAATTCCGTATTCTTTCAAATATCGTCATTAGTAGCCGCTAAATGAATAAGTTGTATATGTAAGGATAACAAAAGCAAAGTGTTTTTGAAGGCATACTGCAACTAGTCGTGGTCGCTGTAATAAACACTTAAAAAAAAAAAAATTACTAATCCCACATTGTCTAGCAAGGCTAGACAGTCTCCATGAAACCAAAAATATCTAAAAAGTCTAAAAACAGTAGAGGGTCCCGAAGGACCTCGTCCTTTGTAAAACCCAAACAAGCCAAAAGATGGGCAGGGGAGGCCATGTCGGCAGAGCACCAGTGACACTCTGGGAAGATCTTCTGACCCTGCCGAAAAGCGAGTGCTCTAATATGGACTCATGGTAAAAGGAAAGGAGCAGCTTCAATTGGCCCAAAGGCCTGGGGCACCAGAGGGAGAAGTCTAACTTAACCCTCGGTGCCCGTCTGTTTTAGCCGAGCAAAATGGAATGGCCTTGGGTGACCCTAGGGCCTTGGGTGACCCTACCAGGAGTTAAAACTCCCGACGTACGTCGCCCATTTTGCCCAGGAACACCCCTCCGCCACAATGAGGCAACATACAGGACTTTGAGGGGAAATAAACACATAGGGGAGGCATTGAAGAACCCGCACAACACTGATGAGGTGCACATTATTTTATTCCGGATTAGTCTGCAGACATTTCAGCAAATCCAAAGGTACCTTGATAGCAGGACATACACAAACAATACTAGCGGCCACCGGAATTTGCCGGGGCAGTCAGAAGACGTTTACATCATGGTATAGTTGGAAGCAGTACGCGGACAAGGGACAAGACGAGAGAGCGCGAGCCAGAAAGCAAGAGAGCAAGGCAAAGAAGGGCGGATCGAAAATCGCTGCGCAACGTTTTTAAACCATGGGGACGCTAGGAGTTTATAATTCTTTTAATTGGTTAGAATTGAACATATGGTAAAACCACGTGAGACATAAGAGTCAAAGTCTCGTGGTTATGAGTCAAAGGGAACAAGCGTGTTGTATGACGAAAAAGCGCAAGATTCTGAATAATGCTTAAAAATAACTTTAATGTTCCGCACGTGGCGGTTAAGGGAAAATTTAGTTGGTTAGTTCGTTTATTTCTAGGTCACCATTTGAAATAGGGGCTGTGCTTTATTGAGGTTGAAAGGAATTTAGAATACGCGTTAGCTTTTCAAAGGCAATTAATAATGGTGGGGCGTTATTATTACTTACACACAGTGGCGCACCCAGGGAGGGAGCCCTGCCCCCCCCCCCAAAGAAATAGAAATTGCATTGAGAATATTGATTTTGCATTATAAATATTTTTATCCGTTCATCTCGCCCCCCCTCCTCCCAATGCATTATAAATATTTTTTCCGTTCATCTCGGCCCCCCCCCCAAGAAAAAATCCTGGGTGCGCCCCTGCACACACACACACACACACATATATATATATATATATAGAAGGTCGTTCGCACTTAATGGAAACGATTTTGTAATTTATTTTTGTCGATTGCATTTTAAGATAAAAATTTGGCAACTTCAAAATAATCGTATGCTACTGTTTTGTTTTGATTGGAATGTAAAATAAAAGATTTATTTAGAAAATGGCTCCTAAAATTGACAGATAACTCGAAGGTTACGTAACTGCGCTTTCCGAGGAGAAATATTCGTCTCAACAAATTATGAAGCGGTGTAAAAATCGCGGTTATGGCATTTAAAAAAAAAGGTATTTATAATATATTAAATTTGAATGAAAAAAAAAGTCTTAACTAAAAGTAAAAATGAAAACATGACCGCGGTTCCTCCTCCTAAGATTGTTCGAACGCATCAGGTAAATATCAAGAAAGTAAAGTCTTTGATCCTAAAAGAAAATCCGCCGACTCAAAGATCATTTGCATCGAAACTAGGAATGTCTTCCGGCACTGTAAGTAAAATCATTCATAAAGATTTGAAGTTAAAAAAGATGTTTAAATCTAAAGTTCATCTGCTTTTTGCCAAAGCATATTACTGAAAGAAAAACAAATCGTAGGATATTATATGAAAAATACCTAGCTGCTGAAAAATGAAAATTTGTGGTAACACTTGATACGCTATGGGTGTATTTAAGTGACTGTAATAAAAAAGATCAATTTTCTATTGCTCAACTGACGGGGATGACCGTACGAAATGGCCTCGTAAGTGTACAGAAAAGTTCCCAAAGGGATTCATGATAGTAGCAGGGTTTTATTTCAACGGCAAATTAAAAATCAAAAAAGTTTCAAGTAAAGCGAAAATTAATTCCCTGTATTATCAGCAGAATATTTTAGAACCAATTTTTGAAGAAAAAATTCCAGTATTATATGGATAGGACATTGATCAAGTTCAGCTTCATATGTGCAAAGCCTCTAGTCACACCCTTAAATCAACTGCCGCTTATTTAGCAAAGAAAGAATCAGAAACAGGAATAAAGTGTATCCCCATTTAATGAAATACCTGTAAAATCACCTGACGCTTCTCCAAGGGACTTTTGTGCTTTCAGTTTATTAAAGCGAGCCTTACGTAAATGGCATCCAAGAACACTGAACGGACTTTGGAAAACGGTCCAAGAGGAATGGTGTAAAATTGACATGACAGTGCTAAGAAAAAGTTTGCTTTCATGGGAAAATTCGAGCTAGAGCTATTGTCAAGAACCATGGCTATCACATATAGTAGGGGAGCATATGTCAAAAAAATGAGCTCCGTGGCGGTATTAATGATGGGAACATGGGTGGATATTTTTTTCATCAGAAACTACCTGTAGATGAATAATTTCCATGGTGTCACTCTTTGGTGTGTGGCGTATAGTAGTAATAACGTCATCAAGATGGCCGCCGTGGAATTAAAAAAAATCCACTTTATTTCGGTTATTTATCGGCCGATTTTCTGTTGTAATACCTCATATTGAAGATAAATACAATGTCTAGATGACAGATGCAGAATCAAAGACGACGGAGTCATCACAGAGCACAAAAGGGAGAGAGCGCGTCCTGTGAAGATGGTTGGCTCGCGGTTGGGACCTGTGTGTGATTCTTAGAAAAGAGAGGAAGATCCCCCCAAAATGTGCCAATAAAAATGTGCCTCAATAAATTGCCAATAGCACGTAGTTAGGCCATACATATGTGTAACTCTCCAGGTCGTAGCACAAAGCGATCTCGAAGATTCTGTTGAGCCATGATAAGTTGCTGCACAGGACGGTAAAGACCCAAATCTAATGGAACAACACATTTTGAATCTACTCCACACACATATATAGTCAATTTTTCAAAGTACGTCTAGAAAGTCAATTGTATGGAACGATCTGTTGGAGTAGCTGGTATGATTGGTAGAGCACGTATGTGAGTGATTGGTTTTTGGTCTTTTAACAGCTTTGCATTAAAGATAGTCCAAGTTGAATCAGATGCTGGATTATAACTACTTTCATGATTAGAACTTGAAGGTCGATTTCCGGCACTATCGGATATTTCTTCTGTATCGCGTATTATTTTGATTTTGCACAGACACCACGCTAAATCTTCTACATTATGTAGTTTTAAACGCTGAATTTTTATAATATATATCAGATTTCTTAAAAGCAAAACTGTTAGGCTTTAAGGGTTTTGGCCCATTGTAGTGAATAAAGTCTGTCATGTATCTGGATCGTTTCTGTAGCGAACGATTGGGTACCTGTGTTTCAGCATCAGACAGGGTTATAGATTGCAATTCACCTTCGTTATATTCTTGATAAGAAGTCATCACAGTTGCGTGAAGGGTTCCTCGTCCATCAGGCGTGTCTCCAAGGAAGTCTAAATTATCTGCTGTACAAAAGATAAATCTCCCTTTCACAATATCGAGTGGGACATACAATCCGTCATTGTCTTCCATATAGTTCAGAACTTCATTGGCTATAGCAGTCTCAAGGCAGAAAACTTTATTATAATCAATCGAGTAGCCCGAACCATGCATGAGCTGAACCAAGAATTTTCTGCGAGTTTTACTATGTATCGTTAGGCCAACAGCAACTTGTAGAGGAAGGTCCCGTGAGTGTCTGTGTTTAACTTACGCCGTGCTACTATAAACGGTTTATCTTTCAGTTTGGGACTCAGTTTGGGAGTTTGTGATAATGCAGCACCCCTTTGGTTCAAATGTTTGTTATCAATCTGTAAACTTTCCATTTTTTTTGTTCCCTCCAATATACCATTTGAAAAAGTATAGAACTTCTTTCGGTATGATATTTATGATTTTTTTTCTTCGTTATAGAACTTGTAAACTTCCATTTCTCCTCTGTCAGTATGGTTTTACGTAATAATTTAGCTGCTTGATACAGAACTTCCATACTCGCATTCATATCAGAATTGGATTCCACCCGCGACAACAAAACATCATTGACAAATTTCAAAGAAATACGCTGTGATTGATTTTTGGAGATAGGGTCGTTAAATACTACATTCATGTAAAATAATTCATGCTCAATAAGTATTTTAAGAGATTTTCTTGACAACATGTCTTGCCGTTTAACACCATTCCAGTGACAAATATCTCTATAGTGTCTAACAGGATCTGCCATCGTGACAACATTACCTTCCAAAAAAGAATCTAGCAAACGATCTATGGATTCTACTTGACTAATACATTCTGGCAAGTTAGGTGTTGTTTCAACTTCATCAGTACTTCGCAAAGACGTTTTTTGTGCAACATTCTTTGTGGTATGCTACATCATATGCATGTACATCTTCTGGATTAATGAATCCACTCAGTTTTAACTTCCAATTGCTATTTTCACTTCGCTAGACAGCATCAGATCCTCTGACCTACCTTTTTAATGGAAGCGGTATATAATGGATGTCTCCTAGCTTCAAGTCTATCGAAAAAGAAGCGGGCATTTTTATGTAGTTTCGTGCAAGATTTTGGCCTCTTGCACACGGGTGGACCTTATTGCACACCGAGCCTGGGGAAGCTATTTCAATTTACGCTTGTTGCTTTTTATACCTGGCCTGTAGTCTATCAATGTTACCTTTGTGCGTGCATTTCTTGTGACAATAGCTGGGTTATTCCTTCCACTGTAAATTTTCGAGCGTATTCTTCGAGTTGCTGATAATCACTGTCTTTACACTTGTTTCGAACTCTCACTGCATCAAACAGTTTGTGCTGAGTACTTGAGGTTTTAACCAAATCCTCATTCAATAGATGTTGGTACAATATACACAATTCAAAGTCTATGTTCTTCACTCGCTTTTGCTTAGACGGTCGGTCGAATTTAATTACACCATCCATATTTTAAGTTAAAATTTACCACTTGAAACCAAAAAAAAATATAGGCAATCTTGAACCGAACACAAGTTGTACTGTCTTTCGTTCAACAACAACTGTTGTAAAGGCACTCATGTATTATGTGTAGATCAAAATTCATGCATTTATAACTCATGCCTTTATAACTTTATATTGGTGAAATTTTTATATTTTTTCTTATTTTTGTATATCTCACCTGCCATTTTGTGAAGTGTATAAATCATTAACTTGTCCTTTTTGCAAACAAAATCATCATGTAATTTTGATATACTGTGTAACATTTTTTAATAACATGCTGTTGCATTTTTCTATGATTCATTGAGTTTTTTTTTAATGCTCTAGGGCAGGGGCGGGCAGACTTTTCCAAGGTACGGGCTACTTCTAATTTTGTCAAGGTGTTGCGGTCCACCCAGTGACGTAGGTGTGGTGAGCTAAAAAAAAAAGGTCTACAATATTTATTATAACTTAATAATAAATGCGGAATATGTACTTAAATACATAACTACAAGAAAAAAAACTCACTCTTTTAAAACCGCGTTTAAAGCAAATCGCGTCGGTGTTCCAAAAATATGTTTCTTTTAGTATGCGCGTCTTAGGTCTTAGTAAAGGCGGTCACCCCAAAATGTCTTGGTGGTCCACCGGTCGATCGCGATCGACTAAATGCCCACCCCTGCTCTAGGGTATGTACTCATCTTAACATGTGTATCCCAATGTAATTTTTTCACTTTTTTTTTAGTTTGTAAGCACATTTCCTTTTTACTTTTTGTGCTAGGCATGGTACAGTGTGATACACTGTTTTGAGGGTTATGTTCTTCATGCAGACGTGTCTTGTAACCTTCCTTATATAGTAATGACACTTATTTTACTATGCAACCATGCTCTTTGTCACAAGGTTGACTCTTATAGTGCATTCATTTATGTATGACACCTATTTAAGTTGTCTTGTAATTATTTTGTTACCATTTTTCCATGTGTTTTGAATGCACTTTCTATGTATAATTTACAGGGGTGTTTTTTTTTTCTTTGTTTTTTTCAATGGCTGGCCAGCCGACATGAAGTGTTTTGTCTTTATGTATAATGTTAATTTAATTACAAGCACAAAAGTTTTTTATCCTTCATGGAGGGTCTCCAATGTAACTTTGACCTAGCATAACACAGGTTCCAACCGCGAGCCATCCATCTTCTTCAGAGGACGCGCTTTCTCCCTTTTGTGTGCTCCTACGAGCTCCTTGTAGCGAGACTGCGCTTCAGCACTGTCTCGTAAAGTTTTTATGACGACTGCGTCTCCCCTGATTCTGCATCTGTCATCTAGACATTTTATTTATCTTCAATATGAGGTATTACAAAAGAAAATCGGCCGATAAATAACCGAAATAAAGTGGATTTTTTTAATTCCATGGCGGCCATCTTGATGACGTCATTACTGCTATATGCCACACACCAAAGAGTGACACCATGGAAATTATTCCTCTACAGGTAGTTTCTGATGAAAAAAATATCCACCCATGTTCCCATCATTAATACCGCCACGGGACTACATATGCTCCCCTACTAATAGAAGCAAATCGCCGCAAAAAATATGGCATTTATACATAAAACGTAACTATCAAAATCATTTCCATAAAGTGCGAACGACCTTCTGTATATATATACACACACACAAATATATATGTGAGAATCCTAAACTTTACGTTTTTCCTTTATAGAATGAATCACAATAAAGTAAGTCGAGACACGAGTCAATTCATGTAATAATTACAGAAAAAAAAACCATGGTGATTATTCAGGACTAAACAAAGCAGACATAAAACAGACAACCACGTGTTTTTAACATAGTAAAAATGTGACAAAATGTGCAGTGATAATTACACATACATATATAGAGAGATATGTATTGTTTCAAATAACCTCAGTTACAATCCAAGAATGTCTTAAATTTATTTACAAGCATTTACCCCTATTCCTAAGACTATGTGCGCAATTATCACTTCTGCACGAAATAGATGGCCACCTGCATAGCCTCCTCCTCCTCCCTTCATTTTGAAGTTAATGTTGGGAAAATTTCCGCTTCAGCACTGTCTCGTAAAGTTTTTAATATATCGCAATGTTCCAGTTGATATTTTCTATGCGATGTATCGACTATTAGGTGTTATCGAGTTAAAATACGTCCTGATTAGCGGAATGGCACGACAGTGTAAAAATGTTCTGTTAGGAAGTAACTTAGTTTGAGACGTTAGATGTTTAATTTGTGCGTTCTAAAGGCGCGAAATTAGTTCCATTATGCACATCTCAAAGCATGAAAGACTTTTACAAGCGTTTTAAAGTGATCCGTGACAGTTTTTTTTCTTAAATTTAAACTCAATTCGTAATGATTTTCCCCCCTCTAATACGTCCCCGTAAAAAGATTATGTATGTATATAAAATATTAAAAAAAAAAACTTGAATGATAATGTTTAAAATAATTCAAAATTTAAAGAATGTTTAATTTTTGATGTTAGTACCGAACTATTAGTTTCTTTTGTTAATGTTTTTACAACTTGGAACTTGGTTTTGCGGAGGTTTTCCCGTCAAAATCGTTACGAGACGAAAATGAGTCACCCAAAATAACGCCGTCATCGTTACAACTGAGAGATTTGCGTTGCATGAAAAGGAGGATTGTTTGTTGTTTTCCACTCCCTACGCCCTTATGGAGTTTGATAAGAAATAATTTATTGAAACTGGATAGAAGTACGGCTGTCGGCGAAGTATGTGGTGATATTTGGGCGGTCGAAAGACCACCATTTGAAAAGGACACTAATCTTTCCTGTTTACGTTTCACTCGGATAACAATATGAAAGATATCGGACGTTTCTTTCTGACTCATTTGCATATGTATACACCCAAGGCATCTGAAATGCTCGTATAATTACGTGATAAACAGCATGGATATAATCCGATTCACACCGATTCTAACTAAGTAAGAAGCGACCTCCGATTTTAACGTAGGATTACGTCAATCCATAACGGTTCTCCGGAAAGCAAAATTTCAACGTTAAAACCGTCCGTCCATCCGTCCTCGCGAGTTATAATTTTGGCAGCGTGCCAAAATTATTACGTATATGTATCTATATATATATATATTACGTATACGTATATATATATACAGATACATATACGTAACACATACATATACACAAAAAAAAGAGGTAAGCAACGATAAGTAATCCCACGTTAATAACTCGCGGTAGTTTCGTTAGAAGAGACTACCTGAATTTTTTTTTTACTTTTGTACACAGGAAAGGTTTTCATTAAAAAAATTACATCCAGAATTTATAGAAGTTTAATTTATAAAAATCTTAATCACTTTAAATCGCAAAAAAAGTTTATTTTTTTCCTTTTCTTTTCTTTCTCTCCCCCTCCCCTGAGAACAGAACAAAGGAACAACGTATAAATTTCATAGAGATACCTTGCGTGCAATTTTAAATAACTACTTGAATAAAATAAAAAAAATGAAAAAAAAATTCATAAAGTGGCTATGCTTTATGAATTTTTTTTTCATTTTTTTTATTTTATTGTGTCATCTGGCATAAAAAAAAATAATTAAAAAAGATAAACTTCAAATATTACGCAAAAAATCGATGTTATCCGTTATTCTGTTTTGCTTAAAAAAAATTAACGAAAATGTTTAGACTATTAAACTCTTATTTTCTTTAAAAGACTATATTGGATTCTTTATAATAAAATTTATATTAAAGTTCGATAAAATGTGCCTCCCCTTTTTCTTAAAAAAATTAATATAGTGTTTTTTTCTTTTGTCTAATGCAATGCAGAGGCACTTTGTAGTGAGACATTCGCGTTTTATTATTCACCGCAATTTACTGGCTATTTTGTTATGGAAGCTTCTTGAAGGTGAGTCAGCATTGCTCTCTATGAGGGGGACGACACGGAAACGACCAAGACCTATACGGGAGTTATAGTTAAAGCTTGAAAACTGAATATGGTTTTTATTTGAAAGCTGGATAAGGTTTAAGAAAGAGAGCCGCCGGTGATGACGCATGCTTCTGTTAGTAGTATTCTGATCATATCATGAAGAACAAGTATTGTTTCTTCACACGAAGGAAATGTCGAGAAAAAAATATAAAACAACACTGCGAGCATGTCAGAAGTAGTAAAGATTGCAGGCACTCATTAATAATTTCAATTCGAGTACAGTCTACATCCCTTGTTTACCTCTCGTTTTAAAAGTTTATCCACCCATTTCACTGCACAAGTTGTATTATCGTCCCACTTCACTATTTTAAGTTCGTATAAAATTATTTGCCTTAAAAAAAATAATAAATTGCAGTTTATCGTAGGCATATTATGTGTAACAACCTGGAGATGTTTTAAGAGTTAAAAGAATTCTCTGACACAAGATCTCGTCGAGAGCAGGTGTCACATTGCTATTATAAAGGTTGGTCATACCACATAAAAAAAGGGGCCTTATCCGAGTCTACGTTTCCGAGTCTAGAAATGCCTCCTGGCCGGAATTTCTAAACCACGTGCATTTAGTCTTTGCGGGCTGAGTAGTGCGGCTCCAGTTTATAATAGCACCACAAGGGTCGGAGTCCGACTTGGATAGGTGCCACCACAATTTTGACCGAGCACCTCCAGGAGCGACAGCTGGGGGGATCGTACTATCCCCACCCACTGATCTTATAGAAGGACTTTCCGGTCTACAGATTCAACATGCCCATATCTGGCCTAGACACGAAGGTATTTAACGGCGCTTGTCGGGATTCGATCTGAGCACCCTCAGTATCGAAAGCTGACGCGCTACCACTAGGCTACCTCGGGCCCCTACGTTTCGGATTTCAAAAAAGATAATAATTAAAGTAAAGGCCGCATTTTTGTCAAAGAAAATTAACAATTATGAAACGACACTAATAACAACAAACTGAATTATTAAAGTCGAAAAAGTTACTCCTATCCTCAAAGAAGTAAGTGCATTCGGTTGGGAGCATGCCACTTGCAGGACCCAGTTTTGTTTAAATCGTTAGAACTTTTCCGTGTTAGCCCAATTGTTAGATCACGCCGTGGTGAGTTATTTTTTAATGTAGAAAAAAGCAACCATTATATCTGTATTTTTCATTAATGAAAATAATAAAGAAAACTTCATTGTTTTCATTCTTTTAATATTATTTCAGACAGTATGACATAAGACCTTGCTTGTTGAAATAAAACATAAAAATTATACTGAAAAACTTAAAGTGTTCATTGATTTAAGCGTGTCTGATGAAGAGAGAGAAAAAATAACTTTGAGGAGAAATTAAGAGAGACCTATAAGAACGATATAAATATGCTAAACTCCCTATTTCGCTAGCGTGGATTATACGTATGTCGTAAAAAAAAATTGTTTGAAATAAATAAAAATTGTACGGAGGAATATCACCATAGATCCTATACAAAATAATGCAAGCTTTTTGCGGAAAAAAATTTATTATTATTATTATTAAACAAATGTCAGGCCATTGACTATCAGGACATCAGGCAACGAGCTCTCCAGTATTTTTTTAACAATGCAGTCTAAATCATTTAGTGCAGAACACTCGTCCAGACGAGCAGCAGTCATGTTTTGTCACAATCAGGTGAATTAGTCAAATTAAAACGAAACAAATGGACACTAAGACAATCGTGTCCGGCCAAAAGTCTAAACTCGGCCACTGCAGCTGCACGGGGTGAATTCGAGACACACTGAGATCCACAAAGCACACTCCAGGATCTATCTCCAGCAGCATGGGAAGCCACGCTACGAAACGATTGCTTGAAGTTTCTATTTATCTCTAATTTAGCAGAATGGAGTGGCAGGTCTCTCAGAAAAAAATGTAAACCTTATGTAAGTTTTACTTTGATTTTGATTAAGGCTCTTTTAAATCACTATATGTATCTCGTTCAAAACCTCTCTGAATATTTATTTCATTTCATTCTTGACCATGCTTTAATGTTCCGTATTTTCCAGATTTCCGTATTCACCTGTGCATAAGATATTACTCAAATTCAGAGTATTAAGACATTTTGATGGGCTCGAGGTAGCCTAGTGGTAGCGCGCCGGCATTCGGTGCTGAAGGTGCTTGGATCGAATCCCGACAAGTACCGTTAAATGCCTCCGTGTCTAGGCTGGATATGGGTACGTTAAATCCGTAAACCGGAAAGTCCCTGAATGAGGTCAGAGAAGGTGGGAGAGGGTACGATCCCCCCAGATGCCATCCCTGGGGATGCTCGGTCAAAATTGAGGTGTCACCTGGCTAAGTCGGACTTTGACCCTTGTGATGCTGTTATAAACCGGAGCCGCACCCTTCAGCCCGCTAGCCTATATGGACCTGGTGTGGAATACCTCCTGCCAGGGGGGGCATAAGAAAAATAGCAACAATGCATTTTGATGAATTTGATGGTTCCCAAATTTGTATAGGATGAAAAAGACACATTTAAGTATACCACGAGCTGCAAGAGAAATGTCATCAACTTTTTTGTATGCAAAAATCATTTACATAATTATATTGACTATTTCTATGTCCAGTTCATCGAGAGAGAGATATTTTACTATCTTGAAAAGTATTTTTTTTAAAACTATCATTGATGTCTGATGTCAGAAGGAAGGTTAGACAGTGTGAAGGTATTGTAAATGGTTGATTGATTAACTTTAGGAGCGAAGCAGCGATCATCTTTCATGACAACTAACATAAACTGACCGAGACCTACAGTTTAGAGCTTATCCCAAACGGATAAACAATTGATCATGCCAGTGGTGGGACTCAAGTGCACAGACTGTGGCAGTGGTGCGCAAACTTTTCTCGACCGAGCCCCACTTTCTTTAACCTTTAGCTTACGGGGCCCCTTCTTCCGATTCCCTCTCTAGGACGGGAAATTTCATACCCCGTTTGTAAGAACGGCCACTAAGGGGGTTATATATATACATACATACATACATATATATATATATATATATATATATATATATATATATATATATATAGATAGATAGATAGATAGATAGATACACACACACACACACACACACACATATATATATGTAACAAGAAATCCCGGCCTTCTCTAAATTTACATTTACAGCGTATTTTAAATTATCCTGTTAATAAAGCATGACCCCTTTTCCAAATTTGCAACCTAAAAGTAAAATAAGATAATTTATCGTAGCCCTGAAGATCAGGCATGTGAACTATCTGAACTCAATAACATCCCCAGATATGAGTGCTAGAAGTTTATGAGATACCGAATGTGAGTGTAATGTCAAAATTCTTGAAGAGCCCTCGATCCACTCTAGATTTATGCCTTTTTTAACGTCGAAACCACACTTTACAAGAACTTTATGGCCACTTATCCTGAACCCAGGTCAATAGGTCGCAGCTCTAACAAGCGCGGGATCTATCAGTCCCCGGAAAACAAGTGGACACGTGAACTCCACGAATCTAAAGTCACCCAATTAAAAATTAAGTAGTTTAGGCCCTCTGGCGACAATATCGAAAAACACTCATTTACTATTTGCTTGAACGGAAGACTTTTCTCTCTGCATGTCTAACTCTCGTTGCTGTCGGATCAGCTGTCCACAGTCCGGTCGTTACAACGCTCTTCTCTTAACTCTGGCATGTAAACACTGCTGTTAACACGTACCGTCCTGGCATGGACGCCGGACAAGTCCAGTGGCCGCTGCAGCCTTCGCGATGCTTCATAATTGAATAAAGGTGATTTCCTGGATATCGTCTGAAATCTGTGTTCCTCTTCTATGGCTCCGCGTGTGTTACTCTCCTAAATTTCGTAAGTGTTTTCCTGGATGAGCACTTCGCCCGACTGCATCACTCCTCGTACCGACTGCATCTCCCATAAGTTCTACGCGTTCCAAATGTGATTATTATCATATTTATAATTTTTTAAAAAAGTAAATTGTTAAGAGGTGCTCGGATGTTGGCGTAGTTTGGAATGAATTTATTATACACATTAATACTTCCTAAAAATCTTTGTAATTCTTTAACATTTCTGGGTGGCTCTAACTTTTTAATTATTTCAATATTGTCATTGCTGGGATGATATTTTCCAGAATCAACTTCATAACCTAGAAATTTAATCCTTTTCTGCGCGAACTGACATTTTGAAGCAAGAACACCCCGATAATACGCTTCATCCTGTCGGCTGTATAAATGTGATAATAATCACATTTGGAACGCGTAGAACTTATGGGAGATGCAGTCGGCACGAGGGTGTTGATCATACAGTAAATCGCTGCGAACAACATGGAGAGATTTAGGGAGAAACAAACACATATGCAGTCGCTCGTTCAGTGATGAGAGTAACA
Organism: Dolomedes plantarius; assembly: GCA_907164885.2. Taxonomy (NCBI): domain Eukaryota; kingdom Metazoa; phylum Arthropoda; class Arachnida; order Araneae; family Dolomedidae; genus Dolomedes; species Dolomedes plantarius. Next base: position 31,609,545 of record OU015492.1, on the reverse strand, counting down.
AACATGGGGCCAGAGAAGAGGAACACAGATTTCAGACAATATCCAGGAAATCACCTTTATTCAATTATGAAGCATCGCGAAGGCTGCAGCGGCCACATGACTTGTCCGGCGTCCATGCCAGGAAGGGACGTTTTAACAGCAGTGTTTACATGCCAGAGTTAAGAGAAGAGCCGTCGTGCCCACCAGACTTCTGCCGTCTGTGGACAGCACATCCGACAGCAACGAGAGTTAGAAACGAAGAGAGAGAAAAATCTTCTGTTCATGCAATATTAAATGGGTGCTTTGCGATATTTACGCCAGAGGGCCTAAACTACTTAATATTTTAATTGGGCGTCTTTACGTTCGAGGAGTTCACGTGTCCACTTCAGTTTCCCGGGGATTGATAGATCCCGCACTTGTTAGAGCTGGACCTATTGACCTGGGTGCAGGATAAGTGGCCATAAAGTTCTTGTAAAGTGTGGTTTTGACGTTACAGCAGGCATAAATTCAGAGTGGTTCGAGGGCTCTTCAAGAATTTTGACATTACACTGACATTCGGAATCTCATAAACTTCTAACACTCATATCTGAGGATGTTTTTGAGTTCCGATACTTCACATGCCTGCTTAATGATCTGCAGGGCTAATATAAATTATCTTATTTTACTTTTAGGTTGCAATTTTGGAAAAGGGGTCGTACTTTATTAACAAGAGAATATGCTTTAAAGTAAAGTAATTTACGAAGACGCATTTTCTTGTTACTTACACACACACACACACACACACACATATATATATAATATATATATATATTTATTTATTTACTTTGCATAATAGCAATACAAAAGTCTTGCATATCTTCTCACTTCTTTTCGACAAATTTCATGTGCCTAAAACTGTATATTAATATAATAATATGCATTTTTAATTAAATAATTCAATGTGATATAAATTTACTTCAAACTATCCGCGACCGCTCCAATTTTTTTTTATTTTTTATGCGACCTACAGTTTGCGCACCACTGGACTAAGGTACCAAATGCCGACTTAACTATTCGGCTATCATACGTCTAAAGGAATACGTGTAAAAGGAATAATAAGTATTAGATTCGAAAATAATTCATAAATTTGTGAGAAAAAACTCGAGAAAAAAATTATTTACTTTTCACTCTGTTCTAAAATTATTTCTCCCCCCCCCCCCCGCGTAAAATAGTTTATCATATTGTTGTAGTTTCCATTTTTACATTTTTCATATGTTTTATGTAGCTCACAAATTATATGCATGATATCCCAAACTGTATTTAATTTTTTATTTACTAAGTTCTCCTGTTTACGAACGCACACACATATACATGTTTGTGTAAAAACTTTTATTAGGAACTACGTAAATTTTACGTCCAGAAGCCCCCTGTCTGCTTAATTCGCCCCTGAGTAAATGGCATCATTTAGATGAGATCAGACTGATAATCTCTTACACTATCTTACTATATCACAGCAGTGAAGAAATTTTAACCCTGGATTCATCACTACAAAGCTATAAACCAACATTGAATTGTTTACGGATATTTTCTTGTAGCATTATAGACTGAATATTATTGCTTATTTTCCTTTACTTTCTGGTGAAGTCTAAAGCGTGGTGTCGCGATCTTTCACGGTCTGACTCATTCAAGATCAGTAAGCACTGGAAACTTTGGTACTTAAGGGACCACCAAACTTCTCTCTCTCTAGCATGGGAAAGGGGAAGAGAACTGATGAACTATTGTAAATGTATGATAGTTATTTATATGGACTTATGTCTGTCAGATCGTTATAATAACAAACTGCAATCTGTGGCGTTTGGTTCGTTCATGCTTGAGGAACTTGCTTTATTTTGTCTGAATGGATACGAGTATATAAATGACAACAATTCTATATAATGTAGTCTGAATTCTTAGAATTTCAGTTAAAAAGACATCGGAGCATGAAATAAATATAGTTAGAAACCATCTGAAAGTCGTGTGGTCATATAACGTGTATTCGCAATACAGAATATGAAACTATATCTTTAATCAATAGTAGATGCCATTATTTAAAGACTAATTAAAAATGCAGTGTAGATTCTGATTTCTATCTGAAATTAAAACCGTTTTTGCTATGAGCATAATGATATTACATAATGACACTACATTAAATTTTTTGCTAAATATATGGATTAATGAGGAAGCTATTCGTTTACAAATATATGAGCTGTTAAGGCTACTGTGTACTAACCGTATTGGATTCGCTCACTTCAATGTTAACATATGAAGAAAATTTGTCCAGAGATTGCTGACTTCGATTTAAAGATTTTTTTTTAAAATTGCACTCCGTAACAGAAAAAGAAATTTTACACATTGGGGCATTTTTCTGTTTTTTTCAAAATGTAATTAATATTTTTAAATTCAAACTATTCGGAGGAAAAATCTGGTACAGTGTGTTTTAAACGTTCCTAAATTCTTTTGGTGAACGAAATTTATAAAATAAAACGTGTTTCAAGGTGCAGAAAAGCTCAGGCTATCTGAAAATACCATTTTTATTGGATTACCAGCATTTATGTAGCTGTAAAGAGTAGACAAATTTTCTCCGTAGGTTGAGGTGAGCAAATCCTGTAGGGTTAGTACACAGCAGCCTTAAATAATATAAAGAAAGTTATTTATACATATTTTGTAGGAATTTAAACAATCATTACTCTTAAAAATGAAATCAGTTGTCAAATTATACGAAATATACAAAATAAGTAATATCTAAGTATAGATGTAAAAGCAAACTTATTATAATTTAACCAACAAAAGATGTTCAAAGAATTTAAAGGTGTTTAATACGTTCAAAGATGTTTAAAGAATCGAAATACAAAAATATCTAATCTCTGGTTTTCTCACCTGCCTCATTTGAATACATATTGAAACAGTCCCTAATTTAAAGCTATTTACTATAATATTTATAAAAATAGACATTTTCTGAATTAAAAGTTTTTCTTTGCCTTATAGGAAAAAAATATTCTTAATCTATTTTATCATACTGAGGTTATTTGTTGATAAATAAATGCACCAGATAATGTACCCAATATATATTTCATAATTTTATTTTCCAAATTTACCGAAATCTTGGAATAGTAAACGATTCAAAATTGTAAAAGAATACTCTCGCATTTTAATGGCCAACGTGTCCAGACGTTTGATTCTTTGAAACAAAATAATTTTTTTACAGCCTTGAAGGCTTTTACTTCGACTCTGTCTGTATGAACTATGGATAAGGATGCAACAAATTTTCTATAAATCTCCTCCGAGATAATTCTTTTCTTCTTTGTAGACATGTTGTTTTAAGGAAGTCTTCTGAAGTCGATAGTTGATTCATGTTGTAAGCTCTTATTTTAGATGTTCCTAGGCAATGAGATTCGGTCAGTCCATTTTTACAACATTGTTATTCTTAAAGCAGGCATCCACATACTGGTAGTTTGGCATGAGGGACTGTCATGTTGAAATAGACTAGGTCCCTATCGAAATCGTACTACAATATAGGAAATACGATTCTTAATCAAGTACGAGCATCTTTGGTATAACAGCAAAAGATCCACACTCAGTACAACTGGAACAGCTCAAACCTTTACAGAACACTCAGTTTGATATATAAGACAAACTCTGAAAACGCCCGTCCAAAAGTTGCCACATGGAAGCACGCATTGGATCGAAAATAGTGCAATGGGAAATTATGCTTACAGATTTATCTCGCAGTCTTCCGAAGTTTGAAAATGGTGAAAAGAACACTACTGTATGTGTCATTGAGATTCAGTTTCAATGTTATATGGGATTATAAACGGATGCCTTCCTCCCATTCAGATTGTTCTTTTACCTGCACGTGTTCCTCAGAATTTGCTAATACACGTTTATCATTCTATCATGTCCATTCGACTTTTGATTCAAGTTTAGTTGATCTTCAATCTCTTTCGCATAAGCGCAGATACCAATAAACAACGATACCAATAAACAACTAAAAGAGAGGAGATATAATTGAGGAACAAACATCCATTTTAGAGGAGACAGAAACAGGAGGAAACGAGCAAATAAGAAACTGTGAGAAAGGACAAGAATTAAATATTTGTGTGTATATATATATATATACACTGCTGGCCACTGTAAATGCAACACCCTGAAGGAAACATGCAAATAACATGAAATTTACAACATGCATTAGTGAAGGTGAGATATGCAAATAATTAGAATTTCAGCGCAGACGCACATCACGCTCGCCATGGCGCCACTTCAAAGCGCTATTTAAAGCTTGGAGATTTCGACGATTTCAAGTTCGGCAATTGTGTTTTTCTTGTGGTTTTTTCAAAAAAACCGATCAATTATGCCTCGTCGAAAACAGCGATCATCTTTTGATCAAGTATCCGAGTTCGACAGAGGAAGGATAGTGGCCTACCGAGATTGTGGATTATCTTTCAGGGAAATCGGTAGTCGTGTTGGACGAAACCAAACAACTGTAATGCGGATATGTGATCGTTGGATGCAGGAGGGTACGACGGACCGGCGTGTTCGATCGCATTCACCTCAAAGCACCACTTCACGTGACCACAGGCAAATTGTGCGCATGGCAGTGACGGATCGCTCAGTCACATCACGAACCATAGCACAGCACATGCAGTCTGTAACGCATCATCCAGTGTCTGCGCGTACCATTCGACGCCGTTTACAGCAGAGTGGTCTGTCCGCAAGACGTCCATTGCTTTGTCTACCCTTGACGCAGAACCACAGACGTCTCCGCCGCCAATGGTGCGATGACAGAAGGATGTGGACGGCAGAATGGAATGAAATTGTCTTTACTGACGAGTCACGCTTCTGTCTGCAACACCACGATGGTCGCATTCGAGTCTGGAGACACCGTGAAGAGAGGATGCAGAACAGATGCGTTATGCACCGCCACACTGGTCCTGCACCGGGTATTATGGTATGGGGCGGTATTGGATATCACTCTCGCACACCTCTAGTACGCATTGCCGGTACTTTAAACAGCCAGCGCTACATCTCCGAGGTGTTGGAGCCAGTTGTCCTTCCTTACCTTCAGGGCTTGCCCACAGCCATATTTCAACAGGATAATGCGCGACCACACGTGGCACGCATTGTCCAACGGTTCTTCGTCAATCGCCAGATTGAATTGCTTCCCTGGCCGCCTCGCTCTCCGGATCTTTCGCCGATAGAAAACATGTGGTCCATGGTTGCTCTACGATTGACCCAGATTCCATCCCCAGCTGCCACAGCAGATCAACTTTGGCAACGTGTGGAAGCTGCTTGGTCTGCTGTACCCCAAGAACTCATCCAAAGTCTCTTTGAATCAATGCCGAGGCGTGTGGCAGCGGTGATCTCCAACAATGGCAGCTACTCTGGCTACTGATTTTGGCAGGAACCACACTTCACAGAAGTCTATAAATTTAATCATTTGATACTTGGTCAACATGTTATCTACAAAATAAATTTTGTTGTGATATCTCTTGTCTTTCTTGGTGTTGCAATTTGGGTGGCCAGCAGTGTATATACACAGTCGATTCCGGTTAATCGGACCAGCCGCTTATTCGAACCGAATCCCGTCTTGTAACATAGAGCATGTTCGTTTAATCGGACCAGTCGGTTATTAGGACCAAAATGATCTCGTCCCGATGTGGTCCGATTAACCGGAATCGACTGTATATATATATTTATTACACATACACACACACACACACAAATATATATATATTATATTGTATATATATATATATATATTTTTATCTTTATTAAGTAAGAAATTGAAAATATATTTATATACCTAATAAATTACAAAATATTCTTTTCTAAAAATCCATCTATAAATTTGAGGTGAGCCTTATCGTCCGGTGCGTCTTGGGGTCCAAAAAATACAGTATATATATATGTATATAAATATAAATATATATATATATATATATATATATATATATATATATATATATATATATATATATATATATATATATATATATATATATATATATACATACACAGAGGCTGTTCGCACATTTTTTAGACGATGTATATTGTATTCACAAAACTAAATTACATAAAATTCTTGTGCTTTAAATGTTCTATTTGACATCCCTTATTCTGAACTATCTTTCGACACCGCATTTTCCAGGATAATAATGCCTTTTGAAGTGTCAGAAGAGGTATTCTATCCCATTCCTCCTGAACAGCTTTCCAGAGTCTTGTAAGGGTTTTGGGACGACGTTTGGATAATGTAGATTTTAAAAGTCCGAAAGCACAAAAATCCATAGGTGATACATCGGGAGATTTAGTAGGGATATCAGTGAAGGGTATGGCCTTGATACCAGTTTTTTGTTCCATTTCTTTTAGGAAATTTACAGTGGATTTTGATGTGTGACTGCTAGCTTTGTCCTGATGGAGTTTCACAGATTGATGGCACTGTGGGTAAAGCGATGGTATTTCATTCAGAAAAATTGGCGATAAAATATGTTCCTGATAGTATTTGGAGTTAATCTTGGCATTTTTTCCCACTCTCTTTATTTTTAACTTGCCATTATAAGAAAAACCAGCAACAATCATGAATCCCTTAGAAAAACTTTCTTTCGATTCTTTGAACCATGTACTTAAATTTTTTTCTCCCCTTTTATGATAATAAATGGCTCTTTTTTTGTTGCAATCATTCAAATACACCCATGATTCATCGATTGTGACAATTGTTTTCCATTTTTCTTTGGATAAGTATTTCTCATATAGAACTCTGCAGCGTGTCCTTCGTTCAGCGATATGATTTGGAAGAAGACGATGCACATTGCGTTTTTTTCGCTTTCTTAAGACTTAAATCAACTTTTATCAGTTTGTTTTCAGTGGACACCGAATATTTTAATGATTTTGCAACTGTTCTTTGACTAGGGGGATTTTCTTTTAACATTAAACAACGTACCTTTGCAATAGTCGAAGATGTCCGTTTTTTCCTTGGATACTTGTTTGGAATTTTTGTCCCACTTGAGGCTCCAATTTGACGTTTTTTTCCTATCTTGTTGACGATATTACCTATCGACGCTTTAGATATCACAAAACCATGACTCTCACATCATTTTTGGATAACGGAGTATGCATATTTCTCTTCGGAAAGAGCATAAATGTAGCCTTCGAACCACTGCTTTGTTAAAAACGCCATTTTGAATAAAAACAAAACTTTCAAGCCGCAGACGATAATTTTGACTTTTAAAAACATAGTACAATTGCAATTATTTCTTTTGCAGCAAACGATTTTTTGTTACCGCTTACCAAAATCGTCTAAAATATGTGCGAACAGCCTCTGTATATATATATATATATATATATATATATATATATATATATATATATATATATATATACAGTCCAGTCACATTAATTTGACCACCTGAAAAAATCCAGAATAACCACCTTTCGCAGTGCGGACGGGTGCGAGACTTGCAGGAAGAGAGTCAATTAGGTTCCTGAAGGTGTTTACTGGGTTGTTGTGCAATGCCGACTCCAGTGCCGTGGCCAGCTGCACTAGGTTACGCGGGTGAGGATCAATGGTTCGAACAACCCGATCGATGTGGTTGCACAGATTCTCGATTGGGTTCAAGTCCGGGGAATTTGCTGGCAAAGGGAGTACGGTAAACTCATCCTGGTGCTCTTCGAACCATGCACGTACACTGCGAGCTTTATGACACGTCGCATTGTCCTGCTGGTAGATGCCATCATCCTGAGGAAAACAGTTCGCATGTACGGGTGAACATAGTCCGCAAGTATAGATGCATACTTGTGTTGATCCATCGTGCCTTCCACAATGATGAGTGAACCCAGAGAATACCACGAAAACATTCCCCAGACCACAATGCTCCCTCCTCCAGCTTGGACACTTCCGGCAATTGTTGCAGGGTGTTTGCTTTCAGACGTGTCACGCCGTATACGACAACGTGCATCTGTCCGATGGAGCATAAAACGTGATTCATCGGAAAAAGCCACCTGTCTCCACTCAGTGGAAGTCCAGTTGCGGTACTGTTGCAAATTCCAGTCTCCGTCGATGAACAGCAGTCAGCATAGGTGCATTAACCAGGCGTCTGCTGCGGAGGCCCATACGCAGCAACGTTCGCTGAACCGTCGTTGTGGAGATACTGTTGGTAGCCCCTTGGTTCATGTCGATGGTCAGTTGCTCAGTGGTTGCACGTCTATTCACCCGAACGCATCTCCGCAGCCGCCGTTCACCTCTGCCATCTATGGCCCGTGGTGCACCACATTTGCCACGTCGCTGATTTTGGATAGTGCCATTTTGCCATGCACGGTATGCTTTTACCACGGCGGCCCTCGAACAGTTTACAAAATTAGCCGTTTCGGAAATGCTTCCACCCTTGGCCCGAAAGCCAATGATTATGCCCTTTTGGACGTCGGATAAATCGCTCCGTTTCTGCATGACTGCAAGAACTGAAATGTTTTCCGAATGCCTACAACACACTTTATATATCCACCAAATTTCTGATAACACGTGCATTCTGCGATTGGTTATTTCACGTTGACGTCAAAAGTAGGTGGTGGTCACATTAATATGACTGGACTGTGTATATAGACATGATGGAGAACTAAGAGCAGGAAAACTCAATGGGATTAATATTTCTTGTTCAGCAGTACCCGACAAAACCATTCAATCTAGGATTGTTTATGAAATAACACAGGCCAACGATGAAAAAACTTTTTGAAGAAATTTGTCTTATTCTTCTGATTTTTAGTGTGCTGAAACCGAATATGACAATAAAAAAGCCGTATCACCACCATTTTTTTTCACATTTCAACTCTTAATATTTAAAGAAATGATATTTTTTGTGAATTCAACGCCATAAGCTAATCGCCAGCAATGTAGCTTTACCAATTTCCCATGTTTCTTATGTGAATGGGACACTAGGGCAAGGGATCAACATTAGTTCAGAAAAATCTGGCCTGCAAGAAAATCTTAAAAGCCTGGAGAGAAGAACATTCTGCGCAAGAACCTTGCGGATCCGGTAACATTCTGCTGCCATATTTACACATAAAATTAGACCTAATGAAACAGTTTGTGAAAGCCTTACCCAAAGATCTTTCAAGTATCTCTGCGAGAAGTTTCCTCATCTATCAGAAGTAAAATTGGAAGAAGGCATGTTGTTGGGCCTGACATCCGAAAAATGATGTTCGATTCCAACGTTGAATCAAAAATGACTTTAAAAGAGAGGGAGGCTTGGGTATCATTCAAGCAGATTGTGACCAAGTTCTTGGGCAACGAAAGGACCCACATTATATTTCTATTGTAGCCAACATGCTGGAAAAGTTCAAAAAGTTAGGCTGTTTGATGAGCCTCATGATTCCCCTGCTATGATGAGCGAAATGGTACGGGACCTGCTTAAGTCAGGAGATTTGGTCTTGTCCTAGGATTCTGGCCTATCGACTGCAGCCTTGTTAGGTAAGCTGGGCCTTCCTAGAGTTGGTCCAACCCTAGAGGTCATGGTCCTCGTCATCGGGGTGGTGCCCTTTGGCGAATAATGGACACGCCGGCTCACGAAGGTTCCGCAGGGTGGGTTGCACAGCAACGATGAGGTTTTAACCATGTTGCTGGTTCTGCGCCCAGGGTTGCGACTGTTACCTCTCAAAATCGACCATTCCCTATTTAGGCCAAGTCGTCTCCTGTCTGGGATTTGTAACGATGCCGTCTTTTCTCACTAAATTATTTGAGTCAGTACCAGTAATTTGACTCTTTCCTTTTTGGTTACTTAAGTTTTCGCGTTCCCGCTCGCAGCCATTAATTATGTGCAGTTGTTTCGTTTGGGTTTTCTCAATGCCTCCTTCTTTTTCTAGATTTATCTTGAAGGCTGGTGTGTGCGAGTGTCCTCCGGCAGAGCTTTTTACTAGTCTTGAAAATTCAGTAATTTTTCCTGGCATATCCGTCTGTTCTGCTTGGAGCCCGACTGTGCCGCTGGTTCTGTGGGGTGTGTCTCTTGGGTGGCCTCTGCGGGATCTTGTCTGGGTCGTGCGCGGGGTGGTTGTCTGCTGCGGGTCTGTCTGCACCGTCAGGATTAACCCAGTTGGGCTTCGGCCAGGTCGGGCCTGATGTGTGCTTCTTGGGAGCTTCAAGATTCCCTTTTTGAACAGTCATCTTAATTTTTTCCAAGATAATTTGGGTGATGCCAGTGAAGATGTCACGATATTAAATTTATGGTTTCATCACGATATTAAATTTATGGAAAGACGGTATCAGGGCCGCTGGAATACCAATATGATGGGAGACTACTGCTGGTCACTTCACCGAAAAGTTGAGCAAACTATTCACAGGCGAAAAAGTAATATCAGGAGATTTAAGGAGAAGAGAGAAAGGAAATATAAGCCAATGGACACATAAAACCTATGTAATAAAAAGGTATTTTCATGTTTATACTTGAATAAAAGTTTGTTCTTATTACACTCATGGACAAAAAATTAGCGCACCAAGAAATAATTGCGGGATCGTAACGAAACTTGCAATGAAGGTACATGTCGGGGAGATATGCAAATGATTAGAAATGCAGCGTGATTGCGCATTACGTATAGCCGGTAGAGAGCGTTGAACATCGTACTCTGTGGAGTATAAAACAGGTAACCAAAGCTTATTTGAGTGTGCTGAATCATTTACAAAGGAAGAGCTGAGATAGACATGCCATTACGCCGTGTGCGAAGACAATATAAGCAGTTGTCGCAGTTTGAGAGGGGGAGAATCGTCGGGATGATGGAAGCTGGGTGGTCAGCTAGGCGAGTAGCTCGTCAATTAGGCCGCTCTGATTGTGTTGTGAGGAGGTGTTGGGACCAGTGGACCCGAGAGATGTCATATACACAAAGACCAGGCTCAGGACGCCCTCGACAGACCAGTCGTCGAGAAGACCGCCACATCGTAAGAAATGCACGCGTACAGCCAACTGCTTCATCGGCCGCCATCCAGGCACAGGTAGCACCTTCACTAGGGGCCTCTGTGTCTTCTCGAACCATACGAAGGTGCCTGGCTGAAGGACAGTTGGTATCGCGGCGCCCATTACGTGTGTTGCCCTTGACGCCCACCCATCGACGCCTCCGTTTGGAGTTTTGCCGCGCACGAGGAAACTGGACTGCAGCGGAATGGAACCAGGTCGTATTTAGCGATGAATCCAGATTCAATCTCGGCAGTGATGACAATCGTGTTCGTGTGTGGAGAGCCCGTGGTGAACGCTTCAATCCTGCCTTTGCTGTACAGCGACACATCGCTCCCACAGCTGGTGTGATGGTATGGGATGCCATTGCCTACAATACACGGTCACCCCTAGTATTGTTCCGTGGCACCATGACAGCCCAGCGGTATGTTCATGAAATCCTGCAACCACATGTGTTGCCACTCATGCAACGGCTCCCAGGAGCCATTTTTCAACAAGACAATGCTCGGCCTCATACGGCAAGGGTGTCACAAGACTGTCTCCGCACTGTTACTACCCTCCCTTGGCCTGCCCGTTCCCCAGATTTGTCTCCAATCGAGCATATCTGGGATCATTTGGGACGACGAGTTGGGCATCCCACGAGTTTGAACGAACTAGAGGCAAGGTTACAGCAAATATGGAACGAAATGTCTCAAGACATCATACAGAACTTGTATGACTCAATGCCCGATCGTATCGCATCGTGCATTCGCGCTAGAGGGGGTCCAATGGAGTATTAACTCCTCCGTTCTTTTGCCTTTTTCTCTGAAATAAATTATCCTTTTTCTTTGATTTTCTTATCATTTACTTATATTAAAGTAGTCATTACGTATGTAAAATTTCGTTTCATTTTGACGACTCCTTCTTGGTGTGCTAATTTTTTTGTCCATGAATGTATATAACATTTATTTATTTTTATTTCCTTTGGTATGTTCAGCTAATTTTCTAGTTTCTGACGAAGTCACGTTGTGACGGAACTGTGGGTGATAGAAAAAAACTGAGGTCAGATACGGATTCAGCACCAAAAATTACACAAGAATCAGCTATTAGCGTTAAAAAAGTTTTCATAAAGTAATTTTTCGTTGGCCTGTGTAATCGTTGAGATAAGCCCAGTGTCACTTTAAAGCTCTTCAAAAAATGGAAAGAAACAACTCGAAGCAGCAGAATATAGTAACAAGGGGTACACTTATTCATTGAGCAGGAAAACGAAGATGTCTGTTAAGTACATTCCTTAAAGTTAGTAAAATATGGGGCATAATCGTTAATATCGCATGCGGCATCTTGTTCTACTTTGAGGTACTGTTGGTAATAAAGCAGCAATTCCTGAAGGCAGATCATTCTAAGGAAATTTATAAGACTATAAGCTACTAAAAATGTTTAAAAGTAGTATAGCTGAACAATTTGGAGTATTTAAGTTATTGAAGTTACAATAAAAGGTGAAACAACTACACTTCAAACTATTTATTTAATTAAGTTTTAGATATTGTTGATCTTTGTGCAGTTACAAAAAATAATTTATTTACTTGAATGTAGACAATACTTAAGAAACCCTAAAGCTACTAATTATGTTACTAATTGTTGTTTCATCTTTGATATAACGCTTTTAATTTTAAAATTCTATACTGTTTGATTATACTAATCTAAAACTTTTTTTAGTATTTTATTAATTTTTCTATTTCCTTTAATATTCAGTTTATTGAGCCTTTTCTGATTTATCGTCGATGGTTATGCTCCTAGTGTTACCAACTTTAAGAAATTTTCTTAGCTACCAACTTCGACTTTGTGTTCGGTAAAAGGATAAGCTTCTAGTATCTATATTCTGTAAACTTCTCTTTTTTTTCTTCATTTTTGATACTCTCTATTTTCTTGAAGGATTTTCCACTTTCAAGGTATGTTTATCTTAGAGGACACATATTGCAGTAATAATCCTTCGTTTAATGATAAAACCAATGCTTTATCTTAATGGTAAAGCCAATGTTTTAACCTTCTTGCTTCAACGCTAACGCATCAACGCTTTTTGAGCTTCTCAATCCATTTGTATACACCGTGGTAAAACCCTGTCCCTATATTGTGCTGAAAGACTTCGATGATTTTAGGCTCCTGATACACCTTCGGACCAGAAAAACTGGATCACACAGCGCTGTTCATCTTCGGTGCAAACGAAGAGTGCCGCGGCCATGTTCACTGTGCAACAGCAGCAAAACGAATTGAGCTATAAAGATCACACATTCGATAAGCGACGGCAAGGGCACGTACTCTTGACCTGCAAGAGCAGAAAGCAGTACAGCCAGCCGACAGATGACTACAGCGAAAGTGCGGATTTTTTACTTTCCATATATATAAACGGAATTACAGATTTGTACGCGAAACTGTGCTACTTGTATTCAATAGACTTTACAGATATACAAATGTTTAATTGCAAACTATTTCTCGTCAAACAACCAATACATTTGTTTGAACTTATGAGTAGAATTTTTTATTAACTGCCCACAAATTTTAACCAGAAGCAACGGGAAATTGTTGTCAAACACTATTGACTGAAATTAACTTATTTTTACTCTCAACAATCTATACTTCTGCAGAATATTATTTAATAATCTAACAAAAGTATAGATTATTTAATAATACTTAAAAAGTCCCTTTAGAAAACACCTTTAAAGTATTGCAGTCGCGAAAATTTCCGAAACTTTGTTTTGTAAATATAGCCATTAAATGGACAAAAAGGTCATTCAATTAGCTGTTTTTGTATTGCAGGGATATTTTCATCAAATTGGATTTAATTGAATCACCAACTCTAGTTTAATGAGAGTCGGACAATTCCGTTTGCTTCGTCATTTCTCAAGTTGACGGCCTACCAACACGTTAGTACAAAAATACGCATTTACTCGCAGTGGGAGGCAAAAATAGACGGGCTCATTTTGGATGATTTGTTTTTATTGAAAAATACGAAAGTCGAAAAAAACTTGACAGTTCGGAGAGGAGAGAGACCGAAGTAGACGTCGAGGCACCAGACCTCGACCGAGTGCAAGAAATGAGAAGGAAGAGTTCTTCTTTCGGAAAGCGAAAAATACGAAGATTTTCTCGACGACGCGACGACGTCCGTCCGGAAAGAAAGGCAACAAGGGCGGGTTTTGGGTCATCCGTGTCCGTCCTTCGCCCCGTGTTGTTGTTCGGCTTTGTCCGTTTTCAGAAACCAGTAAGTTATCTGTGATTCCTTCTTCACCCAACACTGTCCAGCGAGAGAAACGAGCTGTTGCGGTCGTTGGCGGCCAGGCTGCTAACTAGGGAGGAGTGGTGGAACAGCTTGTACCAATTGATAACACCCTCCGCCAGGTCGATGTCGTCCAAAACGATCTGGGCGACACCCATGAACACTTTCTTTTCCATGCGGCTGTAATCACCCCACACCGTCACCTGCAGAGAGGAGAAATAGCTCATTTCAGAATCATCATCACCATATCAGTCAAACTGTAAATACTGACCTTAAAGTATGAGCTCATGGCATCGGGCAAAAGCCTTCAAGAAAAAAAAAAGTCAATTTATGATGAAAATCAACTTAAAATTTCAATGGCGTAATAATATTATCTAACGCATTCTCTGTGTTATATTTCTCAGAACTCATTATTTATTTGATGATAAAAAATGAAGTAGAAATTAATTATTTTTTATCCTTGTGAGATTTCATTGTTGTCAGACTTTGTGTTTCTTATAGGTAAACGATAAATTTTAGAAATTAAAAAAAGGTAAACTAATCCGGTAAATAATTGATAATGAATATATTATAATTTATTATTATTTGTGATAATATTATATCATACATTGGAGACTAAAAGTTAAGCGAAGTTTTTCAAACGCACTAGGTAAGAGTTAATAACAATATGTCAATAGAAATTTCATGCAAACTGATCACACACCTTAACTAAACTCAAGAACTTTCACATATCATAGATGATGTCAGATATAAAAATATATAGACTTTAAAAAATTAAAGTTTCTCAGTGTTTTATTTAATTTTCTTGAAAGCCCAGGGTGAAATTAACTCTTTGTGCAGAATTTAATATGGAAAAAAGCCGTTAAGGTGACCAATTGTTTTTTTATTTTGGAGACTCGAAACATTTTTTTCCCTAGCGGAGGCACTTGTCGTGTAGACATTCACCTATAATTCACTACAGTTTGCTGGCCATTTTATTATGGGGGTATCATATAGGCGGACCAGCATTACCCCCTATGAAGGGACGACAGAAACAAAGGTATTTTAGTGGCGCGACGCCGGGATTCGATACGAGCACCCTTAGCACCGAAAGCCTGCGCGTTGTAACACAGGGCCGCCACAAACCCTCCGAAACAAAATGTCAGACAGAAGACATTTTAAAACAAAACAAACTGTTCGACAAGGACTTTTTTTTTGGGGGGAGGGGAGATTCAGTGTCGGACAAAGTCCTCAGAACACTGAATGTGCCTAAAGTATCATATTCAGGTTTAGAGGAGGTCGCAAGACAAGGAAAAGTTAACACGCCATTCAGTAAAAGGTCTAATATGAGTTAGAATCATTCAGAAAGAACAGTCTAACTAACGGAACAATTTAAAATGATTATGTTTGCCTGGTAATCCTCTAAGTAGCTTTTCAACAACTCCAAATCAAATATTTCTGAACAAAAATCTTAGTGAAGGTTTAGGACATTTTTTTTCATGTAAGACGTGTTGGGTTCACCTCCTGAGAACAGAAGGGCTCGTTTAAATTGAGCGAGGGACTTAGTTCAAAAACCGATTCTCTATGTAGAGAAAGTAGAAATCGTTGCACTCTTCAAAACAGCAAGAAAAGGTGTTTCCTTCCAAGTTTGGGGAGTGGTAGAGTCTTGGTTAAGGAAAACAGCAAGTTAAATTGGTTCACCGAACGTTACATTTTTGTCAGAAAAACTTGTGAAGCTCAAGTCTACAGAAATGAAATACTGAAACTAGATGTTAGACTTTTCAGACGTGCCATAGATCCGTAGTTTATATTAATTGGTGATAGAACACATCTTTACGAAGTTCAGCGGGCTGATTCTACATAGTCAAGAATCCAGCGCATGTAGTCGCCAACGTATCTGAATATAAATTCGATACAGCATGGATAGGATGCAGCAAGAAGATATCATTAGCCTCCATCAAGTACCGAGCCTCTAAAACTGCGGTTCTGCAGGATGGGATTCTTGTCCAGACAGTTGATGGACAACTTGATAAGAAGTGTGAGAAGCTGCTGAAAGTCTTGCATGGCTGCAGAATGTTACCTCAATCCCAGATCACCTTTTGTCAATTTTGCATAATAAAAACAAAAATCACATTTCATTAATTCTCGTAAATTTATAATTAATGCATTGAAAATTATTTAATTACTTGATTATTCTAGAACTATTACATCATATTATTACACAAGAATTTCCCCGTCTAGTTTATAAAGTATCCTCAAGTATTAGGCACCAAATGTTATTATGGATTTTGTAAACTAGATATTCTTCTATATATAAAGAAAAGAGCTGTCTTCCTAAAAAGCTTAAAACTACATATTGTTTCCATACGAAAGCAATATTCATTGAATCGAAATATTTTTCTTATAATTCCAGAGTATGCTTTTTTTGTTTATTTAAAAAAAGTGTATGTTTTAGTTTATTAATGACGAAAGTTCTCCCTCGTTGTGAGTTCCAAGATAAAATTTTTCAATCAATCAAGAGAACCGCAGTTTTCCCTGCTTTCCACGGCCCTCTTTCCGAATAAAGAAAAAAAAAAAAAATGTTTACACGATCCATGAATCTGAAAAAAAAGGAAATCTTTCGGTTTAAATACTTGTAACTTAATATTTTTAGCTTATTCTTAGAATCCCCCTCCCCTCAAAAATGTTCGATAAGTTTTCTAACTGCTTGTTCCACAGGTTAATGGATAATTTTAAGTTTTGTTCAGAGTATTATTTACAGACAATATAAGAATGAAATAGCATAAATTTCCCCCGCTGTGAAAGTTTGTTGAAAATCTTATTCAGTATTGCCCATTGCATTCCTCTGAATATAAATGAGGCGGTGAAAGGCAAAGTGGTGTAAGTCAGTAAGTCAAGTGGTGTAAGTCAGTGAGTCAAGTGGTGTAAGTCCAAAGTGTTTTATTGCAAAAACTACAAAAAAAATCCACTATAAATTGAACAAATTATAATTCATAATAATTATTATAATATTGCAAATAATAATTATTTGAAATTCCACTATAAAATGAACATGGAGATTACATTTTTGCCCGCAAATAAAAAAAGTTGAAAATGTGACTTACACCACTTTGCCTTTCATCGCGTCAAATGTTTATTTTTTATGACAAGTGAGGTAAAGGTGCTTTTTGTACATAAGACGATGACCCAGTACCTACGGCGCTGGCTTTTGGTATCAAAGTTTGTGTGTTTGAATCCCACGGTTGGCAAGAGCTACTGTAGTCGTTCGGTACGAGCTTGAAATTGTAGGTCTTGATCTGTTAATTTTTTTAGCAGTCAATGATGAGCATAACACGCTAAAAAACCAACCAACAAACTTGCTTATACATGCCCACCAATGCACCTGTATTCCCAATCGTTTTGGATGCAAACTCCCGCTGTTGTAGCGAACTGTTCTTTCAGGCAATAGTTATGTATGCATTTCGTAGACAGTTTTCAAAATATTTTTGTAACGAAAAAATGCGTCCTCCAAAATTACATTTAACGCGTATTCTAAATTCTCTTTTATAACAAAACACATCCCCTCTTCCGAAATGCGACCTAGTAATAACGTATTTGAAAGAGGGGTCGTATTTTGTTAGGAAAAATAATTTGGAATACGTGTTAGGTTAAAACCAGGGAGTAAGCATTTTTTTGTTACACACACGCACACGCGCACACACGTGCACACATTTATACTGTGTGTAGGTGGTCGAGCATGGTTTTTTGCTTATTTTAAATGCGTCTCACAGTCTCGACGAGATTCATTTAGAATTATCAAAAATATCGTTAAAATACGACTTTTATCTTAATATAATTAGGTAACATTCTCAGCTTAAAGGGGAAAGCGCCATTTACACATTTATTTGATCAGTTTTTTTGGTATCGCATTATGCGCTAATTTCAGTTCCTTTATATTAAACACACTGAGAGATTTACAGAATTAAAGGATCATTCCTTAAAAGTGTAATAAATAAATTTACCTGCAAAAAGCAGTTTCGGAAGTCTTCTTGGAAAATGAGCGTCTGTTGATACAAGGGATCTAATGTCCTTCGGGCACTTGGTGTCTTTCTCTTTGCTATACACTTCCGACCGTCCAGGAGATAAACTTTTACATATGGTGCTGTAAAGTTTTAAATAATTTGTGAACTTTAGATAACAGAATGAATTTCTAAAATAACATTTTTAAAGCTTCTAAGATTCATGGAGCGGTGAATCTATATCTGTTCTTTTTTATAAATATTTGCAGAAGTATTAACCGCAAAGTCAAAATAAGTTATTTTGTTTTTAAAGGGGCTCCAGAACAGTTATCACCTAGCAGAAACTTGTCGCTACTAAAATTAAGATACTAAACAAACGTACTCGTATATCTTATCGAGATCGAAGTAAAAGAGAAGCAACCTTTAGTTGATAACACCATATTTCTATCTCGATAATAATTTTATAATATTCCTTAGATTAAGTTTATGAGCCTCGTAGGAATCAGCTAATTCTCTGAAGAGCATGAATCACACTAAGCGATAAAAGCTATGAGCTGGAATCTTCAACGCGTAAACGCCCTTTTCATATCTGCTGGAATTCCATCTAATTAGATTGCAAACATACGATTAAGATTACGGTTAAAACACGCTCCCCGATTTCTGCTGATTCGGAAATAATTTATTATTATTATTTTTTATTTTTAACAGGAAATGTAAAATTAACTTTAATACTTTCTGAAAGACTCGCTACAAATCTCTCTGGTCAACCTATTAATTTCCTTCGGCAGGATCTTACCTGGCAGTATCTTGGCATTGGGTTTGGGCTGCAGCCCCCTGGCCCTGATAACTTCAACCTCGAGGCAGCTCTTGCGCTCGCAGATGCCCAGTTGCACCTCTCCCAAGGCAGGGGAGGCAAGCGCCTGGCGCCCCACCAGCTGCCCGGGGCCTAGGCCTTCCACGAAACTCGGAGCCTCGCCGACCTCCGGGGGAAGTCGACACCATCTGTACGAGGAAATCGACATCGAGAAAGGTAAGTCAACAAGTTTAACAATTGGCAAAAGGGAAAAAAATAAAAAACCGATATGTCTTTTGAAGATCAAACAATGATTGTTTTGAGTGGCACGAATCTTTACTGTTTCGCCACCACTTTCTAAAGTGTCTGAATGTAACATTTATACGGCAAAATAGTCGGCTCATTCGCAACATCATTTTGATGCAATAGAGAGAAAAAAAATCACCTTAGAGAAAAGCAGCAAGACCTACCCGAAACGGTAAAGTTTGAAGTAGAATTGCTGGGGATATTGTTCAAAGTGATGGGAGGATATTGCCACGAGGAGTGCTGAGATTTATTGCCAAGTTTTATTTATTTATTTATATAGTACTTTTCTAAAATCCCGTTTTGGTTGATATAATATTATGCTGACAGATGACTATGTGTACAATGATTTGTATATTTATACACATCATAACTGATATACAATGATTGGTATATTTATACACATAATATTTTAAAACTGTGATTTCAAGAAAAAAGGACGAAAGAAGGAATAACATTATATCGATCTTTTCGTGGAAATAATGTAAAGGAAAATTTATGATGGGACTTTCCGATGTGATATTTCGTCCAGTTTAGGAAGATTTGGTTATAAAGCTAATTTTCATTTTCTTCAAATTTTCATTTTCTTTCAATAGACATATCATGAGTACCCTAACTTCTCTACATGAGGGACTGAGTGAAACAAAATTAGTCCTTGTTAATGAGGAAAAAGGACCCAATGTTAATGCACTAAAGACGGAAAAATTTATGTGTTTTGACACTGGTACTCAGAAAAGTGAAACTACGGCCGAAATTTGTCACAGGGTTCAATGCTTAAGAAAGACTCTTAGCTTCTAAACTTCTGAAAGTTTATTTCATAACTCTGATTCTCTGTTCAGTGATTTATTATACTCTAGATGAAAACTGTGTTTTAATATATATGATCAACTGGGAACTGGATTAAAAAAATCTATTTCATTATGTAATGAATCACTTTAGTTTGATAATACTGAATCACATCTCAAGAATCTAAGAAAATTCGTAAAACACCTTCTTTTACAAAATAAAATTTGCATATTTTTATCGTATTAAGAGCAATTTAAATTACCTTTTTAAAGGCATATTAGCTTTAAATTCATTCAGTGTATTGGGCTGTTTCTTGCTAAATATTTTAAATGCATTTGATTCACATATCCTAAATTTTAATAAGAACATTTCGTTGGAACGTAAGGTTTCCCGAAGAGTAGGCTGATGATTCGAGTTAATCATGTTGCCATAAATAGGTAGATATTAAAAATAAAGAATATTGTTTATGGGCCAGTGATTATCTGTTTTCCTTGGTATAAAAAGTCTTTAATAAATGCATTTGAAGTAAGTATTTTTAAAGGCTTTCATACTAAGATAAAAAAAATTAGGCTATAAAGCCATTAGGCTAATTATCAGGCTTTTATTTTGTTACATTATTTTATTTTATCCTTAAACAAAAATTATAATTTTTAGCAATTTTATTTAGAAAACAATGAACATACCAGTAATCTAGAGTCTAGTCTACTGCCCTCGAAAGACCAATGTTCTGGCTTACCTCACAGACCAATTTCACAATGAAAAGAAAAAGTTGTTTGAAATAAATTAGATTTCACATAACTAACTTATGCTACTTTTATAACACCTCAACACGAGGGAGAAATTCAGTTAAAACTAATTAAATTCCCCTGACAAGATAGCATCTCACCTATCATCTGAGAGATTATCTCGTTAATAATTTAGCAAACTACAGTTTATTCGTATCCATTTATCGATATCTTCTGTAAGTTTCTTCTGTGTGTGTTTGTTAAGCCTTTCGTAAAAATTGTCACAAGCTTGATTCTGGAACTTTAAAAGACGTTTTTGTAGATCCCTTTTTGTATTCAATGGTAATTAATGATGATCTAGAGATGCACTATAAATAGTGAAATCCACTGTAACAATAAGAGAAATTCTGGTAGAAGAAGCCTTATTTGTGCTAAAACGGAAGTAAAAACTCCAGCCTGCATTTTTGAGTTGTTACAATACTATAATAATTTTTATTTATATTAATCAACACATCTTACGATATCAGCCGTAAATCAATGTAAAGAAAACAAGTTCTGCTGTTGTGAATTTTAAAACGAGTGCCATAATGTATCAATCATTATTAATTTATTTTTTTATGTGAAAACTTTAATATTAAATAAAAGGGAAAAAAATTCAGAATAACAGAATTTTAACCCCCTTTCCCTCATAAAAAATTAATTCTTTGGGAAAAACATATTTTTGCAAGGCAAAACCATGACGTTTGCGGACGAAGTTATTTCTTTTTACGACTCTTACCAAAGATTTTTTGAAACCTACTGATTACAGTATGCAAAACTGTAGCTAAATTTATAATGCTATTTTATTTCTGGTTACATTTTATCTTAAAATATAAATGAATGAAATTAATTAAAAGGATCATAGAAAAACTTGATTCTGCTCTGCAAATATTATATTTATAGAGAGACATTTGATAAATGTATTAGTTCATAGTCTGGAGAAAAACGATTTCAGAGCAGAGAAACGCATTAAAAGATTTTAAAACATCTACATCTTCCTTATTTTCTACTTTCTTAAATGCATTTTCCTTAAAAGATCCCAAAATCATGTTTTTTTTTGTCTTTTTGTAATTCTTATCCATTAAATTTTGTGTGTTGTAGATTTGGTTAAATTCGAGCAGATCTTTTCTAGGAATTGATCTTAACGGATGAAAAGGAAAAATTATGATAAAAAGAAAACAATGTTTAGGAGATTGTGCAGAGAAAATCTATTAAATCAGCTTACATGGATTAATTTTTAACATTTTATTTTCAATAAATACATTTCCTTGAAATATTCCATTTCGTAAGCGAAAGCTAGTGACCTGAAGGATGATTGCTTGGCAATATTTAACACCAGAACTGAGACAGTACTTAAAAGAAAATGAAATTAAAGTAGGGGGGATTATCAGTGCATTTTACGGGAATTCATCAGGTATAATTCATGCCACTCGACGAATCATTGAATGAACTGAAAAAGGCATCGAGGGAATAGACAGATATATATAGGATAATGGACCACAGGAAATAATTTTCACTCAACGGCGGTTCGACACATCGAGGCAGTCGGAACGAAAGGGGGTGGCATGCTTGAGAAAAGAAAAACAGAGAAGGAGGAAGGCTCCGCACACCCAAGGCACGTGCAAGGAGACACAAAAGAACAATCCAGATATAGTTAATCGCGCCACCACGAAAGCAGGACCACGTCAGCGGGATATTTCGAACTGGGTATACACTTAGGGCAAAAACAAAATGAGGTAACTTTTTGTGTGGGGAAATCGTGTTGGATATGAAAGCGGCCTGACTGAGTTAGACATTTCAAAAGTGGTATTCATGTGTGAATTTGGTAATGATATTGAAATTACTCTGTCTACATCAGGTATCTTTTTCTGCAATTTCCATTTCAGAATTAAAAAAAAGCAAAAACTTTAGCAAGAATGTTCTTCAGATGTACCATCATCTTTGTCAGATAACTAATTGTTAAAAAATCAGCCTGTTCTTTATTACTAATTCAATATCTTTGATAATAAGTTTAATTTTAAGTTTTAGTTATAACTTACGTACAGAGTAAGGATTAAGACATTTATATCGAATAAAAATGCATTAGAAATTTGGGGGCAAGAAATTTAGATGTGAGCTTATAAATACCGTAGTTTTTTTTAAGACTCTAATTTATATTTTTTCTTATGTCATTTTTCGTCATTATGAGACCAAATTAGCAATTAGGAGAGTATTAATGTATTTGCAAGAGATGGATGTAACCGCTGTAGCCTTGTCAGCAAATAGAGAATTGTTCCTCCTAACCTCAACTGTTCTCATTTTGTTGTTGCTTCAAGTCTATGCCCAGCGCCATGGGAAGTGTCAATAGAGGCGTGCTTGTGTTGCATCACGTTTGCGTGGAAGTTGTTGTGTCATGATGTACTTACGATCTCCCTCTGCTCCTGGCCGTGCCCGTCGAAGAGGGTGTTGATCCGGAGACCTCCTCGCCGCCTGTAAGAGAGCAAAGAGGCTGGATCAGCCTTGACACAAACCCCCTTCACCGTTCACCACACAGCCCCGGGCCGAATCCGCCCTCGTTTTCCAAAGCCTTGCGTCGCACACAGCAGGAATGAATAGACAATTTCCAATGCTACGCTCGCTTTCAAATCTGAAGCATTGCAATCCAGCATCCCGTAATGCAGAAAGAAATCTGCATATCCTCTGATATGCGTACAGCAGTGCAATGATTTTCGAAGCTCTGTGCTGAAATAGACGCTGGTGCAGATATCGCTAGCAGGAATGAAACGTGCCACATTCTAATCTATGAGAGTGATATAGCATGAATGGCATTTTAACGCATTTAGTTTAATGATCAGACTTCATGTTCATTCTTCACAGATGAAAAGCAGTTTGGTATTTTATTCACCTTATTTTTTTCAACAAATCTGTGAAAGGTACGATGATACTTTTATATTGATTTTTTAATTTTAAATTTAATGAAAAATGTTTTCTTTGATTGTAATTAGTCTGTAGTCTCTAGATTTATAACTTAAAATGGTTTTTAACTATTGTCTATGATTTCTGCTTTGTAGGCAAGGCAATGGTAACTATGCCGTCTCCATTGTTGAACCTAGGTGCTACGTATACAAACAAAAAATAAATTTTTACCTACCACCAACACTTACCGGGAAAACCTATAGTAGTTTTAGAAACGAACTCAAATAGTATTACATGTGTTGTACTTTTGATGCCAATCAAAGCAAAGCCAAAGTTAGTTTTCATTTTTTGACCATAACATTTTTTCACACCAAGATAGTCCATACACAAAATTGTTAAATATAAGAAACTTTATGATTTCTTCTCCTTTAAATATATATTAAAAAAGCAATTTATGTAGTACTGATATGCTTTATAATACATAATTGTATTCCTCCGGAGCTTTAAAAACAGTGAGAAAATATCTAAAACATAAACGAGCTATTCTATAAGTTAATGTGGATGATATAAAAATAAAAGCCTTAACAGATTTAAGCTGGTTTCATAGTCTAGATATTTTAAAATCTCTTTTTACTCATTCCTCCGTGATAGTTAATTCTGCCATCTTTCAGCAAAGATGTTATTTCTACTTTTGTAAATAGTATCTCTAGAATATATTAGAACGTATACAGCAGAACCATACAATATCTGTAGAAAGCCCATCGTGATCAATAAACTACTAATGACTAAATTTATTGTCAAATTCAATGTAAGTTGCATCGTTTAATTGGAAGAAAAGTAATTTGTACATATTTAGACTTAATTCCATCTTTCTTTCCTTAGTTCTATTCTACTTGTACATTTCTAGGGATGATGCTGTGCAAACTACATAAAAACTGAAGGGAAACATGTATAACTGCCAACTACTGATGACAGTGTTTGTAACTGAGGTTTGTGAACTACGACTACTAACATAAAATAGAATTGAGAACATACAGTTGAATATGTAAGAATTTGTAACGATTGCGTAAACCTACAAACTGTAAAATCTGGCGAAACAATGGCTCCTGCGTACGTTTCTTATTTTTTTTTTTAAGTTAATTTTAACAAAACTGGAATAAAACATTTTTAGTATGTGTTATTAAATAGAACTATTTTTAACTCTTGTTCAATTTAACTGGCAAATTGTTCGCAAAACACCCTGTAAATTTAACATCATTTTATATAAATTTCAAATTTTTCTTTGTTTGTAAATTAAGCCTAAGCATTATTTCTGTTTGATTGCAATTTGATTTTTGATGAGATTATAAAACATGTGAGTTTATCAACTTAAATACCAATTTAATTGAAATTTTGCAAATGTAATATTAGAAGATAGCAAACTACAATTTACAGAAGTCTTGTCTTATTACTATTGGATTCATATGTAATATAAACTCTGATAAATAACCGATATATAAACATAAAATACCTATTTTTATATGAATCCCTCCCACATAGGCACATTTTTCGTCAGATTTTTCTAGACTGATTTAAATAGTTATTAATTTTAAAAAAATCTATCATTAGCAATGTTGTATGAAAAAAAAATCTATCGAATCAAAACAAAGCCATAAAAGTTCTAAAAATAATAATCAGTTTTTATGTTTTCTTTAAAAAAATTTCCTAAATAAATCTCGTTATTTCATTCAAATTATCACATTATTGCATTATTAATTACATTATCTTCTAAGCATATTTTAGTGTGTCTACCTATTTAAGTCTTTAACATCAAATGGTTCCATTACGTTAAGCTCAAATAGTGTTAAAAAAATATTCTTACTAGGTTCCAGTAACATATCTCTGCACAGTGCAACTTCCCAACATGAATAAACGGAATATATTATACATATTTGTACATTGATGAATGCAAATACGTTTAACATTACAACTGTGAGTATACACACACAAATTTATATATATATATATATACACACACATACATATATAATATGTGTGCATGTGTACATCTGCATGTATAAACATACGTATATACATACATGTACAACATACTACATAGATACATACAGGGTGATTATAATTAAAGTTCAACTTTCAAAAAGCTGTAAAAAAAGAACCAATTGTCAGAATGACCTGAAATTTGACCTGAATACACGCGAAGAAGGGGGAAATGGTATGACACAAGAAAAAAAGTTCGAAATTTTATCAATAGATGGCGCTTTACTCGTCATTACGTAAATGGGTTCGGCTACCAGTGACATTTGAATCCCAATGCGACGGCTATTGCTATTTATGCGACGGCCCAATGCTATTGTTTGAGTTGCAGGTTAAACGAACTGTACTGCTCAATGTGCACGACTGTATCGATTTTTTACTGAAAAAAGGACTTCCAAGCCATTCAACAGTTGTGGCACTCTTAGTGGAAAGCCCATCCACTGAGACGAGATGACGCCACATCGAATGGGAAAACTCGGTTTTTAGTTATCGCAAGACCTGCTCAAGAAATTTTCAATACCGATACCTTAACTCCAAAACCTCTTATCCACAAATTTTTGCTGTTTTCCTGTTATGTGGGAATACGATAACCTATAGCTACTTCCCTCTATTGATTCATAAGGAAACTCAATAAATAATGTTAAGTCATTCTAAAAGCATTTTAATGAACAGCTGTGACTTATTTACGACTTATTTGTCAAAATGTTTGTTGACCCTCCTGCAAAATTTGTAATTTTTCAGTTGACAGGTTTTGGAGTTTAGGTATCGATATACTGTCAACCGTTTTCTGTCACAAGTTGAAACAGAGAAACAGCATTTTCACAACAGATCGGAGTGTATCAGTGGTGACGTTGTGAATGTGTGACGTTGCGAATGCGTGTCTTCAATTCAGCTAAGTTGGCAATCGGACCCGTGAATACAAGATTTTTCAGATAACCCCACAGCCAGAAATCACAAGGATTAAGATCAGGTGATCTTGGCATCCAGGCTGTTGGAAAATAACGACTGATGATTCTATCATTTCTGAAATGCATGTTGAGCAGCTGCTTCACTGGATTTGCAATGTGTGGAGGGTTGCCATCTTGCATAAAAATTATGCTACCCTCTCATACATGCTGTTGAAGTGCTGGAATGATGTGGTTGCGCAAAACAGTCTCATAGCGTCCACCATTGGTCCGGTTTCAACTTGTGGTAGAAAACGGTGGATAGCATATTGAACATTTCTTGAGCAAGTCTCGCGACAATTAAAAACCGATTTTTCCCATTAAATGTGGCATCATCTTGTCGCGGTGGATGGGCTTTCCACTGAGAGTGTCACAACTTCTGAATGACTTGGAAGTCATATTTTCAGTAAAAAATCGATACAGTCATGCACATTGAGCAGTACAGTTCGTTTAACCTGCAACTCAAACAAAAGCCATCGCATTGGGATTCAAATCTCACTTGTAGCCGAACCCATTTATACTATGGCGAGAAAAGCGCCATCTATTGCTGAAATTTCGAGCTATTTTTTTTTCTTGTACCATACCATTTCGGACGATGGTCGAATGGCTAGGGCGCTGGCATTTGGTACCGGAGTCTGTGGGTTCGAATCCCACTCTTGGCATAGACGTTTATAGCCGTTCGGAATCGGCTTTAAGCAGTAGGTCCCGGTCTAATTAGCCCTCCTGCAGCAAAAGTTGACCGTAGAGCTCCAAACCAAAGCAAACCATATCAGTTCCCCCTTTTATATTCAGGTCAAGTTTCAGGTCATTCTGATCAGTGGTTCTTTGTTTACAACTTTTTTAAAGTTGAACTTTAATTATAATCATCCTTACATACATGTACACTTACATACATACATACAAATATACATGCATACATATATACATACATTCATACATGTACAACATACATACAAACAGACATACACACACACACACACACACACACACACACACATATATATATATATATATATATATATATATATATATATACAGACACATACAAACATATACATCCCCAGTTGTAAAGTTATCTGATATCAAACATATTTTCTAACATTATATATCTGTTTATAGACAATATTTGATCTGAAATATCTAGAAATCTCTTTGCAGAAGTGGGTTTGTCTGTGTATGTCATATCCATGGAGACAATAGGATAAAAGGACAACCTGTGCTTTTAATCTTTTACAATCATTATCCGTTAGAATGAGCCTGAATGATTGAATGATTGAATGATATGGCATTAACCTGAGGGATGTGGCACAGTCACAAGATGGTCGTCTATGCTCGGAAAATTTCAGCTTTGCTGCAGTGGTCCCTTTAATGGAATCTAATTACACTTTTTTGTTGTTCCACCTAACTCTTTATCCTTAGATTTATGCTAAGTGCAACAAAATTCTTTACAATCTCGCGGTTGCGTAAAAAATAGCCCTGGAAAGAATCAAAGAACCCTACCAACTTTTCAGGGAGTAAAAGGAATGTGTTCTCCTTTTATAGCCAATCATTTAGACAGATCTAGCCCCGTGGAATAAGCGGTTGAGGTAGTTCAAAGTTTAAGGGTCAGAAGCGTTTATTATAGCAGTACAGACTACAACAATTTTATTTTTCACACTGTTAAGTGTTTGGAGGAAGATTGTAGATGAGCAAGGGTCTGAATAGTTTTGATCAACGTATAAATTTATTTTAGAAAAATTAAGATGTTTAACGCCTAAATAAGACCATCACTGAAAACTACTCGGTTAAGATTATACTACTGGATTATTCGTTGCATGTAATATAAACTTAATTTTGTATAGATGTTTCAATGATTCATACATCATTTATATTCATTAGTATATTTTCTGATAAACATACACTGATTTTTTAAAATTTTATTTAGAAAATAATTATATTTGTGTTGTCATTGAGTGTTAAAATATATTATATGTATAATATATTTTAACACTTAATATATTTTGTTATATATTAACATTCCTCAGGTTAAACAAAACCTAATAGAGAGATAAAACTTTTGAAGTCATGACTGACTGTTGCTCCTTAGCGAAGGTAATTTAAAACTGTTCTTTCATTCATATTCTACTGAAATATACAAACTTCGTTATTTTGGACCCTTGTTTGTTACTAGTTGGACGATTGGCGTTACTTGATGGTACTAAATGAACTGTCTGAGAACAACAATGCAATACATTTTACTAATCCTACTTTATTTAAAATTTATTAAAATACATTTAAAAAAAATTTCTATCTTTCAATATTTAAAGGGCAGTTTTCACGGGGATTTATAGGTACGATATAACTCAAATTAATGGTTAGTAATACACTTCCTTGGAGCACATTTTAAAAAATTTTTTTGGTTTCAAAAAGTTTTTTTTTTTTTCTTTAGCCTTGCCTAATTTTATGTATTGAGACTATTTAGAAGGTTAGAAAGGAAAACAAAAGTAACACCTCGAACCGAATAATCCAATTTTGCCCTTTTGTTGATTTAACGGCTGGTTTTTTTGTTTTTGTTTCCACCGAGGTTCAACAGAGGAGGCCGGAGTAGAGAGGACGGTCTCGGGGCACTTACGTCATACTGTCTCCGCTGACGCTGCCGTCGGACGAGATGCTACTTCCGGCCCGCAGGTCCGGCAGGATCTCTTCACTCCGCTGCACCACGAACGAAGACGAGCCATTCCGGCGTCGAAAGAGAAGCCGCTTCTTGTGCCCTTACGAAAAAAAGGGGGCTCGAGTAACGCGCAGGGAATGAAGGAATCATAAAAGAGCGCCAAATCAAGGCTTATTTATTCTTGGCGACATTGGCAGTGGAACTTCATTTTCCTTACTCGGGACATTTGGGTTTATTTATATTTGGTTTACTTGCAATTGTGGACATTTGACTGTGAATAAACGATTCGAAATTTGAGGCAACACTCTTAGGGTTTATCGTGATAAATGAGAAGTCTCTAGCATCTGTCATTATTGCTTCGAACTCTAAATATGTAATGTTATATCGCATTATGTTTGTTGTATTTTAGTTCATATTCCAAACTTGAGTTTCATATTTAACGTAAGTTAGACCTTATTTAACGTTTAAGTTCAAGAAAGTCTACCTAGTAGAATTATTATAACGTAAAGGCATATTTGTTGAAACTGAGTTATATATTAATGGATATATATATATATATATAATATATATGCCAATTAATGTAATCACTTGTTTATTTATATCACCTGTATGAAATCAAAACACCAAAATGATAAGTAAATATTATTTTAGTCCAGACTTCCTTCTATAAAAAAAAAAAACTACTACAGGGTTTCTACAGCTATACAATATTGGAGATTGCGTGTATAAACAAACAAGGTAGAATAGCGATCAAGAAGAAGAAAGTATAGAAAACTTCGGTTTTAAAGGAGAAAATACCTTAGAAAAGAGAATGCATATTAAAAAATAACTCTATAAGAGACTATGCAGCAAAAAATCGCAGAAACTACAAAAATGTCTTTGGTTGAAATTATTTAAACAAGCGAAATATTAAAGCGAATTTAAAAGAAGATTTTTCTTTAAAGCTCAAACAAAATATTAAAAGATTTATAAGAGATTTGCTGACTCTTCCTCACTTCCTCACATAATTTTATATAATCATAAATAACAACTTATACTGGAAGATTAAGCTTAAAGAAGAAATTTTATACTACTATTCATGCATGAAGCTTAGTATTTAACCAAAACCTTTAATTACATATCAATAATATGGGCATTTTATTGTATCTTAAGGTTTTAAAGGCTCTTTTCTGTTAAACTCATTTTAATATCTTATATACTTGAAAGAAACCAGCAAAACAAAGGTGATTACATTAAAGTGAAATATATTATATGTAATGAATTGTTTCAATTCTATTACTATTGCTATATATATCACGCGCTGATTGGTGTTTATTGAAATTTACACATAATTTCTCTAAGCGTAAATCCTTCATTTTAAATCATCTATCAAGTTTCTCAAAATAAAAAAATAAAATTGTCTTTTAAGCTTGGGTGATGAATCTTTGAGAATGAATGATCCATTATTTACATTTTTTTACAGTTTCTCTTATGAGATAAAAAAAATTATATTTTTTTTATTAAGCTGTCTTTATGTGCTAAGACTATTCGCGGATTGACTCTGTAAGAAGTTTTGATATTGTAATGATTTTGATCTTAAGGCTTCTGTTTACTAACCTTATTGAATTCGCTCACCTTAAAGTTAACATTTGGAGAAAATGTGTCTACTACTGACAGCTACATAAATGTTTATAATCCAATAAAAATGATATTTTTAAATAGCCCGAACTTTTCTGCACCTTGCAACAGGATTCATTTTATAAATTTCGCTCACCAAAGGAATTTATGAGTGTTTAAAACACACTATACCACATTCCCCCCCCGAATAATTTCAATTTTAAAATATTATTTGCATTTTTTTTTTAAAACGAAAAATGGCCCAAGGTGTACAATTTCTTTCTCTATTACGGAGTACAATTTTTTAAAAAAAAATCTTTAAATCCAAGTTTGCAATTTTTGGACACATTTCCTCCATAGGTTAACATTGAGGTGTGCTAATCCAATAGGGTTAGTACACAGCAGGCTAAACGAAATTTTTCGTAATTGGAAAATATTGAGAAAAAAATTATTTTAGTACTTTAAAACCGTTTTTGATTTTTTAAATCTTTTATGGTTTCAGATTTAAATGTGATGTTTTTTTATCACATTATTGTGAAAATTCTAGAACAAACTACATTTTCCGTGTTCGATGCTGAGCAGAGTACCCAGTGTAATACGTATAATGCAAAGCGTAATCAGTATTATGAAAAGTGATCCTGTCAGACGAAATGAAATATTAAACTATATCAAAAGTATTAAGTCATAAGTCAATTAATTTGCATTGCTAAAGTAATTTTTTTAATTAGACATTAAGCTATTAAATGAAAGGAATGATTCTTTGAAGTTATCAATGCGCTTAAAATAAATGAAATTTTATTTCCATAAATCTGGAGAAATAGAATTTTTTTTTAATTGCCTATTTCAGTCTAATAAAGATATGCTAGAAAAGGTTAGTAGAACGAGAGATAAAATATGGATTGTCTATGGCAGTGGTGCGCAAACTGTGAGTCGCGACCCACAGGGGGGCTGCAAAGAAAATTAAAGGGGCGCTGATAGTTTGAAATAAATTTATATTACATTGAATTATTTAATTAAAAACTATGCTTTTCCTTTTCTATTATTGCGTATTTTTAATATTTTTATTTATATTTTTTTGTACAATTGCAAATTTATAACTCAATATGATGTTTTAGTCACATGAGATTTGCCAAAAACAAGTGCAGAATGTAAGCAAGACATTTTTTCATTGTTAACCTGCAAAGTATATATACCCAAAAATTCACTGATTTTAAAAATAGTTTGTCAAAATTAGTTTATTTCTTATTTCTATTTTTTTATTATCATTTTGTTAATAAAAAAATAAAATTACGACCGAAAAATATTCATCGTGTCGAGTGATTTTTTATTTAAAGGAAAAGGGTCGCAGTGGAAAAAAGTTTGCGCACCACTGCCATATGGCAAAGATTGTACTTGGGAATTATGCAGTTATATTAATTAAAAGAATGTAAAATTTACGTAGATAAGATCTCATACTAGAATCAAAATAATTTTTATCTATTTCATGGATTAATTTTTTTTCTCAGATTCCATTATAATTTTTCATATTATATTTCCACTAGTATAATTCTCGACCCTGGCTCCTATTTTCTAAGATATATTGAGTCAGATTTATGCATTAGATTAATAGTAAAACTACTTCACTCAATTTCAAATCAGAATAAAAATATCTTAGACTAAATTATGACATATAATGCAAATTTTAAGATTATCTCGATAATACCTATGAATTTTCCCTGCTCAACAAACCATAGTAAATATTTAGAGAATATTGTTACATTAATTTTATTCCTAACAACTTTGAAATCACAGCCTTAAATGATTTACTTCGTGAATATTTTTACAAATGTATATATATCTCAAATTAAATTTCTCTGTTCAGGTAAATACAACGGTAGATATTCTCAAGCTAAAATTATTTTAGATCATTTCACCCACATTGAAAACGTGTATGTTCTCAACGTATTCAGTAAAATCGTTTCGTAGTTCTTCAAAATTAGTTTCAAGAATGTAAATCAAGATGTTAGTGAATATGTTCGATTTCCTTATTTGTTTAATTTTTTAAAGAGAGATACTTGATAGAATCAGAATAAGATGCATTTGTTTGAAAATAATTTTAGAGTTCTAGTTTTCATTAAAATTTTATTTGTTTATAGATATCAGTTATAAAATATTGTACTTATATATATCGTTTATATATATATATATATGACTAGAGTTTCACTTAATAAGTGCTTCTAGTTCCCATATAATGTGTAACCATAATTTGCATCTAGTTGTTGGCAAAAAACTATGCTTAGAGATGCAATTTTCTTTAATTATATACGAAAAATGTCCACGAATCACTCTCTATTGGGATGCAGTACACGAAATACAAAATTGGGCTTCCTTGAAACTTTAAGTGATAAGGGAATCTTTTAAAGAGGAAATCTAAATTTGAGTCAAAGCAACTATGTATGAGTAACAACTTAGCACCCACTTTTTCTTTTTTTTAATCAAAAATTAAATTTAGATTTTTGAATAAGTTATTTTTACTTTAAAACTTTAGTTAGTAGAACATGTATCTTATGTATCTTAACTGACTGGTTGTTATTTTAATCTCTATGATATCTGAGCGCCAGTAAAGAGAAACAGGGCTAAAAATGGGACGTGCTTTGAATTGACCTTTTGTAGCATATTCAAGCTATGATTAAACACTTAAAGTTTCTGAGTTGCACTATAGATGAAACATAAATGCACAAACATGCTGCATTTTATATTCTTCTAAGGAGACAGAGCATGCAGTTCTAAACATTGGATAAAAATAGGGAAGTCACATGCATAAAAAAAATGAAGGTAATGAAAGCAAAATTCGTATACGAAAAGAAATGCGGTATACGTTGGATTTACACAAATTCGTGCTCTCTATATATCAATATGCAGTTCATTTGCATATCCATTGTCATCTAAAACATCATTCAATATTTCCCTAAGCTAATCTGAAGGAAACACACAGGCTTACTGTTGGGAACTTGCAAAAACACTTGCTAAAATGTTTGGATCACAAAAGCCAAATGAATCATGAAACACTTTTACTTAATTGGTATTTTCACACAAATATGATGACTTTAGTTACTTAATAAATTCTTAGGAGCAGTTTCATAAAATTTCATATGGTATTGATGAAAACACTCTCATTCAAAGTAATTTCTACGTTTCGTGTCTGACATTATGAAAATATGGAAGATGTTTAATCATTTGATCTAGTTCATAGCAAATCAGCGAAGCATGCAGAAATTTAATTCTACTTAAGATATTGAAACTTTAAAAAAATAATAAAATTGTTTGCTAGTATTTTGTGCATTTATTTCAATATTGCCATAAGCATAAGTACTTGCGAAAAGATAAACGATTTTTTAATAGACATAGGAAAGTCAAAGAAATACAGGTAAAAAAAGAAATTAGGAGAAACATTTTTTTGGAATGAAATATTCAGCTGTGTTCATACTTAATTTAAAAAAATTGAACGTAAAAGCATTTTACTCTGGAAATAGACCGTGCGAAATGTTTTTATAACTGAGCATGCAGATTTATGAGTTTCTGGTTTGAACTGACTTGAAATAGCACCAAGACGAGTTTCCAAGATGAGTTGGTCGTCATATAATAGGAGAGGTGTGTACTTACCAGTTACACTCAGCTGCGAAGTGCTGCTGCTCTTTTTAGAGAGGAAGGGGCTTCTCTTAGCGTAGGCGCTGCCTGGTCTGAGATCTGTTGGGGTGTTGCGTCGAATCATGGCCTTATCTTCTGTGACTAATCCGACGGCTGTGTCAGAAAGGCTGCCGTCCATCTCTCGAGAAGACGGATGGACCGGTCCCCCGTAAGTCGAAGAGCGACCTGTAAACTCCCTGCAAAATAACGTTACAATCCAGCCTTTCAGATGTTATAAACAGGAATTGCTGGCACTTACAGGAATACCAATTTTTAAAAATTAATATTTTTGCATTAGATAATATAGGTTACTTTCCAGTACCAAGCATAAAATAACGTCGAAGAGCGAGCTGAAAACTCGCTGCAAATAAAAGTTACAATCCAGCCTTTCAAATGATATAAAAAAGCACAGATACTTTTAGGAATACCAATTTTTCAAAATTCATATCTTTACAACAGAGAATATAGGTTCCTTTCCGGTACCAAACATAAAATAATGTTGAAAAGTGACCTGTAAACAGCCTGAAAGAAAATGTTACAATCAAGTTCTTAAAATCTTACTAACAGGCACGGGTACTCACAGGAATACCAGTTTTTTGAAACTAATATCTTTACACCAGAGAATGTAGGTTCCTCTTCAGTACCAAGCATAAAACAAAGTGTCCGCGACAAATGATAGAAATGTAGACTACCAGACCTATCAATTTTTAACGTTCTTAGTCCAACCTCTACCATCACAGATACTTTAGATCATGGTTACGGAGTTGCGGTCAATATGTGCAGTGCCTGTGCGCAGATCATTTTGTCAAAGTATGTGTTCCGACTCACTTTTTTCTAGTTTTATAACTTTTTCAAAAGAAAAAAAAAGGATTGGTCACTAAGTGTTATCTTTTGCTGCATTATTAACCTTTTAAAGGCTGCAATTTTAGTTTTTGAATTATACTACACGCTATTTATAATCTAAAGGGTAATGTTTTGTCTTGAAATTTCCCTGTGGGGTTGATGTGACGTGGGATTGATGAAACGACGTTACTTGGGCATGATCTAATCTAACTGATTGTCTGAATCCTTTTCCGGATCAGCAGAAAATTATCTACAGCAGATAATAAAATTACTAAGCAAGCATGGGTTCTAGGAGTATTATCTGCCTCTAAAACCGAGAGATTATAACTTTAAGCCTACGATATTGGAATTTGAAATTTCCTGCTCCTTTCAAACCACCTACCAAAATTGTGAATAAATTTATAAGGTATAACATTAGTATTATCCTCTGTTTACAAACCATATTTAAAGGTCTACCTATCTATTATCCTACCTGACACATTCTGACCCTATTCTTTAATAAACCTTGCATAATTCTCGGAAGAAGGATACCCAAAGAGTTTTATCAGGATGGATGAATCTTATCACGGCGTAAGCTACTCAGACAAGTACATATGCATACTCATAAGACCCACTCATACTATGAAGCAAGTACCAGAGAGCTGTGAGCGAAAATGAGTTTCAGGTTTCCCACTGAGCGGGCGAGGCTGAAGAAATAAAAACTTTGATTTATAAAGTTGAATACCGTGGTAGACTTTTTGCGATTGAAGTTAAACGACGGAGGAGGCAGAACCAGTGAACAGAAAGGCTAAGTGCCAAATGTAGGAAACAATTAGGGGAAATTAATGCGTTATTGAAATTATACTTTAGAGTATTTAGTGGTGTAAGCACAGAGGAGGAGTATATTTTGTAAACCAGGTGCATTGCTATATTTTTTGAGCTCCATTTTTGGTAGTATACTCAAATTGGGCAGAAATAAACTTTTAATTTGTTAACGAATTCTAGTAAAATGTTCTTATAACTGAACCTTACCTCCTTGCAAGTCAGGATAAAGAAAGTAGGTAATTCTTTACAAACACTTTGCAGCATATGATTTAATTACTAAAATAAAAAGAAAATCCCCTATCTGGAATGTTTTAATTGCAGCCCACAAAATCAGTAATATTGGCATTAGAAACTAGGTTCTTGTGCTTCCCTTCGTAAATCATTAAAAATCAAAAACTTAAATAACGCATAAGACACGTTAATGGTAATTTTATTCATAATATTTAGTTAACTTTCTAACCTAGGCAGTGTAAATCAAACTATGACACTCAGCTGAAACAGCCTCAAGAATAATTATTCAAATGTGTTTAAAAAAGAATAGTCAGTCTAAAGCAACGAGACAACGCAGAAATTAATTACGCATGTAACAAATGCCAATATAAATGCCAATAAATGTGAAAAAATTCTAAACATCAACCTTTACATTTAAAAGTTATTGGACAAACTAAATTCTTATTTTCCCCAAGAAAATGAAAGAGAAATGTAAAATTTTCCAATAATATATTTCAATGTTGAAATGTCTTTTTTGAAGAATTTTCAGGGCTGTTGGGTAATAGCCCTATGGGATTCGCTCAGCTTAATGTTAACCTATGGATAAAACTTTTCCAGTGATTATTGAGTTGGATTTAAAGACTTTTTTTAAAAATGTACTCCGTAGCAGAGATAGAAATCTTTTACTATCCTATCTTATTCATTTTAGAAATTTCATCCACCAAAGGAAATAATTTGCTTTTTAACTCAGTATACCACATTTCCCCCCCCCCCCCGAATAATTTCAGTTTAAGGGGACTCGGTACATCTCATTTTGTCGAAAAATGACCAAATTGACGAATTTCACATTTTTATTCTAAATTATTCCTTCACATGTCTAGAACATTCCACCCAAATTTCGTGTCATTCTGATAAATATTTAAGGAGTTTTGGTTAATTTTCGTAACCCATATCTTTCATTTTCCCTTTAAATGTGGCTTTCCCTAAAAATTATGGTTTACGCTACACTACCATTTTATCAGATGGAGATGCTAAAACATTTAATCACCTCTGTGAAAATAAAATTTATAGCCCTTCTGTAGAAATTAAAAAGGAAGAACGTGTAAATCATGGTAAAGAAGTAAGAGATTAGGGACAGCTTTGCAAAATGCTGTTAAAGATTGGCCTGTTTGTGGTGTCAATTTAGGAGGCAAAGGGCATGGTAGTCTTAAGGAAACGACAATAAAAAAGCTCACAAAATACTATCAAAGAGTAATTTTACAGAACAAGGGTAATGTAAAAAATATGAAAACTGCAAATTATGATACATTGTTCCACAGTATTTCAACTGACCAAAAACCACAGCACCACAAATGCCCAGGTGGGGCTCATTCATGGTGTTTCTACCAGTCTGCAGTTTCGAAAGGTGTAAAACCAGGAAATCATAAGTTAAATGTTGGAACACCAACTAAAGAAGAATTTTTACCAAAGATACTTCCTATTTACCAACGACTAGCATTAAATGAACTTTTAGAAAAGTGCATTAGTTGCAAAACGCAAAATGCAAACGAAAGTTTGCATAATATGATTTGGTCTAGGTGTACCAAAGACATATTTGTGTATAAAAAACGTGTAGGTCATTCTGTTAGAGAAGCAATTTGCGGAACAAAGGTGTGAGTTTTACATTAAAAGGAATTCATAAAATACTTGGAATAAAGTCAGGGTGCCATACAGAAAGACTTGCAAAAATGTTAGATATGCGAAAACAATCATTTCGAGAAAGACGAGCTACATCTAAATATCAATATGCAAGAAAAATCGTAAAAAATGCAAAAGCTAAACGAGAAATTGTAGAAAAGAAGAGAGAAGGAAAATTCTTATAGTGCTGGCTACTTTTAAATCTATTGGAAAGTAATTGACCCTTGTTCATTAAATTTAGAAATTGAAATATTAAAATTTGGTGGTTTTAAAATTCATATCTTAAGCTATTAATAGTTTATGTTTATAATTAATGAGGATTTATGACAGAAGTGCATCTTATTATAATTATATAACAAGTAAGTAGTATGTATTATGCCTTAATTTTTGTACATTTACAGAATTTGTCTATTTCAAGATAATTTTACTGCATTAAACGCGTGGATAACACCTTATATATTCATCTCAATTTTTTAAATTAAGGTTTCTAGCTTTTATTTTTTATTGTGAAAACTAATAATATATCCTATTATTGTTGGCAAAAAAGTTTTCAAGAAGTAAGATTATATTTAATATGATTTTTATATAAATGAAATCTTTAAACTCATTTTTCTCAGTTTCTGATTTTTCAAATTCTCCCCATCTTCGAAATGCTAAGGCTTCTACAATTCTAATGCAAATGGTCTAAGTTTTTTTTATTAATCTCGATACTCACTGTATCAAAACATCTGATCGGTTTTTTGATATCTATGAAAAAACTTTTTAAAAAAATTTATGAATATAAAAAATTACTATTTTCTGTCGTTTTTTCCATATGCATCCACATTTTATTTTTTTTACACTGATCTACTTATTTTATTTAAAATCTGCTCAGAAGTTTTGTGTAGTTAAGTTTGATGAACAAATGGTAAAAAAATCTAGTTCCAAATATCAAAATTAAAAAAGACGTAGGAATTTGAAATTTATTGAATTTTTTTAAAAAATTTCAAATTTTCATAAAAAATTATAAAAATGTTAACAATTTGAAATATTTTATTATTTTGTATCATTCAGACTTACTTAAATATGATTTCATAATTTTAATATAGGCTTTATTTAAGAAAAAAAAATTTTGGTACCGAGTCCACTTAAAAATATCATTTGTGTTTAAAGCACTAGTTACCACCATTTTTTAGGTTATAAATAGCGTGTAATATAATGGTGTCGCTGCACTTTTTGGTGCCTCAAGTTTTTTTTTTTTTGATAAACAAAAAAAAATATTTGTAGGATCCTCTTTAAATAAATATTATTTAAAGGGGGGAGTCATTTATTGAATTAATGACTCTCACCCCAACAGATTGTGACAGAAATCGATGCACTGGTTCCTGAGGATGAATAACGCCGTCATGCCCACAACTGTTTAGGAATGATATCAAGCGTTTGTGCTCTAAGCCAGCGGTGCGCAAATTTTTACGACCGCGACACATTTTCTTTAAATGAAAAATTACGCGACCCTAATGAAAATTTATCGGCAATAGCAATGTAAATGTTAACATTTTTCTA
The DNA here is from genome assembly GCA_907164885.2 of Dolomedes plantarius. Lineage (NCBI taxonomy): Eukaryota > Metazoa > Arthropoda > Arachnida > Araneae > Dolomedidae > Dolomedes > Dolomedes plantarius. The sequence goes on along the minus strand of OU015492.1, from coordinate 31,569,889 downwards.
ATTTTTTAATTAAGAATATGTTAACAAAAAGAATTTAAAACGAAATAAGCAAATTTTGAGAAAGTATTTGAAAAATCAATGAACTGTCAATTTAGGGTATATATTTACTCTGCATAATAATAATAATAAAAATGTCTACCCAAATATTTACACTGGTTTTTTGCCAAAATTCGTGTGACTAAAACTTCGTATTTAGATATTACTAAGTATTTGTATTTCATTTAGGTGAATATTAACAAAATATAAAGCTAAAAAAGACCATGATTTTAAAATTACAAGCTTTATGTTAAAACACTGAAAATTATAAACTTCATTTATCTATATAAAACTAAACTAGAGAAAAAATAACGAGAAGGGTTAACCTGGACTGATAGTATTTGTTCAATATTTGGTGAAGTATTTGAGAATGCTACACTCATATCATCATTGTTTGGTTTTTATGGCTACTCGTTTTGAAAACCCAGTCTCGCACATATAGGTAAAAAAGCCAATGGAAACAATGTAGCCTAGTAATACTGTTTGACACCTTATTTAAATATATCATATGTTTTTAACATATAAAATAAATATAAATAAAAATATTAAAGATATGTAATTATAGAAAGTTTACAGCATGTTTTTAAATAAAATAATAATTCAGTATGATATAAATTGACTTCAGACTATCCGTGACCCCTCCCATTTTTTTCACGACTCCTCTGTGGGTCGCGACCCACAGTTTGCGCACCACTGCTCTAGGCATCCATCGCGAGTCTCGCAATATAAAACAATACTCTTTTTAGTGATTTCCATTGCAGTCCTCTGGTGTAATATTATACTGAATCCCATGGCTATTTTTGAAACTGTATTAATATATCCTAGTCTAGTGTTTGCTTCTTATATCTATCAATAAAGGAATGAAATCAGCAGTGGGCAGTTTCAGTCATGTCAGATGTATTGGGTACATCGATAAAGCACGCGTATCTGAGGTCATAATTGTAGAGTTTTTTTAAAAATATTTATTTATTTTGTGTTGCATTTAAATTATTTAAAAAAAAACGTGGCTTTTAAGAGGGGAAGAAAACACTCCAACTTGGCGATCATTCAACATATTTTGTATTCATTACCATCAATCCTGCGTATACGGTGGTGAGTTTCATAAATTTTCAGCTTTTTTTCACTATCACACCTTTTTTTACACCAGTGTAAAAGCCAGTGTCTTGTTCAAATTATAGTAAATAAAATTCTTAGCGTTTGTTTTTAATGCAGTTAAAAAAATTTCAGGCCACTACAGTGTTATTTTGAGTGCTTGTACTAAACTCAGACAGGAAAAAAATTGATGATTTATTAAATTACAAATTCATCGAAGCATCAGTCAATTTTTTTCACGTTTCTTACACACATTTAAAAAAGTTCTCCCTGCAGAACAGAACATTCGAACCCAAGATATCCCGTCGACCGAACAGGCGGAGTCGGAACTGGCTTGGCAAACTCTTTCTCTCTTGCCAATTTAAATATTACGGAGTGCAGATATTTTGCTCGCTCCAGATATTTTGCTCGGGCACTATCGCAATGCGTTAGTATTAGTAGAGTCAAATTACGTTTACCCAGATGAAGGGCAAAACAGGGTGTTGTTGTTCAGGGAGGGGCGAATCTGGGGGGATCGTACCCTCTCCCATCCTCTCAGACCTCATAGAGGGACTTTCCGGTCTTAATAGCGCTTGCCTGGATTCGATCCGAGCACCCTCAGCAGCGAAAGCAAACGCGCTACCACTAGGCTACTTTGAGCTCAAAAATATGAAAACAGTGAGTGAATTCGAGGAATTACTGTTGTTTGAACAGTCAGAGTGACGTTACGCTAATGGATCGTGCTCATAACATTTTTTGCAGTTGTCTTATTATCGCTAGCACAATTTAATTGTTTGTAAGTCAAGTAATTTCGAATTTTAAAATGGAATTCATATACCTGTAAGCAGTTGTGAGCTGTTTATAAGTTTAAAAAAAATTGTAACTAAAAGAGAAGTAAAAGTATCCCACAAACAATAGAAACTTGATGGAGACAAGTAAAAACTGGCAGTCAGACTTTTGTCATGAACCTCAAAAAGTTGTTTTGAGCCATTTTCGATACCCACGTCAGAGTATACAGGGTTTAGCTCCATATACAGTGGAATCTCGATCGATCGTTCCCCGAATCATCGTTTTCCCGTATGTGTCGTTTATTCCACCCAGTCACAACTATGAAATTTCTTTGTCATGTTCCCGCATCTATCTTTTTCCATCATTTATAGTTCATTTTAGTCGGTCCCTTGAAAAACGATAGATCGAGATTCCACTGTATTTCTATACCATCATTTTACACATAAATAATTTTGATCTAAACGAATGACACTACGGATATAGGGGTAGCACCTCTTACATATTCATGTTGCATTAATTGATGGATGCTAAGCGGTACATTGCCCCTGAATATAAGGGCACTGTATATGCAGAATCAATCTATATTTTTTTGGCGATTCATTCCCAATCATTTTCCGCTGTTGAATTAATTGCCTTTTGTGGTCGTTAACTGGCTACGTCATTCTGAATATCCGATAAGTGAATATACGACATGCGTTTAAAAACTTTTTCGAGGAGAGGTAAAACTGAAGTCCCCGAAAGTCACCGGATTTCAGGAAAAGAAATCGAATAAAATTATTTTGTGCCTGTTCTTAAGAAGATTCGTTTATGAGATATCTTCAGCGCTAGCCAGTAGAGAGAACCCTGGATACTTACCCTAGAGTGCGACTGTTCCTGTGGAAGGCACTGCTGAGGCTAAACTTGGAACTGGACTCAGAGTCGCTCCTTTCGGGACTGACCAAGGGACTGGACGCACCGACACCCAAAGAGGCAGCCATCCGCGAGCCACCACCGCGGCGGAATCGGTCGTAGTCACTACCATATCCACTACCTGCTGCGAGTAAAAAGGAAAAACTTATTAAACGGAAAAATATTTTTATTCAATCAGTACGCATGTCTTTCGGTTCTATGGTATTCTGATGGAATCATTTAAGAAGATTATCTTCAGCCTCATCTACATAATAGAACATATGCACGTTGTAAAGCATACTGAACATTGGGCAATATCTTTCAATAATTTTTTTGTAACAAAATTTTGCTGTTTTTTCTGTTCCCTTGTTAAAACTTGGCAACAACGTTTCAGTGTGCTTAAGTCGTTCCAGATAATCAACAGAGGAGGGCTAGGGCAAAAGGCTCTCTGTACCAGGCGTGGTTCTAATCTGCGGTTCGAATCCTGCTGTTGGCATGTATGTTTGTTGATGTCCGAAACCAGTTTTAAACTAGAGGTCCTTCCCTGTTCAACCTCTTAGCGATATAAGATGACCTCAGCGCTAAAAAAGAAAAAAAGTTACTCGAGGGGTCAAGATTGCCTATTGAGATGACCCACGAGCTTGCTGAGGTGCTAATCTCTTACACCACCGGAACTCGCTCACTTAACCTCACAAATATGTAAATTGTAGTTGATTTAGTTATTTGTATAACAGTTGCCGGACAAATCTCAAAATTATGACTTTCATTATAGCTGTTTATAAACGCATTAAAAAATTGTTTCGAGATTATGAGATTTTTTTTGACAGTGTATCGTAATATTATTAAAGTGAATAAAATTATGCTTTCCCTATGATTTTTCAAGTATAAAACAGATATTTTTTTAGTCTAAGATTATATCAAATACAGACAGCCGTCTTTTAAGTAAAATTTTAGATAACTATAAAAAAATATATATTTTATATTACACTATGATTAATTTATAAGGAAAACTTGAGACTACAATTAGTATCATATTTCATTCCATTTAACTCGATCATTATTCCTGTCCCTAAATAGAATAATTTTACAGTTAACTTTAAAACTCATAATATACGAAATGTAATATAGGAGCTATATTTTGAGTTGACAAATGAATGAAATAGCTACATGTCCGGTCATTCATCTGTCTTATACATACAATCAGTTTGACTATGTGATATACAGGATGCAAAAAAGCGATGTGAAAACGAATGTACCTGTGGAAGTATTCTGGACAACCGGGTTTCTTCCTTTGAATATTCTTTCCTCTAGGTCATTCCGGCTGTAGGGCACCAGAGGCAGCTGGCGCTTTCGGAACATGTTGGGAGGGGGCAAAAGGTGAACGTTAGAGAAGTGTGATGAAGGCTGGAAACGAGGCCTAGAGAGTAATAACAAAGTTAATATAAATATATGCATATCTATACTCATACACAAACATATACACACATCTCATGGGAAGGAACTAGCTCAAAGTAATACGAATATCAACAATAAAATGAATGAAATGATGATATAAATTTCATGATGGAACAATAATATGAATTTCAGGTTGTTAACAGGTTTCCTAGGAAGGTACTAGCTAAAAAAAATTATATGAATTTCAACAATAATATGAATAAAATTACGGTATGAAAAATATTATTTAACAATAATATAAATTTCAGGTAGTTCAAACTTCTGTTAAGAAGGAACTAGCTCAAAACAATGATATAACAAAATGATGACAATGATACATCAAAACAATACCCACATGAATGAAATGGCGATATGAATTATGTTATGAAACAATAATATGAATTTTATGTAGTTCACACATCTCTTAAGAAGGAACTAGCTCAAAACAATATGAATTTAGACAATAACATTAATGAAATGATATGAATTATATGGTGAAACAATAATATAAATTTAAAGCACTTCTCACGTCTCTTAGGATGGAACTAGCTCAAAACAATGATACGAATTTCAACAATAACATGAATGAAATGACGATAAGAATCATAATGTGAAACATTAATAGGAATTTCAAGTAGATCGTACGTCTTTTAGGATGGAACTAGCTTAAAATAATATGAATTTTAACAACGATGCGAAAGAAATGATGATGTAAATTTAAAAGATAAAACAAAAATAGGGATTTACAGTAGTTCAGACAACTTTTAGGAAGGAATTAGCTCAAAACAACGATACAACAAAACGGTGGCAATGATACGTCAAAATAACAATAAAATGATTGAAATGTCATTAGGAATTAACAATAATTTGAATTTCAAGTAGTTTAAACATCTCTTAGGAAGGAAGTAGTTCAACACTACAATATGAATTTCAACAATAACATGAACTAAATGACTATATGAATTATATCATGAAACAACAATATGAATTTCAAGTTGATCAAACATCTCTTAAGAAAAAACTAGCTCAAAACAATATGAATTTAAACAATAACATTAATGAAATTATGATAAAAATTATAAGATGAAACAGTAATATGAATTTCAACTAGTTTGCATACCTCTTAGGCTGGAAATAATTCAAAACAGTAATATGGATTTCAACAATAACATAAAGGAAATGGCAATATGAATTATACAATGAAACAATAACATGAATTTCAAGTAGCTCACACATCTCTTAGGAAGACTTCTGAAAACTGTAATATGAATTTGAAGTATTTTAGGCAGAAAAAACATATTATTTTTGATTTTATAGGTATGATAAAAATGTATAATAAGTATTAGAAGCATAGTTATTTAATAAACGTATTAGTTAAGATGCATTATGATAGACAAGTCTCTATTCTTTCAAATTTGAATTCAGTTGAAAAAACTAATTTTAAAGTAATAAAGATGACAACTTTAACAAATGTGACACTCTCACTCAAGTTTTTTTGTCTTTACTTGCTAAAATAATTGTGATGACTTGAGAGTCGAACCAGTTCCTTCCGTCTTCCTCACAGGTGTACTAACTATAACAGTGTCAAGCTGTCACGTGGTTTTTGTTAAAAACACTTCACGGAGTGTTACAGTGAAGCACTAATATTTACCTCTTTGATAGTATTTATGAATTAAATATTTTTTGTTGACATCAACGGAACCATAGAAACTGCATCAGTTAATATTACAGGTCTCCAGTCTCAAGTTTGATCTACTAGAATCAACTATTCCCGTAAATGTTTGTTAAATTAGAACAAGCCTACATTTAATGAAAAACAATTTTTAGTTAGAAAAAGTAATTGAATAATAAACACAAATTTTTTTTGAGAACTTTAAAATTGTAGACTTTGAAATATCGGACCCAAAAATAGATTAACTTGAAAATATTTTGAGGAAGAATGTTAGTTTTACTGCATTTATACTTTTGTAAAGGAAGAAATACTTCTACAGGCGTAGACATAATACATTTCTAGCCAAGACTTGAAAAATAATAAATTAAATAAGTACTAATTAAAATACTAATTTAAAATTTATATGCTAATAGATGGTGAAAAGCTGTGTAAATGATAATTTGAGGAAAATAAAATTAAGAATTTTAATTATTTTAAGTAATTAGAATCTGTTTTGAATTATTATTCTAATGGAGTGGCAACTTTTACTGTAACGTTTCACGAGGAATTGATGTTTAGAGATTTTTACAATAACCAATAAATGTCTTCCTATGTAAATTACTTGGATACAGTTAGTTTTTGCTGAAATAATACCATATTATACATAAAAGTTTCGTTGATTGTAATACATTTGATTTTAATCTTGAACAATTGACAACCACATTTAAATGTCTTTGGTTGATATCATATTGCAACTATTTCAGGTATTTGTATAACGCACAGATATGTGCGCTACAAACACACATGTAAAAGCAGGAATATATGGTGGTATATATTTTAGCCAATAATATTGTATTAACATAATATTCTTTAGAGATTAACATGACAATTTAATACTAAATACATAGAATGCGCGAGTAAGAGAGGTTATACATTATAGATTACGGCCACCCCCACTTTTGTGTACAAGCCACTGTCAAACTGAAGACCTTTGCTGCACAGCAATTCCTACAAACTCAGCCGAGGGTTGATTATCGCTGTTCGGTGGTGTTTCTTATGGGCCTGGGTGCTGGACGGACAGTACAGATCTGCCGACCAATTGAGGCAACCCGGGGGGGGGGCTCCAGTTGTAAGGGAGGTAATGTTACTCACGTCTGCGACATCCTTAAGTCACACTTGCCGCCTGGATGGGGCTAAATGAGTAACAGCCAGAGGCTATGGCTACTCGCCCCATACACGTAAAGTGGTTGTGGCTAATTTTAGATTAAGAACCGCGAATGACTGCCTGGCCGAACACCTGGCCAAAATAGGGATTTTGAACTCTAGCATAAGCACTTTATGTAAGACTGATAAAATGAATAAGTCCCATCTACTTGTCTGCTCGGGATTAGACTCCAACTTACAACAGAATAGTGACTTGATTGCTCTTTATTGGAGGGCCAGAGAACTCATGTCCTGACCGCACGGTCTTCAAGCATTGTGCTTCTAGCTTTTTAAACTTTCGAATTTTTATGTTTGAACTCTAATTTTGTTTTTAACTGTGTTTTCGTCGTTCCTTTTGAAATGTTTTTGGGGTTGCTGTTTGTTTTGGTGAGTGGCCAGATTTGTATGGATTAGGTTCGAAACTGCCATATGTAACAACAACAACAACACAGAAATATACTTCAAAAACCGCGTTTATATGTCTAGAGCTGAAAATTTTTTAAAGATCATAAGGCTAATAGTGGTCTGAAATTTTTTTTCATGTTCCTAGAATTCTAGATTAGTTTAATTAAACTTTATAAAAGGGAACTATATTAATGTTTGCCATATCAAAGTTTGACAGAAATAGTTACGAACAAAAATGAGTTTCGTTAATACCAACAAAGCTATTTCACGTACTTCCCAATACAGGGTGTTTCAGAAAATTTGACAAAGTATTTTGAGATAAATATCTCATCAACAACATTATCTTCAGTGTTAATCTAATAGCACAGAAGAATATCACTTTTGAGTAGTTGAATATTTATTAACCAAAATATGAGAAATACAAATGTATATTGATTCCATGAACAATTTTACAAACGTTCAATATGCATGCCGTCTGTGACACGTGAAATCAGCATTCAATTTCCTGAAAAACGCGCTGTAGCATGTCATTGGTAACAGTTACCAAAGCGGCACTGATTCTCTGCTTGAGTTCTTACACATTTGAAGGAATCGGGGGCACATAAACCAGGTTTTTAACATAACCCCAGAGGAAAAAAAATCGCAAGGTGTCAGGCCTGGAGAACGTGGAAGTCAGTAGAATATATATATATATATATATATATATATATATATATATATATATATATATATATATATAGATATATATATATAGATATATATATTTATATATATATATATATATATATATATATATATATATATATATATATATATATATATATATATATATATATATATATATATATATATATATATATAATATTATGTAAAATATTGAAATAAAAATTTGACGAATTCCCTTATACGATATTAAAATATTAGGTCATTTGAATACGCATTGGCAAAGTTATTAATACCTGAAATGATGTCAAATTTTTTTAAACCCCTTTATAATATTACATAAGGGCAAAAATTTTCAGTAATTGGAACGAGGAAAATGTAAATTAGATACAATTTCTCTTTGCTTATCAGAATTAATATAATTATAAATGCATAGTTTTTTTTCATTCAATAAAAAGATTTCAATTTCTGAAATATTGTGTAATAAATATTCTCAAAGTTTAAAGGAAAAATTATTCTCATGGATTGTTTAACTTGTTTTCAGTACGAAACTGACCCAAGTTTAAATCTATAAAAAGTTCATATAAACTCAAGTCAAGTAGGTTGAGTGTTGCCAAAGAGGAAGAAACAAACACTTTCTGTCATTAATAAGAACGACATAATTCTGTCAAAGTTATTTTTGTAACGCTGCTGATGTTTGTCCAAAAACGCAGTCAAAAGAAAATCGTCTAAAAATGAAGCTGAAAGAAAATTGTTTAAAAGCAAGTACCGCTCCTCGTAATAAAAGTTTCATCATTAAAATCAATGTTTTGTCTGAAGGATTGAGAATATTTTGCAGTTTAACTTTACAACATGCGGTATGATTTTTGGTTAAAAGAAAAAATTATAATGTTTTGCAGAAAATGATTATGTTTATGGAAAAATATTTTATAAAAAAAAAATCGAAAAAAATTATCTTTTTTGAATGTTACCATATTTACAGCAAATATAAACTCTTTGTTCAAATTTCAGATAGAATATAATTTTGGAAAATAGTTTATATATCCAGGATCGAAAAATAAAGGTTCATATATTTTACAGTGTCACCTCGAAACAAAATATGCGACTATTTGGATAATAAACATTTGGTTTTGATCCTTAGTGGAAATACACTGAAGTTCCACTGAATTAGGGATACCTACCTAGTAACGAGTTGGGCCTCCTCTGGCCTTGATAACGGCTGCCACACGACGAGGCATAGATTCAACAAGTTTCTGGAAACGTTCCACGGGAATGGCTTGCCAAATATTGGCTAAAGCTGTCCATAATTCAGTAAGGTTCTTTGGTGCTGTGATGGCCTTTCACGCCTTGTTCCAAAACATCCCAAAGATGCTCAATAGGATTTAAGTCTGGGCTTCTAGGTGGCCAATTCATGACAGAGAAGTCAGAGGAATGCTCATCCAACCAGCCAGTAGCCAACCGGGACTTGTGAGAGGTACAGTTTTCGTGCTGGAAAACTCCATTACCGTGTGGATAACAGAACAGCATAAACGCATGGAGGTGATCACCCAGCAACTCTACGTACCGAATTGCATTGAGGGAGGTTGGTACACGCACCAAAGATCCCAAACTGTGCCACAAAAAACACCCCAGACCATGATTGAGCCACCATGCCCTTGTACAGTTCCAGCCAGGCATGCAGGATCCATGGCTTCATGATCCTGACGCCATATTCTCAGCCTCCCGTCGGCGTTAAGTAGTCGGAATCGAGACTCATCACTCCATGCTACTCGTTTCCAGTCCTCTACACTCCAGTCTCTGTGGTCTCTTTTCCAGGCAAGACGTGCAGCCCGATGGCGAGTATAGAGCAATGGTACTCTCGTAGGTCGACGGCTCCCGAAACCTATACGGTGAAGCGAGCGTAGCACAGTCCGTTTACTGACTGTACGACTGGCACCGTCATTAAACTGGGTGGTAATTTGAGCTAATGTTTGGCTTCGCTGGCTACGTACAATACGCCTGAGCCGTCTCTCACTACGCACTGTCAAGGTTAATTGTCCTTTGCAGTTTGCCCGATCGCTAGTTTTTTTTCCATCATCCATGTATTCTTGGTATACTCTTGACACTATCGACCTTGAAAATCCTAGCTATTTTACGATTTCGGAAATTGAATGGCCCATGCGTCGCGCACCTACGATTTGTCCGCGATCGAAGGCGTCTAAATCAGACAGTTTACCCATACTGGCAATTCCAACAACTAATTCAGAACAACCACAGTACGCGCTATATATGCAGTTACCACAGCGCCCTCACTTGCGCATACATGATGCGCAGCGCTACACAATTTTCATAGGCTTTGCTATCCCTAATTCAGTGGCACTTCAGTGTATAATTGGAAAAAATAGTTTATATCATTTAGTGGCTATTAAATAGAAACAAAACTCTTATGAACGCGAGTTTATGCGTAAAAAATATATTTCATCCACGTTAAAACTAAAGAATAAATAGAACCGTCAGATTTTGTAGTTACAGCCTTTTAAGCAAAGTAAATGTTGGAGAGTATTTTATTTCCTAACTATTAGTTTAAAATATATGAGTTATCATGACATGAAATTCAATTTTCTGCTTGGTGAATTTTTTTTTTTTTTTACTCATGCAAAAATTACAGAACGCGTGGTTTCTTGAGTCAAACTTAAAATGTAGGACACCGAGGTCCCTATACCGGGGTCTCAAGAAAGCTTAAACTATAACAGGGAAATAACAGTTTAAGATACAAAAGCATAACGAAGCTTTGGATGATTATAGATTCAAGTGCATTAATGAAACACAAAATTTGTATATTATGTAATTCATACTAACTGTTTTGGATGATTTTGAGTTTTGTTTTCTACAATCTTAAATTATTTCCTTAAATTAAAATCACGAAACTGATATAAAATATTTTTAAAAATTTATTTTAAAATCAACGGCAGTAAGAAAAAAGGGTCCAATTCAAGGATGAACCCGTTGTATTTTAAGTTGAAATATCGAAATATGTAACAAAGAGGTTATTGAAAGAATAAGATAGTATTTCAAACCAATTTAAAATTCAATATAATGAAAATATCGAAGCAAATCATAGAGCAAAGATTCAAATATTCAAGCGTCTTCAAAGATGAGCATTTTGAAGAGGGTATCTTTGCTTGATTTGGAAGTTTTATCCCTTTTTTGGATAGCCATCTGGAGAAAACTTTCGCTATGAAATTACTTTTCTGAAATCACATAATTATTTATCAAATATATTGCTCATGACTGAGAGGAAAGAAATACTTGTTGTAAAACTTTAGTAAAATTACTCAACTTGAAACTAATTGGTATCAGATTCGACATAATTTGTGTAAACTAACTGCCCACGATTCTAAACATATAATCTTTCGTCTAGAATAAAATCAGGTAGAAATTTGAGTCTTGAATATCTAAGACAAAAATAAACTTTGCAAGATCTAAATCGCATTACCTTTCTTCACTCTATTTCGAGAAAGAAAGTTATGGATACACACATGTGACCTCATATAACCCATATTGAAAGCAATCAGGCCATAGGTTGGACAAGGGTTCAAGTTACCTGAGTTCCGGCGGCGAGAGTGACCTGGAGGTATAGTCCGGGTTCCTCCGGGCAGAGTTTTCGGCCATTGACCGGGATCTTCGTCTGTTCTCGAGCCCCGCCTCCCTCAGTCGCCCCCTTGTATAGTCGCCCGCTGCAGGGGACGGGGGCGTCGCGAGTGATCGCGATCTTTCGATCATCGGCGATGGCATAGGAGACGTCAGACTCGGGGGCAGGTTCTGTTGGTGGCGGCGGTCTTCTTCGTAGAAGGGCGGACTGTTGTCCACTGCCATTATTCTGCGTTCTGGAGAAAAAGAGGAAGAAAAAATTATTATGGGAGCACCATATAGGTGGGCCAACATAGCTCCCTAATCTCAACCTCGTCCTCGGACTAACGGGAATCGAACCCACAAACTGTCGGTGAAAGAACTCAGAGTATACCCGTGGGCCAAACCATTACGTCACACGGCCTGCGGATTAAAGAAAAGTGGGCAGTTTAGAAGGAGACAGCGCTTCAACCATGAATCGATTTAAAAAACCAAAGCATGTCGAAAGTTTCCTTTTCTCCGCCTCTCAAAAGCTGTGAATTTGCTCTGAGGTTTCTTGATCGTACCATGAGGTGTGATCCCTGTTTCAGGTATTTCTTACGATAATTACCTCTCCCATTGAAGGGAAGATTTAGAAAAAATTAAAGCAGATTCCGTTACTAGGTAAAGAAATGCAGGAGAGAAAAATGAGAGAATATTCAGTGAAGACAATTCCCAGCTTTTCTCAGATTTCATTTCAAATATTTTGGCAAGCTTATTATATTTTGGCAGGTCAGAAGTCTTTGCGAGAAAATGGAGAAAAGACTTATTGCTACTATTTTCTCAAATCCTTATGCCAATGCGTTTAAATAGTGTGAATTTTATATTAGAGATACTATTAAATACTATCTCATAGAACAACTATTTATAGAGTTGGTTTATAAAAAATGTATTGTTTATAAAACAGACGAAGGGAATGAATGTTACACAAAGGCATTACCAAAGAGGTGAGGTGAGGATCTTAAGTTTCCCAAAATCTTAATAAATAAAGGTGTTAAAAAATGGCAAATGAAAAAGATGTAAAAAGGGGGAGGAAAAGATGAAATGAAAAAAAAATAAATGAACAAAACAAAGAAAAACAAAGTAAAATAAAGTAAAATAAATAAAAAGCTAAGTCAGTTTGAAAGAGCTAAAAAAGGTATAAAAAATATTTGAATACGACGATGAAAGCTTACGTAGATATTCACTTCCTCCTTAGTAGATAAAAACAGATGAAACGGAATGTTAATAAATGTCCTAAAATATGCGTTTGCTGATGTGCCATTACAAAAAAAAAAAAAAAAAAAAACAATAAAGATATTCATCATGACGTAGAAAAAAAATCTACAGTATCAGTGGAAAAGTCATCTAACACCCTTTTATTTTAGTATTTAATATTGAGATAATTTAAAATAAGGGTCTCCAACCTTACAGAACATGATCAACATGACACAGGACCGCGTAATAAATTTGTTATCTATTACGTTATTATATTACGGTCATTTGAATGATTTGTCGAAAGCAGGTTCAGCAACAGTAAACTTCCTATTTTATGAAACAGAAAAAATACATTGCTTAACTGTATGCCAAGTAAAATATATTGTCATTTAAGTAATTGGGATGTCAATGTAGTCTTTATGATATAATTCGCAACTATTTTTTTTGACTAAAAAAGCTATATAAATAGATTTAATTTGCGATTAGCAAAGTGTCCTCAACATATTTTTCCGTCAGAATTGTGTTTTTTCTTTTACTTATATGTTTTTGCAAGAAACAATGTACATTTAGCATTAATTTGGATTATCATCTACTCGTTTTTATACCCATAAATAACATCTAACAACAAATAGTTTAGAAAAACGATAATTTGATAGTAGTACTTAGATGGGTTACGAAACTTTGGCGTAACTCATTAAGAACGTCTCATATAAAACCATAACAATGGATTACGTGACCAATAAGAATAAAATGAAAATTTTCCCTCAAACTTCCTCTCTACAACAGGCGATTTTTTTCCTCTGCGTTTTCAGTTTGCATACGATTAACCATATATAGAGCTTTTCGAACTTCAACTTTCGTTTTAACTTAAAAGGCTGTTGACTAGCTCAGCGGACTACGAATCTATAGATAGCGGGCCATCCAAGGCTCACGGAGCACCGGTTAAGAACCTTCTAATTTAAAATATCATTCTCAAAGTTGCTGATTTAACTTGTTTTATCCCACTTCTAATATAAGACTGGTGTTCTATTCTTTCCCTAGGTTCCACCAAGACAAGTTCAGACAGGAGTAGCTAATTATTTTAGAACCCAATATCTCGATACACTTGTTGATATTTTGGTAACATACTTATTTCAATTTCCTTACAACCTCACATGCATCTTTTACTAAAACGGATGTTTCTTTTAAGGGGGTCCAGGACACAAAATTCTTCAAATTTTTGAAAAAAATTTACTGCATTAAAACATTTTGTGTTCTTTTCCGCCTAAAATGACGTTTAAATAATGTTTATATCTTAATTAGAACAGGAGATATTAATTTTTATCTTGCAACATTCTAATAGCAGACAATCTTTGTTTAAACCTGTAAATGCGTTTTCTTCATGATAGGATTTTCCACCATTTTTGTCTTTAAATTGTTTTAAGTCAAGAACCATTAAAATATAAATGGTTCAAACTTGAAACATGCCTTATTTAAATTATAATTAAAACTTATATATTTCTGTTTAATTAAATGAAAAAAAATTGAAATTCGATAAATAATATTTCGAGCTATAACGATTTTAAATCACCACATTTTTTAAAAATTTTAAATTTTTTAAAAACTTTATGATGAGAAGTTTTATCATGTGATTTTGTTTACAAATTAAGTGGTTAACCATCGCAAAAAAATTCAAAATTTTGATTCAATAAATAATACGAGGGTCATTTTTTAAGTAAGAACCGTTTTGTAATGGAGTAAAAGAAACTTTAGTTATGAACGTAAATTGTATCACAAACTAAAATATGAACATTTTTTCCTTGGGAACAATTTGATTGGGACAATTTTCATTGGGAACAATTTTTATTGGGAATTACTGGATCGTCCACCATGCAGCCCTGACTTAGCTTCATCAGACTTTCATCTGTTTCCAAAACTTAAGGAATTTCTTGGAAGGAAGCGCTTGGAAAATGATGACTTGTTGAAAGAAAGTGTAACTAACTGGTTGAACGGCCAGGTGGCAGAGTTCTTCGATGATGGGATCCAAAAGCTGGTGACACGACTTGACAGATGTTTAAATGTTAATTGTGACTATGTTGAAAAATGAAAAATGTTCATATTTTAGTTTGTGATACAATTTACATTCATAGCTAAAGTTTCTCTTACTCCATTACAAAACGGTTCTTACTTAAAAAATGACCCTCGTATATATTTTAAAATGTGTCCCGGACCCCCTTATTTATAATCAGTTATTTTTATAATGTTAGCTACATATGGTTTTCATTAAAGGTTACCTGTGTGTGCTGAGAATTTCTCGTCATAGTCCGAGAGTTCTTCGTCAGATATCCTGCTGCCGGTCGGAGAGAGGGTTGTAATCTCTGTTTGAAAAGATGTCTGCTTTTCCTCGTCGCGGTGAACAGACAACTGGAACCACTCAGAGGAGTCGTCCAGAGGCTTCGAGCCCAGTCCGATCACGACCTGAGACAGAACAAAGGATTTTATCACAAGCGTAGTTTTGTTTTCCTCGCTCATAACCGTTACTTCGAACAGTGTTCAATGTTATCAAACATTAAATAATTAATACTCTGTCAAAGTAGAGATATTTATTTATTAATAGCTTTAAAGCAATAACTAAGAATTAAACTATGCATTATCTTTAAAACAAAAAAAATTATTAGTTGAGGTCATTATAAGTAGTTTTTAAAAAATGAATTGCTTCTCTCCATTTATTAGCACAAAAACTTCTTTTACAGAACTCTGGAAATTATAAAATACTGGAAAACATGTAAACGTGTTGAATATAGAATAAAACTGCAGAGGAAGCAAAGTTTGTTCCCATCTTCTCTCCCTGGTGTTTTGGACAAGTAGGGAGAGAATGTGCAGAGCATCAAGAGAGGATCAAGTAAAAGCCCTGGAAGATGCTTTCTATTGGATCTAAACAGATGTTATGTCTCTCTGTCACTCTTTCACTCTCTGTATATATATATATATATATATATATATATATATATATATATATATATATATATATATATATATATATATATATAAATATATATATATATATATATATATATATATATATATATATATATATATATATATATATATATATATATATATATATATATATATGCTTTATTAATATATATAAAACTTTATTAATAATAATATTATTAATAAAGCAAGGTCCGGGTCTGTCTGTCAGTCACACACCTCCGGGTGTACCGCCTCAATGTGTGCGTATGTGTGACCTATAAAAGTTACATCCATGAAATTTGACACACGGGTAGTGCAGACTATGGGAAAGTGCCCCTCGAAGCCCGAATTTTAAATTTTGTTCTAGAATTTTTTTTATTTTATGTTTTGTGGGATATTTTATGTTTTTTTAACTTCAGATTACGATATCTCGGCAAAAAATGATCGTAGAATTTTGATCTTTTTACAATCTAAGACTACAGACATTTTTCCTTCAAACAAGACCTCATTTGTTTAAAAATAATTTAAAACAGACTAATATTTTCATCAAAATATTAAACCCGCTTTTTCGAGAAATTTACGGACTTTTGAGGATCTACGGTCGATGCTCTTCGAGTTTTTCTCTTACAAAGAAAATATTTACATCATCTAGAATATGAAAGCTTTCTCATTCATATAAACCTCATTTCAAGTCTCTATCTTAAAATTTCGATTTTTAATTGAATTTTAAAGAACGATACTTAACACAAATTTCTATCGGTTCTTCAAACTCGAAGAACGGCAAATTGTCAAATTGTTACATATATATATATATATATATATATATATATATATATATATATATATATATGTAATACGCCTACACAATTAACAAACAGGTGAGATGATGGCAGTCATATATCAAGTGAGGAAATTTATTAGGTTTCAGCAATGTGAAGTCAAAGTTCGGGAACACAAAAAGCGAAAGGTTACATTGCAATGTATCAAGAGAAGAACCCAGGCCTTACACACTATCAAAAAAGCGGGCGAGTGAGTGAACGAAAAAAAGCGGATAAGTCTTCCTTTGCAGGCGTATTTATAATGGAGATGTTCCCTATTTTCCATCAAATTTTGGAATTATATAATTCGCCAGAATCAGTCACGAAGCGGGCGCTGGTGGATGTGTGTCACTGGTAAGAAGTACTTGAAAGTAGGCATATTTATCATAAATTCTTTAATGAGTTTTGTAAGTAGGGGCTTGAAACAGGCATATTTATGCTCTACTAACTGATAAGCAGGATTTGAACAGGACATATTTATTATCTACTCGTCATTGGGGTTTAGTAACTAGGGGCTCGAAAGCAGTTATTTATTATATATCAACTTCACTGGGGCTTGCGGGTCATGTTAGTAGGGTTTTAAACATCGATTGCGGGAATGGAATTTATAGTGTCTGGAGAAGATTCAGCGGTGCTTGCATTAAGGGCAAATGTAAAATATGAATTAAAGTACTCCTAGGTCCTAGTTTAAAAGAGGGGTTGTCGTTTGTTGAAAGAGAGACTTTGGAATACACGTCGGGTTAAAATTGGGAGCAGGCAATTTTCGTTACAGTGTGTGTGTGTGTGTAAGAATCAGATATATTAGTTATTATTTTTAATGAATCGCCCTCACTCTTTGGGTATGAGTCTCGATGACTCATACTCAAGAGTTCGCGGTTAAACTAGTTTATCACCGAATAGAGAGGGAGTCCTATTGGAATAGTATGCTGACGGAGTTGGCAACCCTATAAGGAGATGGGGGATTTTCAGATAACTCGGTATTACTTGCTGTGTGGACGCGACACTTGCTGGTCGTTGAGCTAGAATGTTTGTCTCGAAGTTAATGGAGTTAATAAAAATTATTTAATTAGAAACGAGTTAATTTCTGTCTTGAAACAAAATCACGAGATATATATATATATATATATATATGTGTGTGTGTGTGTGTGTGTGTGTGTGTGTGTGTGTGTGTGTGTGTGTGTGTGTGTGTAAGTAACGCTTCTATCCGCGTCATTATAAAATCCAGTTCTTAGCGGCTAGTCCGGAAAAATGCAGTCGGGACCGGAATCCTGGAATTCTCTTTGGTGGTGCAGTCGTCATGGCTAAGCAAGGCAAGACATGCTATAGTCCTTTAAATTCGTTTATTTACTAATAAAAGCATATCTGGCTCCATCGTTCGTATTAAGATTCTATGCAATGTTTAACTTGCTACGCCAGTCTACTCATTTAATTAATCTCAATCCCGTACATCGCAATTTCGCGACGCGACACGACGGACAACGTCTTTCCAGTTCGACTTTCCTACATGCTTCTGGAGTTCTTTGTTTTTTCAAGCCCGCTTAGAAATACCTGCTTCGCTTTGCATGGAAAGTTCTAGAATCCTCTTTGCTGATGTTCGCAGTTTTTTTCGCGCGAAACCCTGTCTAAACTCCTATAGTTTCTTATTTCGTATACTCGCGTTTATTTTATTGACTATGAATAATCATGGCATTTACCGTTTTAATTCCGATTTTCCATAGAAGAACTCCCATTTTTCCCACACACACACACACACATATATATATATATAAATTGATAGATAGATATATAGACGGATACATAGAGAGAGAAAGAGAGATTGCAAACAAACACACGCACATAAATATATTTGTGTGTGTGTGTAAGTAATATAATGGTAAGGTATAGATTTAATTTATCTGAAATAAGGCAGTAAAATTAAAATTTACCTCTCCCAGGAAGTCACTGAATTCTCTATTTCTGTCATAATCCCAAACACTAATTTGTAAGGAGCTTTTTCTTATTTCACTTTGACGAAAATTGTAGTAGCTAAAACTTTGATTCCAAATCGGGTCATTAGTTTTGCCTATGGTCTTCGAACGTCGCTTGCTTTTTTCGCTGAAATGGAAATGAATGAATTCATTAATAGGTAAATACACATAGTAATCTAGAAAGTAAATAAGATGGTTTACAGGATAAATAATAATAATAATAATTAATTGCACTGGCCGTTTTTATTGGATATGAGCCAAAAATTAGCATTATTAAACAAATGTGAAACGTCTATGATCTAACATGTCTAGCTCCGATATTGATCCATTTCAAGTAATCAATGAACTCAAAGTCATTTGCTACAAAACTCTAATAAATTACAAGATAAAAAAACTTTTTATATACCATGTTTTTAAATTTTCTGTTGAATCATATAAACTTAATAATTCTATGTATTAATAAATACATTTTAAAAACATTTTTGATGAATTATCCCATCAACTTGAAAGAAACTGAAGTTAACTTGCGTTTAACATTTCGTTCCCGTACCGGCCGATAGATGGCTGCACAAGTCTACAAAACAAAATTAACTGAAAATGAATTCAATCCTGCTTAAAGATGGCTAAAAGTATTAAAATAATGCATTGCCATCGTGTTTTGAGCTATTCTAAAAGTTTCAAATGTCTAGCTAGTCGGGAAGTTAGTTAAAAATCGATTGCAAGATTTGTACTCGAGAAACACACACACAAACAAGAAAGCGAGTTAATAAAAACGTGGTAAAAATGTGTTAATTGATAAAGAGGTAAGAAGTGGTGACCATTAAGTTACATAAATACACTGCCTATTTATAAAATATTTTCTGAATAATTTAAAAAAATGATTAACAACAGTTTTAATAGAAATGTCAATAATATTATCAAAGAGAAGTTACTCTAAACTACTTATAGAGTAACTCATTGAAGGTCACATTCGCACTTGACCTTTTATCACATTTGTACATGCCTGGATTTCAGTGGTTTCATCATCTTTTTATATGAATGTCATTATCACTTTTAAATTTGATTACTTTTATATTTATTTACCTTTGTTAATATCACTTTCATAAATCATTGATTTTACATCTTTATATCTCCTTGCTTTAATCGCCTTTATACGTTTAATTACCGTTCCATTTTACTACTGTATATTTAGATAATTGTTCTGGTGTTATCTTGCGTTTGGTGCAGCTTATCCTTTCTGGTCGTTGAGCGAAAAAATTTCAGCCTACCAACCAACCATGAAACGTAGTCTAGGAGCTTTTGATGTAGAATTATTACTTTTGAAGTATTTAGCATTTCAAAAGGAAAGATTAAATTGAATAAGAATTATTGTAATAAGTGTTCAGAGGTAAAAGTAAGGTTGTTTCAAAGAAGCTAGAAATTTATACCTGGCGTCCGGTAAAAGTAATATTTTGAAATATGGATTCCTGGGAGTTCGGTCCAGTCTAGGAGGAAGTTCTTTTGCACATAGAACAGTCACAGCCAACTGGAGATTTTTGGCGTTGTACCATAACCGTACCTGGAAAACAAAGTCACAAGTTAATGTAGGATTACTATATAATAAATATTTTTCTTGATAATATATTCCTACACACATCTTTAATAATCTCAGATGACTATTTATTGGCTTTAACATGCAAAATTTGACTATGTGGCACAACGAGCATCTATGCAGAAATTATCACATACAATGAGAAATCACATACAATGAGAAATGAAACAAACCCTTTTACTCGTTACCATCTCTCGAGCAAGGAAAATAGTGAAACAATGCTCCTTTTAAGTGGGCTAGAATTTATACTCTTGTGATATATCAATAGAAAATATTGCATTTGAGGGACGTTATATATGAAGGTCAACAGACGTCAATTAGATCTGAGACTTATAGATTTTTAAGACATTCAGGCAATCCAAAATATAAACTCCTTATGATGTATTTATATAATGAAACATGTTTGTAAATGTACTCGATATCTGATATTTTTACACGATCTCATTTTTGTGATCTTCTGAAGGAACTAATAAACAAAAGTCGACCATCCTATGCCTCAGGATAATGAGTAAAGATGAGAGTAAGTTGCTATATTTTAATGTGTAATGATATAAAAATTACTAAGCTTTATTCGATTGCAAAGAGACTGTAATTTAAAAAAAATCTAATAAGAGTATATTTTAAAACTCTCATATTTAGTTAAAAAGTATTAAACTAACAAATATAATTAGTGTAAAGGAAAGAATCTGTTATGAACGACCTTTCATATGTTTCCGTTCAATAAATCAACTACTCTGTTGGTTCACTCTTACTAGTTATTATCCAGATCGCGCTTGAGGTAGCCTAGTGGTAGCACGTCGGCTTTCGGTGCTGAGGGTGCTCGGATCGACAAGCTCTCCAGACAAGCTCCATTAAATACCTCCATGTGTCGGCCTGACATGGGCACATTAAATCTGTAGACCAGAAAGTCTCTGTATGAGGTTTGAGGGGGTGGAAGAGGTACAAACCCGCAGATGTCACCCCTGGGGGTTTTCGGTCAAAACTGAGGTAGAACCTGGCTAACTCGGACTCCGACCCTTGTAGTTCCATTATAAATTGAAGTCGCACCCCTCAGCACGCGAGCCTATCTAGACCTGGTCTGGAAATACTTCCGTCCAGAGGGCGTTAGAAACAACAACAACAGCAACAACAACAATAACAACAGCGTAAGTCAGGTCAGTATTCTAGACGAACTACTGGTCCTCAAAGCTGGAGGAAATTACATTCTGTTCTTCCTTTTGTACACTTGAAGCTTATAGTTAAAGCAATTTTTTTAAAAAAAAGCACGCATTAGTATTTGTCTAACTTTATTTTTACTCAGTCGCATATCTCCACCGCGCAGTTATAAGAAAAAAAAGCAACGGTGAGATCTAAGGGTGTTTCGTTCATTAATTTACCTGTATACGTCCTCCGACTGAACTTCTGTCTGGGGATCTCGGTGGCATATGGCTTGTTCGTCGATTAGAATATCTGAGATAACGTGGATCTATTTAAAAGAATAAAATAGTTAGGTGAACGGACGTTTTGCATGTCATAAAGATCTCTAACAAAGAACGGAAGTAAGTTTCTGAGTTAAATACACTGTTCTTAACGTCCTTCTATTTGCAATATAAAGAGGTACAATCATATGAAATATATATCATAATAAAACATTTCGTCTCAATTAAAATATACAAGCCTTTTGACGAAATCTTTAAATTAAAAAAAAAAACTCCTTATTTCAAGGAAAAATACTGGGTACGGCAGGGAACGCACGAAAGAACGTTCTGATTTGGAACGTCAATAACAAAAATACAAAGCAAGACAGGGAAAAAAATCCTTTATACCTGAGAAAATTTTAAAAAATTAATTAATTTAATTTTGACCAATTATTATTTTCTTATTATTATTTATTTATACCCTCGGAACATTCTTTCTGCCGTACCCTGTATCTCTTGCTAAACTCTGCTTATTGCTCAGGAAATGATACATCAGAAATTTCGAAATTTTATCCATTCAGTCTGCCGCACTATGCAAACTTAGCACCCATTCTCTAGCAGACATTTTTTACTCCTAATAACAACGAGAATCTCTTGCATACATTGGTTCGCCAAAGTTTGATTCTGTTTAAAATTTCATGAAGGAAAATATTGTTATAAAGGAAAGTAGTTTAAATATTTATCACTATGTAGTAAGTCACCATAATATAACCAGCAGCATTTGTATGATAATGCATTTACATCATTAGAATACTATAATCTAGTCAATAAATGACAAATTTCCTCTTGATACAACTAGTATAGGAAATTTTAAAAGTTTACCGTTTCTAAAGTAATTTAATAAGCTTAAGTGTAGCATCCATTCCAATTAACTGACCTGATAGTTGGTAGTGTAAATTCAACATCAGAAGTTGTAATTAAAGTGAAAATACCCAAAGTTTTAAATAAAAAAAGCTAATATAAACATAGCATTAAACAGTAGTACTCAAGATTTTTCTAAAAAAATGTATTATGCAAGTTTTATAGAGTCGTAAAGTCGAAAAAGAGTGCCGCTCGTAACTCTTTTTCGATTATTAACCTGGTTTTTATATTTGGTTTTCATTGCAGCCAGTGCCGAAAAGTCCGTTTCGCATAAATAAGACGTTACAAACGGTAGAAGCACTTGCATTGCTTTGTAATACAAAGATTCATACTCTCCACTAAGATTCATCCAAAATTCAATCATGATTTCATTTTGAAACTTTTCTTTTCGTGAGCTATCGCAAGACAATTCTATCAATCTTTTTTTCGATGGTTCTCAACTCAAATTCGTCTATTTATAGATATTATTGTTTATTCGTTTATTTATAGATATTATGGTATGAACATTGATTCTTTTATTAAAAAGTTTTGGCGCCTCCCCTGTTCGTCGCGCCTCCCAGGTTGGAAACCTCGGCTCTAGGGTATAAATGACATAGTGTAATATAAACTCATGTAAGAATGTATTGTAATGAGAGAATGAAATGCATTCCGAGATCTGACACACAAGGTAACATTTAGCAAACTTAGGCTTGTGTAGATGAATTCAAATTCCGTAAATCATTATAACTTTGAACTAACGTGATTTCATTAGGGGAAGAAAATAATCACTCGCACACACCTCTCTGCAGGGCCTCAGGATGGACTTCAAGATGATGTGGGGGCATTCTTCTTAGATCTATTGGGTCCAAGGGTGGCGGAACACTCCTGCAATCAATAAGAATGTCAGCATAAACTGCTAAAAAAACTCTCATAAAATGCATCGCGATAACAAAAATAATTTCAGAACAAAAATTACTAGAACATGTGAGTTAAAAAATCGATATGTTAACGTAATTAAAATCAACGTATTTTGTAAATGAGGTACTGAATTTATTCTGCTAAAAAGTATTCTTTTAGCAACATTGTAAGATTCACTAGCACATAGAAATATAGGTGGGTCAAAGGCAAAAAGAAGTAAGTAAAAAAAAAATTACATTGAGGAAATTAGACTTTTGTGAAATCTTAAATTATACATGCGTATCGAAACTGTTTATGTCTACTTAATTGTATTAACGGAAGCGTATTTTGATCCTTTGATAGTGTTTTAGGCACTTAAACCAAAAACCAAAGAAAAAAAACAATTTTTTAAAAATACACTTTATGAGCATTTGTTATGCTAATTGAGGGCCCGTAACGTGTTCAAGTGATGTTTATTTTTAAGTTTAAAAAATCTGTATCTACTGAGGAAGATGTATGTGTAATATATAATCGCACTTCAGTAAAAATATGTAAGCTGGTGGCTTAGGTTCAGTGTTTGGTGAGCTGGTGAAAGATTAAAATCTTAAAATATTAAAATAGAAATGTAAATATCCTTTTTTTTCTTAGTCCCGTAAAATTCTACATTTCTCTAACTTACTCCTGTCTTGCGGTTGCTATGCAGTAATCCAATACGTCTTGTTTTGCCATTTCGGTTCGGGCGTGCGTTGCTTGATCCCCACGTGAGGGGGAAGTCAATAATTTCGACACCAGCCCAAAGGAATGTTGATGATTCCTACAGAAGCGCAGGCTCCCGGCACCCCCTTTCAGGAGCACCGGCCCTGCACGCGGATGGATACAGCGCTAGGTGCAGGCAACGTTCGCAACGAAAAATATTTAAACGAAAACAGAAAAGCTAATAAAAAGTCAAGTTTTGTGCATAAAAAAAATTAATATGACTGTCTACAACAAGTTGTGTAAACAATGCTCCCAGTTTCGGCGTGTGTCGTACACCGGGGCTTCGGCCGCACGGGAACTCCTTTTTCGTCGCCCGGCTACGGGAGCGGAGGTTTTTTGGAGAAAAAAGTTTTGCGTGGGAGTTGACTCTTCTCAAAAAGACTCTCCCTGCTGTCTGCTATGCTTGACTGTTGTCTCTTTTGGTCTCCGCCGTGACTGATGATGCCCGCCGAGTTCAGCGCCGCCTCCGCTGACTGCATGGAAGGCCTGGAGGACGTAATGATGTAGTCACAGCTTATCATTGGAAGGCATGCCTCTGTCTATTCCTGTCTATATTCCCTTTCTTTCCCTTTTCAACCTCTCCTTTTTTTTTTTAGTTAAAATACAGCCGGCTGAGGTAATAGGCATTTTTATTATAAATATTTTTTTTGAGCTCATTTAAGTTAATAAGGAGTAATAATTCGTCACCAGCAACCTATAGTGTAAAATGTATGATGTAATATTTCAATTGTAAAAAAAATGTAAATTAATGAGGCATTGTTAATAATTGTAATTGATATTTTAATATGTGTTTAAATTTAATAAATTGTTGTTGCCTCTAACCTTGAATTCTGTCGTTTTGAGTTGGTTTTGCTTTTCATATCACCATATTAACATTTTAGCCTGTCTATTTTTTTTAAGTAAAGAATTCTATATACTATGTGTAGAGTGGTTAACCTTAATAGTAAATTAAAATATAACAATAGTAACTAACCCAAGTAAGAACTATAACACATTTTAAATATACACATTTTAAACATACATCTCTTATCGGTCCTACAAATGAAATAAGATATACCTCTCTTTGCCATGAGCCGAGAAACACATCTGAGATTACATAATACGACGATTTTGTCAAAATTTAACTTAATTCACTTTGAGTTTGACCCACCAACATTTCAGACCTCGAAATTTGCCATGTTTAGCTAAAATTCGCGTAAAAAATTAGCTATATTTCCAGCTTTTACGTCTATTAAAGAAAAGCTAACTTAAATTTTTTAAAATTAACTTTAAACTGGAATTTTTGTATTCATTTCGTCAGCATTAATTTTTGAGTCAAATTTCAAGAATTATTTAATCCATAGAGAAACAGAATTATCAATCATTGTTTTTATTTAAGTGAAAATTTCATAGTATAAAAGTAACATTTAAGTGGCAATAACGTTCATTCAGATAAATAGTGAGAAATTTATGATTATTAAATTATTTTACCGTCAGTGAAATTTTAAACCCTTGTATGACATGAAGATATAAAGATTTTACAAGCGAATAGACAAATACTAAAGTATTTATACAGTATAGTATAAAGTGCTATCAACAATAAATCATAAAGAATGTTAATAGAAAAGAATGCATGCAAAAGGAAGAGCCAAATTAAAAGGCAAAAATTTCAAAGGATTTATCTCACATATAACAACAAATTAACTGAGTAAATCTAAAAAAAAAGAGTATTAATTAATGATATAATTTGAAGATTGTAACCTTTAATTTATAAAGAAACTAAATTATTGGGAAAAGTTAACACTAATATTAAAAATTTTACTTTATTCCCCCTCACATACTCATGACAAATTTCACTAAGACTTTAAAAAATTCTGCATCACTGGTTTGTAAATTAGTTGACAGGATTTTTGTTACTATGATAGTAAAATAATAATTATAATGTTTTTATGTTTTGAGCAAACTTTTTAAAGCTGATATATATTTAAAAACACTGGTACAAAGGAGTTGTAGGTTCGATTATAGCTGCTGTGATGTGAGTGTACTAAGAATTACAATGTTTTTTCTCGTATGTAACCTAATAGATTTGACTATTTCCATTAAAATAAATGTCTATGACAGAATTTCTCTAAGGCATTTATTTCTTAGTAGCTTTTACCTAATAGAGAAAAATAGATAACCTTTTCTAAAGTTAGGATTATCATTTTATGTTGTATTCATCAAATAATGTGTTTAATACAAACCGAGTACATTTAAATATCATTTAATAAAAGCTACTGCATGGGATGACAAGCTAAAATTCTGTTCTAAACTCCTCACCTTTTGATCGTAGAATTTCACCGGATGCAGATTATTTTCAGTGAGGAATAGGTGCCTGAAAAGTATGGGTTTAAGACAGAAAAAGATGCCGGGTGAAGACTTTGTAGTTGACAAATAAACCAAAAGTTGTAATCTCCAGTTATTGCTGCGATCAAGATTAAATTCTACTATAAATTACATATCTCCATCAGCTTATTGACGAATATCCACACTCTTGACAGAAAACAAACCCTCATTATTAAAAATTTACTCTGTAAACTTTAATACAATATTCGTGACGTTTAAACTTTTCAAAATAAACAGCTAATTGTAAAACTACATAACACATTGTTGATCGGTAATTTTATTTAAATATAAATGCAAGCCACCGGCAAAGAACGACATTTTGAAATTAAAGAACGGCATTTTTTACTCTATGAAATCTGTTTTCCTAAAATCGGGGGTCTGAGATTCATAGTTTAAATGATAAAATGTGAGGATTTGCCTGAAATTCAATCAGGTAGTTTTCAAGTAAAGCAATGTTCAGACGTTCAAAAATTTCTCCAATATGACTTTCCTTTGTCCTAAATTGTCTTCAATATTTGCCTGTAAAAACATGAGTTGACTTGGTACCTGTCAATAATGTGTTAACAGACATTATTACTATTAAGTTGGGACAGTGAGAAAATTTAAGTACAGTAAAGGAAACAATTAAGTAAATATATTTTGCTTTTTCGTAAATGATATTTAGCAACGAGCATTACCCGTATGGCCTAGATATCAACAATTTCACTTGTGGCTCATTTTTTGAGAGGGCAATGATGCTAGCTACTTGTTCTTTGTATTTTCCACGCAGTGGTGTTCCGTTCCATTCTAAGACTTCATCCCCTGAAAGATTTTGAAAAGAGAACGTAAGTGGAGAATCTTTAAGGGAGGTTTGCAATTAAAAAAATATTAAGACTTTTAAATTAAACATTTAAATTAAAGACTAAAAAATAAAAAAAAGACTACAGAAATAAAAAAAATAGTAATAAAATAAAAATTTAAATTAATTCAAAAATAATAAAAAATAAAATAATAATAATAATAACAATATTAATAATAAAAAAAATACTAAAATAATAAAATAATTATAATTTATAATAAAAAATAAAATAAATGAAATAAAAATTAGTTTAAAAAATTAAAAAATAACAATAATATATAAAAATAAAAAATAAAAATAAAAATAAAAATAAAAAATAATTTAAAAAAATAATAATAATATAATAATAAATAATAATAATAAAGTAAAGAATAAGACGAAAAGATTAAAGAACACAGATTTAAAGTAGACATTTAAATGATGAAAAAGACCTATGAAAAGACTTTTCATAGTATGATATATAAATTTAAAAATTCTATCATCGATGGGTTTAAAATGTTTGTGCTTATATTGATAATAATGGAGTTGGAAAAATGGATAAGTATTTTGGAAGAATATTACTCGCAATACACATATAATGGTTGAAAATGAAACAATTTTTTAGCTTATATTATTAAAACCTAATGGTTATACTGAATTATAAAATAGTATAATTATGGGTACATTACAATAAAAAGAATTATTTATCTGACCTCTCTTTATTATATTTTTAACGTAGGATTTTGTTGCTCCATAATGGTCCTCCGGAAAGCTAAATTTCAGATGTCCTGCGTGAGTTATAATTTTGGCAGCGCGCCAAACCCAGTCTGTATCGCTTGGGCAAGCAGTAAACAGTTAAACAGACAAGTAGCAAAATGCGTCAAAATTTTGACATATATATATATGTGTATATATATATATATATATATATATATATATATATACATACGTAGATTATATATAGATACATATATAACACATACATACATACATATATACATAAAAAAATATAAGCAACGATAAATAATCCTACGTTAATTACCCGCGGTAGTTTCGTTAGAAGAGACTACCTGAAATTTCTTTCTTTTTTTTTGTAGTTAATTTTGTAATTTGTTGTGAAAAGCGCTTTTTCTCTACTTTGTTAGAATATTTTATCGTTATACAGATACAGGTTGGGAAAAAAATTGAATGAAACAAAATTTTTTTTAAATACTTCAACACCATTTATTATTATTTCTTGTTATTATTATTGAAAAAAAGTGCATAAACAACCTAATCCAATGCGGTATGTTCATTTACAGCGCCCCTTTTGCTTAGAATATATCAGTAAAAAATATTGCCAGCTTTGAGTATGTTTCAAAAAAATCAAAATTGCCACAAATATATTATGAGAGACACCAATTGTACAGTGTTTCATTGTAAAAATTTATTTCAAAGTTTATACAAAGTATTGCTTAACTTTTATATGTGGAAACCACGAGAAAAAAAAAGCAATCAATAGTATTTTGAAAATCCCTTAATTGTAAATTTACATAAGCTAACGTAGCATACAAAATTATTTTAAAGGCTGTATGACTGAATAGCGGAGATGCATGAAATATAAACGATTCTGTTTGTAGCGACTGGGAAAGTCAAGAAAAATATTTGTTTGTCTGTGACTGTGATAAATATGTGATATAAGCAATAAATTTCGGAAAATGGCAGTTTTAAAAACAATCTCAATACATCTTTAGCGTATTAAAGAACCGTTTGGTAAAATCCTTTTTTTCTTAACGGTTGATAATTTTCTTGTTACTTATGCCCCCTGGCCGAAGTATACAGACCAGGTCCATATAAGCTTGAAGGCTGAGGGGTGTGGCTCCGATTTGCAATTTCACCCCAAGGGTATGAGTCCGAATTTGGCCAGGTACCACATCAAATTTGGCTGAGCACCTTTAGAGGCGATAACCTGGGAGATCGTACTTTCTCCCACTCTTTCTGACCCCATAGGAAGATTTTCCGATCTACGGCTTACCCGGCACATCTTACGTGCATATCCAGCCTAGACATACATTTTTAACGTTTTAACCTAATTTTAGAAGAAGAAAAAAACTAAGGTTATAACTTTTTGATCCGAGAAAAAATCCTCTTTCCTTTTATTTTCATGCTGTACTAATTTCCCTCAATATCATCTGTTCTAAAATCGAAATTTTTACTTGTTTAACTGTCAGCGGGTACTGCCGTAG
Organism: Dolomedes plantarius; assembly: GCA_907164885.2. Classification (NCBI taxonomy): domain Eukaryota; kingdom Metazoa; phylum Arthropoda; class Arachnida; order Araneae; family Dolomedidae; genus Dolomedes; species Dolomedes plantarius. The sequence continues at coordinate 31,540,214 of OU015492.1, read as the reverse complement.
ATTTTTTAGAAAACCTCAGGGGCAGAGATTTCCTATCTTATAATAAAAGTTTAGATAGCAGAAATGATCTTACCAGGCTGTATGTGGGCGACTCTGTCAGCCAGACTGCCTTCTCGAATCTTCTCGACTATGGCACCATAATGTCCAGCAGAGTCGACCAGCTGATCTCCGACTACCTTCATGCCGATACTTTGACGCCCCCTTCCGTCAGGAAGGGGCTCCTTGTGTAATACCATGTGCCCCAGATACCGGTTGCCGTCTTTTGACAGTTTCCACGATACTGTGTGCTGCAATAAACAGAGTTAAATTTTTTTTCTTTTCTGCTGTTCATTAAATCTTAACAATCTCAAAGGCATAGAAGAGCTCACGTCTGAAATGTTTACTTAGGAAATTACTTAGGAAGTATCTGTCGAGATTATAAGAAATAGAGCACAGTAATTTAAACGTATACTTTTACATGAATATGATAAAATTTACATGTACTTAATAAATTTATATTTTGTGAAGAAAGCGATTTTTAAAGGGAAAAATTTTCAAGAGGTGATGATTTTCCGTGGTTAAGCCTTCACATATAATTATCCAAGATGAACAAACATTTCTTTTTAAAAAATATTCTGCCTATCATTCATCTTACTTTAATTCCAAGATATACTTATTTATATGTGCCTATATAATTAATTAATTTATCATTTTATTCTGAGATGAACCGAGAAGCTAAACTTACAATTTTGCTTCTGTCTTTGCTTTTCTTTGCTTTTGGTAGCGTTTTTTTTATTAATTTATTTTTTCTTAATAGTGCCGAGGCACTTGTCGTGAAAGGACAAATGTCTCACGATAAAAGCCTCCCCACTAAAAAAAAAAACCTTTTTGACCCCCCGAAGCTTTGCTGGCTATTTTATTATGGGAGCATTTAGGTGAGCCGGCACTGCTTCCTGCCAAAACAGACCAAGACACGGAATTTGAACACAAGCCCAATGTGTGGAATCTCAGGACGTTAACCACCATACCATGTGGGCGTCTGTTTAAATTTTTTATCTTTCTTAATCTTAGTGGCATGTAATGTGCAGCCCTTGTACAGAATCGTTGAGTCAAACAGGAATTTTATCTTTCTGGTACCCGGCTTGGCAAACCTCAGGTTCCTTTAGCGAACACAGTTCTGATTAGAAAAATGTATGAAATGAGCAACGATTAACAACATCGGTTGGCTGGCTAATTTTTGAGCGCTGCAGTTTATAAATATCGGATTTATGAGGGAATGAAGCAGAAGCTGATTAGAATACAGACTAGAAGTACAATTAATTTGCCCCTTGGCATAAAAAGAAACAAAATATCAGCAGTGATAAAGAAACAGTGATATCAGCATTGAAAGCACCTTATAGAAACTACACTTAGACAAGCATATTTGATTTTTTACTTCAGGAGACACGCACTTAATTGCTGGTAATATAACTAGGCTATACCAGCATTTTAAAATCATTTTCTCAATTAATGAATGATTAATGGCTTTAATTATATTAGCTACGATGTCACTGCACATATTGACATTTCAAAAAGTTGAAGTCAGGGAAGTTGGGAATATAAATAAATAAATAAATAAATAAATAAATAAATAAATAAATAAATAAATATATATATATATATATATATATGTGTGTGTGTGTGTGTGTGTGTGTGTGTGTGTGTGTATATACAACCTTTGTCCAGAAAGTTCGGTGAATGTGTCTATGGTTACAATGGATTGTTGTCTTACATGAAACAGCTGTTACTGTCCTTCGAAGCAATCCCCGTAGGTGGTAATGCACATCTGGGAACGGCTGTACAAGTCTTGGAAACTCCTGGCGTAGTCGTCTTTAGGGATGGCCTTCAGCTGGGTCATAGCATTACGTTGGATGTCAGAAATGTTCGAAAACCAGTGGCCCTTCAGGGCTGATTTCAAACTGGGGAACAAGAAAAAGTCGGGGGAGACAAGCTTGGGGAGTAGGGTGGGGGATTAAGGGACACAACTCGCCTGTTGGCTAGGAACTGCTGCACCAAAAAGGCAGTATGTGGCCGGGCAATGTCGTGAAGCAGGGTCCAGTTGTCTTGCTTGCCGTACTAGGGGAGTACCCGATTGATCCGTTGCAGCAGACGTTTCAGTATGTACACGTACTTAGCGGCATAACGTGGCGCCCTCAGGGAGAAATTCTTAATGGATGAGACTCTCAGAGTCGGAGAACGCCATGAGCATTGTCTTGATGCGGGATTTCTCACTGCGCACCTTCTTGCTTCTTGACCCTGGACCCCGCCACTCAATACCCTGACGCTTGTCGTCGGGGTCGTACTTCAGGCACCAGGTCTCGTCACCCGTGACAATGGTTTTCAGAAAATTTGGGTTACGATCCGTCATGTCGATGAAGTCTACACAGGCGTCTAGCCGAATTTGCATTTGTTCCGGCGTCAAAGTGTGGGGCACAAGTCGGGAGCAAAGCTTTTTAACCAAATTCTGGGTCAGTATGAGGTGGGCCATCTCACGACCATTTCCCACTTCCTTCGCTACCATTCGCACTGTCACACGACGATCCTTGGCCAGCAATTCCTTCACTTTCTGTACGTTGTTCGAGGTGCGTGCAGTTGCAGGCCGACCACTTCGGGGGGGGGGGAGTCTTTAATGGTGTCCCGCCCTTCTCGGAAACGTTTAAACCACTCATACACGCACTTCAAGGTGACAGAACGTTCTTCGTAAACTTTTAGCAGCATTTCACGAGTCTCTTTCGCTGATTTTCCAAGTTTGACACAGAACAGCATATTCGTTCGCTGATCCATTTTGAATTTCGACCGAGTACTTAACACATTCACTCTACAATTAACCGTTTCCACACGTTGAGCTAACTCGCAGCGCCCCCGGTCAGGAACTGGTTCAGACCAGTCTGCACCTGTCCGGTACGGAATGCGCCGGTTGCAAACTCTTACGACCGTGAGCACTATGACGTCATTCACCGAACTTTCTGGACAAAGGTTGTATATATATATATATATATATATATATATATATATATATATATATATATATAAGTAAATTTCCTTCATCATAATAAACATCCTTTATAAAATAAGTATTTTTCTACAAAGAGATTTTTTTAAAGATGAGTAATTAATTGCTTATACGGCTGGCTAAGTTTATCGCAGCCATGGTACTGGAAACATCCTCACTAGAGATATAACTTCTTTGCTCCGTTTCATGAGCCTTATAAACGTGAAAAACTTTTAGTTCAATGACTCAAGAAAACGTTTCTCTTAATTTAAAATTTTTCTCAAGAAAGCGTTTTAATTTGCCTAATTCATTATATATGGATACTACTCTTAAACTCCAGTTGATTGAATCCTTTTGTTAAATTTGAATTCATTATGTCTTTACGTAGATTGCGTATGTCTGATATGTTTTCCCATAACGTATGGACATACACTCTTTAACGCATTCCATAAAGTGGGATATCGAATGATACCTCTAATCGTAATTACCGTGCCTCTCGAAAATTTGTGCTCTGAACAGTCTGCAGGAAATTGCATATGCTGACATACAATTATGCAATAGTCTTCATATTTTCTGTCAGTTTTTAGAGTTAATCGAGTCGAATAAACTTTAGCTTGAAATATAACTGACTACCTATCGAAATAATAATTATCTATGATATCAGTGACAAAGCATAACCACTTATTAAGGTATGTGCCTACCCTCAAATCGCTGTTTTTGCGAAAACTTTCGATTTTTTTTAAAATTATTTTAAATTAAAGTTCAAACTTTTAGGATTTCAAAAATGCTTTACTTTTGGTTCAGCTATAATTAGAAGCAAAGTTCTAGCCCAAATTATAAACCGGAAATGAACTTTTTGAAACCGGAAGTGACCTTTTAAAGGGCCGCGGAAATGTAAAAAATACATTTTTACAGCTATTTCTTTACTTTTAAACAATTTTAATGCTCATTTTTCATTTTTAATGTAGAATTAAGTTTCCTCTATTTACTTTTTATAGTTTTAAGACCATTAAAAGACCATTAAAGGACTTGGTGGAACGGGTAAACTGACTGTTAACTTTATAGACAAGCTACAAAACTATTATGAGATTGCAATATGAATAAGTGAAATATATTGGTTAGATTTTGTTTTAGAAGATTTTGCGTTAACGCTAATTTTTACTAAAATTTGAATAAAAATTGCCTAAATTTGAAAAGTTAATGAAAATTCCACTAACTTTTTTTAAAATTCATAGTTTTATTCCCTGTTCTAACTAAAAAAACTTGTGTCTCATAAAAATTTCCTATTTTTCAAAAAAAGTGCCCAAAAGGTAGGCACATACCTGAAGTAGAATTTGCATTTTTTAAAAATTTTTAAAATTAAGTTTGGTAAGTTTATACACGTCATTCTTATGCACTGACAGGCCACTTCTGCTGCTATTGTTGTTACTTATATATATATATATATATATATATATATATATATATATATATATATATATATATATATATATATATATATATATATATATATATATATATATATTCATAAAGGCGTTTAGGCACTTCAACAACAGCAAAGATAACTGCATAATTTGAACATGGGATAAAATATTAAGAACACGAAGAAAGGTTATTTTAACTATAATAAAACAATCAAATTCACTTTCCTACCTAGCACATAGCATGAGCTTGATAAAATATATAAAAATTGAATTTTTAGACCCTTAAAAAGCCTAATACCTAAGACTAAAGAATTGAAAACATATAGGCATAAAGAGATTTGGACATTTCATTTACGCATGAATTTTTTGTAGCCACAACTTGTGTAAATTAAATAATAGCTGAGATATGAACCGATCTCATGTAATACCAAACGATATCGTTAATATATGAGGTAGATTCTGTGGTAATGAGATGCTACATAGTACGAGATCTCTTCAGAAACTTCGGGTTTTTTGTATAATTACCACACTGTAAAAGTTATAAGGGCATCGTTAATTTTTTTTATTTTGTTTCGCTTAACTTTAGTATTAAGCTGAATGACTTAGAAACAATTATTACGTATACTCGAATATCATTTCCACATTTAGTGAATACTGTCAGAATCATTAAAGCTTAATGAATTATTTTCATCTTGTTTCGCTTAAGTTAAGCATTAATATTGACTTAAAAATAATTTTTGCGTATACTGGAATATATATGGTTATTTTTATATATACAGTGAAACCTCTCTACTGCGGCCAGTCGTGGTTCCTTAAAAAGTGGTCTTTTGGAGGGGTGGCCGTGGAAAAAGGGGTTTCTTCCATAATATTGGCTCCATGGAGTCTTAATCGGTTCTGAGCAAAATATGGCCGTTTAGAGGGGTAGCCGTCTAAAGAAGTTTCACTGTACTCGAATACATATGGCTATTATTTCTCTTGCAGCTGTTACAGATTTAGTTATTACTCTGCTAAAGTTTCCCTTCTTCAGAGAGGAAGACAGAAAAGTGAAGGTACGCGATCACACAGCATTTCAAACATATCACAGTCTAATTGTCAATTACAAACAGTCAATTACAAAAAAAACAGCAAAAAAAAACATGAATGTCAACAGTGCCCTCGAGGCTCCGAAAGGGATACAAAAGGACAGCAAAGGAAAGGAAAGGGATGGATAGGAATGGGATGTGTAGTGTACCTTGTGCGTATCTTCGCTGAGCGTGGCGCTGCTGCTGGTGTCGATGCCGGAGTCCTTGGTGTTCCCGTCCCAGCGAGGCAGCCTACCCCGGGGCTCCGCGTGGGGTCTGCGGGGTTCCGCGGGCGCCCGATGATTACTTGGGCGACGCCGGCGGCCGTCCCCTGTAACACAACACACGCTTCAGCTTGCGCCCGAACTACAGAAACACTCTCCTTTTGGCCCTCTCTGTCACGTTCCAACATCAAGACAAAAGGCACATCATCAGATTGGAAAATTTCAACTCGGATACATATTACAGCGGAAGAGTCGAAAGCTTTCGGACTCTTTCTCGGAGACCTACGTCACGCACTTTCTTTTCAGTGCAAGTGAAGTATTGGATTTGATTAATTATCTCGATTAGGATACATTAGGGAAAATAAAATATTAAAATGCTGATTAAGAATGAGCAGCTTTTAATTTAAAGGAGAATTTCCTTATCTATGTCTTGTATTTCCTTTCAACGGATTTGATGCAAGAAATATGACTAAATACATCTATACACATAAATCTGAAAGGAAAAATTGCTCATAATCAGCCAAGACTACGATTGTAGTGCATAAAAAATTATTAAGTTTAATATTCGTATAAACCGCGAACTCATATTTCGGCTAGATGATTAACTTTTATATTCTTTCAGTGAAGCATTATCGGTTTATTTTGAGCGATTTCTAAAAACAGCTTTGCATTCATCTTCAACTTCCAGAAAAGAGTTTTAAAACTGGTGTTGAATAACTGTTGAATATTTCAAAGCGCGACTAGCCAATCCCCGAAAACATGTCACTCTACTTGTTAATTTAGTCCCTTTTCTACAATATAATCGCAGCCTAGAATGTACGATAGCATGTTATTCCATTTTTACAGACATCGCCCAACACAGGTAGATCTTCCATTGCAACGACCTCTCCTCTGAAGAGGGTTGCCCTGACAGCCCTAAGATGAGACTAATGTGAGAGTTTCGGTCGAGACAAAAGTGAAGGCATAAGAGCTAAGCTGGTTGTGGCGTAACGGGAAAATCAAGCGAGATGAGAGAGAGATGGGGTGATTTAGAGCAGAGGAGGATGAGGCTGCGGTGGTCTGGGGAGACCCGGAGCCAAGAGGACATGGACGTACGGACATACAGAGCACAGAGAGGGTTTTTCTCACCGTCTGTCGATAGTCCTCCCGACTCCGCCACCTGGGCTCCCTCAGTCGACCCACCGACGGCATCACTTTCCAATGCGAGCCTGCACGAAGGAAGAAATTCATACATGCATCATCAAAAAAAGGACTCTAATAACCATTACAAATAAAGAATGCTGATATTCCAGATAACTCGCATGAAAAAGGTATAAAATAGTATACCTCTGAGAGGGTCTCCCTCGCATGGCAAAACCAGAATCCTGAAATAAGGGATTCCTTTCTGGATCTCCGGAAAATACCTAGCATTTCAAACTATGTGAGTTATCAAGAATCAGCATTTTTTATTTATAATTATCCTGATTACTGCTGTAGGTTGGATTTCTTTTTTATTTTAATGATTTTATAAACACAGGATTTCTGAGCTTAGTTTTTTTTTTGTCAAAAATTCCAGTGAGTGTTTTAAGACTCTTGTGCACTAACGCTATAGGATTTGCTTACCTCAATGTTAACCAATGGAGAAAATGTGTCCAAGGACCACCGACTTGGATTGAAAGGCTTTTTTTTTTTTAAATTGTACTCCTTAATAGAGAAAGAATTTTTACCCTTTTGGTCATTTTTCGTTTAAAAAAATGGAAATAATATTTTAAAATTTAAATGATTCGGGGAAAAATCTGGTATAGTGTTTCAAATGCTCCTAAATTCCTTTGCTGGGCAAAAATTATAAAATGAATCCTGTTGCAAGGGGCAGAAAAGTTCGAGCTATCTAAAAATACTATTTTTATTGGATTATCAGCATTTATGTAGCTGTAAATAGTAAACGCATTTTCTTCATAGGATAACATTGAGGTGAGCGAATCCAATAGTTTGTACACAGTAGCCTTAAGGTGTTTTAGATTCCCCCACCGAGACCCGTCCAGCGCGGCATAAAATAAAATCGACTACCAAAGTATGATAAAAGCTTTTGAAAAGAACAGGGTTCACCCACTAAGGTATCCCAAAGGTATACCTTTATTGGCTTTTAGTGTATCTACCCCCTACTTGTGACAAAAATATGATGGAGAGTGCTATTTATTGCTTTGTGCTCTTCAAAAACCTTTAGTGTACCCATACGTTGAAAGTTGCGAAATTTTGTTGCCACGCTTTTTTTGTTGCATCTATGCTTTTGTAGCAGGTTCTGTTTATTTTTTGACGGATTTGTTCAATGCATGATCGTCTTTAAAGAGAAATTTTGTTAGGCTCTTCGTCTTACTTTTGTGAACTAATTTTAAAGTTAATATTTTTTTTTAATCAGAAACGAAATTAAAATAACAGTGTAAAAAATAAATATATACTACCGTAAAAGCTTTTAACTATTTCCAATCAAGAGGTCAACGGAACAGAGACTTTGAAATTATACTGGAATGGAGAATTATTAAAGTCATACTCTCTGAGCCATCGGGCGAATTATGTTTAACTAAGTTCCCCAGGCCTCGTAATTATATTATCCTATCGATTATAAAATTAAAATCAAAAAGTTTAAGATTCCTTTTTAAATTTACTCTAAAAAACATTTTCTGTGAGAAAAACAGAGAATATCTATACAGAATACTCTTGATCGAAATATTTTTTTCATTGCTATTCAATGAAATTGATAGTTGATCAATTTTTAAAGTTCGGATTGTCATTTAAAGTAACCGGAAAATAGTTATTTCAAACATAGACCAGTAAGCAAGAATTGATCTAAAGCAGACTATCAGGAAGGCATAATACAGATGTGATTAGAAAAAAGAGAAATTTACATAACATAATAGGAGCGTTTACTGCAAACTTACAGTGTAATAATCTGTACGAGTTAATATGTATAGTTTGAGAATCAAAGAAAAATAAGTAGACAATCTCTAATAATGTAGAGCCGATATCATTGTTACTAAAGATTGCTTGATAAATCACATCTATAAAGGTTAATTAATTTTTAAAGGTCGAAATTACATATTTAATTTCCTATAATTATTTTATGTTCAATTCTTTTCTCTTTATACCCACAATTTTTTATTAAAGAGCACCATAAATCTCCGTATACACCAGGCAAAGTAGAAACGCTAATTTTTTATACAAATACTAATTTTCAGAAAAAAGTAAATAAATGAAAGCTTATAAGTGGCTTCAGAAAAATGATAAAGTGGTTTATACAATTAAAAACATAATGATAATAAAAAAAACTAAAAAAAGAACTCATTTCAAGGTTTTTTAATCCGCACAAAGGTATTACTGATTAAAATCCTTATTTTCCCTCCCCTGTTAAACGTCCCCAAGGAATTGCTATACAAATTGTTTTATTCAAAATTTTGCCGAACTTGGAAAAGTCAGAAAGGCACATCTTTCAGAGTAATAACAATAGCACCATTATGCTTAATAGCTCGAGAAATTATCTTAAAATATGTTAAAATCTGCATCTTTATGCGGGTATGTATATATGGTTGGTTGGTTGCTTTTCATGATTCGATAAGCAGGCCTTGAGCCAAAGTTTGAAGCGAACTTTAACGTCTACAAGCACCCATGCCAATCACGGGATTCAATGCCACGTAGATACGATGCGTGTAGATTTATGATGCATAACTGAATGTGCAATTTACAAGAAAGGGAGATTCGATTTGAATGAAGATGTTTAGAATACAGACAAAATCATATCTAATTATTAAAGGGTATAAATATAAGAATTTTTTAATTCATTATTTAAGTCTGTTTTCCGTGGAGACTCTCTTCTTCGGAGGAAATCCTGGGTCCCCATGACAGTATGAAAAAAAAGCACTGTCCCTTTTTATGGTATAGTGTAACATTGTGGGAACCTAGATTTACAATTGTTGTATTGCTTAATAAGTAATAGGTTCGGATGTTCATCAAAATCTGAACGTCAGTGGAGTGAACGACACTACAGAAATGTAGGTATAAAATTCATTTCATTAGATCAGACTAATGAAAATTACAAAAGTGGTAAACAAAACCTAAGCACCAATGATTCAAATATAACCAGGGATACTATGACCTTTAAGTCTCTCTAACTGAGTATATCTGGCAACCCGTTTCGCAATAATGAATGCAGCATGGTAATTCTGCAATGTTAACTCTATATGTTAGTTCTCTTCCATGATCACCTATCTACCCCTTTTCTTTCAGTGAACCTGATTACATGGTTTTCAGTTTATAGAATCAAGAGATCAACTCATATGACCATTTTAGGCTCCGATGAAATGATTTCAGAGTTAGGGACAGAGTAAGGAGTAAAAGAAAAGAGAGAAAAGAAATAAGACTTAATTTACATCTAACAGATTGAAATTTTTATGGTACAAATCTCATTAAGGGAATAAAAATCGCAATCGTTAAACATAATCAAGCATCATTTTGTGCTCTAAGCCTGTTTTTAAACATTTAAATAAGCCTGAAATATAGAAACAGAATGAGACGTTCCATACTGTTTTCTAATCCCCGTTTCCCCATATTTTGCTCTTTAACGTATACAATACACCTGACACAGATTTCCCACATTTTACCCTTTCTATCTTTCCCCTCCCACTGACAAGAAACTGCCATCATTTAGTCAGTCTAGATCCCGAAGAAACAGGAGTTTAGAATATCACAAACATAAGGGTCGGCTTTAAAAGTTGGAAAAAAAAAATGAACTGATCTCGAGGTTGTTACTGACCTCTGTCGCTCTCGGAGTCCGCGCACGAGGAAGGACTGGTTCTCGCCTCGTCCTCGGACTCACTGCTGCCCCCGGATCTCCTGTGTCTGGCTCCGTTGCTTCTCCTGGGTCGAGGGCGCGGCGCGGCAGGTGGGTTCTCGGACTGATCGGAGCTCAGGGAGTCGTTCCGGATCACGGTGTCCACGGAGGAACGGCGGCCGCCCGGGGACCAGCGATCCTCCAGCTTCGACCTCGGGTCAGGAGCACGCAAGTCTTCTCGGCCCGTCAACGGACGAAAGCGGTCTTCCGGCCTGCAAAACATCAGCTCGGTCAGGAGGTATAGGGGTTGGTCAAAGCAAAGTCGCAACTTAGTGCCGGTATGTCCTTCTGCAAACACGCTAAAGGACATACCGACAGTCGTCATTGTATTTGCAGTGATATCACAGTGATGTAACAAAAACTCCACTGGGACCCTTTTACGGCGGAATGGTCTGCCAGACTATCACTCTAAAGTGGTGCCAGATAAAGCATGCGCATATACGCTGAAGGACATATCGACAGTCGTCATTCTATGCAGTAAAGTCCCAACTTAGCATCGGTGAAATCGGCTTGTGCATCTGCTAAAAAACTGAAGGACATATAGATAGACAATAGTCATTATATTTTTAGTAAAGTCCTAACTTAGCACTGGGGAAGTCAGCATGTTCATCTGCAAACACGCTGAAGGACATATCGACAACCGTCATTGTATTTGCAGTGATGTCAAAGATATAACGAAGAGTTCACTGGGACCACTCTGCGACGGCACTTGCCTGCCAGACTATCAAAGTGGTGCCAGATCGATATGTTATAGAGAATCTATGCTCACTTCTACCCAGACTTGGGTGTATATAATTTGAAGTAGCACTCTATTTGAATTATATACAAACACAGTTTATACATGAAATAATGTTTATTGAATTCGCTGCACATATAATTGGCTTTTACAGCAATAAGCATGTGTACTACTTGTACGGAATGTAAATACAGCTTTTAAGGACAATATATTTTTATACTCACGAACAGTAAGTCAAACCAGCAGTACTGCCACGTAAACTTCTGGCCCGTAAAGCACTAGCGCAGGATAACACCTTTTCAACCTTAACAACAACTCCCTTTTTCATTAATGACGCTGCGTGGTATTTATACTAAGCGCGTATGCCAAAATTAGCATATCTGAAGCAGCTTCTTTAATTCACTCAAAAGTTCGATTCTTGTGAATCGAATCTTGTGTATACCTTACACTGGCCTCCCTCGAAAAAAAAAATTAGGTAACTGAGGTCTGAACGGCTTCAGTTAACTAATTGAAAACGCGTGCTGGTCTGACTTTTTACATAATGGGTGGCAAAGCCAAAAAACCTTCCACACGTTGTGTGGAGGAAAAACGCCACTACCATTTTACAAAACTAACCCCGAAGGGTCCAGGTGACACCATTACACAGTGGATTTGCAGAGTTGCGGATACTGGGCTGGCCAACTGCGCCCTAAAATATCTATTTTAATTAAAAGTGACAACACAATTGCACAGCATGACATTTCTTGACTGTATCTGCTCTCCCCCAATTTATAATGTACATGTGTTATGATTTGCGAAGTTAGTATGTTAGTTGTTTGTTATCTGTAGTTAGTATGTATTTTTTTTCCACTACATGTCCCCTTCAAAAATTTATAAAACAACAGTATACCGTTTTTTTTCAGTGCCTCACCACTTCCCCTCAAAATGTTTACACAGTATATACACTGGGGAACTTCAAACCAATTTGGTTCGATTTTATTAAAGGGTGGGAGTTAGAATAAGAAAGTTGATACAAGACTTGTTCCTCATGAATGCAGCAACTTCACTGCACCAGTTTGTCCAATCCGCTGAACCTCTCTTGATGGTCGCAGTCCTAGTAAAGGGGTTCGTTGACCGTGTGGGCATCCTTCGTGCAGCAGGTCGTTGGTCCTGAGGCGCTGGTCCGGCTTGACGATGGACAGGAGGTCTCTTGGGAGGAGGCCAACCTTGCTGGGCGGCTGATATCTTGCGTTCCCTGTACTTATGCAAAGGAGCTTTAAAATTGTCATTCTTCCTTTTTATAACCTTGTGTACCTTATCAGCGACGCATTCCTCCTTTGATGGAGTTTTTGTAGTGCACACTTTACCTTTCTTCGTACTTTTGCTTGTATCGGTATTAAATTTTAATGCAGATTCTATTTTTTCAACAACCTGACTCTGCTTTTCGTATTTGTGCTTATACGACTTCTTTTTTACCTCCTTAATTACTTCAGTATTAGCAATTTTAATGCTGGAACCTGAAGGCGCTTTTTCACGTTTTTTATCCCCCTTAACTTTAGTTTTATCCTCTTTTGACAAAAAAGTTTCTTTGAAACTTGCGACATCAGAATCGTTATCATTTAAATTCTTTAACACTGCTTCAGTTTTAGGAAGATTAAGCTTTTCGTACTCGTGCGTTTTATTGCAAACTTTCTCTATAACTTCCGAAGCATCAGCTAAACTACCTACAGTATAACTCTGTGTCAACTTTTCATCCTGATTCTCAGTCTGGTTTTCATGTACTTTATTTAAAACCATATTATCAGCCTGGCCTACACAATCCCCATTCGGCTGGAAACTTGAAATAATATCATCACCTAGCAAGTTCCTACTATCGTTTAAAGAATTTTTATTGTCGTCAACTAATAAGTATTCACTAACTTCCGTAACGCATACTTCGTCATCTACTAAATTTCCTTCATTAACAGATGTGTGAATATCATCTAAAATATCAGGTATAGCATCAATAATATCAGGTATAGCATTAATAATATCAGGTATAGCATTAATAGAAGTGTCCGATGATTTATTTTCTAAACCACTAGCATTAGTATCGGCCCTATTTTCAGAAATTTGTACTGGAATTACCTCATCATTCCAGCTAGACTCACTTTCTTTATAAGCCACAAAAATACCCTGACTTTCACTATTCTCAAAATAATGATTACTACTCGGACAAAATAATACATTTGACCAAACAGTTTCAACAGGTTGAACCATATCATGTGAATCAACTTGCCAGTGCAAGTAAGGTGCTTCCCTATTATTTTCTTTAAGTGCACTAATTTCATTATAACGCCGTGCGCTTCTATTATTTTGCCTGCGGTACTGCTTACGCTGCTGGTTTGAAACTCGCGAAAAATTTTGGCGCGGCTGTATAAAACTTCTCGTACCTGAATGACGGTGAGGGGTAGCGAAGAAATGTCAATTGTCATATTTAGCTAAAGCTTGAAGGAGGGTAACCTTGCTTGTAATTGTTTGATTATCTAAAAAATCTTGAACACTTGGCTTCAAACGTTGGATAACTATTTTTAAGATTATCGCTTCCGTCAACTCTTCTAAATATTCCTCACACTTGGAAATCTTTTCCGTAGCAAAATCTAATGCAGACTGACCTTCACGTTGCCTTAGCGAATAAATTTCCGCTTCAATTTCACTTTGATTAAAGGTCTTTGGAAAAACGCTAAGAAACTGTTGCTTGAATGACAAATAGTCAAAAATCAGATTACTGCTTTTCATACACGTGTACCACTGATATGCACTACCTCTTAAAGCGGCTAGAGCAATTTTAAGTTTATCCCCCTCTGGGGTGCATTGTTGCTGAAAGTAATGCTCAATTTTCTTTAGGAATTGGCTTGAGGGGCCGCCATTGAAGGTGGCTTCGAATGGCGCAAAATGCTGAACCATAATTACCCGAGGAAAATTTCCAGCAGGATTTTGTTCTACAACACTCATTTTTTAAATAGTATATAAGTACTTGCAACAATTTTATCAATATACGTACACAGTACACAGTTTTTAATTTCAATTATGTTCTTCGTTACAAATTTAACGCTAACTACCAGGGTATATATATTTTTCGGGCGCCAGTATAGAGAATCTATGCTCACTTCTACCCAGACTTGGGTGTATATAATTTGAAGTAGCACTCTATTTGAATTATATACAAACACAGTTTATACATGAAATAATGTTTATTGAATTCGCTGCACATATAATTGGCTTTTACAGCAATAAGCATGTGTACTACTTGTACGGAATGTAAATACAGCTTTTAAGGACAATATATTTTTATACTCACGAACAGTAAGTCAAACCAGCAGTACTGCCACGTAAACTTCTGGCCCGTAAAGCACTAGCGCAGGATAACACCTTTTCAACCTTAACAACAACTCCCTTTTTCATTAATGACGCTGCGTGGTATTTATACTAAGCGCGTATGCCAAAATTAGCATATCTGAAGCAGCTTCTTTAATTCACTCAAAAGTTCGATTCTTGTGAATCGAATCTTGTGTATACCTTACACTGTCTATGAATGAATTCGGCGACGGACGAATTATTACAGCGAAGTCTTAAGGAACAGTCACGTGACTAGCTTGTAACACATACATGCATAGGTCATCAATTCAGTTACTCTTGTGACTGGAAGAGGAGTAAGTCCCTCTGAAAAGGAGATTCCAATCTCCGTTAGGGGTACTGAAAGAACAATCTGGTGCACATAACAATCTGACACAAGAAATGGTCCAATTCTTTTGCATGCTTGTAAAACTCATAACACTTATTCAAACTACTACCCTCATCAGTGTCGTAATTCTGTCTACGGAAATTATGCTTACCCATTTAATTTCCTTATAAACAACTAAAAATTTATTGCTGTCATTGACTGCCTTCTGCTGGCCATAACTGGTTTAAAATTTTAGTTTTTTTTAAACAAGGTTACACCTACCAGAAAATACGAATTAGAAGGAAAAATTCCCGGATATAGCATTACGAACGTGATTTAATATTAAGAAAAGGTAAAGGAATCACAGTAACGAAGTCTCCCAGATAGAAAGTTTTCATGAATACGACACTCGAGCACCATCTGTATTCAGTGTTTAAGGAAATGAAATTCAGAGTAAAATAACAAAAAAAGATAACTGAGGTGCTGAAAAGTTAGTCAAGAGGAATACTTACAAGTAATCCTTTTCGGTAAGATGATATTTCAGAAGTAAGACGATATAGGACTCTTCTATTACATGCATTTGATTCTGATCAGAACTACTTTAGTGCTTTTTAACTAGATTTATTTTCTGGAATGTTAGAATATACTGGTATACCTTAATTCTTTAAAGTTTGAAAGAAAATATAGTTGCATGCCACGGGTCGTCAAGCGACGGATCGTGTATTAAACGGCGTGCTTTCAGCGCATTTCAAGACATGGGGATGATGAATCCTCGATCGCTTGAATGCAACGTATCTGCAGCTAGATGTTTATGTCCGTAAAATGCTAAAAGTATCAGTTTTTTCACAACCCTCGGCAAACTTGGGAACAAAAATCGATCACTGAACTCGTGGGTTTGAGTTCAGTAACCAAGGAAAATCGATCCAACAAATGAGGGGAAAGTGAGGTAGAATGACGAGAAAAAAAAAAACCTTGAAAATTTCGGCAGCGGAAACATAACCTAGACATTGGGGTTATTTGATGCATTTTAACTTGCCAGCTGAATTTTACACCATTCTTTTATTTTATTAAGTCTAGTAGAGACCGGCATTTGACCTTTTTTTTTCACATTCAGTACATTTTCTAAAGTTGTTACATCTTAGTTAATAGAAATGATCTTGTAGAATTTCACCCTATGGTGGAAGATAACATAAAATTTCAATATCTAGAACGTTGTAGGCGTCAATATTTTCCTATTTGAAAACAAGGACATTTATAAAATGTAAAATAATCTCAAAGTAAAAAAAGAAAACTGGCGGAATAATGTTTTTTTCGCCTAATTTAAAAGATCGTAAAACCTTCGATTATTTTAATTTGTTAGATTTTGATTGCATTTCATTCAGTTCAAAAATATGCGGTTAAAAATATAGAACTTAAATTTGTATTAAGCATTATTATCTCTTATGTATGAGTATAGTTTATCAAGACCATCAAAATTTACAAATTCCTTTCACTAAGAACGCAAGTTTCAGAAAATTTCGTTTAAAATTAAGAGACTAAAATATTGATTATCTTAATAAATTTAGACTATAAAATGTAGCTTTGGACATAAATATTAACGATTAACAATGATAATAGATACAAGCATGAAAGACATTATGCAATATAGAGAATGTTTACCTATTTTAAAACACGTTTTTTGCTGTATAATTTATTCTTAATTTCTCTATCTGATATCCCTTTTTCTGATTATTAACCAATACTTCTATTTCCCAGTTGAAAGGCATTACACAGAATTATCATTTGTATTTTGATCCATTCCTATTTCGCCGCTTTTATAATACAGCCAACACTGTTTTAGGTGTTCATTTAGACAGCGATTTTTAACTTTTTCCGAAGATACAATAATTCATTGACACATCAGGGGTCTTGGAAATAATACGAGCAAATGAAATTTACACGGAACAGATGTTAAAGAGATTGATTTAATAACGTATCTTTCGTCATTTTTTCATAATTTTAGTCCATTGATGGATTTGGATGAGCAGTCTAATTTTTTAAAGCGTTCTACTTTTTGGAGATTTCGAGCGACAATCATGGGGCATATTGTAAAATATTTATTACATAAATTTGACATTGAAAATACGACTCGTAAAAATTAAGAAATAACGTGGACACCAAAGATTACAAAGTAAAAAACTTAACAAACTAATACAGAAGAATTCTTTTTTATGCTACTCTCCATACCGGGTCATCGTAGTTGCCAGACAACTTTTTCAAAACGTGAGATACAAAATATTTTTAAATGTCGTCTGTAGAGAGATTCGGCTGCAGACTTAAGTCTGTAGCGATGCAATTGCATCGCTACAATATCTTTTCTAAATACGGAAGTTAATACCTGCTTTTGTTTATATATAGAATGAATTTTAAAATTCTCTTTGACATTTCTTGGTTTTAATTAATATTTGTATAATAAAACTAGCAATAATCATATATCCTATACTAGGTTGTACGTATTTTTCTACCATCTTGCTGTAGCCATTAAAATATATCTATGCATCAGCATTAGTCACAATATATTTCAATCTTTCTCCAGTTGAATGATTTCCGTAAAGGTATATAGCATGTTTTGCGCTCAGCCACATTTGACCGCAAGAATGTTAAAAATTAACAAATCGATTGTAGACTGTAGCTAATTTAACGAAGAACACAAAAGAGTCTTACACTATAAAACACTCGCACCATCACTGACTCCGTTTATTCCTCTATATTCTTATTTATGGAATAAAGAATATTTTTGTTTTTCTTTGCCTAAAAGATAATGTTTTGAAGTGATTCCAGAAGTGGTTCCAACTTACATAAAAATCACTGACAGTCCTTTTTGTATACAGAATAGTTAGTTTTAGATGTCCGATTTTTTGACACTTAGTTTCGAAACGGGAGTATCTAAAAAGAAATTACCGTTACATTATTCTAAGGAATCTTGTACTTTAGTAAGGAGGTTTTTATTTCTATTTATTAGAAATTTATTATGCTAATCTGCTTTCTGTCTGTGTATTTGTTAGTATTAACATACAGAATAAACAAGCGAACGGCGTTACATCTTCAAGCAAGACTGACCTGAGAGTAACCGTTGCTTGTCGTTTATCCTGGCGCCAAAAGATGGAAGAAGTCGGTAGCGAGATGTTCAGCTGGGACGGAAACCGCTTGCGTAGAGGGTTGTCGGAAAACTCTCGATTTTTCTCAATATTTGCCTCCTCCTCCAGGCTCTGGGCCCTGCCCCATTTCAGCTCATTCTTTTCCAGTTGGGAGAGGGTTGGGATGCTTCCCTCTTCCACCCACTTTCCGTATCTCGTGTTGATCTCTTGACGCTTACGGCAAAGCAGGCACAGCCAGAGCACCTACAAGGGATTTAAGATTGAAAAACATGCATTGACCGTAACTAGCTCGAGTGCATACATGCTTCATGCCATACACATATACAGTGAAACTTCTCTGACCGGTCACCTTTATTCGGCGGCCACCCCTTTAAACGGCCACACTTTGTTGAGAACCGATAAGACTCTATAGAACCAAAGTTATAGGAAAACCTCTCTTCAACGGCCACCCCTCAAAACGGCCACTTTATTTGGAACTGTATAGGCTGCCGTAGAAAAGTTTATGTATATATATATATATATATTCAATCTACATAAACTTGTTCAAATTTATGGTGTATTTTTAAGCTTAAAATCTTACTTAGATGTGCTTATGGCCTAACTTAAGCAAGAGTAATATTGCCAACTTTTTTATTACAGAATTCGGTACCTATTTAAAGGAAACCTTTTGAGAATTTTTTTAGGTTCAGTGGGTAACAAAATATTGAATTGTTGTAAATAAAATCCTTAACTTTCAAGTAAACGGTAATTTTTTTGTAGCAAAGGGAATACTCTGTATTTATATTATTTAATGAATAAAACATTACATTTAATGACTTTGAATGCCTAATTTAATAACCCTTTAATAATCATTTTATTTTAATAACTATTTAATAATTAATGTATACCTAATTAATTTTAAGATATGTGGTATGAAGATTTTCAAAAGTTTTATTCTATAATTTCAGCCTAAAGTAATCTCTAATCAATTGACTCAGATTCTTTTTTAGGATTAATCTGTATAACTTAATATAATTCTTCAATAGTAATAACAATTTAAAATTGGATTTAAAAAATCCACGGCTATTCTCTTAAAACATTTTAATAGCATTTTAAGCTCCTTTCATTCACAAATTGATATAATTTGTTTAAATTAATGTATCTTCGTTCAATAGAAGAAGTTTTGAAATATTTTCAAACTCGGCCGCTATACAAATCGGGTGTAGGGAAATACCTGGCTAACAACAACAACGACAACAACAACAATAATAATAATAATAATAATAATTTTAAAAAATTAAACCCTCGTGTAAAGGAAAATTTGGGACTGTGTGTAGTAGAAGATAACGTCTGAAACGGATGGGTATGCCTTGTAGTGAAGTGTAGCAAAGAACGCTTTTTAATCCAAACCGAGCTGGCAATTTTAATGTCTAAGAAAATGATTGATGCACTGACTGCACAGCATGATTGACACGCTGACTTCGGCTGATCATCAGTAAGTTTACCATCGTGCAATATCAAATGCTGATAGTACCATACAATATTTTCTTTCACTGATGTTGCCCAATTTTGTCTTTCCCGTCAAAAACTTCCTCATTATGCCGTGCATTTGACATAACTCTTAAACCAAAAAGTGACTGAGATTACGATCTCATTAGCATGGTAGACATTTCATAGAAAACGTATTCGATTATTCGTGAAATGTCAACACTACGACTTCGTATCCTGCATTACGTGTAAGCATTTTGTTGCATCCGTACTTACATTCAAACGTCTTCTCTGCCGAAACTAAGGAATAAAGGAGATATCCAAATTGGACTGGAAACACTCAACAGTCGCTGTGCGAGAATCTTTTTTAGTCGGATGGTTTTAGCTGAAGAAAAATAGTTCTCTAAGGTGCCTGGCTGGGATCCCTATCAGTAACATAACTTTTGACAAGTGTGTGTTAACTTGTGTCGCAGAGAGGGTATTCTCTGAAAACCAGAAGCCTCATTTAAGATTGTCTATTATCCCTTAAGACGCGAGTCAGATTTCGTCACTGCGTGACATTTTTGAGGGAATCACTATTCTTCGAGCTTCAAGAACATCAGAAATGTATTTACAAACTCAGAAGCAAGCATCTGCCATTTTTAACAGTTGATGAAAACTGAGTGCTTATTTCAATACTTTCAATGCTCCACATCATATGCCAATAAGTATGTGATAAATTTGACTGCCTTGTTATACCACATTCCTTAATTCATGGCATTTATACTTGTCAATACTGCAAGAGTGTTATCATATTTTTTTTTTGGGGGGGGGGGGATGTACTTACAACCCTCGAATGTAAAAGAACACTTAAAAAATAGAAACTTTTGATTTGTTCTGCTTTAAACGGATTTATTGCGCGACAATTTTAAGAAAGGTAATTTTAAAAAGAAAAGAAATAATTTTCAGACTTTTTGTAACTTTAGAGGATGATAATATTTGCTAATATAATCGTTAATATTCCAATCTATTATATAAACTTAATTTCTAGTAAATATGAAAACATAAAAAAATTGATAATTATGAAATCAGTTACAACTATCAATATGTTTGTTCTTAAACATATATAGTTAAATCTTTTAAATCAGAATTAATCTGAAAATTATTTCTGATTTAAAAACAACGGTTTTCGTACAAAATGTTGATGTTTAAGCAAAATTTTTGATAACGCTTTCAAGAATATTCATCATTTTCAAACAAAATGAATCTGACTTATGATTTCCCCAAACTCCGTTCATAAAGTAAGAATCGGTCCTTCACCCTCGAGAATTCTCTTTTATTTTATATTTAGCTCCTACGGAATGAGAAAAAAATCTATAGTTATAGGATTTTAATTTAGTTACATACAAATTGCAAATATTGTTAATTTAGTTATTACAAATATTTTATATACAAATTTGTGACAAAATCAAAATCCCATTGCAAACTTTTTCAGATTTACTTATTGCAAATTTACTTAAGGTACATACTTATTCAGATTTACTTAAGACAAGCTATTTACTTATCATTGGCATTATATGATATTATTGATGGCAAATTAAGGCGTAAGATTAGACAATTCCATCACTCGAAAATCCAATAAAATCAATATACTATTTAAACGATGAAAAATCCACTGTCGATTATATTGCTACATTAAAATTACTTCATTCACGCGTTTCTGATTTAAAATTTTGACGAAATTTTTATGCATAAGTAATGTGTTCGATTACACATTCACGAACAATTATGTAAAATAATAACCACCAGTTTCAAACGTATGAACAAACTGACATATGGTTTCCTAAAACATAATTACTATTCATAGTGCCTCCTGAACAAAATTTATGCTCGCACACTCGGCATATTTATTTTAATGCGATTCCTATATACATATTGTGGGCTCATTGCTATGCGTGCCTACGCTGCACGTGATGAAGTCATTGTGGTGTTTTTAAATAATGTTTTAAATTTTTACGCTAATAGTATGCGGTACGGAAAGACAAATTACGCGCAATTAATGAAAAAGAAATTGTGGAGTTTGTGGACATGCAGTGAATGTAAAGATGTAGGGATGTAAACCACTAATAACAAAATTAGCGGCAATTATGATGTACTGTTTATGATAGACGATGTAAGACAGATTGTATGTGAATCAAATCACAATGAGATGCATTGAAAGACTAGGAGGAAAACTTGTTCTTTGGGAAGTAAAATCTTAGTTATTTCATTCATAAAATGTAGTACCTCTTCACTACTATAAACTGATAGTATAAACATTAGAATTATATATATATATACATGATGTTTAAATTGTTTTCACTGAATTTTCTACAAAAAATTTTGCTTCAAATTTGAACATAACGATACACTAATGATATCAGTTTAAGATTATAATATTGTCCAAAATAATATTAATCAGTATAGCTCCTTAACAAGCATTAAATATAAAAAATAATAATGTTGTTTGTTTTTCCTACATTTAGACATGGCTTTATTTTATGAGTAAACATTAAATTTCATATTTTATGGATCTTTTTTTGTTGAAATAAAACAACACCTAAAACTCTTATTCTGTTTGGTTATAAAATAACTACTTTCGATCACTAAAAGATGTCTGCTTTACCCCTGACTGAGGAACATAGTTTCGCTATTAAATGACATACAAGAGGAAAAATAGACTGATTCACACATCTAAAATATGATAAGTAGATGTCATATTCAAAAGGCAATAAAAAGTAACTATATATATATATATATATATATATATATATATATATATATATATATATATATATATATATATAGTCTAATATTGTATGTGATCTGTTCAGCTGGAATTAATAATAGAATTGAATATTTGTTACAAACATTCAG
Source organism: Dolomedes plantarius (assembly GCA_907164885.2). Classification (NCBI taxonomy): domain Eukaryota; kingdom Metazoa; phylum Arthropoda; class Arachnida; order Araneae; family Dolomedidae; genus Dolomedes; species Dolomedes plantarius. The sequence continues at coordinate 31,517,717 of OU015492.1, read as the reverse complement.
AGGAAGATCTATGAGAACCTTGTTGGATCGCAGAGTGACCTTGACGCCACATCTTGCACAGCACCGGCACCCACAATTCTGGCAGAGGTGTCCGACTCCGTCAGCAAACTTGGTCTTCACACAGATCTCGCAGGTGGAATCGAGTTGACCCCGATGTGCCCACCGCCTCTTTGCAACAGCGGCAGTCAACAAGTTCAGGTCCTCTTGCATACGCCTGGAAACGAAGACAATAATGAGCAACAACGCATGTAACAATAAGAAAGTCCTTGATATTCTTCGGAATGTTCAAAGACTGAAGCAACTGATTTAGGGATAAATGTATATTTTTGGGGATAAAATGTAGTGGAATAAAGAGTTAGTTTAAAAGGTATAACATATAAATGTCAAAGAAATTCATGCAACTCTTCATGACGCCACCATTTCGATGATATAAGGTACTTATTAAACGTAATAGGAACAATAAGTATCGGTCCTTCGCACTCGAGAATTCTCTTTTATCTTATATTTTGCTCCTATGGAGTGAGAAAAAATCTATAGTTATAGGTTGGTTTGGTTTGTTGCGCTACGGTCAACTTTTTGCTACACGAGGTCTAATTAGACCGGGACCTACAGTTCAAAGCCGCTTCCGAACGGTTACAAACATCCATGTCAACAGTGGGACTCGAACCCACAGGATGTGAACCGAAGGCCCGCGTCCTAGCCATTCGGCCATCACCTGGCTATAGTTATAGGATTTTAAGTTAGTTATAAAAGCGAATATTATCAATGTAAATAAATGTAATGGACATAGAACCCCCGCTTGCCTAGCGAAAGATGATAGCAATGCTACTTCGTAAGCATATATATATATATATATATACTATATATATATATATATATATATATATATATATATATATATATATATATATATATATATACATATATATATATATAGATATATATATATATATATAGATATAAGGTATTGTAGTACTATTTAATAATAGATTCCAAATATTTTATAATTAAATTTAATACTGAATAATACACAAGATTTTTTCTCTGGTTCTTATATTTGAAATTTTGCACAATTTTTTTGTCATTTATAACACAAACATATTTTTTTAATACCAGTATATTTTATCGGACAATAATCTGAAGGCAAGATAAGTGCAAACACATATAAATATTTATTTATCTATATATTTACATGCATCACTCACAAGTAACTTTACGTTTGAACCTGCTGTTGATAATCTTTTACAAACGTAAACTATTATGATGTTCTTGCCATTTAAATCGTTCCCATTCTCAAAAAAGAAATGGCAAAATAACCCTAAACGTAAAAGAAATCGGTTCTAGAAAACTTTTGTAACGACCATAACATTGACTGTCAAATTTATTTGATGGCTAATATCGGAGGCAATAAAAGGAATAAAGTCCCGAATGTATAAATTTCTATCGCCATTCTAGAAGTTTTGGAAGGACCGTAATATTTATGGTTAGATTCTTTTTAATCCGTTTGCTAATTCAAGAGAAAACTGTTAATCAGGTCCCATGAGTAAGGTTTATTTATTTATTTATTTATTTACAATGTATTTGAGAGCTATCACTGTATGTGATTAAATTATATCACACACACACACACACAATATCTATATATTTAATCTATCTATCTATCCATTTATCTCTCTCTCTCTCTCTGTCTCGGCCATGTATATATATATATATATATATATATATATATATATATATATATATATATATATATATATATATATATATATATATATTTATATATATATATATATATATATATATATATATATAGATAGATAGATATATATATATATATATATATTTATATATATATATATATATATATATATATATATATATATATATATATATATAGATATATATATATATATATATATATATATATATATATATATATATATATATATATATATATATATATATATATATATAAAGAAATTTCTCGAGCCGGCCATCCCTCTAAACGGCCATATTTTGTTCAGAATCGTTCAAAGACCGATAGATCCAATGTTATGTAAGAAACCTCTTTTCGACGACCATCTTTTAAGATGGCCACTTTTATACCAATGTGGTGGAGCACAGTCTTGCTGCAGGATGAAGCCGGGAACCGCTTCCTCCAACTGCGGGAACAACCAATATCTTGATAAATGCACCCGTTAATCGATATTTCCACGAAGAGGAAAAGACCAAACACACAACTGTTGTAAATGGTGCAGAAAACGTTCACCTTTGGATAATCACGCTCATGTTCCATTTCCTCATGCCGATTTTCCGTGCCCCAAAATCGTAAATTATGGCGATTAACTTTGCCAGAAACGTGAAAAGTGGTTTCATCTGTAAACACAAGTCTGTTCGCGAAACCATCTACCTCCAGCTTATCTTGCAAATTCTCACAGAAAGCTTTACGCAATGGTTTGTCGGAAAGTTTTAACGCCTGCACCATCTGATAGGTGAATGGCCGGAATTTTAGACGTTTCCGTAACACACGCCTTACCGTTGTATGAGGCACATTGAGCTCAGAACTCGCATGACGAGTCGATTTTGTGGGACTTAAAAACGTTTGTGTAACTGTGTACAAACGTTTCATGAATTTTCTCAACCACTTCAGTCTTGGCTGCTGGTCGTCCTGGGCTGGTTTTCTTACACAAGCAGCCCGTGTCCTGAAACTTCTTCATCCACCAATGTTGTTACGATGCGGTGGTTCTTTACCAAATTTCGTATGAAAATGTCTTTGAACGACGATAAACGATGATGTTTTGGCATATTCCAAAACAAAATAAGCTTTCTGCAGCACGGATGGCGTCATTTTGATTACCAGTGCCTCCAGCGGCGATTTCGTAACCGGAAGATTTTTCGCTGTTGCCAGATAAAACGTATAATCGTAGTTTCAGAATTAATTTGTTTCGGATAAATAAATCCAATATAGAATTTGTACTATGCTATTATTTTTGTCCCATTCAATATGAAACACCCTGTATATGCAGGTGATTATCAAAATAATGGAAACACCTATCAATATTAGTGGTGTTTATGAATGTGCTTCGTATTCCTTAAAAAACAAGTCTGATCACCGGTATTTTTTTATATAATACAGTGTATGTATTAATCTACTGTCAGGTAGTAGTAATAAACTAAGGACATCGTCCTTTTGGGGGGAGCAGCGTAAAATGTCAAACCTTGCAGATCTTGTGAAAAGGGCAAATCGGTGGAGAGCGTTTAAATTGGAGTTTCTGTTACTGCAACCCCCAGGCTAATGGATGTGCCAGGCTTTTCGAGCTATGCTATCGAAAGTCATGATAGCATACAGAGTGCACGGAAAAACATCCTTTGCCAAACAGAATAGTGGACGAAAGGGAGAGCTGGGTGAAAGAGACGGATAAGGTATTGAAGCGGATTGTGACACGAAGAAATGAAACAAGTACAACCAAAATGACCGAAGAGATCAATCGGTATCTGCATGTTCTGGTATCAACCATTAGAGGTAGAAAGGAACTTCACAAACAAAGCATTTACGGAAAAGTAGTTATTTCCAAGCAACTTGTAATAGATGCCATTACAAAATATCGTCCACAATGGCGCCAAGAGCGCAAATCCTGGTCGAGTAATATGTTGAGAAACGACATTTGGTCCGATGAATCATCGTTCACATTGTCAACAGGACGTGCATATGTCTGGAAACACCTACACAGGCGTAAGATTCTGGCTGTCTCATCTCAACTGTCAGTCATGGAGGTAGATCTATCAGGGTTCGGGATGGCATCTCATGGTTTTCTTCAGGCCCTGTTGTAACCCTAAAAGGGATATTGAATGAGAAGGACTATGTCGAAATTTTAGCACACTAGTCCATCCTATGGTGCAAACATTGTTTCTTGTAGGAGATGGCGTTCTCCGGTATGACAATCCCCCTATACATACTGCGAAATCTATCAAGTATTGGTTTGAAGAGTATGAAAAAGAAGTCAAATATCTTATCTTTCCCTGTACAATACTCCGGACTATAAATCATCGAACCACTGTGATCTGTATAAGTGGATAGATAAAGGTAGCGATATCCACCACAGCATCTCCACAGAAACTTTCATGATTTTTCGATGAAGAATGGTATAATATATTCTTAACCACTATTTATGACTTGTATAATCCAATTTCAAGGTGAATCAGGTGGTATTACATGGCAAATGTGATCATTCCCCGTATTAATAAAGGTTTTCATGATGCTTCTTAATGTTTCCATTATTTTGATAACCACCTGTATATATTGTAGAAATTTGTAGTAGGCAGCTTGTATTTTTATATCCATATGACTTTACAGTCCTTATAAACCTCAGTAGAATGTGACAAAGGCAACTACTTTCGGACTAACTGGTATAGTCTTTTTTTGAGTCACAGAGCACAAAGCATTAGATAAGGCTATCACGGTTTTAGATAGATAGTGTTCTTATTTGCCTCTTCAACCTGTTGATTTGAAACGAGTTCCCGTTGTTATGTTCAGTTGATTATTCTTCAGAAGTTCCTCGGAAGTCTCATCTCCCTTAGCTGTACGCTACCAGTTGATCCCTCCCTCCTCCGCCCACGTATACCAATCCATGATTAAGACGATACATTTGCTGATCACGCCGATCCTCAATTAAATCGAGTCTAAAATTTATACCTCCAAAACGGTTGATGTATTTATTATAAGGGGAATTATTTTGCCGCGTTTTATTATTAAATCCTACTAAGCATCAGAAATGTACTTCTATTTGTCTGCATTTGAGTCTAAATACATCTCGTAAAAAAAGTCTCCTGTCTGATGATGCATTTGGTTTCCATGTGCTTTAAACAGATTTTTGGAGGGTTTTCTATCAGAATTTTGGAATGTGTTTCTACAGGAATTTCAAATTAAAAAAGTCTGTGACCCTTTCTGTAGAGATCTGATGGGCTCATCCGAAAAACGACAACTTACTACTCCTAAGGATATTAAAATGCAGTTAGAGCCTGATGTCCCTGGCAAGCAATTTATATATATGTATATATATATATATATATATATATATATATATATATATATATGTGTGTGTGTGTGTGTGTGTGTGTGTATAATAAAAATAATGACTAAAGAGTTAATAATATATGTTAAAGCGACAAAGCATTAGACACACTACTTTAAGAAATTGATCAAGAAAAGAATCTAAGTGGCGAAGAATTCTTCATTAAGTACAGGCTTTACACTACAACGTTGTTTAAGTCCATCTCTTTTCCTACAATATAAATCCTCTTTCAAAAATCTGAGAATAAGTGTGCTATTTAAAACGGATAGCAATTAAGGCTGAGTAATACGGATCTAATAAATAACTGATATGTTGAATCAATTACAATTTTAAAGTACCTTTTGCGAGTCAAAAAAACATCTTGTAAAAATTTACGCTAAAACATCTCAGACTATTTACCGCCATTTCGCTGCTGTTCTCTTTAATAAACATCCCAAATTACAAAATCCCAATAAACAAACAAACAAAATCCGGTTGCCTTGGCCCCAATCCTTCTAGTAGGAATGCGGCGATCCAAAAGCAACAGCAAAGACCCCTTTGCTAACCCCCCTCCCCCCGCGCCTTCCAATGACAAAAATCGGAGCAGCGAATCACGCGAATCCTTCCGAGATCGATTCGCAAAGAAAGAAGATTAACCCGGAATGATTCCAGTCGCCGTCAGTGCCTTTGCACTTAATAAAGAGATTTCCGAAGATCTGTTTGAGGTTCGAGCTCTGTACTGTAACAGTAGTTAATTCAGTGATTCATCACCGATTACACCCGTATAATATGAAGCTGTTTATTTTTTGTGCGGAATTCTCTAAATGAGGAGAGACATAAGTCTAGGACAATTTTTGCAGTTTTTGAGTGAATTGGAGACTTCCTAAGCTTCTCTGTACTCAGTATTAAGTTTAGAATTCGGCTTTTTTAAAAAATTAAGTTGCCATTAAAAGCCATGTTTTATAAGCTTATATTAAAAATTAACATCCTAAAAATAGATTTCAGTTCATTTTCCAAACAAAAATCCAAGCACTTACTATAATTTACAAGCTGCTATAATTTAAATAATAGACAGATAATTTTGTGATTGAAAAAAAATTATTTCTGTATTAGGGAGTAACGTATCCTGAAAAATGAATCATATACCCCAAGGCTACGAAGCATTAGACTTTGAAAATATAACTGACTAATTGATTTGTACAAACACTAATCTGTTCTAGAGTTTCTGTGGTATCGCCTCAAATTTTCAGTTTTTAGCCCGATTTACATAAGTAAGCTTTCCTGAAACAATCCTTTGGAAATTTTTTCGCGGTGCCTCACGCAACTTGCTCTAGTACATGCATAGGAAAATTAAGTTCATGGTGTCTATTCAATGAAACATGAGTGACAAGTTCTGGCTGTGGCAGTTAAATAGAAAAGAGGTAGGTATTAGACTGAAACATCCCCCCCCCCCCTCGAGTTCCTTTGGCTGAGACGATCTTGGTAGAGTCGTTACTCCAGAAGCTCGGATTCAGAATTAGGAGACAGAATAACTAATTAAGTTAAGAAAAATTTAGAAACTGAATCTTATTTCAAGCGTGGTGGAATATTCTTCAAAGAAAGAGAGTAACAATAATATTCTAATGTAATTATAATTCTTTAGTTGTAAATACTGTTTTTATAAGTAAACTCAAATCGTCTATCAAATGAATTCTTTTGTTTGTTCATTCAGACATCACTTTAACATTAGAACTTGAAGGTCACCAAATCATTTATCGGATCAAAAATACTTTACAAGTCTTTTAAATCATTAGAATGTTTAATCTCGGATAATAATATTTCCCAGTTGCTCTATAAATCGCCTAACACACTCATAAGTAGCCATAAAGTTTGCCGTGGAATCGAAGGTAACATGATGTGGTTCCAAGCCACGAGGTTTAAAATGGCTGAAGTCGGAAATGTTTGCCGTATTCAAGACAGAGAAGTGAACATATCTAAACTGATATGTTAACACATTTTTGATTAAAAATTATACACAATCTTTAATTACTATTGTGATCTTTTTTTCAACCTCAACAAAATGTTAAAAAAATCCGGAAAATTGCCCTTCCCTTAAATTTCCTCTATCTATACGAAACAAAATTGGTTAATGGTTGGTTGCTTGAGAGCGCTACTTTCTTTTAGCTACACCAGGGGTAATTAAGACACCCGGTGGCGTAATAGTTAAAAGCTTCAAGCTGCGCAACATAGGTCCAGGGTCCGACCCTGCGACTGGGCAAAATGGACTCAACTTTTCATTCCTTGAGTGGGTCGATAAAATGAAGACTAAGCATGCTTGAAAAACTAACTCGGGGGTCCCGCGTCAGGTTGACCACCTGACTGAGACATATGCTGTATGGTACCCCAAGCCCACGGTAAAGAATGCGGAGAAGGGCACCAACGGCTTTGGTCCACATTGGACTGTTGCGCCATGAGTTTTTAGAGGTTATTAAACAGCGACCAACTGCTTAAAGCCAATTACGAACGGCTACAAACAACCATGCCAATAGTTGCAAACCCACAGACTCTGGTACAGAACTCCAGCACCCTGGGCGTTCGGCAATCGCCCGCAAAAATTGGTTAATACATTCTACTGAACATTGAAACGTATGATTTCTAGGTCTTGGTGAATAACATTTTAACGTGTACTTATCTGTCCTCGATCTGTCAGCGTATATTGTTAAAACAGTGCTCTATATCTGAGATATCTAGTCGTGATCCAATCAAAATGCAAATACCTATGGTCCAGTTATAATGACAGAAGGAATATTTTAACGTTATATTAATAGAAATTGATAATTTTCCCCATGAAAATGATTGTTCGTAGAATTAGCATGCGGATACAGCATGTCATCACAATAGACTTCGTGGCATTCTTATGACTAATTAAATACAACATTAAACAGTTGTAATCATCTCTCGTTAAATAGTTAATGTACCTTAATCTAACTCTCGACCTAAGATTGTTCGGGTTATAGCAATAGAGAGTACTGAGATTTTGGTCAAACAATGAATAAAATTTCCTTTCTCTAAACCTATATGATCAAAATTCAAAGGAGAAAATTTTAAAGTCTATTTTTATTTTCTTTATTTTCTTTTTTCTTATTTTTAGAAATTTTGAGCTTCTAGATTAATTTTTTTGAGTAATATGCAGGTTTGGTTTAAAAAAAATTTCGTTGTCAAATCTCCAAAAACAAATTGATTCTGATTTTGTGAGTTTCCTTTAAAGTTTATAGGTATAAATGGTCCAAATACACAGATGCACCAACTCGAAATAAAGGAGATATCCGGTTTTAGGCAGCAATGGACGACAGTTGTAATGAAAATAATTATTACTATATCAATACTATAGTCACTATTACATTAACATACTTTTATAACTACTTTTGTATTGATTTACCCGAAAATGTCTGATTAGGTTATGTTCAAATAGTAAAGCCTTTCAGAATAGTAAAACTATTTATTGAAAAAATTTTGATGAAAAGCATCATCTAAAGGATATACATTTTGTCTTGAATCAAACAGTTAATTGGAAAGTTGGGTAGAAGAAAATTTGTTGTTAAAAAACTCCTTTTTTAGAACTGTAGCTTGTTTAGTGAAATTTGTCTTTAGTTCATATATTCCATTCAATTAAAAAATGGTCTCGTATTTTATTACTATTTCCAAACGAGGTTTCATTATATTATACAGCATTGTGGCAGCGGTCAGAGCATATAACTAACAGTAGGCGTTCTCCATTTCCCACAACCATGTACGTAAAATCTGAAATCTAGATGAACTATCTTAGTATTTCCTAAATTTTTCCTCTTTGAGCGGTATGTTGTTCACGTTTTTTGAAAATGTTGAAAAACCTATCCACCCTGTCTAATTTGAGAACCAAAAGGGCAAAATTACGAATAAAATAGATGCTCCCGTATCATGAATATTCCTCAAAACTCATCACAATTTTTAAGGAAAACAACCTAAAGACTTCATTAAGGTAATGAGCATAAAGCCTTGTACACACAGCTTTCGGGCAGAACGTCAGCGATAAAATTTTTAACGAATCACAGAGCTCAACACAATTACCACGTGATTCGTCAAACCAATCACAGGTGTTGTCAACAATCTCATCGCCAACGGAGGAACGAACGCTAAGCTCCGAAAGCAATGTGGACGAGGCTCAAGTGAGGGAAACAATGTACGTAAACAAGAGTGGGAGGGAATGGAATGGAGTGCGACGGTGAAAAGATGACTGCCACGAAGAGAGGAAACGACTAGTCTGCGGGAGTGACAGTTGTCATTCCTACATACTAGTCGTTTGACAGCAATAGCACTTCACTAAAGGAAATACAGTAAAACCTCGTTCATCCGGATCTCCGGATAATCTGGATCAGATTTGTAGACATCAGATTCGGACATTTTTACTTAGATAATAATTTTTAACTATGATAGCAAGAATGTAACTACAAGTACGCCAAATATTCGCTTTTTAGTTTGGTTCAACGTACAGTTCCTGCATAGATTGTACAATAAAATATGGTAATAAAATGCTTTTCGTTGAGTTTCAGAAAGCTTTACTAGACTTACTAATTCTTTACTAAGAAATTATGCGAAAAGTTATTTTTATATTTTTTAATGTTTTGTAAACAATACTATGTAATTTTGCAACAAAATATAGTTTTTTTTATCGTAATAAACGGTCTGCTTAGTTTAGGATTTTGTTTTGCTTATTACCCATATTACCCGGACTATCCGGATTTTCGATTGTCCGGATTGCCTATAGTCCGCCCTGTTCTAATTCATCGACCGAAACTCGCGATGACCCTAAGATTCCGGTTTGTAAACCCTTGAATTATGTAATAGGTTTCAAGTAAAGCATATGTTCAAGTGATGGTTTAACAAAATTATAAAATAATGTACTTGTAGTGTGAGCAATGTAGATTCACCGGCTCGTTAAAGCAGATTACGAATAATAAAAATGAATCACAGATACGCCGATAGTTATGCTAAGAGTCTACATCTATCAACGTGTTCCTCCATCAAAACTTAAAAATTCGATATTTGTGACAGTATTAGCCTTTCTTATTTCAATGCATGCTAATACATTTCATCAAGAAAATTGGTACAAGTAGGCAATACATAGACCAAAAAACGGCGAAGAAGCTTATTTATAATTAATATTGAATCTATTTTCTTCACAATGAAAAACGGTAAAAACTTCTCTCATTCCATAGTTCACTAAATGTGTATACTTTTTACATCGTCGTATTACATAAAAATGGGAAAATTCACAAGCGCGAGAAAATGTTAAGTCAAATTTTTAAAAAAAATATTAGGCCTAGAAAAAAAACTGATACTTTTGATTTTGAATTTAATTTTTATATCAATAACTGCACACATTTTCTATCAACACACAGTCGGATGCATCATATTTAACGAATAATCTCTATATATAAAACAGTTCCGTAACTGACTGATTGACTGACATATAACGCACAGACCAAACCGCTGGACCTAAAGGGCTGAAATTTTGCATGGCGATTCTTCTTATAGTGCAGGGGTGCACTAAGAAAAATTTTTGAAAAATTCTTTAATTTTTTTAATTAAATTTTTAATTTTTTTGTAACATTCTTTAAAGTTTGCATTTAAAATAATAATCTGAGGGTTATAAAATTTATATCACGAGAAAGATCATAAAAAATCCTTTAAAATAAAATCTTTTTCGGATCATTACTTCCAATTTCTAATTTTTGGTGAATTTTTAAAGATTAATTTTTGGAATTTAATTTATTAAATGCTGATCACGTGGTTTCTTTTATTTTTTGTCATACTTTAAATTAATTTTGAGTCACGTGCATAACAACGAAATAAATTGACAATTTTTTTTCTTTCTAATGCGGCAGACGATTGGACATTATCCAAAAAAATATTAAGATATAGTAAAAGAAATGTTCCTCAAACTGTACTATATTAACTGTACTATAATATTCTTTAGTATGTTCTTTTAGATTTAATTTAAATATTTTTTTCTACATTATTTTTGTCTATAAAAATATCCGTTACGATTATTTTTATAAGTATCTATTTTTGTTTTCTTTTGGCATTAATTGAATACATTGACTATTGTATTTAATTTGAATATACTCCGTAGCAAAGCATGTGTATTCACCTAGTATTCTCATACAATGAGATAGAAATATTAGATTTTTGTTCCAGTCTGAAGATCTGTTTGCCTCCGTGTTCCCACACTGCCAATGTTCAAATGGATCTATAATGTTACGTATTAAAATTATAATTCCATGCAATGTAAATTCTTAACAGAGTGAGCATTTTCTTATTCAGTCATGTTAAGTATTGACTCTAGGGAGTAGTAGAGTTTTTGAAGGAACTGGAGAATCTTTTTGAATTTTTTAACCTTGAAATTCGAAATGTTGTACGATGCATTTTTATATGAACAGTTGAGTATCTAACGAATTTTCTTTGTTCCACTTAAAATCATCTCTATGAAGAAAATTCATATCATAGAAAGTAACTTACGTTGTAAAATAATTATCAAATAAAATGAAAAAAAGCTGGTAAAGGTAAACTAAAATATCATTTATAACATAAGAAAATATCAATTACTCGAGTAAATTTGTTTGTGTGAGTGAAAATCAGTTTATTACTAAAAAAATAAAACTGATAAAATAACCTATGATATTTATCGCTCATAACTCAATCTGGTAAACCGTTTGTATAAAAACTTTCTAAAAATACGGAATAAAGGAAAAGAAATTTTTTTTAAATAAATAACTGGCAAAGATAAAAAGGATTTTCGAAATTTCTATCATGATAAAAAAGCAAAGATTCTAAAGATCCACATCCCATAAACAAACAAACACACACACACACACACACACACACACACACACACACACACACACATATATATATATATATATATATATATATATATATATATATATATATATATATATATATATATATATATATATATATATATAGGCTGTTCGCACATTTTTTAGACGATTTTGGTAAGTGGTAATAAAAAAACGTTTGCTGCAAAAGAAATAATTGCAATTGTACTATGTTTTTAATAGTCAAAATTATCGTCTACGGCTTGAAAGTTTTGTTTTTATTAAAAAAATCGTTTTTAACAAAGCAGTGGTTCGAAGGCTACATTTGTGCTCTTTCCGAAGAGAAATATGCATACTCCGTTATCCAAAAACGATGTGAGAGTCATGGTTTTGTGATATCTAAAGCGTCGATAGGTAATATCGTCAACAAGAAAGGAAAAAAACGTCAAATTGGAGCCTCAAGTGGGACAAAAATTCCAAACTAGTATCCAAGGAAAAAACGGACATCTTCGACTATTGCAAAGGTACGTTGTTGAATGTTAAAAGAAAATCCCCCTAGTCAAAGGACAGTTGCAAAATCATTAAAATGCTCGGTTTCCACTGTAAACAAAATAATAAACGTTGATTTAAATCTTAAGAAAGCGAAAAAACGCAATGTGCATCGTCTTCTTCCAAATCATATCGCTGAACGCAGGACACGCTGCAGAATTCTATATGAGAAACACTTATCCAAAGAAAAATGGAAAACAATTGTCACAATAGATGAATCATAGGTGTATTTAAATGATTGCAACAAAAAAGAGCCATTTATTATCATAAAAGGGGAGAAAAAAATTAAGTTCATGGTTCAAAGAATCGAAAAAAAGTTTTTCTAAGGGATTCATGATTGTTGCTGGTTTTTCTTATAATGGCAAGTTAAAAATAAAGAGAGTGGAAAAAAATGTCAAGATTAACTCCAAATACTATCAGGAATATATTTTATCGCCAATTTTTCTGAATGAAATACCATCGCTTTACCCACAGTGCCATCAATCTGTGAGACTCCATCAGGACAAAGCTAGCAGTCACACTTCAAAATCCACTGTAAATTTCCTAAAAGAAGTGGAACAAAAAACTGGTATCAAGGCCATACCCTTCACTGATATCCCTACTAAATCTCCCGATGTATTACCTATGGATTTTTGTGCTTTCGGACTTTTAAAATCTGCATTATCCAAACGTCGTCCCAAAACACCTACAGGACTCCGGAAAGCTGTTCAGGAGGAATGGGATAGAATACCTCTTCTGACACTTCAAAAGACATTATTATCCTGGAAATTGCGGTGTCGAAAGATAGTTCAGAATAAGGGATGTCAAATAGAACATTTAAAACACAAGAATTTTATGTAATTTAGTTTTGTGAATACAATATACATCGTCTAAAAAATGTGTGAACAGCCTCTGTATATATATAGGCTGTTCAAAAATCCTATTAAATCATGTATTCTTTCCCTTACACCATCACATCTTGCTGTCTGATCCATTATTGTAGGGTATATAAAGATGAACATTTATGTACAAAACTTGCAGTATTGTACAAAAGATCTATAGGTATTTCAAAAAATTTTCAAGCAAAACATTGAAACACATAAGTGGCTATTAAAAATTAAAAATTTTTATGAGCCGGAAGAAAAATTGATTTTATAAGAATTGTTTTTCCTTACATGGAGATAAAAAAGCATGGAAAATTAGCGTATGAAGGTTGTTTCTCGTAAAAGTTTATATCCAGCAGATATTTTCTGAATACGTGATTTCATTACAGAGATATTTGAGTGCTGTACGATCAAAACTAGCAATCTCCATCAGACCTTTTTTTGTGGTAAAGGGCAAATAATATGCATTTTTGGAGATATAAATATGAAATGACCTTTAGAAAAATTCCCATGTTATTTTTCATTAGCATGCCATATTCGAAAATTTTTCGTTTTTAACTGATTGAAATATTATAATAAAGTATCCTTAACTCATTTTGAATAAAAAGGAGATTTCTACGCTTGATCCGATAGCACTCATTTGTAAAATGGAGATTCGATTTCATACGCAAAGGAGTTTTGTCATCTACCGATTGGGCCGTTGATATCTATGTTTCTTCAGAAAACTATTTAAGAGTATAATAAAGGTTTTGAAACGAAATGCTATATTTACTTCAAAAACGAATGCAGGAAATTATCAGACCTTTTTTCAGTAAAGGGCAAAGAGTTATATCTACTGCATTTTTTTGACGATAAAAATATTAAATGACCTTTAGAAAAATTACCACGTTATTTTCCATTAGTAGGCCCTTTTTCAGTTCGTTTTCAAATGATTGAAATAAAATAAGAAAGTATCCATAAATCGATTTTCAAAAGAAAAATGGAGATTGTTAGGTTTGATCCTACATTACTCATTTGTAACATGGAGATTCTATTTTACACGAAAATGGGTTTTGTCATCTATCTATTGAGCCGTTAATATGTATGTTTCTTCAGAAATCTGTTTATCAGTATAATGCAGGTTTTTAGACTAAATACTGTACTTACTACAAAAATGAAAGCAGGAAATTAAAGTTTTAGTTAAAAAAAAATTATGTCAGCAAAGACAATGGGGGAAAATTCTGCATAAAATTTTAACATTTAGGTTTATGGTAATTTCTTTTACAATTTATGAATATATCACACCGAAACGTTGATAGAAAATTTCTGTATAACTCTCACATAAACTCCCTGTATATAAGTCCTTAAAATAATGAAGTTAAAGAAATTCAAGAAATATTAAATCACCAAGAATTCAAGCGTCAGGCTTTATTCCGTTCAAGAGTACCAACCAATTAAACTGCTTTTCGCACACCGCTCAGCAGCCAGGTGGCGCTACCAGTAAGCCAAAAATATATGTATATTCAATTTTCAACAGAAGTTCATTTTCGGCTCCAAACTTAACACCAACAAAACTGAATAGAGCGTTTAATTTATTATTCCGATATTGCTATTTTACGCGTTCCGTTTCGTTACCATTTTGATGCTGCATTTAAAAAAAAAATGTCACCCATATTAAATATTTTATATTATAGTATTCCTCAAGGAGATCAGGAAAGTTTCGATGATAGATATGATGAGGGAAAATACTGACCTAAGATGTCAGTGCCTGGAAATCCACTATGCAACCATAATAACTGCTGACAAGTAGGATCTAAGTAAAAGTCACATGCTTCTCTAGTTCAGTGTATAGTACAGTATTACAGTTTATTCATAATGTACACTGTTTTGTAAATAGGGAAATTTAATAATAAATATATTAGAAAGAAAAGGTAGCGTTACTTTTTTGTATATAGTTTTCTGTAAAATGCATGGAAAACGCCCTTGTAGGAGAAGCCACATTTGCAAATGTATACACCTCCAGCGGACCCAGTGGATTTGAAATGCTTTTCTCCCCGGTTTACTAATCGGCCATGTCTTACTGAGGAGCCCATAACAAGGGTGAAACCAGAGTCCAAGGTTGCTGGGCACGCTGCAAATGTGTGTTGTTGTTGTTGTTGTTGTTTCTAAGAGGATTGGAAACAACAACAACAACAACAACAGCATACATCCTCTTGTAGGAAAGCAGGTGTGTGTATTTGCAAGTATTTAATGATATTTACTATTCATTGTATTTTACTCTATAATTGTTATTCAAAAATAGTTTGAAGTCATTAAATGGTTTTTTTATCTATCCTGATAGTGAAAATAGAACATAACAACAAGTTGTAATATTAACAACCAAAAAATTTTAAGTTTTTGCTCTTCTAAATTAAAACTATTGCAATGGACAGATCTTTTAATTCGCAATTTCGGTTATCGTACTGATATAGACTACCCATCGCCGTAATTGAGTTAAAAGATGACAATACATAACATGGTATATGTTTATAAGATGCAGTTGCATCGAATGTGAAATTTAATCCCTTTCCATTGTAAGTAAAGAAAACTTTAAATGATCATGTTGAATGATACAGCTGAAATAAGTTAGGATCTTTTTTCAGCAAGTTTTTGCTCTTCTAAATTAATATTTTTACAGTTAATAGACCTTTTAATTGCAGTTTCAGTTATCGCCCTGATATATACTACCCATCGCCGTTATTGAGTTAAAAGATGACAATACATTACATGGTATATGTTTATAAGATGCAGTTGCATCGAATGTGAAATTTAATCCCTTTCCATTGTAAGTAAAGAAAACTTTAAACGATCATGCTGAAAGATACAACTGAAATAAGATAGTACCTTTTTTCAGCAAGTTTTTGCTCTTCTAAATTAATATTTTTACAGTTAATAGACCTTTTAATTGCAGTTTCAGTTATCGCCCTGATATATACTACCCATCGCCGTTATTGAGTTAAAAGATGACAATACATTACATGGTATATGTTTATAAGATGCAGTTGCATCGAATGTGAAATTTAATCCCTTTCCATTGTAAGTAAAGAAAACTTTAAACGATCATGCTGAAAGATACAACTGAAATAAGATAGTACCTTTTTTCAGCAAGTTTTTGCTCTTCTAAATAAATATTTATACAATTAAGAGACCTTTTAATAGCAATTTCAGTTATCACCCTGATATATACTACCCATCGCCGTTATTGAGTTAAAAGATGACAATACATTACATGGTATATGTTTATAAGATGCAGTTGCATCGAATGTGAAATTTAATACCTTTCCATTGTAAATAAAGAAAACCTTAAATGATCATGTTGATGATACAGCTGAAATAAGTTAGGATCTTTTTTCAGCAAGTTTTTGCTCTTCTAAATTAATATTTTTACAAATAATAGACCTTTTAATTGCAGTTTCAGTTATTGCCTTGATATATACTACCCATCGCCGTTATTGAGTTAAAAGATGACAATACATTACATGGTATATGTTTATAAGATGCAGTTGCATGGAATGTGAAATTTTATCCCTTTCCATTGTAAATAAAGAAAAACCTTAAACTATCATGTTCAAAGATTCAGCGAAAATAAGTTAGGATCTTTTTTTAACAAATTCTTGCTCTTCTAAATTAATATTAAGAGAATAAGTAGATCTTTTAATTTCAATTTCAATTATCGTACTGATATAGAATAACTGTCACCGTTATTGAGTTAAAAGATGACAATACATTACACGGTATATGTTTATAAGAATCAGTTGCATCGAATGTGAAATTCCATTGTAAAGAGCGAAAACGATAAAAGATCATGTTGAGAGATACTGCTGAAATAAGTTAGGATCTTTAATTCCAAGAAGTATCGCAGGATGATCAGATCCCTTTGTAAATGTCCTCCAGTCTACGACACTAAAGATTATACTTTGGGGGAAAATGAGATAAATATTATTCAGTAACAGAAATTTCCATTTATTTTAAAAGCAATTGAACTTTTATGAAAATTGTTCTCGGAATAAGGAATAATGTTTTTTATCTATATTTTGAATAAGATATTGTTACATTATCCTGAAGGAAACAAGTGTCATTTACGAATATTAAAAAAAAGTGCCGCATGATGCCAAAAAAAGGAGAGAAATTCTTTTCCAAGTATTTTCAAGTTCCTTTCTCCTTATGAAAGTGAAAGAACATTTAGAAAAGAAGCGTTAAAAAAATTGGCTGATATGATCGTTCCAAAAGTAAAGAAAAGTAGAAAAAAGAAGTTATGAAAAACAAACATCTTTATGCGTTTTCTTTCAGCAACATTCTCATAGATTGGAAAACGGGAAATAAATTATTAAGCGATGTTCAACATTTGAATATTAATAACTCTTTTATACTAATTCTATTCGAGAACTTATTTTTTACATGATTGCAAATAATGATTTTTATGGATGTTTTATCGCTTATCCTGGTAAATATAGATATTATATTTTGAAAACATTAAAATCACAAAAAATTAAAATAAGATTATTTTGAAAATAAATATAAACGGTTATATTATTAATATAGCTTTTCTGTACATTTTTACTTTTAATGCAATATAGTGACGTTTCTTTTTATATTTAATGTTTTCCTATATGCAGTATCATGAGTCTTTGAATATGTAAGACAGCTTAAAAACGATTCAAAGTTCCACTACATTTTAAGATTACATAAAAATCTTTCAGAAAAATATTTTAAAGAAAAGAAGAAATATCTCATTTATAAAGTAACATTAATGTTGTATTGCAAGTAACAGAGACATGGCAATTTGCGTTATAGATTGATAAAAATTCCTTTTTTAACATAATTGATTATAACTGATATTTAAATGATGAATTCTAAAAGTATGAAACATTTTAACAATTTTTACATGTAAAAAAAAATGTATTTAAAGTAAAAACTTCTGTTTAAGCCTAAAGAATTTAATAGAATCATCAAATGTAATAGGTTTATTTTAAAAGAAGTTTTGAGGTATCTGGACAATTCCTAAAATATAAATATTGAGTATACTGGATGTTCAGAAATATTCTGTGTGGATCTATATTATTCAGGGCAATTATAAAATTAAATTTTTGAGATGTAAGCAAAATAAACATTGAAAAAAGCCGCGAAAATATATTAATAAATTTTGGTTATTTATACCTATGGTCATTACAAAATATGACTCAAATTTAAGCCCAATATTAACATATGAAAAGGCAAAATAATTAAAAACTAACTTAGTTATTTACTTGATCTGAAGGTTGCTACAACATATTTTTAAAATAAAAACTAATTTATTATCACAAATATGTTACTTTTGTGAGGCATTATTTATAACTTATTTGGTTCCTTTTTCCTTTCAACTGAAAACAAAAAAAAATAATTCAAAAAATAAAAGATAATTATGAAATACTCGCTTTTTTTCTTGCTACGGTTGAGATGCTTAAAGTTACCAGCAATAATAATCTTTGTTACTACAATTTAAATTTCTAACTAAATGTATTTTAAATCGGAAAAAATTTCTTACAACACAAAAGAGGATATAAACAAAATTTGCAGTCAGCGTACAGCCTAAGTATTCAAAACATCTCTCAGCCTACTGTCAAATAAACATCTTATATAAATATATATTAGAGCTCAGTTCACATACAGCTATATTAGGTAAGCGAAATCATCCTGATGCAATAGTCCAAAGGCAATGATTGGCGGCCTGTCCCTTCGTAATCCAGCCTCCTATTTTAACACGTCGTATATCCGGTTGCGTTATCACTAATTAGAGCAGTCTATTCGAAGTAGATTAATTTTAACACGAAATATACGTCCGTTGTATTTTTTTTTTCAAACTGTAAATTTCTTTAATAAAATTGTAATATATTGCAGTCCCGTTGAGAAATAAATTGTGGAATAATGATTTTTATCGTTATGTGATCTGAAAATCTTTTAACGACATTTACTACTGGTAGGAAATAAGGTCTTTTATCAGATTGCACATGATGGACTAGAAATTTATAAATAGACAACACCCACGAGGACTTTTCCTGGAACACGGATATTTTCCTCGAATGTTTTGTGGTGGGTGTAAACAAATTTCCGGTTGTTGTCTTTGGTTGCTTAATCTACAAATATTATTCAGTAACAGAATAATATTTGAGTAAGAGTCCAAAATCTCAATTTGCTTTCTCATTTAGTGAGAATAATTTTCCCATTAAGAAACCGACATGTGAGAATAATAACGGTCATCTTTTGTTTTTGTTAAAAGGTGTACTGAAAATAATCATACACTCTAAAAAGAATGGTTTTTCTCATTAAATACCATTGATAACGATTCAGAAAAAAAATACAGCAGGGATTTTCGTGTGCCTTCGTTGGATGTGAAAATGAAATTAATCAATTAAACAAGCACACACACACACGTATATATATATATATATATATATATATATATATATATATATATTGAAACTTCTCTATGGCGGCCAGTCATGGCTCCGAAAAAAGTGGCCGTTTTGAGTGGTGGCAGTCGTAACGAGGTTTCTTATCATTGGCTCTATGGAGTCTTCAATCCATTCTGAACAAAATGTGGCAGTTTATACAGGTGGCTGTCAAATAGGGGTGGCCGGCCAGAGAAGTTCCACTGTATATATACATTGACACAAAGGAAGCAAGTTAATATTTAGTTGGGACGCCTCTTGCCAGGATAATGCTGTTTCCCGACGTAGCATGGATTCATAAAGTTCACGAAATGATGGCTTGCGGGACTTCTTGTGAAATTGTATTCAGTTGGCTAGCTGACTCTTCCACATTATGGGATAGAGGTAGGCAACGTCCCATCATACCCTAAATTCGCTAAATATGACACAGATTTGGTGATCTGGTTGGCTAGGTATGTGTGTTATTGCGAAATCCAGGCTTTATAAGTATTATGGAAAGTCTGCATCTTCGCTTAGAATTATTTACAAGTGGTTTGTTGACTTTCGGTGTGGGCAATTGAGAACAAGTGACGCTAAACGTGCTGGTCGTCCTACTAAGGTCACTACGCCAGAAATTATTGAAAAATCCATAATATATTTATGAATGCGAGAAGATTAAAAGTGCATGAGATTACTGAGGCTGTTGGCGTCTCATTTGAGCGCGTACATAATATTCTTCCTTAATATTTGGATATGGGAAAGTTGTCGGCAAGGGGGGGGGGCGCATTTACTAGTAATCGATCCAAAAAGTGAACGAGGAACACTTATTAGAACAATTTGGAGCTGTTTCAGAGAGACCCAGATGAGTTTTTGCGTCATTACGTAACAGTTCATGAAACGTGAATCCAGCACTACCAGCCAGGAATGAAAGAACAGTTAAAACTATGAGTGTTGAAGCACGTGAACTTGCATCAAAGAAAGAAGAAAACGATTCCATCACTAGGAGAGGTTAGGCTACTGTTTTTACGACCCTCGTGGTGATGTCTTTATTGACTGTTTGGAAAATTGCAAAATAATCACCGGGGAGTACTAAGCATTATTACTGGATCGTTTGAATTGTGAAATAAATCAAAAAGCCACATTTAGCAAAAAATGTTCTTTTACATCTTAACAATGCTCCGTCATATTACTCTGCAGTTGTGTAGGTAATACTGTTAGAGTTACACTACTAAATCGTTCCCCCATACCCTCCATATTCTCCAGATTTGGCCCCCTTGGACTATTACTTTTTCTCAAATATGAAAAAACCTCTTGAGCAGAAATTTGCATCAAACTCCGAAGTAATTTGTGAAAAAAATGCTTATTTTGCCGAGTTGGACTAGACTTACTTTCTGAAGAGGAATTAAAAAAAAATTGAAATATCGTTGGACTAAGTGTATCAATTTTAAAGGAGATTATATAGAAAAATTAATAAATAACTTTTTTTTTAATAACGTTGTTTTCATTATTTTCGTACGGAGTTATCACACGACCTTCGTATATGCAATTGATCAAAGAGCTGCATAATTTTTTCAATAGCATTTACATCATCCACGTTAAATGTTCTTTCTCTTTTAATCATATACAGAATTTTGCGATATCAGGCAAACTTTGTTTAAAGAAACAAACTGTTTATTATTAGTATTAAAACACAAAACCCATTTTTATAATGTTATTTTTAAAAATCTAATTACTGAAAATTATATGTTATTATAAGCATATGTATTATTATATGCAATATATATATATATATATATATGTGTGTGTGTGTGTGTGTGTGTGTGTGTGTGTGTGTATTATATGTTATTATTTTTCCATTTCATGTTATTACGCATTATCATTTTTGATGAGAGTTAAAATTTTTATTTCCTTCAATCACAAAATCTACATTTGGTTCCAAGAGAATGGAGAAAAAAAAAGGAACATGACACTACCATGGAATATAAGCAAAAATTTCGTCTAACATCTTTATTTAGCCCTTTTGCATCTTACTGAAGAGTTCTCACCAAATAAGGTTTGAAACAAGTGTTCTAGGGCCCATATTCCATGGAGGTTGTTCATCACTCAGAACGAACAGCTGCACTACAGATGGCAATACCCATTGTGCTTTGTATCACCTGTCAAGTGAAATCCTTATCAATTCTTATCGCTCACTTTAACTGTCTGTGCAGAACCGTGACTCATAGTCATTACATATTCTTCAATGTTGAAGCTATCTCGAAAATAGTCTACATCGGGCTACTATTAATAGACTATACTTCGTACTACTACCTCATGTGGAAAGAAACTGGTGGAAAAATTAGGAAAACATCTGAAGTACCAGTCTAGAAGTTATTATACAAGTGTCGGGATTGCGGGATTGAACATTCAATTTATTTCACATTATTAAATGTTCAATTCATGTATCGAGAATGTGAAAAGATCTGAAAAGTAAGAAAGGTATTATGATAGAGATAAATTTATGATAGAGGAAGCGCAAAGGATGAATGCAATTTATGATCAAACACTGCAAATTTTGATCTAGAGCTCTATCCTTTATTATGTTTTCACATTAAAAAATAATTTTGCTGATGAATTCAAGTTAGATTAAAATAATGTTTAAAACAAAC
Source organism: Dolomedes plantarius (assembly GCA_907164885.2). NCBI lineage: Eukaryota > Metazoa > Arthropoda > Arachnida > Araneae > Dolomedidae > Dolomedes > Dolomedes plantarius. Next base: position 31,495,324 of record OU015492.1, on the reverse strand, counting down.
TGCGTCATTAGGTGTTTACCTCTGTTTTTTTTCAACGTTAAAACTATATCAAAATATTTCTATCTTTTTAGAAAGAAGTGCCCTGAAAATTCCTACCCTAAATTCTGGTGTAGAGTAAAATGGAAGACATTTCTTATGCATTACTTGCAAATGTTGGGAAATTTGTAGTACCGTGCAAGTTCAGGCTTACATGGATTACTAAATTAATTATTGAAAACTGAACACATTAAAAACATTCCATTAAATGTTCATTTCGTGTATCCATAATGTGAAAAGATCTAAAACGTAAAAAAGGTTATGATAAAGATAAAATAAAATTGAGAGAGCAAAATAGGGACACATATCTCAAGCATTATTTAGTAATGTTGGGAAATTTGTAATACCGCACAAGTTCAAGCTTACGTGGATTATCAAATTTAATTATTGAAAACTGAACACATTAGAAACACTACATTTATAATGAACTTCGCTGATGGATTTGTGCTTCTGCTAAAAATTATTTGGTAAAACCTGTGCGTGAAATTAGGTTTTAAAATTTCCAGTTAATTTAGATATTTCTTTTATACCAATCTGAACTATATAAACACTTTGAAACCCATTTTTACCAAAAACCCTTAATTAATACTTCGTGCATTTTACTATAAACTTTATGCAAATTATGTTTAATCAGCAAAGGAACCATTCAAGTATTACGTAAGCATTCAAAGAGGGGGAGCGTATTCAATCTTTACTTATTTTAGATGACAAGAGGGAAGGGGGATCAGAACAATGCTTACGCAAGACAAAATATGCACGACAGGGAGTGCGCTGTGATGTCCTTCTTGATCACATCAAGTCCCCTGATATCTTGTAGTTGCATTTTTATTTGCTTTTGTATTATACTTTTAAGTTTCAATGAATTAATAAAACCTTCAGAACACTAATATAATTCTGTTGATTTCATTTATTCTTCAATGTATTTACTATTAATGACTTAATATCTGTACAATTTTACTATGTGTAATAAATTTAATCTTAGAAAAAATTCGATTGACCTGTGAAATAGCAACAAGAAATTTGAAAAATCTTACGAAAGCAAGAGGGGGGAAAGGAAATTCAATTATTTTTGCTTACACGGGGAGGAGGGGGGGGGGGCTAAAAGGACTAAAAATGAGTTTACGTAATATTTGAACGGCTCCAAAGGATTTATTTGTACATAAAATGGAAAAATACATCATACAAGTCTGTCTTGAAATTTCCAGAATTTAGTATATGAATTTTGAGGACACATCTTTCAAAAAAATATAAAAATACTTTGGCAAAAATTTAACACTAAAAAAAACGAGGTAAATACCTAATGACGCAGTTTATCGTAAACATTATTTTAATCTAAATTGCATTCATTAGCAGAATTATTTTTTTAATGCGAAAATATTAAAAAAAAGGATGGAGCTCTAAATTAAAATTTTCAGAGTTTGGTCTTAATTTGCATTCAGCCTTTGCGAAAATATATTAAATACTTGAAACGGTGAAAATATAAAAAAAGCATGAAGCTCTGGGTAAAAAATTACACAATTTGATCTTAATTTACACCCATCCTTTTCAAAAATATTGAAGAACTAAAGCAGACTTTTTGAATTTTCTCCGTTGATAAAATACCCAGAATCGTGATAATCAGAAGCAATAATTTGTAACACAGTTTTATCTGAAGAATTAGATTTATCAAAAATGTTATCAAAATAATTTGCCCATATATATATATATATATATATATATATATATATATATATATATATATATATATATATATATATATATATATATATACTGAAGAGCAAAAAAACTGGTACGGGTGTGCATATGCAAATAACGGAGTCATGCAACCAATCAGCTGACGCGATGTGGTCGGCAGCGCCTATATAAGACAACGGGTGTCAAGCGAAGCTGTTAGATCGGTTCCTACTGATACAATGGACAGTTATCACGATTTATGTGACTTTGATCGGGGTGTTACAGTCGGCGCACAAAAGATGGGACATAGCATCTCCAGGTAGAGATGCAGTTTGGATTTTTGAGCACGACCATTTCACGAGTGTATCATGAATATCAGGTATCCGGTAAGAAATCAAATCTCCGACAGCCGGAAAAAGACCTTGAAAGAACTGGACCGTCGACGACTGACGAGAATCCTTAAACGAGACAGACGTGCAACACTTCCTCAAATTGCTGCGGATTTCAATGCTGGAGCATCAACAAGTGTCACCGTGTGTACTGTTAAACGGACTGTCATTGATATGGGCTTTCGGAGATTAAGGTCTATTCGGGTACCGTTGTTGACTGCACGGCACAAAGATTTACGTCTTGCCTGGGCCCGCCAACACCTCTATTGGGCCGTTGATGACTGGAAACACGTTGCCTCGTCTGACAAGTCTCGTTTCCAATTGTATCGCGTGGATGGGCGTGCACGGGTATGGAGACAACCTCATGAATCCATGGACCGTACGTGACAACCGGAGACTGTTTAAGCTGGTGGAGTATCTGTGAAGGTATGGGCGTGTGCAGTTGGCCTGATATGGGACCGCTGATAAGTCTAGAGACGATTCTGACAGGTGATGGATACATAAGCATCCTATCCGATCCTCTGCACCCATTCATGTTCATTGTGCATTCCAATGGACTTGGACAATTCCAGCAGGACAATGCGACCCCCCCCACACACACACACACACAGACGTCAAGAGTTGCTACCGAGCGGCTCCAGGATCACTCTTCTGACTTGGATCACTCCCATTGTCCACCTAAATCCCCAAACATTAACATTATTGAGCATATCTGGGATGATTTGCAACGTGCTGTTTAGAAGAGATCTCCACCCCCCTCACACTCCTATGGATTTGGGGACTGCCCTGCAGGATTTATGGTGTGAATTTCCTCCAGGATACCTTAGACATTAGTCCATGCCACGTCATGTTCGGGCACTTATGCGTGGTCGTGGAGGCCCTACACAATATTTGTCAGGTGTACCAGTTTTTTGGGTCTTCAGTGTGTGTGTGTGTGTATGTATATCTTACTATTAACAGCTGAAGGTAAACAAACGTATGTTTCTCAGTGAGCAGACACGGGGACAGGCTAATCTCGTGAACCGAGCATAGCAGGATATCGCGACTGGTACCGATGGACACAGACAGACGAGACGCGAACACTCATGCCATCCTCAACTTTCAAAGCTTTAAACTTTTTTAATTATTAAATTAAAGCCGAACTCAAAAGAAGCGGACAACAGAAACAGCTGGCATTCTGGGAGAGCCAGCTCCTTTACGTTTCGCAAGTTTCCACTATTTTCATGCATACAAAATTCAACATTTCCGTCCTCCAATCGACAATTTTTTTTATTTCCATGTGTTCTAAAACTCTTCATCTTTAAGGATATACACATTTTTATGAAGTTCAAAATGTTTTTTATTACTTTTATTCGGAAGCCTTTCCCCATTTCGTGAAATTCGGAAAACTCTTTGGGGAAACAAAGAGTTTTCCGAATTTCACGAAATCGACGATTTTGATGGACAAATATTTCGGTTTTCTGAACCTATTAATGTCAATTTTACGATTTATCGGCATTTGCTAGATGTTCAGCTTCCAAAATATACCAAATAAATTTAACAAAAAATGTTATCATTTTAAAAAAGCGTACTGACAAAACTCACTTTTAGTTTTAGGAAATGAGAAGTTAAAACCTTTAGAATTTTTTTCTAATTGAATGAACTTCTTTTTTGCTTAAAAAGTAAAATTTGAAAGAATTATTTCAAAAGCCAAAAACCGAAATTTTAAAAAGAGAGCTTTAAATAGAAATTTCGTTTTTTAAAAATTCCAATATGTTTTTAAAACTGATTAAGCAGTTTTTAATCTTTAAGAAATGAAACCATTTCATTTTAAACCGAAAAAGCAACACATCGAATTGTAACTCAGCTAGTATATATATATATATATATATATATATATATATATATATATATATATATATATATATATATATATATATATATATATATATATATATATATATATATATATATATATATATATATATATATATATATATATATATATATATATATATATATATATATATATATATATATATATATATGTATATATATATTTGTTTCTCTTAATACACGTGCCAATCATTACGCAGGCACTCGAAATATCACAAATCAATAACATCACCATATATGGTATGAACCCGTATAAGGCCTCCTACCCGTATGGTATGAGGCCTCATAAAGTTTTTATATAATAAATAAGGCCTGTTTATAATTTTCTACTTACTAATATAACGGAGATCGCGTACGTGACTCAGGGAAAACCACGACGTTGGAAACCACGCGAGTAAATCTGGACAATTTCATCATTAATTGAACATCATATGAGACATACACGGGTATAGGCCATGTGAATAATTCTGGTAAATTAAAGAATTTCAACTCTGGTGGCGATATCAGAAAATATTCATTTTATATGTACTGGACATAAGACCTGCCGCGCTTTTTAGGAAGTTGTGGACGAGATCGAAGGCCACGGCGTTCGTTGTCACTTTTCATCATGTAAACCCCATCGTGCATCTTCCCTGTTCACCCCTCATAGCTAAGTCCAGCAATCTTCTTATACTTTCTACAGTGTGGGCAATACTGTTAACGTCATCCCAATGCTTGGATGAATGATGTTACTTGGATAATGTCTATGCTCTATATGTTATTACTTGGCCCCACGACTGCATTTCCTATAGGTTTCAAAATGAGTACGCAGCTATTCTCTTTCCAACGACCGACTGCTTTATGTATATGATATCGGGCTTAAGGTGGCCTAGCGGTAACATGCCTTCTTTCGGTGCTGAGGGTGCTCGGAACGAATACCGACAAGATCCGTTAATTACCTCCGTGTCTAGGCTGGATAAGGGCACGTTAATTCCGTAGATCGGAGAGTCCCTCTATAAGGTGAAATAGGGTGGGAGAGGGTACGATCTCCCTTGATGCCGCCCATGAGGTTCGCTCGATCAAAATTGAGGGGGCACCTGGCTAAATAGGACTCCGATCCTTCGAATATATATATATATATATATATATATATATATATATATATATATATATATATATATATATATATATATATATATATATATATATATATATATAGTTAGAGAGAGAGAGAGATAGAGAGAGATACAGTGAAACTTTTCTATTCAGCCGCCCCTCTTAACACTCACATTTTGTTCAGAACCAATTAAATATACTCTATACAGACGATGTTATTTTAGTGCTCCCTCTCCCACGGCCACTCCTCAAACGGCCACTTTTTTCGGAACCATGACTGGCCACCATAGAGAAGTCTCACTGTGTGTATATATATATATATATACAGTGGAATCTCGATCTATTGTTTTTCAAGGGACCGATTGAAATGAACGATAAATGCGGGAAAACGATAGATGCGGAAACATAACAAAGCAATATGATCGTTGGGACTGGATAAAATGAACGACACATACGGAAAAACGATGGATCCGAAAACGATCGATCGAGATTCCACTGTGTATATATATATATATATATATATATTATAAAGAATAAAAAATATTTTATATAAAATATTTTTTATTCTTTTTTCCACTGTGTATATATATATATATATATATATATATATATATATATGTTTTATTTGTTCCCCTGAACCGTTTTAAAGAAAAACTTGACTGTTTGTTCCCGATCTTGGAAAAAAGACATTTAATCATTTTCCACAAGTAAAAGCAACTGTAATTCATATCAAAGAAGAAAAGTCAGATGAATATAAAGAAAAATTGAAAGAATTAAAATCAAATTTCTAACATAGGTTTGAAAAAATTGAAAAAATTGAAATCTACATTTGCATATTTAGGGAACCCATTTATTTGTGACAATATTGAAGACGGATTTCCAGTTTCTGAAATAATGCTTACTGAAAAAGCGGCCGGGGAATTGGAGTTATTAGAGATGAAAGGGGATCAGGCATTGCAAATGCTGCACAAAGCTTGCTCTATTCTGCACAATGATTGTTAATTGCCAGAATCAAAATATCCAAACATAAAAAAAGTTGCCTGCCTTCTATTTTCGATTTTTGGTACAACGTATTGCTGAGGATCTTTGTACTCCACAATGAAGTTCGTGAAGTCAAAACATCGTTTACAGTTAACCAATCAACATATTACAGAATTTCTGCGGAGAGTTTTAACTCATTTTACGCTCAATATATATATATATACATACATACATATATATATATATATATATATACACACACACATATATATATATATATATATGTGTGTGTGTGTGTGTGTGTGTGTGCATATGAAGTAGCATTGACATCACCTTTAGCTAGGCAAGCAGGAGTTCCATGTCCATTACATTTATTTAAATTTATGATATCCGCTTTTATAACTAAATTAAAATCTCAAAACTACAGATTTTTTTCTCATTCCATGGGAGCAAAATATAAGATATATATATATATATATATATATATATATATATATATATATAACAGTTACGTAACTGACTGACTGACTGATTGACTGACTGACATACAATGCACAGACCAAAACGCTGGACCTAAAGGGCTGAAATTTTGCAAGCCGATTCTTCTTATAGTTTATGGGTGCACGAAGAAAGATTTTTGAAAAATTCTTCTTAGGTGTTCTTAAATTAAATTTTTAAGCTGTTGTTTTACCTTTTTTTAAGTTTGCATTTAAAATAATAATCTGAGGGTTATAAAATTTATATCAAGAGAAAGATCATAAAAATTCCTTTAAAACGAAATCTTTTTGGAATCTTTACCTCCAATTTCTAATTTTCGGTGAATTTTTAAAGATTAATTTTTAGAATTTAATTTATTAAATGCTGATCACGTGATTTCTTATTCTGGTACTTTAAATAAATTTATCGTCACATTCATAACAACATGCATAGACAAAAAAAAATGTTTTCCTTGCTAATGCGGCAGACGATTGGACATTATCCAAAAAAATATTAAAATACAGTAAAAGATATGTTCCTCAAAATGTACTATATTAACTGTACTATATTCTTTAGTATGTCCTATTAGATTTAATTTGAATATTTTCTTCTACATTATTTTGTCTATAAAAATATCCAAAAGATATATCTTTGTATATAAAAGGCAAAGTCTGTGTGTGTGTGACCGAGTTTTTGTCTGCTCGCGGCGCAGCGCAAAGACGGTAGGTCGGACAGTCTTGAGATTCGACACGAAGATGCCTCCCGAGGTCTCATTATGCACCTCGAAGCCCTTTTTTCGATTTTTTAATTAGATTTTCCGTAATTAAATATTTAGTCGCGATTTGGAGCTCCCGGACGAGTAAAAGCTCCGTAAATCCTAACGTATCCGTCCAAGAATTTTTTTTTCGGACGAGCCTATACGGGAAAGATGACACTATACGGAAATCACAATTAAAATTGTCTGTCTTAATTTATCGATTAATTGTGATTTTTTTTCGATCGCCTGTACTCACCCGTTTTTCGGAAAAAAACGAGATTTTGTCCGTGACCCTTTTTTCCAAATTGTCGAATCGATACGTAAATGTCGTTACATTTTTACGAAATTTTTATCTCAGAGACCCTAGACATCACAGTTTCGAAAGCCAGAACCAAAATTAATTTACAAATTGTAGTTATTTTTTAATAATTTATTTTACGATTCGGAAACTCTTGCGAGAAATCTCATTTTGGAGATTTCGTTCTTCATTTCCGGACGAAGGTACAGCGGGTGAAAATAGGAGAAAAACCAGTTTTTCGACGTAATGCACGTGATGTGTTGGGGCGTTTGTTTTCTATGAGGGATTGAGTGGTTAAAGGAAATCGATTACTATTGCAGTGATAATCGATTAAAAAATCACATTTAGTAATGCCGTAATTTTTTTGGCCAGCACTTAGTTAATATCATATAATTTGTGGTGTATTTGTGGAAAAAATCTATGAAGATTTCAAAGAATTTCAGCATGTGGAGGATGTGATATATTCGCTTTCAAGGAAATCGATTACTATTGCAGTGATATTCCATTAGAAATCCTATGTCAAAAATTTTGCCAAAATGTGCCAGAAAGGATTAAATTTATAAGGGTAAAATAATGTATCGTGGTGAGGAAAAGGATGACAGCGACGCCCATTAACAAAGGGTTAAGGCTACTAAAAAATTGGTAATTACATTGCCCGAGCAACGCCGGGACGGGTACAGCTAGTATATATATATATAAGATATATATATCTTATATATATATATATATATATATATATATATATGTATATATTTTGGCATTAATTGCATACATTGACCGTTGTATTTAATTTGAATGTACTCCGTAGCTATGTGCGGGTTTTCAGCTAGTATATATATATATATATATATATATATATATATATATATATATATATATATATATATATATATAGACTTTACGATTTCCAAGTCCATTTCAGTCCCTACCATTGTTTAGCCTCTACCCCATCCAAACAGAGGACATAATTTTTTCCTTATGCTTTAAACTTCTTTGAAAGTTATCAAGTTTTAAGAACTGTACTACTTCCGTTCATCAAAATTTTAAAAATAGATTTTTTTACAAAAACACAAAATAAAATAAATAGTTATGATTCAAAGAGAGAAAGATTCAAAGTTTGATTCAAAGAGAGTTCTAGGATTCATTCGTAGAGACAAAATTCTTGAGTATTGTCGATTATCTTAAATTGTCTAAAAGATATTCTTAAAATATATTTTTGCCATGATCTAGTGTTTGTTTAGTAAAATGGATAAAATTTTACTATCTGCCCCAAATGCTTCAAATGAAAAAAAGGACCTGGAAGAAACATCAGCTGTGAGGGAGATACTTCGTCTTCAAAATAATGTAGGTGACTTTATGATGTTATATATATATATATATATATATATATATATATATATATATATATATATATATATATATATATATATATATATATATATATATATATATATATATATATTTATATGTACACTCTTAGACAAAAAAAAAACGATACACCAAGAAGGGGTAACGCAAATTGGACACAAATTGATATGCATACAGGTTACGACGAAAAATGCAAAATTTTGAAGTTTGGCGGCCAATGAATGAACATGTGACGCTGCAGCGCATCTTAACTGCGCAACTGGCAGGATATTAAAGAGGAGGTATTTCGATTCCACGTCTTAAATTCTTTGCGAATTTGATTCCGTGTACTCAGGTAGACAATATCTATTCCTCGCATAAAGGTGCGCGAAAAATATGCGCAGATGTCAGCATTTGAGAGAGGACGTGCAATTGGTGCTCAAAGAAGCCGGCTGGTCTAATCGGTGAATCGCTCTACATTTGGATAGGGGCAATGCCGCTATTAGACGATGTTATCAGGAATGGGTGAAAAATGGACGAACACAGCGTCAAGAAGGAAGCGGTCGGCCTAGAGAAACGATTACAACATGAGGACCTAGCAATCGTCGAGCAACAGTCACAGATTCATCATTATCATCGATCGTCCGTGCAGCTGGTGTTGAAGTGACCGCAAGTACCATTCAGAGGCGGCTCAGAGAAAGGTGTCTGAGCTCACGGTGCCCCTTGCGCCGACTACCATTGACCTCTGTACACCGACAAGCCCGTTTGCAGTGGTCTCGGGCACATTTGACCTGGAATGTCACTGACTGGAGTAGAATTTTCTTCAATGATGAGTCCTACTTGAAATTGAGCCCTGATAACCAGCGAATACGTGTCTGGAGACGCCCAGGACAGCGGTGGGATACCAACCTGACTGTCTTCCGCCATACGGACCGACAACCAGGAGTGATGGTCTGGGGTGCCATTTCATTTCATAGGAGGTCCCCTTTGGTTGTCATCCACGGCACAGTTACAGCACAGCGGTACGTCGACGATATTCTACGTCTCGCTGCGTTTCCCTTCATATCACGCCCTCCTGGGATTACATTTCAGAAAGATAATGCCCGCCCGCACACGGCGAGAATTTCTACTACTTGTCTTCGTGCTTGCCCAACGCTACCTTGGCCAGCAAGGTCGCCGGATCTCTCTCTCTCCCCCACTGAGCACGTTTGGAGCATTATGGGCAGGGCCCTCTAGCCAGCTCGTGATTTCGACGATCTAACGCGCCAATTGGGCAGAATTTGGCATGATATCCTTCAGGAGGACATCCACCACCTCTATCAATCAATGCCAAGCTGAATAACTGCTTACATAAGGGCCAGAGGTGAACCAACGCGTTATTGACTTTTTCACTTTGTAAAGATCTTTCTATTGAATAAATCATCCAAATTTTGTAAAATTGTAATCACTTATTTTTTGTACATGTACACTACCGATTATGTCCCATTCGGATAATTCCTTCTTGGTGCGTCGTTTATTTGTGTCTAAGAGAGTAAGTATATATATATATATATATATATATATATATTACTATGAAAGGAAGCGAAACTGGTAATGTTGAAAGTTTTAAGAACACTGTGTACTCTTAACTTTTCACATTTTTCAAATTTCAATCTTTTTTAGAAATACGACTAAAACAATAGCTTCTGCTATATTTAGTTCAAAGTAATTCTATATTCAGTGACTTTTAAATTTAAAAATAAATAAATGTAATTCAGATTGGAATGCGCGTATGGTCTTAAGTTAACTGCAAGTAACAGAAACTCTTTGTTTTAAATCCATATATACTTATAGAGAAGGAATATATATATATATATATATATATATATATATATATATATATATATATATATATATATATATATATATATATATATATATATATATATATATATATATTTATATTTATATATATATATATATACATATGCATATATATATATATATATATATATATATATATATATATATATATATATATATATATATATATATATATATATATATATATATATATATATATATATATATATACATATGCATATATATATATACATATGCATATATATATATATATATATATATATATATATATATATATATATATATATATATATATATGTATGTATGTATGTATATGTCACCGGCTATATATCACTACGAAAGGAAGAGGCGAAACTGCTAATACCGAAAGTTTAAGAGCACTGAGTACTCTTAATCTTTTAACATTTTTCAGAGAGCAATATTTTTAGAAATACGATTTAAACAATTGCGACTGCTATATTTAGTTCAAAGTAATTTTATATTTAGTTGACTTTTAAATTTTAATATAAGTTAATTCTTTTCCAATATGGAATGTGAATTTACTCTTAAGTTCACGACAAGTAACAAAAATTCTTTGTTTTAAACCAAGTGGTTCTCAACCTGTGTATGTATGTATATATATATATATATATATATATATATATATATATATATCGGGGGAGGGGCTTAGACATGAAAAGGTTGAGAACCACTGTTTTAAAATGGTATCATTGATAAAAATTCAGAACCACTTTTCTATCTTCACTATTCACGTCATATATGCAACAGAAACTATTTTCGGCTTATTGATCTTTTGCCACCAGTTTCGAAGACGAAGTAAAAATAGGAAGAGAATGACGTTTAGTAGTTCATTCTGTATGTGCCTTTTTGCCCATGGCATATTCTCCCCGAGAGATAAACGCAGATGACGCAATGAGATCATGCAAAGAATTGAATCCCCTTCGTTTTGCGGCGGCGTATTACGTTTTGAATCGACAGGTGGCGCCCGTATGCATCGATTCTCAACCCTCATCGAACGATCTTTTACACGAGCAAAGGCCGCCGCATCCCTTAGATCGTGGGTTGTTGTAGAAGCATCCTTCTTTTACGCACGAGCTCTGGAAATTCATTCAGAAGCTCAGGTCGATGCTGGTTTTTACACGCTCTCGCTCTTCGGACAGTACAGACACGTAAAATATACAGTAGCAAGGAAACTGGAATTAATATTTTTGTATCTGTCTGCTAGTACAGAACAACATTTTTCTGTCATATATTCCAGGTGCAAAAAATGTTATTTAAGGTATATGAAATATTTAAAGTATTGATTAAAATAGATAGAATTTTAATCAATACTTTACTCTCGCACTTTGAACAATACCGACACGTAAAATTTACAGCAGTGAGCAAATTATCAATTATCTTTTTTGTATCTGCCTTCCATTACAGAACAATATTTTTTAGTATATTCAAGGCACGGAAAATACTATTTAAGCTATGGAAAATATTTAACGTATTGATTAAAATATATGGAATTTTAGTCAATACTGTACTTTCGCACTTCGAACAATACCGACACGCAAAATTTGTAGTGGCAAGGAGATTATAAATTACTTTTTTGTATGTTTCTATCATCACAAAACTTTTTTTGTATATTCAAGGTTCGAAAAATATTGTTTAAGCTATAGAAAATATTTAAAGTATTGATTAAAATAGATAGAACTTTAATCACTACTTTACTCACGCACTTCAAACAATGCCGACACGTAAAATGTACAGTAGCAAGGAAACTGGAAATTAATTTTTTGTATCTGTCTGCTAGTACAGAACAACATTTTTCTTTCATATATTCAAGGTGCGGAAAATGTTATTTAAGCTATTTGAAATACTTAAAGTATTGATTAAAATAGATAAAATTTTAATCAATACTTTACTCTCGCATTTGGAACAATACCGACACGTAAAATTTACAGCAGCGAGGAAACTATCAATTATTTTTTTTTATCTGCCTTCCATTAGAGAACAACATCTTTAGTATATTAAAGGTACGGAAAATGCTATTTAAGCTATAGAAAATATTTAAAGTATTGATTAAAATAGATGGAATTTTAGACAATACTTTACTCTCGCACTTCGAACAATACCGACATACAAAATTTGTAGTGGCAAGGAGATTATAAATTTTTTTTGCATCTGTCTATCACTACAAAACATTTTTTTTTGTATATTCAAGGTGCTATAAATATTTTTTAGCTGTAGAAAATATTTAAAGTATTGATTAAAATAGATAGAACTTTAACCACTACTTTACTCTCGCACTTCAAACAATACCGACACGTAAAAGGTACAGTAGCAAGGAAACTGTAAATAATTTTTTTTGTATGTCTTCCCCAAAAGAAAAGTTTTTTCGTATAATCAATACTTTACTCAAGGTTCAAAAATATTATTTAAGCTATAGAAAATATTATTAACATTATCGTGGTCATTAACTAAACTAAATTGTGTGAAACGTTATAATAACCACATACGTAACATTTGGATTACCTATTATATATAAATATATATATATACGTGTGTGTGTGTGTGTGTGTGTGTGTGTGTGTGTGTGTATACGCACGCGTGTCTTTTATTCAAATACCGATATATAATATATTAATTAAAAAAAATAATAAAATATTTATGATGTAAAGTAATAAAAAAAATATTATATTTTTAAGAACTATATACACACATACCTATTATTCATTAAATACTGTATTGAACAGTTATAGATGATAAAAATGATACCAACAAGATATTTAATGTACTTTAAATCGTGATAGAAATAAATTTGTTAAAATATACTAAACGCTTTGCAAGTGTAGTGGAATGGTTCCGTAAATATAATGTGCAACTCTACTCTGTCGATATTGAGATGTTTGTAGCGAGTCTAAACACTTTTCTTTTCAATTTTCCAATTTAGAGCTATTTTCGGCTCATTCACTACACGCTCTCGTATTCACCTTTTTTTAAGACTTTACATAATTTTAAATTACACCCAGAATAATTCATAGCGGCATCATTACCTTGTCCTTATTGTAAAATGCAGTTATAATGCTTTTAGAACTTACTTTACATCTCAAAGGAAATATTAGAAAACATTTTAACTACTTAAAATGTGTGTGATGCTTATTAACTATATTTTTCAGTCAATTTTCAATAAATAAAAAAAAAAAATCCCACGGTAACTTTTGGGGGCAAACGCTAAACCATTCACAATACATTGACTTACATACAAATAGCAACAATAAATATATAAAGAGATATAACAACACTGAAATTTATGTAATCTAGTGGTTGAGATATAATTTTGATGTTTTTGTAATGTCTTAGAAAAACTTAATAAACTTATAGACTTTTCTCTTTAAAGAGAGAATTTTTAATGAGATTATATAGGTAAAAGTATACTTAGATAAAATCTCAAACTGGTTTTTAAACAAAGGAAATTTTTCAATTATTATTTAATTTACCAATTCAGAATATATGTACTGGGCAGTTAGAAAATCATAAAACACTGTAGTTTAGTTTTGTATACACTGAACGACCAAAAGATTATGACCGCCTACTTAGTACATTGTTGAAATACCTTTTGCTCTGAATACTGGTATGATTTTCTATGGCGTGGACGCTATGAGATGTTGGTAAGTGGCTTGAGGAATCTGAGACCACATTTGATAAATTCCACTTTCCAGGTTTCTAGATCTCTAGATATGTTGGCTTTGCATCCAGAAGACTGATGCCCCTTTTGACTTCATCCTCTAAACTTTCCACTGGATTGAAATCTCTCGATTGTGGAGGACAACTAAGAAAAGTGAAGTATCCGTCATGTTCTTCAAACTATTTCTGGGAAGCGGGAGCTTTATGGCATAGAGAGTTTTCCTGCAGGAACTATCCTTCGCAGGTGAGGTAAACCATTAGCATAACTGGATACACTTGGTCAGCAGCAATATTTAGAAACCATTTGGTATTCAGATGTTGTTCCACACGAATTAAAGGACCCAAACAATACCTGTAAATCATCTCTCAAAACCATAATATCGCGTCCACCAGTTTGAAGTGGAGTGACTTGGAGTTCATGATTCCGTGTTGTTTTTTTCCCTATTCGCATCCTGTCATGGTGTAGTTGAAAACGTGATTCATGGGACCCCATTATCCTTTTATATCCATTTACTTTCCAGTCCTTGTGATTTTAAGTGGTCAGAAAACGTCCGATCTTGTTAGCTGCAGACAACAAAAGATTTCGAACAGTCCTTTGCTTTCAATACTCAGTGCGGTATTATGAGGGCGAACAGTACGTTGAGAGGCCATCGAAGTTGGTACCTGGTTCAGATTAGTTTTTAATCTGACGAACTGTTACCCATCTATTGATCTGTAGAAGTCTGGAAACTCCTTTCAGCTCGAGTATCCAGTAGCCGCTGACGACCACATGCCTTGAGTTGAGACTCCCTTTTTTGTTTGGTAGCCTTCTTTCTATAAACATGAACAACAGCTGCTCTCGGACACTTCAGAAGTGAAGCAGTTTCGCTGATACTCGTTCCACTGCTTCTAGCAACCACAATCATTCCACGTTCAAAGTTCCATTAAAGCACGATTTATTACCCGTTACTTCACAAGTAATACACTTCAACTGCTTTTCAAGTCATCTTACAATTCTTTTTTTATAACAATCCCACCCTCTAGCAGCAACAGCGTAGCGCCGTAGCTCATTTGCATAAAAGTGTCAGGAGGTCATAAAAACTGGTCACTCAGTGTAGTAAACGTCAATATCTCGGAATTTTGGAGCGAAAAAATAAATATTGATCTGCCTGGAATCAACAACAAAAAATTGTCACCGAAAACCGAAAGCATTTAAGGAAAGACAGTTGTATATAAAATTTTCATTTATTTTGTTTTTGCAAGGAGCCTTCAAAAAATTGCATCATGTAATGGTACTTAATGATTGTTTCATAATGGATAATTTTTGTTTTGTCAGAAGCAAAAGTATGTTACAAACAGACATAGAGGGAGGCGAAAAGAGAAAATATTATATTTTTGAAGTACTAGGAGAGCTAAATAAGAATGTAGTGAGAAATAAAATATTTCTTAAATTAGTGCATAACTGGTGTTATAAATTCTTTTACCTAGCTTATTTAACTTTGTTGCATCACAATATTTGAAAACAATTCTGTTAATTCGCATTAGATTATACCTGAAACATTTTTTTAAATGGATATGAGTTTCAATCCAATACTAGTTTCATCTTAAAAACCAATACATATTTACATTGCACGATTTTCATTACTTTATCTAGCCTGGAAATTTGTAAGTTATTCGTAATAGGAATATTTCTTATTTAGCATACCTATTTCTATGGAGAAAATGAAAGGAGATAAGAATTTAAGTTCTCGAAACAGACTGAGTATGAAACATAAATTCTTTATCTACAAAAGCGAGTTAAAGCTCAAATTCTCTTAAACTTAAACATCACAGAATAAGTCATACTGTCTTCTTTACAAAAAATAAATTTAAGGAAAAGAATCTGAAAATCTTGGAAGCACGCACTAAATATGAAAGAACATATAATGTACTTAACATGAACAACAACTGTTCAAGAACAATAAATGTTATTAATTAGCTTAATTATACTTTTTGCAACCACGATTCTTTGATGGGAGAATTTTTTATGCAATTACATCTACTTATAGGGCTAAAAAACGAGAGTTTCTTGACTGCCTCAAAATTATACAGTGCACTCTCGATTATCCGGTCTGCGGATTATCCATGCAGAAAAAATTGAAATCTTGATCCAAAATGAAACCTACATAATTTATCAAAAACTGCATGCAAATTTCTTCTGATACATAAATATATAAAAATTTATTTTTAGTTAGTTTTATATTGATTCCGAAGATTTTTATTTCTGTAAGAAAATCTCCTTGGGTGTTTAGATAGCGATTTCTGTGAACCAAGGTTTGAACATATGGCACTGATACGGGGATTCCCAACCTTTTTATGGTTGTGGCACCCTTGGAAATGATATTAGAAACTTCGGGCAACCTTGTTATAACTTTAATTTTTCAATTTTTCAAATGATAAATCAAAGTGGAATATAAATAAGGAACATGTTAAATTTAAATTCAAATAAATACTTACTACATTACTGATTTTATTCATTTATTGCAAGGTATAGCCAACAAATGCTATGGTATATTAACACAGTTTCAAAAAAAAAGGCCATGAGATTACACTAGACCAGTGGTGCGCAAATTTTAAGTCGCGACCCACTAGGGGGTCGTGAAAAAAAATTAGGAGGGGGGTTGCGGATAGTCTGAAGTAAATTTCAGTGATATTTAGCAATTTAATTAAAAAATGCTTTAAATTTTCTATAATTACATATTTTTAATATTTTTATATTTTTTCATATGTTGAAAAATGATATGATTGTTAAATAAGGTGTCAAACAGTTTTTCCAAAAACAAGTGCAGATAGATGGTAAGCGAGACATTTTTTAATTGCTATTATGTAAAATAAATATATACACAAAATATACAGTTTCCATTTTTTTCTATTTTTTCTTTCTTAACATTTTCATAATTTTTTTATTTAAATTGTGTTTCTACTAAACAATTTTCATTGTGGGTCGAGTCGTTTTTTATTTAAAAGAAATGGTTCGCAGTCGAAAAAAGTTTGCGCACCACTGCACTAGAACGACTATAATGGAAGTCGCTAAAAATAGTTTCGTTTCATTTACGTGGGACTTAAGATGGATGCTTAGAGCACAAATGTTTGATATCAGGCCTTACAGTTGTGGGCGTGAGAGAAGCTAATTCACTCTCAGAATCGAGTGCATCGATTGGCGTCACAATCTGTCGACCGTGAGAGAAATTAATTTAGCATTTTTTTAAGTGGGCCGTATTAATATATATATATTTTTGTTTACCCCAAAAAGATCTCGCGGCACCCCTTAGCTGATGTCATGGCATCCTAACGTGCCGCGGAACACCGGTTGGAATCACTGCACTGATGTTATAAATGCTGCTACGGTTAAACCTCGGTAAGAAGCTGAAGATGAAATGAGGGAAGAGCCTGGTGACCTGAACATATACAGCAAAGCGCTGTCGCGTGTCGATACTTTGCTGGATTTTGAGTCAATGAAATTATGAATACAGTGATATCATAGCTGTGAGGAAAATTCGTAATGATATCAAAAAACATAGCAATGATTCGGTTAAAAAAATACGGTTTACATACACAAATTAAATTAGTAATGAAATAGAAAAGCAAGCATAGTGTTATATTTTGAAAATACAATAAAATTCAATAGAAATCGGATTACCCGTGTTTTTCGATTGTTCTGGCTACTCCTCTCCTCGATTAACCCGGATAATTGGGAGTCAACTGTATATATGTTTTGTAAGCAAGTCATTTTAAAATACATATGAAGCATCTTATGCTCCTGCCAACTTCTCCCTAACGATTTTATCGACCCTTTCAACTTTTTAGAAACACAGTTTTATCTCGGAAACTTCACAGCTCTAAATTTGTAAGAACAAAAAAAAAATTCTGCTGTAATAGACCATAAAAAAAGATAATAAAAATATTTTGAAATATTATAGCTGCCTATAGACTCTGATAAAAAAATAAAATGCATTATTTCTCATTTTTATTCCCTTTTTTCCCCCTAAGACTGTGTTTTTAGATTGTTCGTTTTAATTTTATTTTATTTTTAAACTCGACTACTGTTTTTTGTATGTTGTATATTTCAGCATCATATAAGCAATTGTGTTACTACAACATATATTTTTAAAAATTATATTGCCTAAGGGCACGTTCAAGTTTTGCGTGAGCATTCAAGGGGGGAGGGGATTCAATCTATGCTTATTTTTGCTGACAAGGAGAAAGGGGGAAATAAGAGCTTACGTAAGCAATAATGGATAATTTTGAAGCGTGGGTTAGAGGGAGTTAGTGGACAGATTAGAAGTACATGGTAGATTCTTTGACAGTATTGCATCTGTACTTGTACAATTACTTATTTTGTATTCCACAATTTATTTTCAAAGAATTCTTAATACCTATACTATATTGATATAATTTTGACTGTTTTCCTTTATTTTGTATTGTACTGCTAATGATTTAATATCAATAAACTTTTACTTAGAAATATTCAATAAATTTAATGATTGAAAAAAACATTTGGCCTAATAAAATAGAGACAAGAAATTTCACAAATTTTACTCAAGCAAAGGGGGTTTGGGGGGTCAAACATCTGCTTATTTTTGTGCACAGAGGTAGGGAGGAGGCCTAAAATGACTAAAAATATGCTTAAGTAATACTTGAATAGCTCCTAACTGTTGTATAGTTCACTATCACGTATAGACGAAAGACAAGAATTTTAACTTGCACACTGTAAAACCTGCAAACATGGTAGCAGAATCACAAAATATATAACTTTTTACTGTCAATCAAATTTTTTTTTAAGTCGTGTGGGGATATAATTATGGAAGCACGTTTAGTATAAATATTATTAATTTTTAAAATGCTTTTAAAAATTCATATTTTCAATTTTAACGCGCAAAATATGTATTAAAAAGAAATTTGATGAACATTAACATTTACATTTACACATATATATATCTGTATTCTTAACGTGACCAGTCACGAAAAGAAAAGATACCCATCAAAGTTTCCTGTAAAACTACTTTTTCAGTGAAGGTAACTGAATGGCCAGAAAAGCAGTGATTATGTGATTCATATCTGCATATATTAAGCATGTCGCTACTGCAAATTATGCGTAAGGCTTACCACTTGAAATAAATTTTACCACATTTTCCGATATATATATATATATATATATATATATAGAGAGAGAGAGAGAGTGAGAGTTAAACTACCCTAAACAGCCACCCCTATTCGACGATCATCCGTCTAAACAGCCATATTTTGTTCAGAACCGATTAAAGACTCCATAGGGCCAATGTTATGGAAGAAACCTCTTTTCCCTGGCCGCTCCTCTGTAGGGCCACATATTTTTTGATCCATTATTGGCTACCATAGTAAAGTTTCTATATATATATATATATATATGCATTCACTTAAAGTTTTGTGTACATAGTTTAGAAAACATGTATAAATTCTAACTATCATACTCATGAATACATGTTGGGCATTTAAAGAGTAAAGGCTCAAAATGGACAAAGAAGAAATTGTGACGACAAGGGCTCAGACAACTGAAAAGCCTTCAAATTTATTTTACAAATCGTAATCTAAAGTGTGGTTAAACTGAAATGAAAATATTGAAAGTAGAATATTCCGTAGATACTGTAATTCCAATAAACTAGCTTTCTTCTAAGTCTATAGACAGAAATTTTCTAAGCGTTAAATAAGCAAAACTTCCGTTGCTTTCAGTAAGTCAAACGGATGATTAAATCCTGTACATAAAAAGCGGCAGATGTTTTAGCCCGCTTAACCGAACATTATAAATCGCGATCGCACAAAAAAGGCTGCTTTTTTGTTTTTTAACCTGTCGAAAATTTTAATGGTTCGTAAAAGGCGAAGGAATAAATAAGGAATATGAAAAGGTGATTCACAATGAAGCAAATAAGTTTAATAGTGTATCGTAAAGATCACGGGATGCGACTCGACTTTTAGCATCCATAAATTTATCATTACATGATGAAAATAAATAAAAAAAAAGGTGTATCCATAGTACGGCAATTTTTAGAATTGCTGGAATTCGCAGTCAATTATGATTCATGATTTAAATATGATTCAAAAAATGCAAAACGATATCAAGACAAATGTAAAATGGATTCAGGCATTATGGTAGCAATAGCTAGATTAATTTATTTCTATTTGCAGGCAAAATATATTTAAATAAAATAAAATAAACGTAAGAAATCATTCCATCTATTTTTCGTTTTCGGATGCACAAGTAGCTTCAGATGTTTTGTAAGCTAGAAAATTATATACATTTTTACGCAATGCATGTGAATGCAATGCACTCTTTATCATAAAAGTGAGTAAAGTGAGATTAATCTTATTTTTTTCTATTTACGTCGTAAGACAAGTGAAGAAACAATAAAAAATATACTTTTATAATAAAATACAATAAATGAGGCATTAAACAGGGTTCCAGAAGGAGGAGATAGAATGACAATGGGGTTCGAACATGGCTTGCAAAATAAAGACGTGTTCAGGTTTTTATCAAAACAGAATATATATATAAATATATATATATATATATATATATATATATATATATATATATATATATATATATATATATATATATATATATATATATATATATATATATATATATATATATATATATATATATATATATATATATATATACATATATGTATATATATACATACATATATATATATATATATATATATACATATATATATATATATATATATATATATATATATATGTATATATATATGAAAAATCTTCCCTTTAAAATGAAAATCTTCCCTTCCTTTTCTGATTTTTGGTGAATTTTTAAAGATTAGTTTTTAGAATTTAATTTATTAAATGCTAATCACGTGGTTTCTTTTCTTTTTGTGATACTTTAAACTAATTTTGCGTCACGTGCATAACTACGAAATAGGCAAAAAAAAAATTTTTTCTTGCTAATACGGCAGACGATTGGACATTACCCCAAAAATATTAAAATAGAGTAGAAGAAATATTCCTCAAACTACTGAACTATTCTTTAGTATGTTCGATTAGATTTTATTTGAATATTTTCTTCTACATAATTTTGTCCATAAAAATATCAGTTTAAAATTTTTTATAAATATATATTTTTCTGGCATTAATTGCATACATTGACCGTTGTAAATATTATAAATATATATATTTTTTGCATTAATTGCATACTTTGACCGTTGAATTTAATTTGAATGTACTCAGTTGCGACGTATGGGTATTCAGCTGGTATATATATATATATATATATATATATATATATATATATATATTATAATTTCAGAAATATGTCGAAATTTCTTCTGAGCTTTAGGTACACCACAATACAAATTACCAATTTTAATTTTTTTATATAATGTAACAACTCTTTTCTCATTCAATATATCACAATGCAGATAAAAAAAGCATACTCAAAAATATTTTTTAATTAATTCAAATCAATATAATAATGTAGAAAAACATCCTAAAAATTAAAGTATGTTAACAGTTTTAAAACAATTATTTGTTTGTTTTGTATAGTTTTAGACATCAAAATCATTTTTTCTGCTCTTGAAGTTCTAGCGATTTTATGAGTTATAATGATCAATTTTTTATTTTTAAAATATCTCTTACAAAGATTTCTTCGTATAGTAAATTCCTGTGACAAGTTTTATAAATTTATTTAAATTTCATATCCTCATAACATATTTTATTTTTAAATGCATTTAATTTTCAAAACCAAATTATACTTTAAATTTAGTTTCGTTAACATATTCTTGGTGATGTAAGTTCAGAGAAATTTTATGACAAAAATGTTATTTCTTTTTATATGTATAAAGAGTCTAATAGTTTTTCTATTATGTAATAAATTTTTACGGCAAGAGACTCATGACAGAATATTACTAGGGCTTTTAAGCACCATGACTTTTAAGAAATTTCATGTCGATAATTTTTAAAGAAAAGTTTCTAACTTTCGTGGGTATTTTTTGTGAAGCATTAAAAAGGATGAAATAAGAAATTATTTCTAATCATTTACAACTGTATGTGACTTTTCCCATTTTATTATATATATATGTATATATATATATATATATATATATATATATATATATATATATATATATATATATACACATATATATATACATACATAGATATATATATATATATATATATATATATATATATATATATATATATATATATATATATATAATAAAATGGGAAAACGTCGTTGATTAAAAGTCTCTGAAGTATTTTAAAAGATTGAATGCAAAGAAAAGGTTTAAATATATTTGTTTATCAAATAATGCGTTCATCATTAATCATCAAATAAAGCGAATTTCAAAAATTGGCTGTGTACGCAAAAATCGCGTAAAAATAGCAATTAAAAACGAATTAGTTGTGTTGGCTAATTCCGTTTCTGCTAAATGTTCCGGACTTAATGTCCATCATATTATGACGGCACTCGCATCATCGCCTGTTTATAAAAAAATATTGATCTGCAAGTATTTACAACAGCTATCTTCTTTTAGCATTGATTTCTCGGTCTCGCTTTATATTTACCCTGAGTTATATAACAATTTTTAATACTGACTATTTGGCACTGCTGGAATGGCATCATCTGCATCGGCCAAATCTTTTGAATGACATAAGTGTTTGGCAAAGGCCTCAAATTTCTGTTGTTGGAAGACTGATCAAAATCATAACTGATTGTCCCACATCATTGTAGCCTCAACAATAGGGCTCAATGGGCAAAAAGCCATCATGCATCTATTGGCCACGGCCCGTATGGTTTGTTCAATTCTGAATTAATTTTCATACATTATTCATAATAAATGAATATTCTGCATGATGGCAGAGATGCATGGCTGTTTTGCCTTCCTTTTTGTTGTCACTATCAACTCATTCTCCAGCCTTTACTATTGAAATTTTGATCTTTAGAACAATAAATATATTTCAGGATACTTTTTGCTCATTTTTAATCGTGCCGGTTGCAATATGAAATAAAACTGAAAGATTAGTCATATCTGCTATTGCATCTCATGTATACACACACACTCTCTGACATATATATTATGTATTACGATGTATCTTGGTAATTTAATTAGTGAGAAAGCAAAGCTTTTGCGTCTACTATTGCTCTAGCCAAATTTGTGTTTACTTATTGTTGACGTCTTTTGTCTAAAAACTACCCCAATAAAGAAAATAAATGTATTCTCTTCAATCCTAAAAAGGGTAATGGAACACGTCTAAAAATGTTTCCATGAAACAAAAACAGCTAGGCAATGAAGTTGGCGCTATTACAAAGATAGGGTGCAAAAAAACGAGGCCGTGCAATACGCGGAAAGCGAATTCTTTTTCCTAAAGACAAGATATATCGGCGAAGTTAAATCTTGTATTGGTTATCCTATATTTTGTCAAATTTTTTTCTCCACTCATTAATTTTTTGAGATATTCATAGAATTGTCAAAATTTATCGCTTCTTAGCAGACGATTATGTCTGCTGAGGAGCAAACTTCATATAATTTATACTTAAAAAAAGAATATGAAATAGTACATTTGAAGTCATACTGATTATTCCAACTGATATTAATTGAAAGATAATCATTTAACGTTATTTACCACTCATTAATTTTTAAAGATATTCACAGAACTATGTTAAATTTATTGCTTCATAGCAGACGTTACGATTATGGCTGCTTTGAAGCAGACTTCATATTATTTATACTGAAATATAAATTATACTGAAAAAAAAGAATATGGAACACATTTTAAATCATACTGACTATTCCAACTGATATTAATTAAAAGATAGTCATTTAAATATATCGAACCTAAGTAACTCCACAAATGGGGAAATTTAAGGTATGACGTTACACAAATAGCTCACTCCTTTCAACAACGTCATATCTCAAAAATCGGTGATTTTTTAGATATGCCTGTTTTCAGAATGCCCTGAAAGAGTAGTATATCCCTGAAATATTGTCATATCTCACCGCTCAATATTTAGACGCTAGAGAGCAGAATTAATGTTTATTTTTAATACATTTTATTCTACTTTTAAACTTTAAAATCGCTCTCCTGAAAAATCCCGTTTTTTTTAGATATGACGTTGTCGAAAGGAGTAAGCGAAATATGCGATATTCAAATGAAAAATGGTAATTGACACTTCGATTATATTCTGTCGATTAAATCTAGCACTGATTACTTCCTCAGATATTCCTTCACTTTTGGTAATTTTATAGTTAAATAAATTTATCCTATTTTTCAAGAAAATCATTTTACGTCCTACGTACTTTGGAAATAATGATATTAAGAATTTCTTAAAGTTCGTGAATAGCAAAAGTAGTAAAAAAATCACTTGAATATTTAGAATTGTGTTGAAAATTCCTTTAGTCTAATATTTTTTGATATTCATTCCAGCTAATTCCACTCTCATTTCCTAAAAATATTACTACGAACTTTAAATTTCATTTAATGGTAAAATATAAAGCAGCATTCACATTTAAGGACCAATAAAAATATTTGATAATATTATAAAGGATCAGAAAACTTTCAAATCACTATTTAATGATGATACTGAAGACATTGCTTCTATGAGCGAACGAATATTTTTTTCATGTAAATGAAATACGGAATGATGGAACAAGAGAAAATTAATAGTTTTCTAAATTAGAGTTAAATTAAACCCCAAAATAATGTACCATTACACAGTCCATTACTTGCTCATACAAAAATTATTCAAACTATATTTATTGATAATATAATTCATAAAAGACTCTTGAGTGAGTTAATTCAAAAGGAATGTAAATATAAGTCTCAGAGGTAAAGGGGGCTCACGTTTCACTACCTATCTCGGAAACGCTCGAAATTTTTATTTCACGGAAAAGCGGTCGCTCTTTATCGAATGCACACATTCCCAACTTCCTTTCTTTTTAATCCAGAGACAAAGGATGTAAGTCTTACACATCTTTTTACTTATTTTTTTTTCTGTCGATTCTGAATTTTTTTCCCCTGCTGATTATTTGTCATGTGCTATTTAACGGCCTTTTTTAATCCCTCTATCCAATGGTCGAGTGCCATTGGGGATTGATTTTGAACACGAGTCCTCTAGTGTCGAGGCTGATATTTTACCAACTGAGCTATGCCGGTGATAGAGTAACCCTCATTTTTCCAAAAATCATTCCTCGTAAGCTACACGTTTAGGGCTGTGGTTTTTGTCAAATGTCACCTGCAACATAACCTCATCTGATATATCGTATTTTTATGTTTATAACTAGTCTATCTCTTTACACACATAGGAGGTATTTAGCTTAGTTTGACTGTCTATAAAAATACTGATGTATCGCTATACTTCCAGATTCATGGAATCAAACCTTTTGACCATTTATAAACATTATAAAATAGTCTTATGAAACAAATGATTTAAAAGTTATCAAATCATATATATCTATATATATATATATATATATATATATGTAGTACAGGTAACCCTCCTATAACACGGTAGATAGGTTCCTAGAAAATTCCGTGTTGTGTGAAAGTGAAACCGTATTATATGAGACCTATAGACAGTTCTAAAAAGGGATTACGTTCTGAAAACTTATTAAAAACAAACATTTTTTAAAAATTCCATACAAGAAAGTTAATTTTTATTAAAAATATAAATGTATGTATAACACAAAACGAAAAGAAACAAAAAAATATTATTTTCATTTAATGCGACCTTAATTTAATAAATTTCTTCCTCATCACTGTGCAGTACAATCAAACGAGAACGTTTTTTCGATTGAAAGATATCACCTTCACTTTCAGAACCTTTTTTTTCGTTTAGATTTTTTGCACCTTCTATCCTCTTTAAAAAATCTGTAATTTTGGTTTATTTGCTGGTTCTTACGAGGTCATTGTAGATTCACGGTATGGAGATAGACAATTTCGCAGCTCCCTTTTGAATCTTCGGCTTCTTTCAGCGGAAGGGTCTGCATTCAGGAAAAATGATTCAAGATTTTCAACTAAGCTTAGGCCTTCTTGTAATTTTATAGAGTTGTAAAAGAATAAATTATAATTTGTTTATACATTTTCATGTAAAGCCACTATAGTTATTATTCCTTCCTGTCATTATTTTAAGGTAATTTAGTTTTTAAATGTGTTAAACAAAAATCTTGTTATCTAGTGCTATAGAAGTACAGTGTTCAGAGGTTTCCGCAATTTTTTTTTATCGTGTTAGAGCGAAACCGTGTTGTAAGATGCCGTACTGTAGGAGGGGTACCTGTATGTGTATATATATATATATATATATATATATATATATATATATATATAATAAACCCTCCTCTCCTTACCTTTTATTAATTATAAATGTAATACTCATTAGTTATTTAATGATTACTAATTGTGTTTATTTGTTTATAATTTTATTTGCTGCAACTCGACTGCTGAACAAATTTAATGTTTTGTAATGTTGTCCACTTACATTTACAACCGAAAATACACTCTGCTTTATACATTCTTTCTCATTTCCCGAATGGAAAATTGCAGTTCAAAAGGAATAATTTAAAGCTGGCTGGCAGAAAATCCGAGTAGTTATAGCTTATTTAAATTTATTGAGCTACTGGATCAATTGCAGTTTTTTTCGAAACGTATTTTCGGCAGTGCGTGCAGTATCTCTTTAAACAACCATTTGCATTCAATGTTTCAAATAGTTGGTTAAACGTGGCGATCTGAGTTTCGTGTTTCCTGTTCATGCATCAATCCTTTTTCCTAATTCACATACGAAATAGCAAATTCATCATGGAAAGTTCTATTCACGGTGAACTTTAAGTTACTAGAAAATAAAAGGTTATTTATGGCACTTCTATTAAAATATGTAAATCTCTTATGCTTTTTAGTACCAAATTTAATTAGTCTAGTTTTTTTTCAATCTGCTGTAAAAGGTCTGCAAAAACGTATGCTAAGAAAGCAATAAAATGTTGTAAAACAATAATTAATCTGGTAAGTTAATATATAATGTAAGTGAAAATATGTGGCATTATTTTTTACCCTTATTTCTTAATTACAGTATTCATAATTTAAATGTTCTTTATTTATTGTGTTTATTATCTCAGAGTATGACATCATTCAAAGCATTGGCCTTACAGTAAATGTAGATCGTGACCAAGGGCAATGAGTCAGTAAAAATGATCAGCTTTTGAACTTTTGGCCAGTTTCCTTTTTATTTTTCTTGTTTTGTGATTTCTCTATTGGTTTTCCCCTGAACTGTCATATAAAGGCATGCATTTTTCTTCCTTTGCGGTTTTCGTCACTATAGCGACTTTTTTTTAATTTCATTTACGATTTTCTCTGATATTTTTAGCACCTTATTCTATTTTTAAGATCCAGCTATTCAAAAATAAATATTTTTGTTTAAAGACATTAGAGGGGAGACAGATATAGAGAAAGTGTTAACAAGCATCTCTTTCAATTTCCATTTGTCTTCATTTTACTCGTTTTTCAAGCAGTTTGAACTGCTCTTTCCACCTAACTTTTGTAAAACTTTAATATTAAAAAAAAACATTTTTTCTTATATTTTCCAAAACTCTTCAGGCCTTCTAATCCTTATAAATGTATAAATAAACATATTTACAATTATTTAACACGTGTATATATATATATATATATATATATATATATATATATATATATGGGAACATAAGCATAGATATGACGTATGGAAAAGTTATTTTGAGCTTTACGAAGAATTAGGTACAGTATTTTTGTCTGTGACTACTATATAAATTATCCATTATACATCGACATCTTTCAACTTTAAGTGTTTTAAACGTTTTTAATATACAAGCATATGGTATATATGTTTATATAAAAAGATAAACAAATAAATAAATAAATATATACATACATACATACACATATATGTATATATAGATGTATATATATATATATATGTGTGTGTGTGTGTGTGTGTGTCTATGCATGTATGTATGCATATATATAACAATTAGCTAGCAAGACATTCTCAGTAACTCATAAATTGAAAGATTTGTTTAATAACATAGATATGGTAGACTTTAATCATGGTATTATTCGTGTAACAATACAGTGGCAGAAAAGTTTATGAAATAATATCAATATTCATTATTTTATTTAATTATTAAATAAAGCTACTGCTACTTATCATATTTACATACTGCAAAATAACACGATATATCCTTGAATTAAAGGCGTTTATCATGGAAGCACTGTTTTAATTCTGCTGATCAACTTCGTAAGATTGTAGCACCGTAAACAGTTAGAATTACAATTAATACTAGTATAAAAGATAAATAATAAAATTAAGTTAAACTTTCGGTTTAAAAGAAAATTTATAAGTTATATTTTATCTATATGATAAAAGTCTGTTACATAATTTTCAAATTATTAAACTCTACCTCTACATCTTATATCACAATTCAGTAATTAAAAATAATAGTTTTATTAAAAGTGTATGATTAAATAGATTTTACTCTGTAAGTACTATAGGTTTAAGCGCATTACAAATTTGGGACAGGAAGTACCAAAAATAGTTATATCAGCCCATAATTAATAGTTTAATTTACAGGGAATAAATTTCTTGCATCAGTATATATCAGCATAAGAAAGATCAACCACAATTAGATTAGTAGAATTAATCAAATCACATAACATTAATCCAGTCTATTTCCTGATAGACATCATTTTTATATTTTGCCTTAAAACACTCAGTATTAAATTAATTGTAAATTACTTTTAACTAGTAAATAAGTTATATATTTAAATTATTTAGAATAGTTAATTAACATTATATTGGTTTCACATATAACAGTAAAGCAAGAATATTTATATATTCTTAGTGTTTGTACGTATGATATTAATTTTCCAAATCATTTAATAACACGAATTATTATTATTTCATTTCAGTTGCTTTTAAACTTCTTTTCGCACGCTTTATCTTCAATAATTTCTGATATTACGCCCCTTGTTTCCCTTGACTTGTACTGCACGGCTTAACTATGACCTCCATTCTTGTGCTGGGTGAATTGAAGCGCTACACACGTTTTATTCTTGGAGCTCCTAGATTTTTTTCTTAATTTTTTTTAAGGACTGTCCAGGGTATCTTAAAGATCACAGCTTTAGGAAACAACCTTTCGTTTTAATGATAATGTAGGGTACTGCTGATAAATCTGTATTATCACTAAACGTTATTTAACTAGTAATCTTCATTTGGTTTTACTTCACAACATTAGTTTTTCAACAAAAAAGATGTTGCAATTAATGTCTGTTTTTTATTTTTTGTTTGGTTATTTTTCTTGTTTTGGATATTCGCTTCAACTTAAGCCCTAATTTTAACTCATGCATGCATGTTAAAGCTCTCAAAAAATATTTTTAGTACACATGTGAGCTCGCTTTATGATTTAAGCGTTGAACTGTGAACTTTTGTGATTCTAAGCTCATATTCCTTGAATTTATATAAACATACATAGATGGAGATACCATTAATCCAAGAAATGAAATATTAGAAAATTAAACTTACAATGGGTAGCATAATTTGTAAAATGAAAACCATTTGTCTCTCTTTGTACACACGCAACAAAAATGATACACAGGAAATTATAAAAGATGCGAAGTAATATGCACCACTCTATGACGGGAAATACGGAACGTAAATACGATCCTTATTTCCTCTCTAGGTGGGAAATAAGGAACTTAAACGTTTCATCAAATCCTCATCAGTGGTCACAAACAGAAACTAAATCGCAAAGTTTCTTAAAAGATGTACTTAAATAATATCCTAGGTTAGGTCTGTTCATCGCATGAGAGAATAGGATAGAAACAGTACAATAAATTCATACAACCAAAAGCTCTTAGATTAAAAATAAACAGATTATTTGCTATCATTGCTACACAAGTAAGTTATTGAAATTCGTTCACAAATTCTTAATTTCTTTAAATACTTTACTTCTACAACTCCTATATTTTATGTTACCTCCATATTCTATATCGCTATAGTCAAATTATAGTCTATATGACTCCTATAATGGTAACACAATGTTATTTACTTTCAGTTCTACAAAGCATGGGATTGTTTATTTTAACCTCTGGATAATCTCATTAATAAAATGCCCGGATATTATTTTTATAAACCGCAAATTAAACTTTTGTATTAACTTGTAAAAATCAGGAATTCAAAATATTTTTATTTTAGATACCTGCAGAGATTTAAACTAAGAGCATGCACTAGAAATTAATCAACAAAGAGGAAACTAAACTCTCCATTTTTTTTCAGTTAGAATCAAGCTGAGGAGTATTAATTCATCTTACTTCTAACAGCTATATATACAATAAAGTAAAAACCCAAGAGACACGTTATACCCTTCGAGCTAATTTTAGTCTCATTTTAATCAAAATTATCAACATCAGAATGTCGACGAATATGCAGAGAGCAAACAATTTTAAGAAAATAAATGATAGACTTGAAGGGTATTCTTTCCTAATTTTTATTCATTATCTATAAATTATTTCCCCTTCATATTTTATTACATGTCATTTTTACAGAAGAAAAAATTAAATTTAGCATTGCAGCTTTTAAATCTGTGTACTCTTTTAAAAGGAGAATTTCATGCATTGGAAATTTAAAAAACAATTATTTAGTTATGTTCCAATAAATATGAAGTTTATTTTCATTCTATGTGCCACAGATAACTGCTTTTTGTCCATTGCAATGAATCTAATATTAGCCATTAATAGACCTCCAATTTCTTTTTTTGCTCCAAGTAGAAAAAAAAGTCTCACATAATAATAAAACTTGGAAAAAATAAAATAAAAAAATCTCCTTGGAAAAAATTATACTAAGTCTTAAAAATATCAAAACAAATTCTCTATTATGTTGCTTTTCTAATTCAAGTTATTTAAATATTAAAAATCAAGATTTTGATAATTAACTTACATTAGTTAATGGTGAATTTCCTAGCATGTATTACCTCCTATCCTATCATTCTTTATTATGATCATTACCATACATTAAGACTTGTTGAAACATTTGAAAAGCACGTGAACAAGTAAATTTAAACTTTTTATTTTTAGTAAAAGCCCAAAACTATGGGTTATAAATTAATAAGTTTTCCACAATTCACTTTTTGAAAAATTTGCAAAAATCATAAAACTAAAAGAAAAATTGACACAAGAAAAAAAAAATTTTAATTTATAAATTTTTTTTTCTTCCTCGCGTTTATAAAACACATCTACATTCTACAATATCACATGGTAGCATATCTCATTCCAGGAGTCAATTTTTCGAGGTGTTGTTTAATTGCATTAATGAAAGACCATTTATCGAATAAAGTGAGCTGAACGTTCCCGGCAAAAATCAGTCACCACAGATTAAGTTATTTTTATCTACAGCACATCAACCGTATCCAGAAGTGTGTAACTTTTCAACGTTTATAAACCACTCTTTGACAGATAACACTTTCACAGCCAAATGATACAAATTAAGACTATTTTCACCCGATCGATACACATCATTTAACACTTATCATTAATAGGGGCGTTTCGGTGTATGGCTAATATGCATGTACCGATAAATTTTGTTTGTTTGTTTGTTTGTTTCACTGAGAGGAGACCCAAAAATTGCCGAGATGGGCCTCCTTGCTAGGAGAGGGCCGGCTCAGCGCTTGACCTGAATAGGGGGGAGGGGGCGGCCATTGCGCCTTGGGATTTGCGCCTGCCATCCTCATCTATTCGTGGTCATACATCTTACTGATTGATTCATTCATTTTTGGGATTCCCATTAAGTTCGGATTCGAGTGGGAAACCGATGCTCCTGCGATCCGTAACACTTATCCGGGAAGCCATAGAAACGATATATTTAAAGCGGACTGGATGGAGTGTGCGTATGACGTTTACTCATCGCCATAGTAGGGAAAGAGATGAAAGAAGTGTTACTCGCGATATATTCGAGCAAACTTCGGTGGGGGCCACGACACACATATTGAGGGTAAAAATAAAGTCGGCACAGATAAGATGGAGAGGGGTCAGAGGGAGCGAGAGAGAGAGAGAGAAACAGAGAGAAAGGGAAAGTGAGAGAGTACTGACTTGAAGTTCTCCCTTTCCTGGTCTTCTTCCACTTTCTGACGGGCCATCACTTGCAGGATCTTCTGCCGCTCGCTTTCCGTCAAATGGCTGAGATCGAGGCCTTCCATATTTGCTGTGCGGCCGGCGGGCCATCCTCTAGAGTCCGGCCCGCGGCCAAGGCCGGCCCCCCGTCGACCCCGTCGTTGAAAATGGGCCGGCGCGGTAGAGGTCCGTGGTCGCCATGCCGGAGTCGCAACCAGTGCGGCGAATGGATAGGCGAAAGGTTGCCGCAGCCACGAAGGCCCCCTCTACGCCTACACTGGTGTGACGTCACGGCGCGTGCGCACCGAGGGCGGATGACGACGCCCGCGCGCATTGTTTTTGAAAACACGCTGGATGGGATGTTGGCCTGTGGTGGAGGGAAAAAAAAAATACATATGACGTGGGATTGAGGAGCATGTCAAATAGAACTCGAAAAGATGAGTAAATTAAAAGAGACAGAGGCTATATTTTCTTTCACTGTTTTTACCCATCTACTAAACGTTAATTCATGGAACTGTGAGCGTGCTCTCCTAATTGGTCAACTTTTTGAACCCAAGGAAAATTATCTGTATGTTTAACCTAAACTTTCCGGGGAATATTAATATTAATTCTGCTGCACACTGACATCAACATTGCATTAAAGTATCCTTAAAAAAGGAAGAAAGTATTTGCCAATGTGATGAAAAGAAAAATTAGATTGTATTCCGTACAAACGAAGAACCAGAAACTTGTGAAAAGTTTTCTTAGATGGAATTAAATTTCTACAATTCAGGAGTGCGCTTAATTTTGTTTTATCAGTAACATTGACCAAACATGCAAAAGCTGATTATTGAAGCGTTGAATTTTTCCATAATTTCAATTCCAAAACTGATAAAATAATAAAAGTTTATTTAATCGTGAATTTATTTATTTTTTTATTTATTTATTTTTGCGTTATAGTATTGTCCAATGTCAACGTTTCGACTCTTAGTTTGTTGATATTCTCTAAGTGTAATAGGTAGACACAAATACATTTAATTAATTTAATTTAATGTTACATTTAATTAATTTAATTAACATATTCAGTAAAATATTCCAAGATCTTTTTTTTCCAAAATTTTATAGTGTAATATTTTGAGTAAAAATCTACTACTACAGCAATTCTCCCAAAATAGTCAGTGATTATCAGATGCTTTAAAATAACTGAAAAAATATTCATTTAAATCGATCATTCTACTTAGCAGATTTTTGGATTCCTCTTTATCCCTAAATTATACAAAATTATATTCGTAATCTGAATGCTTGAATGACAATGGCCGATTGAGTTTTGTAACCAATAAGCAATTTGATAAAATTATCCTAATTATGAAATTTTACCATGTTGTTGAAATACAATGAACTGGAAACTATGGGTTTAAAATGTGTGTGAGGAATGCGTCCTGAAAATGAAGTTTCCTCACATCGCCGGGATAGTTCAGTTGTAGAATACCGGTTTCAGGGTTTTGAACTCCAGAGTCGACCTCTGGCCATGGAAACTTTTAAGAGTGATGATCTTCCTGCGCGTTGTAAAACAATTTCCTTGTCAAACTTTACATGATCATATGAACTCCTTGATGATTTCAAATATTACAATAATTCTTTGCCAGTTGAAGAACTATTTACGGTATCTTAACAACTTTTAAAATGATGCGAACAGGATGACAAAGGCATGGATGTTACGTCCGAAAAAAACACCACTTAGGGACGATTCTACAAAGCAAAATTTGGGACATCCTCAAGGTTCATTCAATTCCCTCAATTTTTATGTAACTTACTTTTGCGTCAACACTTCTACGTCGCATTCACGGAAAGAATGACGTTTCATAACAGAGCGAAAAGCTGACGGTGTATGTAGGTGAAATTATTTACCAATCTTGGTAAGTAATTATAAATACAGGATTAACGATACAGGATCGACGATACAGGCATAATTTTAATTTTTTTGAACGCATAAAATTGAATCGCGAGGACTTAATTTAGGATCAACGACTTTATTTTGGATTACCATTGACGGTTTTACCAGTGACGATTTAACGGACATGGATTAACTTTCGCCACATGGCGTTAGCTCCTGTAGCTTCGTTTGTCCTAAAGAAATACGTACCTGTGCTACTCCATGCGAGGTGGGATTGCATCACGCCCGAAAAACGATAGAATCATCAGGTACTACGATTGTCGCATACCGGGAGGTGGAACTATGTAATACTTTGTGCTTACCAATCTTGGTAAGCCATATAAATATACATATATATATATGTGTGTGTATGGCTTTGGACAGACGCTTTTAGTTCAAAAAATCTAAAGAGATAAAAAATGCCCGTGAAACCTGCTTCTGTTTAAAATTATAATATTTGTATACTATGAGACCCACAGTATCTGCTTCACACTGTAAAATGATGTTGTTTGAAATGTGTTGAAGAAATCATAATATAACTAAATATACTAACATTCATCTCAGAAACCGTAAGTTTGTAGAATTTTGAAGACCTTACTTAATCCCTTTTTCATTTTAGTTAATAAAAGAGAGAGTCGCGGGCTGTTACTAGTGGGTAGGAGACATTCCCAACTGCATAAAATATTAATTAAGACACGGAGGTATTTAATGACGCTTGACGAGATTCGAACAGACCGCCCTCAGAGCCGAAAGCCTACGCGCTGCCACTAGGCTACCTCGGACCCAAAATTACAATTATATTAGAGTTTAACTGTGAAAGTCGTACTCTTTAATATTATATATATATATGACAGGCGTTGGCTTTTGCCTGCTAATGTGTCGTTTGCAGTCTTCTTGTTTTATAGTCCATGGCATCGAGGGAAGGCATACACTCAAAAAGTACTCAGCATCGTCTAAATTAAGTAGAGTTTATTCAGTTCAATGTCATAATACCACCTCTCCAGATCTACGCATTTCATTATTCGCCATTTCTTTTTTAGAGCCGTGGCGAAAACACATCTGATAGCATCGACTTCTATTCCCGCTCTCCCCAAATTCGCGGGAATCTCAGCGCGCCAACTCTCCTTGGACATGCGCAGAGCCCTAAACAGACATCTTTCAAGGCTAAATAAAATGTAAACGTTTGTCCTCGACCGCAGAACTCAGAGGCGCACGAAGATTATATAATAAAAGGGAAATTCCCTTTCCCAATTCGCGTCTTTGAATACGAACAATTAGAGGCGAATTACGCCACGAATATAATTTAATTCCCAAGCCCCCTTTAAATTTAGAATAATCATTCTTTTCCCACTAAATCCTTTACAACTTTCCCCCCCGTCCCCCTGAAGGCGCGCACACAAGGAGTAGCTAATTCCATGTGGCAACGCCTCAGAAGAGCAAAATCATCAAATCCGCCAACTGGAAAAACATGCTGAGTAGGGACGTCTCCCCACACAACAAGGATCCCAATGAACCCCATTATTAAAACCAAATGCCCCTCGTTATAACACCTGGATAATCTCTTTCTGAGCTGTGAGACCTGGAGCAGTGGTTTTTTAAAAAATACACAGTTTACAATACTTTACAAGTTACATTAAAAGATTCTTGAGTTGTACAGTATATTATTATATCACTGATGACTTGAAGCAAAATAGGAAGATATTACAACATTATATCAAAATATATCACCATAAATATTCAAAATATCACCTTAATTTTACCAAAATATCATCTCAATAAGACATCACTTGAAAATAATGTCGCTTCAAATCTCATTTAGGGGCCTTTTATTATTATTATTATTATTATTAAATTAAATTAATAGAATAAAAATGTTGACCATTAACGTGGACTGTCAGTAGTATTTTACAATTTAAAGTCCATGCTTTAAGATTTTCATCAAATTCTTTGAGTGGTAATGTAATTGACAGTCCTGTGAGCTGTCCACTCGCCCTCTATTTTACAACAGTTCCAGTTTACATTGCTACAAATATTGAATTTATTTACACAGATTATGGTAATATGAAAATGGACGTAACATGAAAAGAACAATTAACTATGAAAAACAAAAGAAACTGCGGTCGACCGTCTTCCTTGGAGGCCTCCTGGAACCATATGACCCTGTAGGACTCAAAGACAAAAACATATTAGTGGTTGAAAAAGAATATAAACATTTTATCCTTTTTTCTTTTTCCATGGGAATTTTCTCATTTACCTCTATTTATTGAATTTTACAAAATTTTTACATCGATTCAACTCACTTATTTTTCATTTAGAGCTCTTTTACCTTCGACTTACTTGTGAAATACAAACATATGAAATTACACATGAAATTCAAAATACTCTACATATTATTTATACTTCAAAATTTTTTCCATAACACAAAACTCTGATTCAAATTTATCACAATTCAAAGTTATCAAACATTTCATAATTTACACTTCATTCGCCTTAATATTTCATAATGATAGATTCATTATGTAAAACAATTCACTTCTGGTACTGGTGTACTACTCCTTCATCTGTGTACATTCTGTTTAATTCAAGGTGTATGTTTTTGTTTGTGTGTGTTGGTGTAGTTGAGTGAACAAGTGCATGGTTGGGTCAGAGGAGAGCAGGTTCAACAATTTCCCACCGTCTTAACCACAACCTACAACTCTAAACAAAATTCAGAGTGAAAAATTGGTGCGTATAGTGCACGACACTGAAACTCTAGGTTGGGAAAGGCTCAAAAGAGATCAGTATTCACTCACTGACTCCAGAAAAAGGAAAGGATGTAACACCCAGCCAACCAAGAGGAAAAGGGTAATCCGTTCACTCATGAATTCCAATGGGGAAAACATGAGTCAACAGAAACCTGAAGGAAAAGGGAGGACAAAGGAGCGGTCATCCCACAGCCTGTCTTTGGTCATTATTTGTTTATCTTGGATTAACTCAGCACCTAAAGTGACTGACACGTAGAATTGCTTATATACAAGTGATTAGGTAATTGGGATGACTTCCAGCGCGTGGGTAGAAGTGGGAGATAGTATAGACTTCAAGAAAGAGGGAAATTAAAAAGGTAAAAGAATTAGACTTGTCAAAATTGGGCAAATATCACATACAGTTCAGCTTTAAGACAATTCAAAACATTATAAATTAGTGATAAACATTTCAACATACTCAGATTTTGTAGATTTAGAAAAAGTTCTTTCAACAGTTATTTAAATTTTAACTCATATCATACAATTGTTAAAGTCAAAAAATCAATACAATCATATTATAGCTTTTCTTTGCTTTCAGAAATACAATTTAATTTTCATAGTTTTATTATTAACATTCAAAATTTACAATTTCAATTTTATTTGCAATTAGTACAAAACTTTCCTTATTTTCCCCCCTCCCCCCAAGAAATGCTGCAGGAACTGAAATTTATTTTAATTTAAACTCATTTTGTGGATGAAAATGTCTTAATCTTGTTGAATGTACAATGTCGGTGGCTTTTCCAGTATATTGATTTGGTCTGTTAATTTCAAAATTTACATTAGATAGTTGATTTAAAATTGTGTAGGGGCCTGAATAAGGTGGATCTAGTTTTCTTGAATTTGGGTATTTAAATTCTTCGTACTTCACTAAGTCACCGATTTTAAAATTTGACTGAACAAAATGTTTATCATATCTTTGTTTATTAATTTTATGGTGTTGAATAGTTCTTTGTACTGCAATTTTCCTAGCTTCCTCAACAGGTGGGTAATTTAATGAAGTTGTTTTGGGCAAAGGTGAATCATATGGTAGTATTCCAAATAAAAGGTAGTTTGGGGAAAAACCAGTCACAGAATGGGGTTGATTATTGTATTCAGAAGTTACCTGTTCTAAAATTTTTGTCCAGGGAATTTTTTTCGAAGAAGAATTTACTTTACATCTTAATTTTGCTACTATTGTTTGATTACATCTTTCATTCTTGCCGTTTGTCTGAGGTCTATGCGAACTGGTTAATAATTGTCGTACATTGTGATGCTTTAAAAATTTCTTAAATCTGGAAGAAGTGAATGCAGCATTTCTGTCACTGAGTATTTGTTTTGGAACCCTTATATTGAAAACTTGTCTCAAGCAGTTTGTGTAAGTCTCACTGGTTACACTCTTTGAGGGGAATGTCCATATGTACCTGGTTGCATGATCAATTACAAGATGAAGATATTTTTTTGTTGAATTGTAATAATTGAAACCCCCAACAGTATCGACTGAAATTAAGTCAAATGGTTCATTCGCCACAGGCACTTGCTCCATCAGTCCAAATTTTTTCTGAGTTGATTTTTTATTCTTTTGACAGGTTTCACAACAACGAACAAAATTTGCTATGTCTACAATTATGTCTTGCCAATAGTAAATTGGGGAAATTAACTTTAACATCTTTTTTACACCTGGGTGACCGAACCTTTCATGAGCTGAATTTATTAACTTTACTCTTAGTGATGGCGGAACTACAATTTTGACTAAGTTTTTCTTTTTTATAGTTAAGACTCCATTATATTTTTTATACTTAATGTTATTTATATTATCATCCCACTGTCCTTTAATTATTTCATCTGTGCTTAGGAAATAACAATATTGATTAATAAAATGACTCACAGGGTTTCTGGATAACATATCAGCCTCATGATTGCATTTTCCCTTAATATGATTAAAGAATAAGCTATAGTTAATTATATTAATGAGCGTTAAACAGTAAATTCTATTAAAGTCCTAGTGTGTTTTCAAATTCAGGAAGTAGACTGTCTTTCGCAGTGAAAGAGTTCAGGGTCATTTCGCTCACACACGCGCGTATCTTACATAACCATCGGATGTTCGCGGGGGCTCTAGAAGAGGACCCTACGCCTATGTGACTTGTATAACGGATCAGAAAGAATTACGCAGTTCGGGAAAATATTTGATAGAATCAAGACGTGTGTCTGTCGGGAGCTCTGTGAGATGATTGAAAATGGCGATTTAGCTGGACTAATTGGGTAGTCGATTAATGTTAATTAATAAAGAGGTGTTTAAAAGTTAATTAAGTATTAGTTATTCCACTGGCCTACTGTTTGATGACTGCAATTGGAGTAATTAGTGTATTTAGATGGGTGCACGGCGATAGGGTCGTGACAAGAGCCGAGCAGGATATCGAATCGCGTTCTCGAAACCCCTTGCTTTTAAAATTAGGTATAGGAATAAAATTTAAATTTAATGTTTCCCATTTTTCGTCATCTCTCATCTCCGCGACAGCGCCATGTCAATCGGAAAGTAAATATCTATTTTAATACTTTGGTTTGAGCTGCAATGCTTGTCGTTCGTCTCTCAATGCCAGCGAGAAGGTGCCGACGCCGTCTTCACATTATGAGTGCTTTTTCGTTGAAAAATCTCCGTCGTCGAAAGGAATTATCCGCCACTTGTGAGGTGCTTGATTCGAGTTGATGCAGTGTGTCAACTATTTTCTACCATTCGTTTTCAGCATCGTGTGCATCCTTTTGTTCGGGATGTGTCTGCTCCTAGTTCCGCAAGGAGATTTTCCAATACACTGCCGCCAGATGCCGATCTTCATATGTGTGTATTATATTTTCCAGAGTTTTCAGCGAGACAAAACGCAATTAATGCGGCATATAGTCATCGGGATAACCGACAGGAAAAAAAAATGATTTCATTATCCGGTGCAACCAGCGTGAATTATTGTGTCTTCAAGATAGTGGTGATTTATTTGTGAATTCGACAGGCAACATTCGGCATTAAACCATTGCGGAATTCTGTGACGTGCGTGTTTTAAAACATTGAAGAATATGGGCCATCGAAAGTCGAATCTACTGTTTATCAATCATTATCCGGATCACCAAAAGAAGTTTAAGAAAAATGATGTTAATTCTATTTCTATAAAATTTGAATTAATGATTTTTAAAAAATGATGATTACTGTAAATTAAAGTTTCTTAAGGTAAGCCAAAAATTTATGATTTAACTATTGTAACTGAGATGGGTCTATGATTTTTGAAGTTCTTAATAGCTTGCTTGTTTTGATGTAAAAGTAGAATGTTATTTGGGGGTGGCGTCAGAGTCTAAACTAAATTCAGTTAAATTTCGGGAGCAATATACCCATACTTTATACTGATGATCCCCACCCAGTTTTCACTGAAGAGCAGGAAACACTTTGGTACAACTATGGATTTGGGCACTTAACTTTTTCTGACGGCACTTCCCAATTGGCTTGCATTAAACTTTATAATTCAGTGGAGTTTTGGACTACTGAATTAGAATTTTGCTGTTTAAGTGTAGGATTTTGATTGGAATATTGAGAGTTGATAGACTTATTTCATGTTTTCGATTAATTAATACTTGACACTGGAAAAAATGTTGTTATTGTTATTCTACGTAACTAAAATATGTAATCCAGCTTTTTGTTGTTTTAAGGGGGGGGGGGGAGAAACAAAGTAGACTATCAGATTTTGAGCATTTGTAAAAGAAAAGAAAATTCTGCATATTCTTCAGAGCTGGTGATGGTCCATTCTGGTTTTTTTTATGTGATTTTTGAAGTGTTTTACATTGATTTACGTTTTAATAAAAAATATTTTGAGTGTTTTTATGTAGTGATAAAATTTATATTGATAAATGTGATTTTTTAAAAATAAGGTATGGAAATCATAGT
This sequence comes from Dolomedes plantarius, assembly GCA_907164885.2. NCBI lineage: Eukaryota > Metazoa > Arthropoda > Arachnida > Araneae > Dolomedidae > Dolomedes > Dolomedes plantarius. The sequence goes on along the minus strand of OU015492.1, from coordinate 31,454,111 downwards.
AGTACTGTTTTTATAGATATAGAGTGAGGGATTTTGATATGTTTTAATTTTGTAATAGTAGGATTGTATAAGCAATATCGTTTAAAATGTGAGTCTATAACATATTTTACGATTTAGGTGAAGGATTTAAGTTTTGAACAAGCATGAGCAATTTTACATGTTACCCTCAATTCACATATTGGTTAGAGATTTTAGTTGATTATTGATTGATTATGAAAAGTATATGAATAATAAAGAGAAAGAAAGGAAGTTGTTTGGAAGATTGTAAAGAAATTTGAAGGATTAATTTTGATTCCATACTTTTTAAGATACAACTTACTGTTTTTCTGATATTTTAATAATCTTATTAATTGTGTATTCTTAATTCTATTGAGTGTTTTTTAACATTTTCATTTTTACCTTTTAGTGTTATTGTGATATTCAGAACTGTTATATTCTAGTGATTTAGTACTTCTTTTTGGTTTTGTTCACAGATAAAAAGTAATGTTTACTGTTCTTTTATGTGAAGTTCTGTCTCAAATGGAGACTTATGTAACCTGTAACCACACCTCATTTTGGTCCAGCTAATCGCATGTAGGAATTAATTTTAGTTTAGGGTTAAAATTTTTGGCTAGAAAAAATTTAGGAATAATGTTGTTGGGTTTCTCTGGGTTGTTGTGTGGGGAGACGTCCCTACTCAGCATGTTTTCCAGTTGGCTGATTTGTTTTTCTCTACTGAGGACGTGCTGCTGGAATTAGCTACTCTTTGTGTGCGCGCCTTCAGGGGGAAGAGGGGGGAAATTGTGATGATTAAAGAATAAGCTATAGTTAATTATATTAATGAGCGTTAAACAGTAAATTCTATTAAAGTCCTAGTGTGTTTTCAAATTCAGGAAGTAGACTGTCTTTCGCAGTGAAAGAGTTCAGGGTCATTTCGCTCACACACGCGCGTATCTTACATAACCATCGGATGT